>JAMXBC010000005.1:102799523-104005523 GCA_024138005.1 Lumnitzera racemosa | reverse complement strand
CGCGTAATTACTTAATATACGCGTAATGTGCTAAAATAATACTAAATAATTCTTAATTAATTAAGAAAAAATAAATAAAAATCAGAAAAAATAAGGAATGATCCAGAATTGGGTCGTAGCAGCTGGGAAAAATAAGAAAAAATTAGCCAATTAATTTAGAGCAACACAAAAGCCAAAAATTAAGGGATTTAGGCAATATCTTGTCCAATTTAATACACATTAATAACCACAAAGTTCTATAAATAGTGAAAAAAATCAAAAAGCTCATTTAGATAGTTAGAAATAAGAGAAAAATTAGGAGCATCGAAAATTGGAAGAAAAAATTCGGGTAAAAAAAAAAAGAAAAACTGTGCAGTTGAGGCTTGTAAGGAGAACTTAGACCCGATGAGCTGCTGGGAGTGAAAAGCTACCACCACCACACAGTGGTGGTAGCGCCTAGATGGGCTAATACACCTATGGCTATCGACGGTGGCCGTAACCATCCAAATCGGTGAGTTCGATTTTTAGTTCGAGTTTATATAATTTTGTAAAAATAGTAAATATTCTTATAAAATTATGAATTTTGTTATTTTGGAATATTTTTGTATGCATTTTTTATAAAAAATCTTATTTTGATGAAAATATGTCTCTGATATATGTTCCTTAAGAAATCATGCAAAACCGAACAGGTTTCGGTTTAGAAATAATGACCTTAGGAGTGTAGTTTTGAATCCAAAATTTTTGTGTAGACTGCTTAGATGATATAGAATTGTGCTATGAATCCCGTTTTCAAAAATTAATTTTTAAAAATTTTAGATAATTTTTAGGCCTTAAAATGAGGCATAAAATGGGTAATTTTGGGTTTATTAAGTAACTAAATGGTTAATTACTGATTTAGTGAATAATTATATGTTTTAGGATGTTGAAATCTGATAAAGTATGATACTTGTAGCATTTAAGGTGTTATATGTAATTATTAGGTTAATTATGTAGTAAATAAGTAATAGGGAAAATAATAAATTTTAAGTTAATTTTGTAAATTAGAGTAATTAGGTGTAAAATCTGATTTAGGATGAATTTGGATATTTTGAAATGATAATTGATGTTGGGAGATGGTAATTAGAGTGATAAAAATATTAGATGTGTATTATGTATATAATGAGTAATAGTACATAATACACAATTATTAGAAATATAATAAATAAAAGATATTGGAATAAAAATTGATATTATGATAATAATAAAAATATATAATAAATCTGATAGAAAACTTAAATTTATGTAATTATATGAAAAATGTAAAAAAATGTAAAAATTTTTCACATCAAGAGTAAATTAGGTATACTAATATGGATTTAAGTGTACCGGGTGGAATAAAATACTAACTAGGGGTAGTAATGTTATTTAGGATATAAGGAAGTATTGCGATTAATTTCACATTATGAGTTCAAACGAATTTTTTGGGTTTAGGTATAAAACAGTACTTAGAAAATCAAACTAGAACCTAATTTAGAAATCGATATGGAAATTGAACCCGAATCTAACCCCAAACCTAGAGTAATTATAAAAGATTTGAGAACCTAGGTAATTGGATATATTAAACTCTAAACAAAAGATCACAATAAGCGTTATAGGATAAAATGAACCTATAATAGTTATAAGAAAAACTGAAACCATGTTTGTGTTATAGGGATGATCGGCGATGGCTTGAGCAAGTTGGACCTTGAATGAGTGAGCGAGGAGTCTAGGTAAGTTGGGATTAATACGTTGCTGTATTTTGGGGGCTTGAGATTATGCTTGGTTGTGCTTGTTAGATAGTTGGTTGTGTGCATGTGCTTGATTATGAGTGATGCTATGATTCTGTGTGTTGTTCTGGCTTATATTGTATGATTTGTACGAAATGATTAATCACCCTAAACTGGACCTAGTCAAATATACGACCTATAATCATAATCGGACTTACATGGCAACCCATTAGGGAAACTTAGAACTTTTTGACTAAATACTGACCTTTTTGAAAGGGATAACGCAGGATTGCATAATGGTCTCTTCTTCATCCTTAGTCGAATTAAGTGACAGGAGGGGAGGTCGTGGTGAGGGTGAAGTCAATGGTTCGAAGGTAGTTGCGGGAGGAGCGAGGTCTCCATTGCACAAATCTGGGTTTGGTTGTAAGCTGTTGCATTAATGGCAACTCCTCAACCCGGATTAGAGCGAGTGAAATTTCTCTAATCTCACAACGAGCCAGACAACATTGTACGATGGCATTTGCTTGAACATGCATTGTACCTAATAAGTTGATTGATAACCTTGTTGTATTTATGGTATAGTTTTAAGTCCTCCATCCTAACTTACTGAGTTGTGGTTACTCACATCCCTGTAGACGTCGTGCAGGTGCTGGCTAAGAAGCGGCATACAACTACTTTAAAGCTAACAACTGTTGGATCCTGGGAAGTGAGGAAAAATATTTGAAGAAAAAACATATATTATTAAGGTCTAAGCTTTTATTTTAGAATTTTTCATTTTTCAATAATGTAATAACTGAATTATAGTGTATATATATATATATATTTTCTCACTTTCTTAGATAAATAATTTATTTAAATTACAAACTGTTTACTTCAAAGCGGGTTAGTTGTGGATGCCTTGTATAGATCAAGTCTAAGATAGCGGTTGTAAGGTCAACTTCTATCTTAGAATGGTTTATATATATATATATATATATATTTTCTCACTTTCTTAGATAAATGATTTATTTAAATTACAAACTGTTTACTTCAAAGTGGGTTAGTTGTGGATGCCTTGTATAGATCGGGTCTAAGATAGCGGTTGTAAGGTCAACTTCTATCTTAGAATGGTTTATACGGCGGGGTTGTTACGACTCTGTCGCTTTGGGGTGTGACAGTAGTTGATTCGTAAGTATGATTACCTGGTGCACCTAGAAGTAAAGCCTCAGATGTTAGGCTGTGATGACGATGACCCAAGCAAATTTTTATACCCGCGTGTACCTGACCTTAGGCCCATGTAATATATAGTTGACGTAATAGACTAGTCTGTGCTCTCTTCGCTTTGCTTGGATTAGTACAGAAGAAAGTGCCCGGTCGCTCATAGCCAGGTATAAAAAGAGATCCTCCTTATAGATAGGCTTGGAGAGGACTGGTGGATGTGTGAGGAAGTTCTAGAGCTGTTGAAAGGTAGTGGCATACTCCAAAGTCCATTTAAAACCCTTTAGGTTTTTCAGGATTTTGAAGAACTTGGCGCATTTGTCGGCTGTTTACGATAAATCTACTTAAGGTAGCTACCATGCTAATGAGCTTCTGTACATCTTAGACCGAGGTTGAAGGCTTCATTGCCTTGATGGCAGTGATCTTCTCAAGGTTGGCTTCAATACCTCTCTGTGCGACTAGAAATTTGAGGAACTTACCAAATTCGGCGCTAAAGGCGTACTTCTAAGGGTTCAGCTTCATGTTGTACATGCGCATTTGGTCAAAGGCTTCCTAAAGATTCTTGACATGATCAACCGGCTTCTAGCTCTTGACAATAATGTCGTTGATGTACACCTCCATATTACGCTTGATCTGGGCTTAAATAGTTTCATCACCATTCGTTAGTATGTGGCTTTAACGTTTCTCAGTTCAAATGGCATTATAGTGTAGCAATACGTGCTGTAATTAGTGGCAAAAGAGGTATGGACTTCGTCATTTGGGTACATTTTGATTTGGTCATACCTTAAGAAGGCGTCCATAAAGCTCAACAAGGCGTGTCTTGATGTAGAATTGACGAGCTGATCAATTATTAGGAGAGGGAAATAGTTTTTAGGGTAGACTTTGTTGAGGTCGGTGTAATCAATGCACATTTACCACTTCCCATTCTTTTTCTTTACCTATACCATGGTGGGTACTTTCCCTCCCTCACGAAGCTAACCATAAGCAGTTTTTGCACTTCCTCCTCGATTGTGGCCTACCTTTCTAGAGTGAAATACCTCTTCTTCTATTTGACAGGCCGTAATGTGGTATCAATATTGAGGCTAAGGGTAGCTAGGTCGGGTGAAATTCCTGGCATGTCTGATGCTGACTAGGCAAACCTATTCGAATTTTCCCATATGAAGGCGATGATTTTATCCTTCACCTCAGTTAGAGTCTCACTCCTGACTTTTGTGGTTTGCTTGGGTAAGGTTCCGATTTGGATGTCTTCTGTTTTCTCTCGAGGCTTGCCCCTCTCTATCGGCCTCTCTTGTATACCTGTTTTTAAGGCAAAGATGCCGTCCCCTTTGGCAACCCTAACATATAGCTCTCGTAAGAGTTTTTGATCATATCTGCATACTCCCACCCCAGTTAGGGTTGAAAATTTGGCATTTAGATAAATGGAGGATGTGATCACCCTAAACGCATTCAGGCATAGTCTTCCTAAGAGCGCATTGTAAGGGGACGGGCAATCAATCGCAATGAACTCTACAGGTTGTTGTGCTACGTGATCGTCATTTCCAAGTTTCATATCTAATGTGATCATACTCTTGGCCTGGACTGTACTTTTGTTGAAGCTAATTAGATTATGGTGGTATGGCTTAATTTTTACTGATGGTTTTCCTCATCCTCTTGTATGTATAGAGGAAGAGTATGTCAGTGGAGTTGCTAGTGTCTACCATAATCTTTAGGACCTCAAATTTTGAGATTCTTGCTCCTATCACCAGGGTGTCTTAATGGGATGTATTGACCCCTTCAAGGTCTTTTTCGGAGAAGGAGATGGAAGTGTCTAGCTTCTGTTTCTTCTCCCTTATGGTTGGCATCTTTAATGGGGCATTAACTGAGTTGCTAGTGCTCGGCCAGCTCCCAAGGTGTGGTCCCCCCACCCCATGTTTACGTTTATGACACTATTGGGGGCATGATCATTGCAGTAGTCATTATGTTACTCGGTGTCACGCCTCGAAGCGGCAGAGTTATAACAGCCCCATCGTGTAAACCATCCTAAGATAAAAGTTGGCCTTACAACCGCTATCTTAGACCTGATCTACACAAGGTGTCCACGACTAACCCGCTTTGAAGTAAGCAGTCTGTAATTTAAATAAATCATTTACTTAAGAAAGTGAGAAAAGTTGTATATGATTACTATAATTCAGTTATTACATTAATCAGAAATGAAAAGTAATAACATATGTGTTGATTCTTCAATGTTTTTCCTCACTCCCCAAGATCCAGCAGTTGCTAGCTTTAGAGTAGTTGTTTGCCGCTTCTTAGCCAGCACCTGCATGACGTCTATAGGGATGTGAGCAACTACAGCTCAGTAAGTTAGGATGGAGGACTTAAAATTATACCATACACATAACGAGGTTTTTAATCATTTATTAGGTGCAATGCATATGCAAGCAAATGCCATCACACGACATTATCCGGCTCTTCGTGAGATTAGAGAAATTGCGCCCACTCTAATCCGGGTTGAGGAGTTGCCGTTAATGCAACAGCTCACGACCAAACCCAGGCTTGTGTAATGGAGACCTCGATCCTCCTGCGGCTACCTTCAAACCACTGTCTTCACCCTCGCCGCGACCTCCTCTTCTGTCACTTAGTTCGACTGAGGATGAAGAAGGGACCATTTTGCAATCCTGCGCTATTCCTTTCGAAGGAGTCGGTATTTGGCTGGAAAGTCCTAAGTTCCCTTAACTGGTTGCCATGCATGTCCGGTTATGATTACTGGTCATATATTAGATTAAGTCCAGTTTAGGGTGATCAATCATTTCATACAAGTCATACAATACATGACAGAGCAACAAACAGAATCATAGTATCACCCATAATCAAGCACATGCACACAGCCAACTATCTAACAAGCATAACCAAGCATAATCTCAAGCCTCCAAAATACAACAGTGTATTAATTCCTAACTTACCTCGACTCCTTGCTCACTCACTCACTCGAGGTCTGATTTGCTTAGGCCATCGCCGATCATCCCTATAACACAAACGTGGTTTCAGCTTTTCATATAACTATATAGGTTCATTTTATCCTATAATGCTTATTGTTAGGTTTTGTTTATGGTTTAATATGCTTAATTATCTAGGTCTTAAGTCTTTTATAATTATTCTAGGTTTGGGGTTAGGTTCGGGTTCGGTTTCGGTTTCCACATCGATTTCTAAATTAGGTTCTATTTCGATTTCTAAGTAATGTTTTATATTACAACCCTAGAAATTCATTTCAACTCATAATATGAAATTAATCACATTACTTACCGACCTCCTAAATATCATTATTACCCCTAGTCAGTATTTTATTCCATCCAGTATACTTATATCCTTATTAGTGTATCGAATTTACTCCTGATGTGAGAAATTTTTACATTTTTCATATAATTACATAAATTTAAGTTTCTTATCAGATTTATTATATATCCTTATTATTTATATAATATCAATTTTTATCCTAATATTTTCTATTTATTATATTTTCAAAAATTACATATTATGCATTATTGCCTATTATGTACATAATGCACTTCTAATATTTCTATCACTTTAATTACCATCCCTAAACATCAATTATTATTTCAAAATTTCTAAATTCATCCTAAATTAGATTTCACTCCTAATTTCCCTAATTTACAAAATTAACTTAAAGTTAACTATTTTTCGTTATTAATCATTTACTACATAATTAACCTAATAATTACATCTAACACCTTAAATGCTACAAGTATTATACTCCATCAGATTTCAACATCCTAAAATATATAATTATTCACTAAATCAGTAATTAATCATTTAATTACTTAATTAACCCTAAATTACCCATTTTATGCCTCATTTTAGGGCCTAAAAATTATCTAAAAATTTTGAAAATTAATTTTTGAAAACGGGCTTCATAGCACTATTCTATATCATCTAAGTAATCTACAAAAAAATTTTGGACTCGAAACTACATTTTTAAGGTCATTTATTTCTAAACCGAAACATGCTTGGTTTTGCACAATTTTTTAAGGACCCTATATCACGAGATATATTTTCATCAAAATAATATTTTTCCTAAAAACTACATACAAAAATATTCCATAATAACAAATTTCATAATTTTATAATAATATTTACTATTTTTACAAAATTATACAAAATTAGGCTGGAAATCGAACTCACCAATTTGGGTGGCTCCGGCCACCGTCAGTGGCCATGGGTGTGTCGACACACCTAGGTGTTGTCACCACCGTATGGTGGTGGTGGCCGTCCACTCCCAGCTACTCGTCGGGTCTGGGTTCTCCTTTGTGGCCCTAACTGCACGGTTTTCCTTTTCTTTTTTTTTTCTTGGTTTTTCTCTCAATTTTCGAGTCTCTCTATTTTTGTCAAATCCCTAACTGTCCAAAGGAGTTCTGTGAATTTTTTTCCTATTTATAGATGTTTAGGGTATTTATTGTGTATTAAATTGGACAAGACAATTACCATATCCCTTAATTTTTTACTTTTGTGTTGTCTTAATTTAATTGGCCGATTTTTTTCTATTTTTTCCCAGCTGTCACGACCCAATTCTGGATCATTCCTCATTTTTCCTGATTTTTTTTATTTTTCCTTAATTAATTATGAATTTTCTTTAATTATTTAGTATTATTTTGGTACATGACGCGTATTTTAAGTAATTACGCATATTTCTACATACATGTAAATTCATATATAGTATAAATAAATATTCCTAAATATTATTTAGGTTATTTTATGAGTTTTAGTACACATATAATTTATCTATAGCGATTTGTTAATTATCGGAATGCATTTTACGTATTTTCGATAAATAACGAGTTATACACTTAAAATTTGGAATTTTTATATTCTTTTATTTTATTGCTTATTTTCTTAAATTCAAACTTACGATATCATTTTACTAATACTTTAACTTTACTTTATAATTTAGGCATTCTCGATCCGTTGCCTCCTAGTTGCCTTATCTCTTTCATCATTAGAACTGTTGTCGTTCCTCCGATAGGCTACATATGCATTGAAGAAACCACATCGAATGCAATATTTGAGAGCGTTCTTCAATTAGAAGTACTTGTTAATTGTGTAGCCATGGTCTTCGTAGAATTGATAGTATTTATCACAGTTTTGATGACTAGGGTTCCCTCGTATTTTTTACCGCAGTTGGAGTAAATTTCGGTGTTTCACTTTGGAATAGACTTGTGCAATGGGTCTATTTAGGGGCGAGTACTATGTAAATAGGAAGGGTATGTACTGGGTGTAAATAGGAGGGACGAGTGGGTTACGCTCAACTTGGCACTTCTTCTTCCTAGAGCTTTCCCCCTCTGGTCTACTCAGCATCCTATCGCCGAGGTGATCTTTTATAGACAATTTTTCTCTATCTTACTTTCTGCTCGACCTTTCTCGATTGGCGTCGTACTTGGTACGAATGTTGTCTTCCAGGTATATATACTTCTATGCTTTGTTCCAAAAGTTAGCAAGGGTCTTTGGCTTACTCTTTATAAACGATTGGAAGAAATCCCCCAAAGGTCAGATGTTGAGCTAGGTGGCATAGACAGCAACTCCCTCATCCAGTTGAGGGATCTTAACCACGGCATTGTTGATCTAGGCCGCGTAGTCACGCAAGGACTTGCCTTCCCCCTACCTTACGAGTTACAAAGATGGTGTGTCCTTAGATGAGGGCTTGCTAGCCCTGAAATGTAGGCTGAATCTCCACTCCAGCTCATCAAAGGAGCTGATGAAATTGTCAAGGAGGTGGTTAAACCACATCTGAGTTGCCTTCCTCAAGGTACTTGGGAAGGCTTTGAATATTATAGCATCCCCATGACTGTAAAGGTTCATGAGGGTATGAAAGTGGAGATGATGATCATCAAGATCACCTATGCCATCATATTGGTCTAGGGATGGAAGTTTTCCATTAAGAGGCAACACTTCATCCTAGATACCCCTAATGAAGGGGGTCTTATTGTTGGCAACCAACTCGGTGTTGCCAGCAGCCTTGCTTCCCTACTACTTGGAGAGCCACCTTACCATGGTACGGAGCTCGTTTAAGTCGGTATTGTTTGTCGGATGAGCTCGTTGTGCAGCTAAGTGAGCCTATACTCCCTGCGAGTTGGCTTCTTATTCATTGCCAACCAGAGCTCGGTCCCTGGTGGTTGTAGACCTTATTGGCTACTGATGTAAGGGTAGATCAGGTTACTAATCTCTACCATTCTGCTGCTGGATGTTGTTCTACCTAGTGTAGGCATTTAAAGCTTCGAAGGGTGAGTTTGTGTGTTGTGCCGCTTCGCTTCATCTATGCGTGCATGGAGAAGCCTGTTCTATTAGCATACTCTTCGGCTAAACATTCCATGTACTTTAGGCACTCATCCAACAAAACCTTTAGGAGGGGTTGATTGTTGCCAGGTTGGTTGTTTACTAACCATTAGTTCTCTTGCTCATCATGTTGAGACACAATATTAAAGGAATTGCTTGTGGGGTATGTATTTAATGTGTTTGAGGTTTTAAGTGTCGAAATTTGCTTTCTTATAGACGATGCCAAATATCATCTTTGAGTTCTTGCCATAGATGTTTAGGCTCTGTACGTGAGAGGCCTATAAAACAACACATAATGAGGGGACGCCGGGGTGCTGTCCGGCATGGCTACTCAGATGCTTAAGTTAGTAATGGGGCTTTTGAGAGTGAGAAGTAATTTAGAATAATATGCAAGCTTAATGTGTAAAGCTTAGAGAGATTTACTGTTGGGTAGTGACCTGGTATTTATAATGGAGCGGAGTTAGCAGTTGGAGGTTAGTTAGTGGGAGAGATCTTCTCTTGCAAGTATGGGAGAGTAGGGTCGTTATGCCCAACGTATCCTACTTATTCAAGATGTGAGTATTTTGTCCTTATCTGGTGTATTCTAGCCGTTGTAGGGCTTATTGGGTTTAGTCAATATAAGCCTAGGGTTTAGGCTAATAGGGGTGGGCTCTAGGCCACAAGACATGTAGGATCCGATTTGGCCTGAGGGACCGATGTCCAAAGTGCCCTATCAATAAGTACCAATTGTAATTGTTTTGTCAATTGAAAGAAAGAATAAATTTGGAGTGATCATCCTCCTCTTCGCTTAATGTCCTACATGGTTCTTATCGTCTGCAGGCTGACAAGAAAAGGAAACTTACTATGTCTCCTCTTGAGGTAATTATTCATGTTTATGATTAGGAGTGGAACTTACGGTTGAGCTTGGGCTTCTATCAGATCGGTTTCAGTCACTAAAGTAATCATCCTCCTCGCTTGATGTCCTGCATGGTTCTTTTTATCTGTAGGCCACCTTGTACTAATCTTTTATGTAAGCATTTACCTCAACATTGACAACAGATAGAGAGGCTCGACTTTCATTGACAATTAGGCTTATTATATTAAACACTTGCTCAACGGCAACCATTAAAGCCGGAGTAGTGAGTACTTCACAAGCGATATGAGATAAGAGTGGGTAGTTCCTTTTGTGCCATTGTCATCACTCTAAAATATCAAAATCCTTGATGGAGATATTCTTAAAAAACTTGAAATTCTTATTGGTGTAGTGTTGCATCTTAGACATTGGATCACTAGATCATTGCCTCTTTAATTTTTGCGCCAATACTTACTTACCCATGAATGAGTAATGCCGCTCCTTAGTGGGTGGAGAATGAGAGAGTGATGACTGGTTACCGTATTAACTTTGGTAGTGATTAAATATCTCCTCTATGTTGGCAATAGCTGCTAAAACTTCTTGCTATGCTTCCAAGTTATATACGTCTTAGGAATTCATTAGATCTTGAATATACCTGTAATAAGTTTTCAAATATATTAGTAATAATTTTCCTTTATATTGAAGATCTAGAATAGTTGCTATAAGATAAATATGAGGAATTTCTTTATAATAAGTTAAACACTTTAACGTCATATCATATACACATGCATACAGGTTTAAGTCCACATAGGCCTTAAGTAACGCACTAAGTATATTGACAGTTGGCATAACAAACAAGTGAACACTGGGCCTATAAACCTATGAGAAAGTCTTAGTAGTATCATGAAAAACTTTCAAAATTTTTAGCAACTGGATACATATATCCCAGTTACTTAGGAAAATGTCGACTTCTTGCATGTTGTATATTGTAAAGTTACACAACAGTTCATTTTAAGGAACCATGTTATGCAATAACTCATAAGTCGAGTTCCAGTGGTATTGCACATCAATCTTAAACTTTCGGGGCCTTTTCTCTATGCAGAAGTTTCTCCACTTTTTGTGAAGAGATGGCCTCTCTATTATTGTCTTGATGATGTTCTTGATTGGAACTACATTGTCATGTAAAGCTGTAATGCTATCGTTGACACAGAAGTTAAGAATATGACATGCACAACGTATGTGGAAACCTCCTCCAAACGCTAGTTGATAGTAATTTTGTAAATTAGATATAGATGCAGTATTGACACTTGCATTATTAAGACCAATAGAAAAAATTTTCCTCATTAACCCGTACTCATTTAAGATTTCTCTAATAATTTTATAGATGTTTCATGCTATGTGTTACTCATTACATACCCTTAAAGTCAATAGTCGTTTATTAAGTTGCTAGTTATCATCTATCTAGTAAACAGTAACATCCATATAAGAATTATTACAAAAAGGATCTGTCCATATGTTTGCACATATAGGCACATGTGTATCGTGGGAAGCAAGCTTACTTGTGATCTCCCTCTTACCTTTATGGTAGAGCTCCTGTATGGCTCGAGTTAACGTTTTGTAGCTAAGATGTCGCGAGTTGGGGTTGAACATCTCCCACTCGTATCGACTCGGCTACTTTGATGCACCTACATTGAATGACAAGTGCATGTTCGCTATGTATTGTATTAGGTTAAACTTATGCCTTTCTTCATTATACCTCATTAGCAGTTGACTGGATGAACCATCACTTCGTGCAATCTGATGCTGTATACTATTTATTCCCATCTCCTCGGGATTTTTTGACCTCAAGTGCTTGTTAAGAGTACCATATCCCTCTCTCGTTTTCCACTAGTAACTCATGTTGCAGTAATTACAAAATGCCCTTGAGTTTCCCCTTTTGTTTGTAACTTTATGGAAATGCGTAGTAAAAAATTAGACTTACCGGATCTAGGGGGCTTACTTAAGTTGGAACGTCTCGAATTGCCTAGTTGTCCCTTATGTTACTCTTTTGTTTTAGGAATAATTTCTATCTTGTCCTCCTCATCCTCGAATTTACTTGTGGGGCAAATCATTCATGGGGGTTTAAATCCTGTGGGTCATGTAGGGACACTCATATGAGGAGGTTAGAATCTAGTAAGACGTTTAGGGACACTTATGCATGAAGGTTCAAAACTGGGAGGTAGTGTACCTCAGTAACTCAGGAGTTGATGTTTTACGACAAAGCTAAGAGCTAGTGTGTCGTGATTACTTGTGCGATGAGGCTCTATATTGAAACCTAGAGGTGGTGTAACTTGTTCTTCCACTTTCTTAACTACATCGTGTGCCTTCTGTTCATTTAGGTTGTATTCGTTATATGGATACACTTGAACGTCCTTAAACCGTTATGGCTTAGACAACGTATTGCAATTTCTAATGCCCTTACCCTTACTTTTCCTATTAGATGATGAATTGTACTTTTTACTAGAGAAGGTATGACACAAAAATCTTTCCATGGATGCTAATTTTTTTTTCTCTTATTTACTACAATAAAGATTTATGAATGAAAGACAAAAATAATATGTAAGACAAAATAAAGAGGAAATTATATCATAGGTATCTGTATGTCAATATTATTTGCTAATGCAAATGATTCAGTGCAATGGAATGGAGAATTATGTACAGATATTGGTGGTTAATAGAAAGAAATATTTTTATAACAACGTTTCATAATTGAAAAAATTCAAAGATAAAATGGTTGGAGTTGGAGTTTGAGCGATATAATTAGTTTGTGTAGTAATAGCTATTGCATATTAGCACCATTTGATTTATAAGGATTGAGAAATGTATGAACGCATTGTTTGAATTTTGAAAATTCAAATTTTCAAACGTTTCAACAACGCAATTTTTGAATTATGTAATTCAAAATTTGAATTACATGCGCTGAAAGGGAAAAGGGGCATGGGGTAGACGGTAGAGAGTAGAGAGTAGGGGCTAAAGGGAATGGGTGGGGGTAGTTTTGTCGGTCAAAAAGAGTCGCCCCCCTCCACCCCTTTTTTTTTTGGCAGTGGTCCTTGAACCATAAGGTTAGGTGGTTTCGACCTAGCGAATTGCCCGGGCCGTTAAGGCCCGGCAGTTCACTAGCGAAATTCAACTTGGTAGCCAGTTTAAGGCTTGTTGGAGCTGATTTATGGTTTAGAATCGGCCTTTACTTAAGTCTAGCACACCAGCAATCCTAAACCCGTCATTTAATACTTTTTTTAATACTTAGGCCACATTTCACGATATTTTTATGTGTGATTATTTGTTTTGTGAAAACTTTAGAAAGATTCAGTAGAAGCAAAAATAATTTATGTCCAGAAAAAAAGTGGCATGGAAACTTGGCAAAATGTAATGAAAATGTAAGCATTTGATGATGAACGGAACAAAGAATAACAAATAGTAATAAATGTTCAATCTAGATTGGTTTGCCGCGCTTTCTTGAAACTAACCTTTGTGATGTTAATCATGACCCATGATGGAAGATATACAAAAATAGATACCAATCTTAGTTGGTTAAAAACTCTATAACTAGTGGAAAAGAACGAATAAGTTTGGAACCATATCATGATATCAAGGTTGTTGTAAATGAGTTGAGGTGATTTAGCGTATTATTTATTTATTTTTACTAACTATCATATAACTTTGAGGAAAGGAAGAATCGAATCGGATGTATCCCATTAGAAAATAACTCTGTTAAATCATCAACAGAGGAAGCCTCAATTGGCTACTTGTAGAAACAAATATATAGATGTTGTTGTCAATTATTGTGGGGGAAAAAATTTTTTTGCTACTTCATGACGAGAAGATTGAATATACGACTAAGGAAGAAAATGAAGCGGTTGACTAGCTATTTTGAAAATTTAATCCATAAGTCTAATGGCATTAATCTGATAACTTTTATGCCTCTTAGTGATGTTCTTTCTAATCTATGTAAAGACTTAGGTTTATTATCTAATACTTCCGAAAAAAAAAAATCGTCTATCTAATCAGCTTAAGGGTAATAAGCCTTCTCTAGTGTAATCAAGTAAGTAAGCTGCTTTTATTAACCTTAAATTTCTTTTATCTTTTTCGATAAAAAGAGATGATGTGTTGTTGGGCTTTAGCTTCATCGAGCTTATTAGTATTTTGAATTTAAGCTCAAACCAATGCAGTACTTCCTAAGTTGGACTCTATACAATTAAGTTTGTTTAGGATTGCTTTACTTTTTATCAATATTTTTAAAAGTAATATTGATGCCTACACTTAGTTAATAATTAACCTTAACTTGACTTGATTAAGGCTGTAAGTTTTTCAAACTAGATATGGTAAAGTTGCAACTCAAACTTGATAAATTACATGGGTGATTCAAGATCGGATCAATTATAATCAAATTATACTTGAGTAAACATTAAGTCGTAATGGGATAATTTTCAAGTACATGGCTAATTTTTTTCTTATATAGCGAATTCAACCTTGTTTCTTTGACTTCACCAAATTTTGCAATAACAACAATAAAAACTTAGATCAATTTTCCTATATAGCATATTCCCCACTTGCTATCTTTGTTGAGGCATTTCATTAACTATGATTTTATGCAATCGATTTCTGTATCAAACTTTTCATTCAGTTTACAATTTATGTGATTTACTGAAGGCGCATGGACTGCATGTGCCTGTAGTGTTTCAAAATAACTAAAGGCATATGCAGTCTATACGCTTTCAGTTTAATTCTTTATAACTAAAGGTGCATGCAGTCTGTACGCCTTTGGTTGAATTGTCGATCAGTGCATGCGCTTTCAGTTGAAAAAATATAAGTAAATGAAGGTACATACATTATATGTGCCTTCACTATACTATATTGGTAACATTTTTCAAAAGGGACTCTTTTCTGTAATATTTTTTGGAAAAGGACCTATATTTGTATAAAACTCTAATTTGGCATCTAACTTGCTAACCTAAACATGACACAAAATTATAGTAAATGGGTATATATATGGAAAATTGATATGATTATAAAAGAACTTAGACTTGTTTGAACTTGGTTATAAATGTGTCGAGGTTCAGTTTAGCATTTAGATCTATTAATGAAATCATTTAACAAACGAGTCCATTTATGCATTTTTAGGTCTAACCCGTTAACCCATTTAAGATTAAGATTTCTAATACTTATAGTTTAATTTTGTAATCTACTATTTTCATACTCTAATTTTCTCTCTAATAACCACCTATGTAGTGCCTTTTCACCATTAATCTCCTAATTGTTATAATTTTTTTTCTTTAGTTATCATTCCCATCTATTTTAACTTTAGTTATATATATATATATATATATATATAACTAAAGTTAAAATATATATAAGAGTAACACTCTTGATTTTTATTTCCTTTCAAAATTTAATTTCCAATATTCTTTAAAAAGAGACATAGTATAATGTATTTCAAAATTTGTTTTTGTATATAAATCGATTAATGAATATCTTATTAATCTAACCTATCAGTAAAATCACTTAGCATTTTTAGTAAAAGTCAAATTGAATTGAATTATTAAGATTTTTTTTTATGTTAATAACGTAATATTGTAAATTGAACTATAGAACCATTATTCTATAAATTTTTGTTTAAGTTAGTCAAATAGTACTTAATTTGAATAAATGCTTCAATCCTTGAGCTATTTTGTTTTAGTTGTTTTTTTTTCCTTACATTAGGAAGTATTTTTTTGGGAAAAAAAATTATAAGTAGAAAGTTATCTTTGTGAGCATCAATATAGTTTTCAATGTAATTTCCATTATAAACATTATGTAAATTGATGACAATATTACAAATATGTCTTCCAAATAAAGATTTGATAGCCATTATATTTTTCTCTAGAATTTCCATATGATAGAAGGGTTCAATCCAAACATGAAACATGCTTATTAACCAGATAAGTTAGGGCTTTAGGTTTGCATACATGATTAACAAACAAATTAGGTTATAGATTGTTCATTTTCAAATATAAATTGTTTAGATATGGACACAAGACAGGACCTATTAACATGTATTACCATTCTACTGATTGAAATAAAGGAAATTGTCACAATGTTATCATTTGGGTCTAGTGTGCCCGATTTTAGTGCATTTAATATGATGTGATAGGTGTCTTGTCATAATAGAGTAGTGTACAGCTACATGTGTTGTACCTTTTAAAGGTAACTGTCTAATCGAAACTTGCTCTACGTGTCTAATCTACAAATTCCAAGGGATTTATGTTTACATCAATCCTTGTAATCGCTTATGTAGTTTCCTAAATGCTTAGCCTATAAATAGTACAATCGCAACGAGAGATCACTTTTCTGCAATCTCTTTATTCCATTATTGCAAAATTCACTCTTTTTCATTGAACTTCTTTCAAGAACTTTTCAAACTTCTTCATCACCTTTCACCACCATGTTAGCTAATATAGGTGAGGCGAGTTCTAACTCTTTACAATACATAGCTAACTCCAAACCTACAAGGAATGATCTACCCCTAGTAGGAGAGGATGGAGTTCCATTGTTAGCATAACTCGATGAGTCTACTGGGATGGTAGTGGAGGTGTTGGATAGGGCCAAGCTCATCAATGCCATCCTTAGGGATGTATATGGATATGCTCCCTTGCATTTCCCTAAGGATTTATTTGATTCACCTGGGACTAGTAAGGGCCCCAGTGACCGGGGATCCTAAGTAACTTCGTTATTAAGGCAATCCCTAAGTGGCAAATATGGTTGCTGAGCAAAGATGAGTGGGTAACCTTACTATTAGAGAGGTGCTTCGCGATGTTTTGAGAAGTGCTTAGAGTTTGTGTAACACTTCCCTCTAAGTAGCTTCGAGAAAGAGCTCTTCAACTTCTACCAGTGCAGTTTGGTACAGGTTCCTCTTAATAGGTGGAAGGTGTTAAAGGCTTTCCAGGCGCTTTGTGAGTACTTGGTGATAAGGGCCACTCTCGAGCTTCTCAACCACTTTTTTATGTGGAAAAGTATAGGGGATGGTCGTACTTCCAACCATCCAGGAAAGAAGCTATTTTACAGCCTTACAGATTCGGTAGAGGGTTGGCAAGATGACTATGTGGTGGTCGAGCTGTCCTAGGAGGCAGACTTTTGGATGTGATGGATTGACTTAGTTTGGGCCGAGGCTTAAAAGGGGTTGGCCTTATTGATGTAAAGGTTGCGTAGGAGATTTAGGCCTTCATGGCCCTCAGCTATGGCTAGGAGATAAATGCCACAGAGGCTGTGGAGAGATACTTCCGGTATCTAATCTTCAAGCTCTTCCTTATCATGAAGAAATTGGCTAAAGGTAAAGGTTTGTCCCTTTTGCGAATGCCTTTGTCTATTGTGCTAGTGTAGAGAGGATTTGTCCAATATCTCTTCTTTGTAAAATGGGGGCATCTTCCTTGTCCATACCAGTTATGGTGGAGTCGATGAATGGTAGTAGTTTTTTCTTTTGTCTTTGCCTTGCTTTTCTTTTTCCTCACTACTTTGATCGATTTTTATAGGCAAAAATTTGGCTGCAAGGGTTCCCTATCCCTTTGTGGATGAGTTGATGAGTCGCTTGTAGGCAAGGATTAAGACATTCGAGCCAAAAGGTAAGGTGATGCAGGCAAAGTCAGGGGTTGAGGAGACTAACAGGGTCCAACCAGTAGCCGTTCTTCAGGGGATTACCATCGGTCTTTAGGATGGACTGCTGGTTATAGAGCCTTTGGTCATGGCTCTTCCTTCCCTTACTGTCGTCCTTATTACTGAGCCCATTCTTGTGATGGATGAGCCAGTTAGCAATGAAGAGTTGAAAATACAGATGCTTACCCCTCCTACGGGGAGGGAGGAGGAGATGGCTAAGGCTGCTGCCTCGCTTGAAGTGGTGAGGCAGAAGAGGAAGGCTCTTGAGACAATTGGGAAAGTAGTACCTAGGGCCAAGAAATAAAAGTCACTAGCGAGGTTGCCCTTAAGTCGTGGACTTGGACTAAGTGACTGATAGCTTATCCCTATAAGTATATAGACCCGAACTTGGGAACAAGTTTTTTTAATGTCCTCAATAATTTCAAATACTTGGGGATTAAGTTGGATTCGTTAAAGGAGGTACTGTTCGTCTTCCGCAACGAAGAGTTCTTGAGTTAGGGCCCTGAGTCCCATATTAAGAAAGTTAGGGGAAAGCTCTTGAGGCCAAAGTGGGAGGTCTGTGCTAATGACCTTATGTTACAACATTAGACTTTTAGCTACTAGGCCTCGTTAGGGTCTTATACCCCTAGTGATTAGGCCGTACTCTTCATGTCATTAGAAGATCAACAGTGGAGTCAACAACAGCGGAGTCAAGAGCAGACTAATACTAAGGGACCAAAGATCAGCAGTGGAGTTAAACTTCACTCTTCTTGGCCAAAAACTTTGATTGCCTCTAAACAGAGCTTTTGAGTTTTACAATTTATAAACCTATATTTCATCTTTAACTCAGTTTGATAAGCAAGTGTACCTATCGTTTTATAGTACGGATGAGTATAGGGTCGTCTCCACTGGGAAAATGGCTCAAACATTAGTGCTTACTAATTTTTCCTATTATCTAGCAGTCAATGTCATCAAGTGATCATTTATTAAGATTCTAAATGTTAACTAAACTACACTAATCTACAATCTAAAGTGATTAATACAATGATTACAAGAACAATTACAAAAATACACTTAACATGCAAGCTTACTTTATCATTTAGTATAATCTTACCAAAATACTTTTCATCCTAATACTTTTTAACTATGGGAAATTAAAGTATATAAGCATTCTTCTTAGAACTACTTGCTTTTAATCCTAATTGTCTCTCGACATATTCTATTAAAATTTATCTTAAGTCAATGTTGTGTATACACCGTAATTAGATTAATTAAATGTCATTCATTAGAATTAACAAACGTCAGGAAATTACTTTTTTTCAAGCACTCGATCATACTAATTGATGAAGCAAGCCTTAATGAATTACTCACATATGATAAAACAACGACACAAATTAATAGGAAATATAATTAAATAGAAATAAAACATGGAATAGTTAAAGTAAAAACCTTCTTTTTATTCTACTAAAGAAGTTTGATGAATACACGAACAACGAATTCTTGTCATCTCTCTCGAGTGATTCTGGGAAAAATACAGTACACACTTGGGAAATGATAAAGGATACAAACCGGTACAAGAATGGGTAAAAATGGATGTGTGTAGGCAGGTGATGTGTTGTTTTAAATGATGTCTACTCTCCTAAAACTTGATGTTTGAAAAGAATTTTTTTCCTCCACAAGTTGCGGTAGCTTTTTATATTCTCCTCATTAAAAGACTTGAATTTACCCCTTTATGGCACCACTTGACGTACCCTATGTATTGGTTTACGTGAAAAGAACAGTTGTGCCCCTTCCTATCACGCCTATAACTTAAGGCGTGATAGTCTCAAAAAGAATTATTCTTTACCAATCATAGCCATTATTGAGGCTGTGAACTCTTTATCGCATTATTAGATCTCATCATGCCTGTGATCATGGCCATGATCATCCTTTTGCTATTCAATTACGTGCCCCATGTACTGGTTCATGTGAAAAGGTTAAAAAGAACAGTTGTGCCCCTTCTTATTACGCCTGTAACTCGGGGCGTGATTGTCTCGAAAAGAATTATTTTTTACCAATCACAGCCATTATTGAGGCTGTGAACTCTTCATCGCATTATTAGATGTCATCATGCTTGTGACCATAGCCATGATCATCCTTTTGCTATTCAATCACTGGCATGATTGATAAGGGGATTGACAAAACTTCCCTTGATCACAGTCGTGATTGAGGGCATGACCAAGGTAGATTCTTCATTGCTTCATTATCATGCTTGTAATTAATGCTTTTACACTTATTTCTTCTCCTTCATGGTTGTGACTAACTTAAAAGTTGTTATTCTTGTGTATACTTCCTCCCTTTGCTCGTGATTTACCTAAAATCATTATTTTATTCAATTAAGTATCCAATCTAAAGAATTAAATCATATTTATGATCAATTTTATGCCTAAACATGCTTTGAAAGTGTAAAGTAATTTATACTTATCAACTTTCCCATACTTAAGCTTTTCTTGTCCTTAAGCAAATACCCAAAACAATTAATTGCACATTTGACAAAACATCTATAGAGGCTTAACTTTTTACATACCCCATTGTGTTCTTAGAATACAAAAACAATATTCTAAGACTAATCAAAATAAAACACACTTAACCCTTACTATTTGACAAAAGCTTTCAAAGGTCTAAAGTTAGCACAAAGTCAAATAGATCAATAATAATTGGTTATAATTCATTGAATTTCTTAAGTGTATAAGAAACCTTCAATTACTTCTTATGAACACTAATATAAGAGAAAAGTATATTGCATTCATCTTTCCCTTGTATTTCCTCTTTTTTCATTGAATCTCTCCAAAATGACTTACACCTTGCATTCGCTTTATTTTTTTTTTCTTTTCATAAGAGTACTAAAGATCAACAGTGGAGACAAACTTCGCTCTTCTGAGTGACCGAAGCCCACCTTTACTAACTTGATCCTTATAAATTCTTATTACAAAGTTATAAAGAAAAAAATTAGTAGTGAGGTTAGGCTTCGCTCTTCTGAGGGATCGAAACCTACCCTTACTAATTTAGTCCTTATACACTTCAATTTATTCTAATTTAAAGAGATTCTTAAGAAGTATTAACAAGTGAACTACTTCATTTACCCTTGTCATTCAAGATTAAATGATCTCCTAAAAGTACTCAAAAAGTAGATATACTACTTAGAAAATTTAGAAGTATAACCAATTAGCTTTGAAAAAAAAAAGTACAATTCACTTCCAACCCCTAAAATCATTCATTAAAGACTAAGCAAGTGTGATTCACTAAGATTCTATCCCCTAATCTTGATCATGTAAACTATGTTCGTAAGAATTGAGTGAGGCACAAAATTTTGCCCATTAAATTGATTGCTATTTATATGTGTATATATATATATATATATATATGTTAAAGTAAAAACCATAGTCCATTAATTCAAGTCATACTTTGAAACAAACAAAATTAAGTGGAAGGCTTTTTAACATAATTTACCCTTCCCTACACTTAGTGAGAGACATTGTCTTCAATGTTAAAAGGAAGTAAACATAGAATGGGCATATAATTGAAATAACTAGAAAGATGAAAATGAAGAAACAACAACAACTAGCTTTCCCTAAAACATGAAGTTTGAGTAATTCATTGATTCTTAAATAATCAGAGAGTATAGCTTACCAAGAAAACTTGAACAACAACATACGCTTGACCATCAAGATAAAACAACAAAACAAAACAAAAGATGACAAGCTCATGATATGAGAGTCTCCATTACAATATATGTTAGTAGAAGTAAGCTCTCAATGAACTACTGATCCTAAACCAAGGAAACACATCAAAAGAAAACAAAAGAAAATAACAAGAAAGAAAGAAATTAGTCATCATTGGCGGCAGTCTCGTCGTCCGACCAGTTTTCATCCTCCTTAGAGGACTCCTCCTCACTCCCTTCCTTAGCATCTTGGCTAATTACCGCTTGCTAAGCTTCTTTAGTGCCTTCTTCATTATCACTATTGGCTTCATCAAACTTGTCCTCATCATTACAGAGTCTTCTACTTCAGACTCTTCATCTCCTCCTTTTTCTTCTTCTTGGGGAGCTAGCTTTGGTGGGGGAACCGGAGTTTGACTAAAACCAGCGTCCTCCTGAGTTTGGGGATGGGAGAAACAAGAAGGTATAGCCATTCTTACTTTAGTTGCTATCTTCTTCAAGAGCTCGATGACCCCCTTTTGAGTTTCCTTAATCTCAACCACCTTGGTTTCTAATCTCTTTAGATTGTGAATTGAGAAGCTAGAAGTTGAAGGTACAAACTCAGGTACTCCAGGGTCCTCGATATCTAAACCAAGATTTGAGACTCTTGCAATACCTCATTGATTAAAAGGGGTTCTTGGAAGTGGTACAGGATTAGCGCAAGAGTCACTCGGCCTGTTACTTATAGGCCACAACCTCAGATTCCTTAGAATCCTAATGATTACCCCCCCCCCCCCCCCCCTACGAATATACCTTTGCTCTTATCAAAAGTCTGTCGGCGAAGTCCATATGCGGTTAAGATGCCCACATTTATTGGAAACTCCTTCAACATACTATATAAAGGTAATAAAACATGCTCCCCTACTGCTCCAGGGCTCTCGTGCTTCCCATAGATCATCCTAATTAGAATATAATGGAAGACTTAAGCATTAGTCTTTTTTAAAGTAGAAGCCTTTGATTTACTCACCCTAAAACTGCTTTCATTAGAGATTTCTCTCCAAAATTCAGTTATTGAAGTTCCACAGGGTAGGCTCATAGGTAAATCAGCAAACTCCTCATCTTGAAGCTTAGCTCGGGTGTATAACCCCATTACCCATACGAATGTTAGCATGTCAAAGGTGTAAGTCCTTCCAAATGCAAAAAACTCCACTTCATTGTCCATCTTGGAGCTAATATATTCGTACTTAATCTTGAAGGATAAGAGAAAAGCTAGGGTTATTTGCCAATATGTCTTTTCTTGCACTGAAAACAACTTCAGCCATGGTCCATTCCCTAATAACTGTTGCATGGCTATCTTTAAGCCATACTCCCCCAACATGTCCCAATCCACCATACAATGTCTCTTAATAATCTTCTTAGCGGTGAACTCCTTGAATTTGTCTGCTTGCTCATTAGTCACACCGACTGGTAGAGCATCCGACCGACTGGAACTTACAGCATTGGAATGTTAAGGAAGAGGAAAAGGAGGATTATCAACTCTTGGTCGTTTATGCTGAGAAGTAGTTGAATGTTTTGGTGCCATATGCAAATATCAATTGTTAGTTCAAACTTCAAGTACACTTCAATTCAAGCAAACCCAATTCGACTTCTTGCTGCTTACGAACATAACACATCTATTGATTAATCATGATCAATCCTAAACATAAATCAACTGGAGCCATAACATCAACTAAGGATGAATGTCTTCCCTTGACTAAACACACTCAACGTTACATTATTACACATAACATAACACTTCCATCATACAAAATAGTAATTAGCAATGTAATTCTACAAAATACGTAAGTATGATGATGAGACAAATTTATCAACTTAGGCTCAATTTGTAATAATACTTAATTCTACCATTATCCAAAGGAATTAGGGTTTCATTTTGAATAATCAACTTATACTACAGATTCATGCAAATTCAAAGTCTAAGGATGATACAAACAACCTAAAACTACTATAATGTTTTCACAAATAATTGTAAACATAGACAAATAAACCCTAAAGTTACATGAAATGAATCGCTATATACGTAAAGAAAAAATGAAAGAAAGAGGGAAAACATACCTTAGAAGTGTATTATTGTGTTGAGAATGATCGAGCAAGTGTTAGAATGGTGTGGGTTTTTCGTGAAGGATAGGCATGGAGAGTGTTCTATCACTTGGTGGAAGTTTAAAATGTGAGAAATGAGGAAGAGAGAGAGAGAGAGAGAGGGAAATATATAGTGAGGCGATAGGAACATGATCATGGATGTGACTCGGGCCGTGATCCCCTTTTTAAGCTTGGTCACAGGCATGATGATTCTCATGATAAGCTCGATACTAAAAAATTTTAAACCATCATGGCCTTCCCCCTTTTATAATCATGGGGGTGATGCTACCCGTGATTAGTACTGTGGCCTTAGATTTCACAATTGTCCCATTAGATCATGGCTTTGATGACATGAAGAACTTCCATTGTATTGATCACAACCGTGATTGAGGTGTGAACTCTTACAAGGAAGTGATCATGGCCGTCATAAAAAGGTGGATTAGCCCTATTAATTTGTCATGACTATGATTGATCCCATGATGTATGTTTTATTTGAAAAAATTCAATTACTTACCTTTATCACAGCTGAGATACATATTGGGCTTTCATTTTTCCATCTACGTCCCCCTACTCTATGAATTCTTCTCTTCTCACTGAATTACCATGACTTTCACTCTATAATGTCTTTCTTTGTGCATGCACTATAAAAAAGACACTTAAGACAATCCAAAACACTAACAATAACAACAATTAATTAAAATTAAAAACTCAATAATTCTCAAAGTACTTAGAACAAAAAAAAAATGAAATTGAAAGTCTAATAAATAATAATACAAAAAAAATGCTTGTTTAACGTCTCAAGCTTGACGTTCCCAAGATATCCAGCTTTAATCCTTAAATTGGAGAAGTCTTAACTCCTCCTTCCCTTCTTTCTAATTCACTTCTTCGTGGTATATCTTCAACCGCTACCCATTAACCTTGAATGTCCCCTTTTTCGAGTGTTCAACCTTTATTACTTCATATGGAAATGCCTTGTTCACTAAAAATGGACCTGACCACTTAGACTTAAGTTTTCCAAGAAATAACTTAAGTCTAAAATTGTATAACAGTACCGAATCAACCTCCTTTAATTGCTTGGGGTAGTTAATCCTGTAATCATGAAGATGTTTAGCTCTCTCCTTATACATTCGATTATTCTGATAAGCCATCCAATGCTACTCATCTAGTTCATTAAGTTGGAAATGCTTAAGTTTACTGGCTGATTCATAATCCAAATTTGCTGTCTTTAAAGCCCAGCAAGCCTTATGCTCAATCTCTACCGGTAAATGGTAGGCCTTACCATATACTAATTGATAAGGAGTGGTACCTAATGGAGTATTGTAGGTAGATGGTACGATGCTGATATGTAGTTACTTAAGTTGCAGAGAGGTCCAGATTTCTTCAATAGTATCGATGCTAGCTTGTAACAAGGACTTATTAAGGACGACGTTGAAGCTTTGAGTATAGATGTTATTGAGTTTAAGTTCAATGAAGAGGATTACCTCAGACTAAAACGTTAGGCTAAAGGGCGTTTCACTCGTAGAAAATCGGTAGGTAATCCTATATTCCTACAAAATATTAGGCAGTTCATCTGCCCAAGTACCATGGGCTCAGTCCACTTGTTTCTTCAAGCTGTCCAGGATGATTTGGTTGGCTACCTCTACCTGTTCGTTCAACCGGGGGTGGATAACCAAAGTGAAGTACGGCGTGATATGGTGCTTAGCATAGAATTCCTTAAATTTGGGGTTATCAAATTGTCACCCATTGTCCATGATAAGAGCATGCGAAACCTCAAGTCAAGAGAGGATGTTGTTTTTGACGAAAGACACAACACTTTTCTCGATGATTTTCGCCATTGTTTTGGCTTCAACCTACCTAGTGAAGCAATTGATGGTAACTATTATGAAATGCCATCCTCCTAAAGCCTTTGAGAAAGCCTTAAGGATGTTGATACCCCATTGTGCAAACAACTATAGGCTGGTCAGGGGCTAGAGACTGGTGCTGGGTGCATGACTGATAGGAGCGTGCTTCAAGTATTGTGGGTACTTCTAAGCTATGGCTTTAGTGTCTTACCTCATGGTAGGCCAATAATACCCAAGTTGTAGTACCCAGAGTTAGAGGAACTGGGATTGAATGTGGTTGCTATACACTCTGATATACAGTTCTTCCATGATGCATAAGCCCTCGCCTTCTCGCAGGCCTTCAAACAAGGCGAAGATAATGCCCCTGCGGTATAGGACGCCATTGATGAATGTATAATTGGTGGCGTGATATTTGAGCTTCTTCTTCTCCCTCTTATCTTCTGAAAGCTTGCCCTACTTTAAATAACTCTAGATGTGATCTATCCAGGTTGACTATACTATTGCTATTATTGTCAGTTCTAAGACTTTAGTTAAGGCCAGAGTTATGCTCTTCTCTGGTAGGTATTCCATGAAGATCTTCCTATCCCTCACCTCCGGCTTCTATATCTCGGTAGAGGCAAGTTTAAATAGCTAATATGCTACTGAATTGTTGAGTTGGGGGATCTTCACGATCCTCTATGAAGGGAATTTGGCTAGAAGACTCTTTATCTTCTATAGGTACCTCGCCATCGTGTTGTCTTTCTCATATTTGCCTTGAACTTGCTAGACGATTAGCATAGAGTCCGAGAAGACCTGTAGGTGTTCAATACTGATCTCTTTAGCCATTCTGAGACTGACGATGAGGGCCTCATACTTGGATTCATTGTTGCTGGCATTAAACCCTAATTTGAGGGTGTAGGAGACCGTAACCTTGTGTAGGTCGATTAGAACGAGACCTGTACCTTTACCCCTTGAGGTAGATGATCCGTTAATGTAGAGAGTCTACATCGGCTTGTCATCACCCAGCGGTGCGTCCTCTTCTCTCGTGTATTCTATCATGAAGTCAGCTAGTACCTATGCCTTGTAGGCCGTTCATAGCTAGTATTGGATTCCGTATGCACTCAGCTCCATTACGTACTTCATCATCCATCCATATGCATTAGGCTACTGCAATGTGGTATGTAGCGTTTGATTTGTGAGTACGGTAATCTGGTGTGCCTGGATGTAAGACCTTAGCCGATGTGCTGAGATAACGATGGTTAAGGTGAATTTTTTTTGCTTGGGTCTACTTGACCTTAAGCTCATGGAGTATATGGCTGAGGTAATATATGGGCATGTGTTCTCTTCCATTTGCTTTGACTAGTATAAAAGATAGGATCCAGTTCTCACGACTAGGTGCAAGAATAGATCCTCCTTGTGGACAGACTTAAAGAGCACCAGTGGGTATGCGAGGTAATCCTAGAGTTGCTAAAAGGTAATCCTCAGTAATGTTGTTCTCGACTTGTATATATTTCTATGAAAGCAATCTTCCGTAATCATCCATTCGCAATTCCATCACTCGGTCTTTGTAACACAAAAGCCCTAACTTTTCCTCTCTCTCTTTCCAACAAAAAAAAAAAAGAGAAAGAAAAGAAAGAAAAAAAGAAGGAATGAAAAGAAAAGAAAAAGAAAGAAAGTTACTAACGGTTACAAATCCTTATAGGATTCGGGACAAACATAATCACTTAGCCCATTAATGCAGATAACCTAAACAGACCCACTTGGCCTGAGAAAATAACCAACCAAACCTGAACCTTAGCCCATCGAGATGATTCAACCAACTCAGAGCCCCTAAGTTGTCGAGTCCAAAACATGAACTGAGTCAAAACACAAAGCCATTAAACCCTATCCTAAGCTTGATCCTCGGTACAAACAAAAAGAGCAATTCATTAGTCCCTTCTATTTCAAAAGTTGTTAGCTCCAGCCCATTCGAACTCTAAAGAACCTAACCAAAAATCAGATATGGAAGCTTAAGGGCTAAGGGCATTAAGACCTATAAGTCTGGGGCATGGGGCATTTAGTCTTTGAAATTTCACAATTGGGGGGCATGTTCTAAGGAATTAGGGAGTAAGGTCCATCATCACCCTAAGGTCAATCCATCCTCATATAAGGAATTGGTAACTCACTTTTAAAAAGTTTTAAATGAAAAGAGGCGAGCTATATCCTATACCCTAACCCTTAAACACTTTGAGAGTTAAGAGACATCATTGTTAGGATATTTTGGACTCATTCCTTAAAGGAGGTCTATTTTGAATTTGATATGTAGATTGAAATGAAGTTAGGCATTCATTTTCAAATCCCAAACACAATTATTCTTTGATAACCTCGTTGGACTGATCTGAGATCATTTCAAATGTAAACCCTGTCAAGAACCAACCCTAGAGTGGGGCAATTCAGAGGTTAGGATCATTGATTAGGAGAGAAGGATAAATCTGATTTGTGTTTACCCCAGTAATAACAATTCAAAGATAATTTTTATTTTCGATAAATTGTTCCCTTTGAGAGGAGCTCACATTTTTTCCAAATACCCCAAAGGCCACATATACCTGACCTAAGCCAATGCACTCTGAACCTATATATATGGATTTAGGGCCTTCATTCATCCAAAGACAAAAACTTGACAAAAGAGATAGTTATTTTTAGAGAGAGAAAAGAAAAAAAGGAAAAGAAAAAGAAAAAGAAAAAAAAATTAGGAAAAAGGAAAATGAAGAAATACCTAAATATTCGGCTTGAGCAAATCCCCAATCAAAGAAAGCTTAAGTTGCTTTAAAAAAAAAAACACACACACACACACACACACACACATACACAAGGCCTTGAATCGTATTCCCAACCAAAAGCACAAAACCTCATATTTATTCAAAATCACGTTCTCAACCACAAACCAAAAACTCCATATTTAGTTCAAAATTACACTCTAAATCACAAACATAAACCCTTTCTATCCACTCGATTCTCAAACATAAGACCTTCCTACCCACAATACCTCCCTACTCAAAGCTCTTTCAATTTTGAAGGATAATTTATCTAAGTTAAAAATTATTTTTGAAACTGGGGCAAGCACACATCTAGTTCATTCCTAAGGGTTCTTGACTTGTACCCCCTGGGTTAGATGAAAGCACTTTTTTTTTTTTTTTAAATAGGCCCTCTCAATTAACTTCTTTTGAAACCATTTAACCAAAAACCCAATTTATAATACTAAACCCAAAAGGACTTAATAGATCGATCAGAGCGTATCACTTGCGAATTGGACTGTAATTTTCGGAATTGTAGTCAAGAGTGACATCCAAACCAAGAGTGCGTAAGGAAGTCTTCTTTGACTAAACTAATCGTAAGTTACCTTTTCCTTATGAAATGAATGTTTAAGGCCTACCTAAGAGGCTCATTGTTTTAGGTTACAAACTAGGGTGGATATGAGATACCCTACATGATTCTAGCGTTTGCCTTTTAAATAGGAATTTATATCCGTTAGCAAACTTTCAAGGAAAAAGAAGAAAAAAGAAGAAAAAAAAGACATGAAAAGGAGAGAGAGAAAGTGGAGGCTTATTACAAGTTTTTCCATTCATTTTCCAATCCATCTCATTCATAATGGCCAAATTTTCAATTTATGTAATAAATAGTTTTCACCAAATCCTTTGTTTGTAAATTTCTCAAGTCAAAAGTTTTTTTTCGAGTCAGCTATGTCCAAAGGGTGCTTACTCTTTATCCATTTTCTCAAGGATATAGTTAGCTCATAGAGCATTGTTCTTATCTATATCTTCTTTAGCACTTCAGTCAGCTTATGGAGCGCTATCCAGGTTCATATTTTCATTTAGGGATCTAGCTAGTTTATAGAGCGTAGTCTAAATCTAAAGTTTCTGGCTGACTCCTAAAACAGTCCCAATTCGGAGTTTCACAGGCTCCCAATCACCCAACTCACAAAATGTTGGTCAACTTATAATCTTTTAGGGATTTAGCAAGCTCAAGGAGCGTTATCTCGATCCAAGTTTTCTTTAGATATTTTTAGGTCTTAGCCAGCTCAAGGGGCGCTTTGACCGTCTCGGTGAGTCAGCTCATTAAGGGCACGATCTAAGTTTTCTTCAGATATTTTTATGTCTTAGCTAGCTTATGGGGCGCTTTGACCGTCTTGGTGAGTTAGCTCATTAAGGGCACGATCCAAGTTTTCTTTAAATATTTTTAGGTCTTAGTCGGCTCAAGGGGCGCTTTGACCGTCTTGGTGAGTCAGCTCATTAAGGGTACGACCAAGTTTTCTTCAAATTTTTAGGTCTTAGCTAGCTCATGGGGAGCTTTGACCGCCTTGGTGAGTCAGCTCATTAAAGACACGATCTAAGTTTTTTTTCATTATTTTTTAGGTCTTAACCAACTCAAGGGGCGCTTTGACCGCCTTGGTGAGTCAGCTCATTAGGGGCACGATTCAAGTCTTCTTCATAATTTTAGATCTTAGCCAGCTCAAGGGGAGCTTTAACTGCTTTGGTGAGTCAGCTCATTAAAGGCACGATCCAAGTTTTTCTTCATTATTTTTTAGGTCTTAGCTAGCTCAAGGGGTACTTTGACTGCCTTGGTGAGTCAGCTCATTTGGGGTACGATCCAAGTCTTCTTCATAATTTTAGGTTTTAGCCAGCTTAAGAGGCGTTTTGACCACCTTGGTGAGTTAGCTTATTAAGGGTACAATCTAAGTTTTCTTCAGATATTTTTAGGTATTAGCCAGCTCAAAGGGCGCTTTGACCGTCTTGGTGAGTCAGCTCATTAAGGGCACGATCCAAGTTTTCTTTAAATATTTTTAGGTCTTAGTCGGCTCAAGGGGCGCTTTGACCGTCTTGGTGAGTCAGCTCATTAAGGGTACGACCAAGTTTTCTTCAAATTTTTAGGTCTTAGCTAGCTCATGGGGAGCTTTGACCGCCTTGGTGAGTCAGCTCATTAAAGACACGATCTAAGTTTTTTTTCATTATTTTTTAGGTCTTAACCAACTCAAGGGGCGCTTTGACCGCCTTGGTGAGTCAGCTCATTAGGGGCACGATTCAAGTCTTCTTCATAATTTTAGATCTTAGCTAGCTCAAGGGGAGCTTTAACTGCTTTGGTGAGTCAGCTCATTAAAGGCACGATCCAAGTTTTTCTTCATTATTTTTTAGGTCTTAACTAGCTCAAGGGGTACTTTGACTGCCTTGGTGAGTCAGCTCATTTGGGGCACGATCCAAGTCTTCTTCATAATTTTAGGTTTTAGCCAGCTTAAGAGGCGTTTTGACCACCTTGGTGAGTCAGCTTATTAAGGGTACAATCTAAGTTTTCTTCAGATATTTTTAGGTATTAGCCAGCTCAAAGGGCGCTTTGACCGTCTTGGTGAGTCAGCTCATTAAGGGTACGATCCAAGTTTTCTTTAGATATTTTTAGGTCTTAGTCAGCTTAAGGGGCACTTTGACCGTCTTGGTGAGTCAGCTCATTAAGGGTACGATCCAAGTTTTTTTCAGAATTTTTAGGTTTTAGCCAGCCCAAGGGGCGCTTTGACTGCCTTGGTTAGTCAGCTCATTAAGGGTACGACCAAGTTTTCTTCAAATTTTTAGGTCTTAGTCAGCTCATGGGGAGCTTTGACCGCCTTGGTGAGTCAGCTCATTAAAGACACGATCTAAGTTTTTTTTCATTATTTTTTAGGTCTTAACCAACTCAAGGGGCGCTTTGACCGCCTTGGTGAGTCAGCTCATTAGGGGCACGATTCAAGTCTTCTTCATAATTTTAGATCTTAGCCAGCTCAAAGGGAGCTTTAACTGCTTTTGTGAGTCAGCTCATTAAAGGCACGATCCAAGTTTTTCTTCATTATTTTTTAGGTCTTAGCTAGCTCAAGGGGTACTTTGACTGCCTTGGTGAGTCAACTCATTTGGGGCACGATCCAAGTCTTCTTCATAATTTTAGGTTTTAGCCAGCTTAAGAGGCGTTTTGACCACTTTGGTGAGTCAGCTTATTAAGGGTACAATCTAAGTTTTCTTCAGATATTTTTAGGTATTAGCCAGCTCAAAGGGCGCTTTGACCGTCTTGGTGAGTCAGCTCATTAAGGGTACGATCCAAGTTTTCTTTAGATATTTTTAGGTCTTAGTCAGCTCAAGGGGCACTTTGACCGTCTTGGTGAGTCAGCTCATTAAGGGTACGATCCAAGTTTTTTTTCAGAATTTTTAGGTTTTAGCCAGCTCAAGGGGCGCTTTGACTACCTTGGTTAGTCAGCTCATCAGGGTACGACCAAGATTCTCGTTATTCTCTTTTAGAGATTTTTTTTTCCAATTCGCAAAGACACTTCCCATTGTCGTTCTAACCCTCGTCAAGTGACTTAATGTTCCTTAGGAAAGAGTCCTCCTGAGGAAAAAATGGTGTCTCTTTTGTCTTTGTGGTAAAGTTTTGCTTAAATTTCACCACAAAGAGGGGTAGTTGTAGATACCTAATTTTTGCCCCTCCATAGTTTTAATTTTTATTTTTATAAAAAGGGTCCTAATTCAAAATAATAATAAAAAATGATAAAAATTAAAAAATAATGAAAATAACAAAAAAAAATAATAAAAGGAAAAATTATAAAGATTTCATAGATTTTTAGAAAGTAATTTATATTAGGAATAATTAGTTTAATGTTAGTGTTAATTTTAATTTAGTTAAAATTTTTAGTTTAGAGATTCAGATAGTACAAATATAATTTAATTGTAATGAATGTCAAGATACAGACCAACAGCTTAACGGATAAGCAGTGGAGTATTTGAGTGGATTTAGTTGGAGGTTACGGGTTCGAGTTTCAGCAGGCACATATGTCTTTATTTTTCTATCTTTGTAAAAGATTCATATCTAATTAAATCATATGGGTTTAGCTAAATCAGATTTGAATAAGATTTGAATCTAGTTTAATCTAAATTTCAAATTCCGAAGTCCGCAATTCCATGTTGCAGGTCTGGACGTTCTCCATCCTTTTTTAATTCACTTAGCCCCTTTTTGCAATAAGCTGACCAAACGTTCGATTCCGAAGTCGAATTCAACGTCCAATTCCATTGTTCCTTTACTCTACGCAGCAGTCCACGAGTTCCACGCAGCAGTCCATGAATTCTACGTAGCATTCCACGATCATTCCACGCAGTAGTCCACAATCATTCCAAGCAGCATCTCCACGATCAATCCAACGAACAACAGCCGCAATCCAACGAACAACAACCAACTCCAACTGCTGCAGTATGAACCAACGCCAACAGTAATTCCATCACACGCTACAACCTCTTCGTTGACAAAACAGCTGACACACCGCTGCCTCTCATTGATTGTGTAACGTCCACTACTTCGCTGCTCCTTTACTGAACCGCCCAAATCAGGTTCGAATAATAGTTTTTATTATTATTATTGTTATCGATTAGTTGTTATCATGTTTTAGTTATTTAGTTAGTTAATAGTATATATATATATAGTTAGGAAACTTTTAATATTAGTTTATATATGATTGAGTATGTTATATAGTTTATTTAAATAAGTAGTTTTTGACAATAAAATATAGTTGTAAATATATATATAGAGAGAGTTTTTTTAATATTGTTTTAGAATTCTTCATGTAGGAAAACTTTCTTTTTAAATTAATAGTGAAAAATTTAATGATTTTTTTTTAAAAAAATTTAGGACTTTTAGAGAATTTTTATAAAATAGAATAAAAGGACTTAGTGAATTAGGACCCTTTTGGAGTTTTGAAAAACTGAATTGATAATAACGTAAACTCGGTCGGTTTTCAAAATTAAAATCAATCAACATACTAAATTTTTTTTTAGAAAAAACTACGATCGTCTGATTCCGGCTAGCGGGTACGTAGGCACCTTCAGGGAGACGATAAAATATATAGAAACTTAGGTTCTTTTTTTTTTTCCTTTTGATTTTATTTATTTATTTATTTTAAATATTATAATTAGAAAAAATAATTCTAATTTCAGTAAATAAATAATGGTACCCATTAGGGTTTAATAGGTTAGCCCCCGAATTCGAAACCCTCCGGTTCTTCATTTAAAATTGAAATAAAAGACCGGTAGCCATATCGTAATCAATTTACTCAATTGATTACGGTTTCTTTTTCTTTTCCCGACTTCGGTCGGGTAGTGACTCCAAAAATAATTTTCAATAAAAAACCCGAAATTTCTCAATTTTTTTTAGTCGAGGATTAATATTAAATGGGTTAGGGTTTAGTATTAATCAAGAAATGAGAAATCAATTTTAAATAAAAGAAAATCGAAAAATCAAACTGGACACCCATTATCAATTAACAGATAAGTAGTTGGACAAACTAGAGGACCTCTCCATTAAATGTGCTTAGTACACAAGGAAGGAGGTGCTTGCCCATTATCCCAGTCATGACTTGAGTTTCCTAGATTTTCTAGATGGTCCAACTTTTCAAGAGAAGAGGGAGGCTTAAGAAGGGGAGAGAGAGGTTGCTCAAGCAATCATTGAGGTCTAAGGCGCCCTTTTTGTTGTCGGGTCTGGATAAGGTACTTCCACATCTATATTAGTCTTAGTAGCTCAACAGGAGAGTACCCTTAAGGGAGCTTCTTAAGATGATCGGGGTCGAGATGACCTTTTTGCTAACCCTAGTCAGTAGCTTTTAATCCTTACTCTAGCCTAAAACCAGCCTTCCCAAGGGCCTTCAATGGATCAGCGCTCTGAGCAAATAAAAGCCTTAGATTTTTTGGAGTTGTTGTAGTTAGCTAATCTTAAGTGGTAGTAGTTTTTATTATTATTATTATTATTTTTTGTTTTGTATACCTTAGGTTGGGAAATTAGCCTTAAATTTGTATGATCCTAAGTTATGAATAAATGTTGGAATTTTATACATACATAAATTTTTTTGAGTGAATACTTGAATTGTCCTTTTCATTGGTTAGCTCATTATAAGATGTTTTCATGATGAGAGTTCCTTTGTGCAAGGGGTATTTCCCCTTATCAAGGTTACTCGAGGGGGTTAGGTCGGTGGTATTCCGACCTGCCTAGTAGGTAGGAGTTCCTTTATACTTAAGGTATTTCCTTTTGTTGAGATTACTTGAGGGGGTTAGGTTAGTGGTGTTCCAACCTACTTGGTATGTAGGAGTTCCTTCATATAAGGAGTATTTCCCTTTACTGAGGTTACTTAAGAGGGTCAGGTCGGTGGTGTTTCGACCTACCCGGTAAGTGAGAGTTCTTCTATGTAAGGGGTATTTTCCCCTATTAAGGTTACCCAAATGGGTTAGGTCAGTGGTGTTTTGACCTACTTGATAGGTGGGAGTTCCTTTATATAAGGGATGTTTTCCCCTACTCAGGTTACCCAAATGGGTTAAGTCAGTGGTGTTTCGACCTACCTAATAGGTGGGAGTTCTTTTATACAAGGGATGTTTTCCCCTGCTGAGGTTACTAAAGTGGGTCAAATTGGTGGTGTTCCAACCTACTTAGTAGGTGAGAATTTCTCTATATAAGGGGTGTTTCCACTTATTGAGGTTATCCAAAGAGGTCAGGTTGGTGGAATTTTGATTAACCTGGTAAGTAGGTCTATTCACCCGTTATGGGGTTGAGACTTTGTATGTATGTGTAGGAGAGAGAGAGAAAGAGAGAGGGGGGGGGGGGAGGGGGTATTAGATAATGAAATGGAATTTTCCATTTAAACTATGAAATGATTTACATTATGATATATTAATTGAAGTAGAGCTGAAGATTATTAGCATTCTATGTGTATAGGATGAGCTCATCATCTAGTCTCCTTAATCTGTATGCTCTATTTCCCAAATTTTCTCTAACTCTAACTGGGTCTTCCCAATTAGGGGCAAACTTACCTTATCCTTCTCACGAACTGATGGCTTCTAACTTCCAGCAAACCAGGTTGTCAACCTTGAAGTCTTTGTTCCTTACTTTCTAGTCGTAATATTTAGCAACCTAGTGTTGGTAAGTAATTACTCGAGTCATGATGAGGTCTTTGATTTCTTTGATGGAGTCGATGCTAGCTTATAGTATGAACTTATTGAGGATGGCATTAAAACTTTGAGTTTAGATGTTAAAGAGCTCAAGTTTGATGGAGAGGATTGTCTTTGAGCCGAACGCTAGGCGTAAAGGGGTTTCGCCTATAGAAGTGCAGTGGGTAGTCTTATACCCCCCATAAGATGTTGGGTAGTACCTTTGCCTAGGTGCCACATGCTTAGTCTACTCATTTCTTCAAATTGTTGATGATGAATCGATTGGTTGCTTTAACTTAGTCATTCGACTAGGGGTAAGCAACCAATATGAAGTGTGGCATAATGTGATGTTTGGAACAAAACTCCTTCAAGTTAAGGTTGTCGAACTGCTGCCTATTGTCCAAGTACCTTGCCATAGTATCATTCTTGGTCTCATATTCATCTTAGACTTACTGGACGGTAAGCATGGAATCTGAGAAGACATGTAGGTGCTAAGCACTGATCTCTTTAGCCAATTTGAGATCGGCTATTAAGGTTTCATATTCAAATTCGTTATTGCTAGTGTTGAACTCAAATTTAAGGGCGTAACAGACTGTAATCTTGTACAGGCCGATCAGAACAAGCCCCACATCTCCACCCTCAAGGAGGATGATATGTCAACGTAGAGAGTCTATGTCAATTTATCGTTACTAAGTGGTGCTTCCTCCTCTTTTATGTATTTGACCATGAAGTCGGCTAACACTTGTGCGTTGTAGGCCATTCATAGCCGATACTAGATTCTGTATGCACTTAGATCCATCGCGTACTTCACAGTCTGTCTAGACACATCTAGCTTCTATAGTATAGTGAGTAGTGGCTGATATGTGAACACGATGATTTGGTATACCTGGAAATAGGGTCTTAGTTGATGTACTAAGATGACGACGGCCAAGGTGAACTTCTCTACCTGAGTGTACCTAACCTCGGGTCTATTGAGTAAGTGGCTGATGATGTATATAGGTTGATGCTCTCTCCCCTTTACTCTAACTAGTATAGAGGAGAGCATTCAGTCACTTATAGCTAGGTACATAAATAGGTCTTCCCTAAGGATAGGCTTAGAGAAGATTAGTGAGTGTACGAAGAAGTCTTGTAGCTGTTGGAATGCTGCCTTGTACTCTGAAGTCCATTCAAAACTCTTAGGATTTTGAGGATTTTAAAGAACTTAACGCATTTATCTGTACTCTTCGAGATAAACCTGCTTAGTGCAGCCACCATGCCTATGAGCTTCTATGTCTCGGACCTAGGTAAGAGCCTTCATGTCCCTGATGGCATGTGTCTTTTCAGAATTAGCTTCGATGCCCCTTTAAGTGACTAGGAAGCCTAAAAATTTGCTTGAGTTGACCCTAAAGACACACCTAGGGGTTGAGATTTTTGTCGTATCTTCTCATTTGATCAAACCTGGCTCCTTACTCTTGATGATCATGTTGTTGACGTATACTTCCATGTTACACTTGATTTAAGGCTTAAATATCATTGTCATCATGTGCTAGTATGTTGCCTTAACATTTTTTAGGCTGAAGGGAATGATTGTGTAGCAATACGTGCCAAAGTCGATGACGAAGGAGGTATGGACTTCATCCTTTGAGTCCATTTTGATCTGGTTATAACTCGAGAAGGAATCTATGAAGTTTGATAAGGCATGTCCTGAAGTAGAGTTGACTAGCTGATCGATCCTGGGGAAAGGGAAGTAGTCCTTTGGGCAGACTTTGTTGAGATTGGTATAATCAACACGCATATGCCACTTCTCAAACTTCTTCTTGACTAACACTACATTTACTAGCCAGGTAAGGTACTTCTCCTCTGTTACGAAGTCAACATTCAGCAGCTTCTACACTTCTTCCTTGATTGTAGCATGCCTCTCTAGAATGTAGTCTCTCTTTTTCTACTTCACAGGTTATGTGGTAGGATAAATATATTGAAGTTGTGGGTCGTTAGGTCAGAGGAGATCTCTGGCATGTCTAACACTAACTAGGGGAACCTATTTGAGTTGTGATACGGACTTGTGGAGGAACACATGAAACCAATATCATGCGTGACCAAAGGAGCTGGGTCTAGGCAACGAGATATCTTAAAGAGTAAATGATAGTTGAAGATGAGTAGGGGGTTCTCATGCACTGACAAAAGATATGACACACTAATACCTCACACGAACTTAGGTTACATGAGCTCAGGTCATACTTAATATGACGTACAAGTATGATCGGAGGTCACTCACCACTAGTCCACACTTGAATGGGCTAGATAAGAGTATGATATGAACCGTGACCAAGAACAGATAAGGCTGGTTGTTGGATGGGTCCAAACTTGTAGAAAGCTTAAAAAGGGTAAATGGGGAAAGGTACGAAAAGGTTGAGAAATGAAGAATGAAAACAGTAAATAAAACCCATAAATAGCTCCAGAGGATATAATGCACTAATGGAACCTTCGAAGGATCATGACATAATTCGATATGATGCACAAATTAGTCCAATGAGGTTACTCGGCACCTAACCTTGCTTAAGGGAAATGATAAGAGTGATGTTGAGAGTAAACAATAGTGTTTACACAAGAAAGAAAAATACTCAATTATATTGAAGGTAACCTAATGATCTTACAACTACAAGTATAGGGGTATTTATACTTACAAATTAGGGCAACTTGCCCAAAGGGAAAAAGACAAAAAGGATATTTTCTAAAGAGGCAATGTACATGTTACAAAAGGTAAAAATGAATATATAAGGGAAATAATCATTGGTGCTACAGATTCTATATATGATGTTGTATACATGACAAGGCGGCATTGGCAGGGTCATTAGGAGATGCGAAAAAAAAGTAAGGACAGATGGATTTGTTCGAGCAAAGATGGCCTAATCAGTCCAGTCTCTCTCTCGGCTTCTCGACAAGGAAGAGGCCTTATAATTGGTCAACTTGGCAATAGAGAGTAATCATTAACTCGGCATACCACACAATAATGGGTGGTCATACAGCACAACATTAAAGGTGACTCAGTAAAGAGGTACTTGGCCTTAGCAGGAGTTGATTGGAACATAAGGATTTGTCATGTTAGCCCTTCTAGTCCTTAAGTTCGACTACGGTTTAGGGGCCCCATAGCTTAATTCCCATTAACACTAGTGTTAAGGAGAATGATGAGTGTTAGCCCTATACTCAAAGACAAGCAATGGGAAAATCTCTTTTATATTAGGTCCAAGGTGAATGAGTCACCGTACCCCTTGATAGTTGATAGTGGGAGCTACACCAATGCAGCCTCTGCATTTATGGTATAGCAATTAAAATTGTTGACTAAACTTCACCTAAGACCTTACAAGCTTCATTAGCTTAGTAATAAAGGAGCTTCATAGGTGAACAAACAAGTGTTTATGTCGATTTGCATTGGAAAATATCGAGATGAAGTACTTTGTGATGTGCTGCCTATGAGTGCATCACACATTCTACTTAGATGACCATGGATGTTTGACTGAGCAGTTATATATGACAGAATAAGGAATACATGTTCCATGGAGCATAAAGGTAGGAGGATGAAATTAAGTCCTATGACTACCGAGCAAGTAAAGCTCATGTAGTCCCAACTTAGCTGAACCAGGAAGAAAGAGGCTTTGGTATTTACTACAGCCAGACTAGAGAGAGAATTGGAGCTTAAAGGATCAACCTATCTACTGGTTTGAAGGATGCTAGAAATGACATTTAGGGAGATGGAACATTCCCCCGTAGTGAAAACACTACTGGAAGAGTTTGCTGACCTGTTCCTCGATGAGTTACCAAAGGTTTGCCTCCCATCCGAGGCATTGAACATGCAATTGACTTACAACTATGAGCTACACTGAATAGGCTACCGAGCTCTAAAGGTAAGTAGATGAGTTGATGAATAAAGGGCATATACGTTAGTCCCTTAGCCCTTGCGCTGTATAGGCCATATTAGTGTCGAAGAAAGATGGTTCTTGGAGGATATGTATGGATAACCGAGCGATCAATCAAATCACCATCAAGTATAAGTATCCCATACCTAAGCTTGATGACATGCCAAACGAATTAAGCGAAGCTAGAGTGTTCTCTAAGATCAACCTTAAATTTGAATACCACAAGATTTTAATGCATGAAGGTGATGAATAGAAGACTGCAATCAAGACATGACATGGTTTATATAAATGGCTTGTAATGCCATTTGAATTGTCTAATGCGTCGAGCACTTTTATGCGCCTGATGAATCATATGCTTTAAGAATTGATAGGAAGGTTTTTTTTAGTCAATTTTGATGATATTTTGGTATATAGCCCTGACCTAGAGACTCACTAGGAGCATCTTTGAAGAGTCTTTGCAAAACTCCAAGTTGAATAGCTCTATGCCAATATGAAGATGTGCAACTTTTTGTGATCTGAGGTGATCTTCTTAGGGTTTGTTGTGAGTGGAGGTGGCATCTGGGTCGATAATGAGAAAATAAGGGTGATCATAGAATGGCTTGAGCTAACCTGTTTTGCAAATGTGAGAAGTTTCCATAGCTTTGCATCATTTTATCACAGGTTTATAAAGGATTTCAATATGATTGCGGCCCCACTTACCGAATTGTCAAAGAAGAGAGTTGAATTTAGATGGGGAGAGAAAGAGAAGAGGAGTTTTAAGGAGGTGAAAAAAAAGCTAACTATAGCCCCTATCTTAACTCTACTGAGCTTCAATAAGGTGTTCAAAATAGAGTATGATGCATCCAAATTAGGTATAAGCGTTGTGCTAATGCAAGAAGGCCAACTTATTGCTTACTTCAGCGAGAAACTTTCAGGAGCTTCACTCAACTATTCTGTCTACAATAAGGAGTTCTATTCCTTGATCCAAGCCTTAACAATTTGGCAACATTATGTACCGCCTAAGGAGTTTATGATCTACACTAATCATGAGTCCTTGAGATATCTAAAGAGCCAACCAAAGTTATCTCAGAGGTAAGCTAAATGGATTGAGTTCATAGAGGGTTTTTCTTATGTCATAAAATACAAGAATGGAAGGAACAATGTAGTGGCCAATGCCTTATCAAGATGACATGCCCTCTTGACTGAGCTACAAACAAGGCTACTTAGTTTTTCAACCATAAAGAATCTATATGCTAAGGATCCACACTTTGGTCCTATTTATGCTTAATGTGAGGAAGGACGGACACTGGATGACTATCACAGAGAAGACGAATACTTATTCAGGAAGAGGAGGCTATGTATCTTGACCTATTCTATGAAAGAATTACTTATGCATGAGGTGTATGGAGGAGGATTGATCAAACACTTTAGTCAGTACTGAACCCTTGAAGTACTATTTGCAAGATTTTTTTGGTCGAGAATGATGAGAGACGTGCAGTCTATATTAGAGAAGTGTGCAACCTACCAAAAAGCAAAGAGCTGAGCCAAATAAGGACACTACCAACCCTTGTCGACTCCAACCAAACCGTGTTCTGAGCTAAGGATGGACTTCATGTTAGGATGGCCAAGGATGTCCTGAGGGAAGGACTGCATCATGATGGTTGTTGATCGATTTAGCAAGATGGCACATTTCATGCCCTATTAAAAAACTAACGATGCTTTAGCTATCTTTTTTCTTTTCTTACAGGAAGTAATCAAGCTTCACGAAGTTCCTAGAACCATTGTTTCAGACTGAAACCCGAAGTTCATGAGCCATTTCTAAAGGACGTTATGGAGGCGAATGTGAACTAAGATATTGTATAACACAACTTGCCATCCACAGACCGATGGACAAACTGAAGTTATCAATAGAACCATAGGAACTTTGCTACAGGTTACTGTTGGATGAAATGCAGCCAACTAAGATTTGTGCCTACCAGTCATTGAGTTCACTTACAACAAGACCGCCTACAATGAAACAAACATGTCTCCATTCGAGGTCGCCTATTAGTTTAACCCTAAGCTCCCGATGGACCAAATACCCCAGCCAATGCCCGATGATGACTGGCTAGCCATTGAAAGAGTTGAGGCCATTAGAGCCATGCACCAGAAGGTTATAGAACAATTGAGCTGAGATAATACTAAGCTCGAGAAGTGAAGCTAAGGATAGAGGAAGAGAGAATTTTAGCCAAGTGATTTGGTCTTGATACATCTCAACAAGGAACGATTCTTAAACTTGAGGAAGAGCAAGTTGTCTCCCAAAGCCAATGGACCTTTTAAAGTGCTTGAAAAGATCAATCCTAATATCTATAGGATTGAATTACTTAAAGGATATGGAGTCTCAAACTCGTTCAACACCCGGAGGAGATGATAGGGATCATGTACCGATCACGCGGTCCTGAGCCTAAGGGCTTTCTTAAATGGTTTGCTAAGTTGTCCAAGATGAGTTAAGCACCGAAGAGCAGTATTTACCCCAGTTTGATTTGTTGAGCTACTTTTCTCTCTAGGAAGCTACCAAGGTGACCAACCTATATGGCTAACCAACCCCTCCCCAATACACCTATCCAAGCACTAACTCAGAAAAGCATCCATCTCCCTAGCGCCGAGGTTGAGTTGATAACTTTCAGGAGCCAACCATCTAAGGCTAACTCAAATTTGCATCTTCCTTGAGCCAATCCTTGTCTAGTCCTAGCTAACAGAGCTATCGAACTACTAATGCTGACCAAAGCTAACCATTGTTGCTCACCCCTACTTAGCTAGGAGTGTTATTGAGATTACATATTTAGCACAACTACGCATGTGCTATTCTTTTCCGATATCTATACTATCCTTTCTGACAGTAGATATTCTTTTTGTACGATTATGTGCTTTCCCCGTAAATTATTCTCCTTTTTTCTTAACAAGTAAGGATCCATTTATGTAATTTTCTGTAATTTAGGACTTACCATAATTGGATACTATAAATAGTGATATAATGTAATAGCTACAAAAATATATCATATAAAGAACTATTAAAGTTTTACTCTCCCTTAAGCCAAATATCCTTACACTTAAGCTACTTTGATAGGAATCGAGCTACGGGGCCCTTGACCTACAGCTGAGCTAGTGAACTAGAGGGGCTGGTATAACGAATTCTTATATTCTAACCAACTCTTGCCGAGGCCGAGGCCGAGTACCTCCTTATCTAGTCACCTTTAATGCTGTGCCGTATGACTGCCCATTATTGTGTGGTATGCCAAGCTGCGATTACTCTTTATTGCTGAGTTGACCAATTACTCGGCTTCTTCCTTGCCGAAAAGCCGAGAGAGAGTGATTGGACTGATTAGGCCATCCTTATTCGGACAAACCCATCTGTTCGTACTTTTTGTCCGCATCTCCTAATGACTTCGCCAATGCTGCCTCGCCACGTATACAATATCACGTGTAGAATCTATAGCACTAATGATTATCCCTTGTATATTTATTGTTGCCGTTTGTAACATGTACATTACCCCTTTAGGAAATATCTTTTTTGTCTTTTCTCCTTTAGGTAAGTTACCCTAGTTTGTAGGTATAAATACCCCTATACTTGTAGTTGTAAGATTCTTAAGTTACCTTCAATACAATTAAGTACTTTTCTTCCTTGCATAAACACTATTGTTTACTCTCGGTATCACTCTTATCATTTTCCTTAAGCAAGGTTAGGTAGTGAGTAACCTCATTGGACCAATTCGTGCGTCATATCGAATTGTATCGTGAGTCTTTGGAAGTTTCATTAATGCGTCATATCCTTTGGACCTGTTCGTAGGTTTTTCTTATTGTTTTCATTCTTCATTTCTTACCCTTTTCATACCTTTCCCCATTAACCATTTTCGAGCTTTCTACAAGCTTAGACCCATCCAGTGACCGGCCTTGTCTGTTCTTGGTCATAGTTCACATCATCTTGGTATCAGAGTGGAGGTTTTGTGTAAGTTATAGTTAGTTCTTGCTGAATTCTGTTATACTCTATTTTATGTATGCGAAATAGAGGAAGTTAATGTGTTCATTTAATTGCTATGTTGTTAGTTGTTCACTCTCTAAAGTATTTGTTTGAATTTGAATCTGTGAGGAAAAATGACAAATCCTAGTATGAAATATTAATACTGGTGATAACAGTAGAATTTTCTACCATGGACGACAATCTCAGGGAACTCCTAGAGCTAATGAGAGACTTAATGAGGCAGCTGACCTCTTGGTCAATTTAACCCAAGCTGTTCATGCCTTGTCTTGCTGACCCATTAAGGCCACGCAAAACACTCCACAAGCTGCTTAACCTATTAGAGGTTAGAACCCAGGTCGACCAATTTGAGATGGAGGAGATCGCGGATAAGTAAGGTGAAGGATAGACCTGAGAGAGCTAGATGAGGAGGAAGTAGAGTATTTTGAATATGAGCGTATACGAGTCCCCGGAGTATTTGACCATGTAAAGCTACGAATTTCGAGTTTCAATGGATCTGGGAATGCTGAGGAGTATCTAGATTAGGAAGAAAAGGTAGAGTATATATTTGATTACTATCAATATGAGGATTATGAGAAAGTGAGGACTACTGCTGTTGAATTCTCTAGTTATGTTGCTATGTAGTGGAAGAATTTTCAGGCTATGAGAAGAAGAGAGGGGTACTGAGAGATTACTACTTGGCCGGAGATGAAGAAAGTGCTCAGAAACCGATTCATGCTGGAAACTTATCTCCAAGATGCATTCACTTGGCTTCAGGAGCTAAGATAAGGAGGCCGAACTATTGATGAATATATTCAAGAATTCCAAATGCTTATAATAAGATGTGAAGTAGAGGAATCACTTACTCGAACAGTTTCAAGGTTTGTCATTGGGTTGAGAGGAGACAACCGATACATTGTGAAGCTCCAACGATTTGACATAATGGATAAAGTTGTTAAGATTGCCCAATAAGTAGAGAGGCATAGAAGGAGCTGAGTAAAGACCATAATGCCGACTAGCCGACTCAGATAGGCAAGTCATCGGACTCTGCCGAGTACCGAGTCTAATAGAAGGGATGATGTTTGAGCTAAGTAGAAAAGTTGACTTGAAGATACAACACTGACCCAAATGTATGAGAAGGGGTAAGGGTCTGGCAGTAAGACTAGCCAAATCAAGTGCTTCAAGTGTCAAGGGTTTAGACATATGGTTGCTCAGTGCCCGAACTGAAGGACGATGGTCATCAAGGGAGACATCCCAAAGTTAGATGTAGAAAGTACAGATGAGGAACTTGAGGAGGAAGTTCCTGTCGAGAAAGAGTTGATTAAGGAAAATATGTATGCTAAGGACTTAGACCAGCTACTTATGGTTGTCTGACACACTATGAGTGTAGAACCCTTACGAGAGGAGGAGCAGAGAGAGAACTTATTTCATATCACTTGCAAGGTAAATGATCAAATATGTGCCCTCATTGTGGATGGTGGGAGCTGCACCAATGTGGCATCAATAGACCTCATTTCAATATTGAGGTTTCCGACTGTTACATACTTGAAGCCATACAAGTTGCACTGGTTGAGTAAGAAGGGAGCTCGATACGTCATTCAGCAAATACTACTACCATCACTATCGACAAATACTTCAACCAGATTCTTTGTGATGTACTGTCCATGTGTGCGTCCTACATATTGTTAGGAAGACCGTGGCTATGTGATAGGAGAGTCATCTATGACGGTTATAGGAATACCTATATGGTCAAGAAGGATGATCGGAAGATCACGCTAAATTCGATGCCACCAAGAGAAGTTCACAATTTACAGACAAAACTTGCTCGCGGATCAAAGAAGGCTCTGGTGATAAGTAGAGCTGAGCTCTAAGAGGTCGTTAATGCCAATGAGCCTACTCTCCTGTTGGTCAGGCAACTACTGGAAATGAAGAAGTGGAATGATTTACCCTGAGAAGTGAAGGAACTATTAGATGAATATGCCGACCTATTCCCAAAATAGTTGCGAGAAGGTTTGCACCTGACTTAAGGCATAGGGCACTGCATTGACTTAGTACTCGGTGCTGCACTATCGAATAAGCCAACTTATCGCATGAATCCTGAGTAAGCTTCTGAGCTTCAACGTCAAGTCAATGAGTTGCTAGAAAGATGATACATAAGAGAGAGTCTTAACTCTTGTACTGTGCTTGCACTTTTAGTGCCAAAGAAGGATGGAACCTGGTAAATGTATGTTAACAGCCGAGCTATGAACAAAATCAAGGTCAAATACAGGTATCCGATCTCGAGGCTAGAAGACATGTTGGATGAATTGAGTGGAGCCAAAATTTTTAGCAAGATTGATCTCAAGTCTAGTTACCATCAAATCCACGTGAGGCCAGGAGACGAGTGGAAGACTACGTTTAAGACTCGGCATGGACTATACAAGTGGATGGTTATGCCCTTTGGCTTATCGAATGCTTCGAGCACCTTCATGAGACTTATGAACTATGTGTTGAGACATCTTATTGGAAAATGTATCGTAGTATACTTTGACGACATCTTGATCTACAGTGCAGACATGCCGAGTCATTGTGAACACATCAAAACAATCCTAGATATCTTTTGTGCCGAGAGACTATTCGGTAATTTGAAGAAATGTTACTTCTATTAGGAGGAAATGGTATTCTTAGGCTATGTAGTCAGTGGAGAAAGCTTGCAAGTCAATGATGAGAAGATCCGAGCAATTGTCAAGTGGTCGACCCCTACTACTTGTGTCGACATAAGAAGTTTCCATGGACTGACTTTGTTTTAACGAAGGTTCATCAGGAGCTTTAACACCCTCATTGCACCACTTACCGAATTAACAAAGAAAAATACTGACTTCCGATGGGAAGAAAGGGAAGAGAGGAGTTTTGCTAAGATTAAGAAGAGGTTGACCTCCTGCCAGGTATTAGTGCTACCTAACTTCGACAAAATTTTTTAGCTAGAGTACGATGCATTAAGCATTAGAATAGGCACTGTTCTGATGTAAGAAGATTAATCAATTGCCTTCCATAGTGAGAAGCTCCGAAGACCCCAGTTAAATTACTCTATGTATGACAAAGAGTTCTTAGCACTAATCTGCGCACTACAAGTATAGTAGCATTATCTAATGCCGAGAGAATTTGTCATATATACTAACCACGAGTCACTGCGGTACCTCTGAAGTCAGATTAAGCTATTAAAGCGGTAGGTGAGATAGGTTGAATTCCTTGAAGGATTCAATTTTGTGATCAAATATAAGAAAGGAAAGAGCAATGTAGTTACAGATGCTCTTTCGAGGAGGTATGTACTCTTGTCAGAATTGTAGACTAAACTATTTGGTTTTATGAGTATTATGTATAGGATGGCTATCTATTATGAGGCAGATAACTGTGTGTGTTGACTTGTTCTCTATGGGAATTATTAATTAAGGAAGCCTATAGCGGAGGACTCTCCAGATACTTTGGAGAGAGAAGGACCTGTGAATTAGTGAATGGCTGATTCTTTTGGTCGAAAATGCGAAGAGATGTGCAGCAAGTGGTTAAAAGCTGTGATGTATGCAAAAAGGCTAAGTGCCGAGCTGAACATGGGAAAGCAATGCCCTTACCTATTCTGATGAGGCCGTGGACTAAACTAAGTATGGACTTTGTTCTTAGACTGTTGAGAATTACCCGAGGAAAACATTTTATAATGTTCCTTGTGCATCGGTTCAGTAAGATGGCACACTTCGTGCCCTGCACTAAAACTAACGATGCTTCGACCATTGCTTCTCTTTTCTTATAGGAGATTGTACGGATACATAATGTGCTAAGAAGTGTAGTCTTTAATAAAGACCTGAAGTTCTTAAGCCATTTCTAGAGAACCTTATGGTGTCGGCTGGGAACCAAATTACTCTTCAATACCTCTTATCACCCCCAAATTGACGGCCAAATAGAAGTGGTTAATCGTACTTTGGGTTCACTGCTTCAAGTTACAGTCAGCAAGAACTTGGTTGATTAGGACGTTTTCTTGCTAATGGTCGAGTTTGCTCACAACCAAACCCTACATAACACTACTAAGTAGACCCCATTGGAAGTGGTCTATGGATTCAATCCTGAGTTGCCCCTCGACCATGCCCGTATACCCGTACCTACATAAGAGGACCCCGATGCCTTGGCTAAAGTACAATCCCTTCAGCACATTGACCAAGTTGCTAGAAGAATGCGTGAAAAGACTAAGGGTCAATTGGCCAAACAATTTCAATCGAGAGACTTAGTATGGCTATACCTCAGTAAGGAACAGTTCCCAAATAAAAGGAAAAACAATTTATCTATAAGAGTGGAAGGATTTTCAAAATCCTCTAGAAAATCAGTGATAATGCCTACATGTTGGAACTGCTTAAGGACTATGGGGTTTCTAATGCCTTCAATATCGTCGACCTCAGTCCATATTACCTTGACGGAGAACTGAGTGAACATCGTCTGGATTTGATCCCAAATCTAAAATAACCTAGAAGGAATGATGGGAATCAAGCTACGAGACCCCTAACCCCCAGCCGAGCTTGAGGACTAGAGAGGCTAGCATGACGAATCTTTATATTCTAACGAACCCCTACCAAGGCCGAGTACCTCCTTGCCGAGTTACCTCTAATGCTGTGCCATATGACCTCCCATTATTATGCGGTATGCTGAGTTGACATTTACTCTATTGCCAAGTCAACCAATTACTCGGCCTCTTCTTTGCCGAGAAGCTGAGAGAGAGACCAGACTAATTAAGTCATCCTTACTCGGACAAACCCATCTGTTCGTACTTTTTTGTTCACATCTCTTAACGACCTTGCCAATGCTGCCTTACTACGTGTATAGTATCACATGTAGAATCTGTAGCACTAATGATTATTTTCCTTGTATATTCATTTTTACCCTTTGTAACATTTACATTACCCCTTTAGGAAATATCCTTTTTGTCTTTTCCCATTTAGGTAAATTGCCCTAGTTTCTAGGTATAAATACCCTTATACTAGTAGTTGTAAGATCCTCAGGTTACCTTCAATACAATTGAGTACTTTTCTTCCTTGCATAAACACTATTGTTTACTCTTGGCATCACTCTTATCCTTTCTCTTAAGCAAGGTTAAGTAGTAAGTAACCTCATTGGATCAATTCGTGTATCATATCAAATTGTATCATAAGTACTTGAAAGTTCAATTAATGCATCATATCCTATAGAGCTGTTCATAGGTTTTACTTATATTTTCATTCTTCATTTCTCACCCTTTCAATACCTTTCCCTATTAACCCTTTTTAAGCTTTCTGCAAGCTTGGACCCATCGAACGACTGATCTTGTTTGTTTTTGGTCACGGTTTGCATCAAGTGTGGTCGACAAAAAGTTGCCTTCCTTACTATAGATAACTTCCTCATCGGATAACTCAATCTTTCTGTCCTCTTTCAACTCCTCTACTTCTTCATTAGTATTGTCAACCTCAATAGTTGGCACCTCACCTTGGATCACCATTGTTCACTTGTTTGGACACTAAGCGGCCATATGTCCAAATCCTTGACATTTGAAACACTTAATCTCACTTTTCTTCCTCCATAAACTCTAGCCCTTCTCAAACTTCTTTGAGGGTTCCTTTTCCTCGGCTCAAGTAGTCAAAACGGGTTGGGTCTTTGTAAGCCCCTAAAATTTTCAACCTAATATCCAAAGTTGACCCTAGTGTGCTTGAAGACTTTAAGAGTTGACAAGGCTAGTTAAGATGACAATCCTAAAATAACAACCAAAGATTTAATCACATAAAAAACTTTTATACCCTAAATGTATATAAACATTAGAGATTGCACTTGAAAGTGATAAAACCGTAAAACTATAACTTTGAAGATATAAAAGTACTAATCTACTGTACTTTACTCTAAAATCCTAATTGACGATATATCCTTAGTATCATACTAAATCATTAGTAAAAGATCCAAGATAACTTTCAATTATTCATAAATACATATAATACTAAAATAATTTATTAGAAACTAAGATATTGCATTATATATCACATCCACATCTAATCATATAACTAAGTTAGTGTTATATAGAGTTAAGTGATTAGTTGATGTTTATATTACAATAGTAGACATTAGCATCCTAAATGGTATATTTCATGATAGTTACACTAATTACCATACTAAATAATGTATTTAGGACATAATACTTAGAGAGAGATCTCATTAACTATTTTTACTAATCATTTCAATAAACCCCATATTTCCTTTTATTTCCTTAATTTTCTTCTCAATTTTCCTTAATTACCTCATTATGTGCATTCAAATTTCATGTAATCTTAAGAGAGTTGACCAAGTCAACATGTTAAAAAGTCAACAACATATCATTGTCATCTAGAATTTTCTCCCATCTTCTTTAACTTTTTATGCATTTACACATGTAATCTTGTCTCCTTTTGCTTCCTTCTTGTCGTCCATCTTTCCCCAAACCTAGATCCTACTTGTTTTCATTTTTAAAATACAATTGAAGACACAAAAACACTCTTTTCTCCTTTACTTCCAAACCGTAAACTTCCCTTGCCTTTTTCACCTTTAACCTTTTCACAATTTCAACACATAACTTGAGCTACTACCATAAACTAACATACCATATATAATTGTCTTCCTTTTCATGTTACAAAGTAGAATGAGCTATGTTTTCATATAATCTTTCATCTTTAATTGGTAATTAGTTGTTTATGTTATGTTAGTTTTGGAATTATCATGTAATATGTACATGTAAGTTGACACAAATAGGATTCTTATATACATGTATATAAGTGTAGGAACACTTAAGTATAAGAGTAGAATACATAGTATAAATGTACATATACATAGGTAAGAATAGGAAAACTACTTGTACATAAACTTAGCAAGCTACGTACATGAATAACTTTTATGTACATAACCAAAAAGAAGGAATATACTAAGTATATACACATATACCTTGCTAAATACACCCTAAAAGTGTAAAAATATGGGTTTGGTGAAGTTTTCTTAAGAGGATATATAAGGCATATGAAAATACGTATAAAAATACGTATATCACCGTATGTGTACATGTGTATGTGTATTAGTATACGTATAAGTACATAAGTAAATATATTAATATATTAGAAGTGTAAGTATATATATAACATATGTATAAAGTATATGAATACATAAGGATAAGTATACATATGTAATAGATTATGTAAGCAATGATACAAGCAAATGATGACATAAGCCACTAAAACAATAAATCATAAGATCATCTACGTATAAGAATTAATAGCCAATGAAATCATTAACTCCTAAAATAGAACATAAAACTAGCCAATGAGAATATTTAAGCTTCAATAGATAACATTTCAATAAATTTAGTTTATATCGCAAAACACGAGTCTTAACATCCAAAACAGATATCATTGTGCATCTAAAAATGATGGAAAACGACTACAAGTTTTTAAATATCGGAAATAGAATGAAAAATTTACATACGATTAGCGATTAGGTTTAATCGAATAAAAATTGATAGTAATCTAAGTAGAATTAGGTAGATAGATATCTAGAATCATTAGTTAATTTAATTACTTATTATCCTTGTTATCTCAAAATGATCAGGTGATCCCTAGAGGATGAGGATCTTTTGATCGATTATTACGACTAGAGCGAGTTGTCATAGTCAGGTGAGTACTCCTAATGAATCTATACTTGTTTGTGTTTATAGTTATTACACTTAAATTAAATAGTAATAACTTGATGCGTGGGGATTCGGGATATGCATGTGCTTAATACTGATTGCTTATTTTGAAAAATATTGTTTAATACAATAATTAAGGATTTGATTGTATGATTGATTGTTTGATTGTTACATGATTTGGATGGTTTGCTGATATTGATTGATCGCAACATAATTTGACTTAATTATATTTAGTTTATCTTAAATTAAAAGGGCCATGTATATCTATGCATTACATTACTTATTCCGGCTGTCACTTTACACGGAGGTAAAGAAAGGCCTTGCAAGGGTTGTTTATATATATTAAAGTGTTTCTGTATGGTGTACTGGTACAACAAGACCCGAACCTACGAGCTTACTAGGCGATGGAGATGCTAATCGTATGGCTGAAGGTCGAGTCTAGAGATCTCCGATGTAGGGTGTGGGTGTGGACTATGGGGGTCACCTCACCTTTAGGCCTAGGATTTTGTGTACTATTAGACTTCTTAGAAATGGAAATATATTTTGCGAAATATGAAATTCAAAGTTATGGGTAAAAACCCAGGTGCTAGAGTCCGGTCATGATTGGTACTGATGTATCTCTAAAACCTTATCTCGGAGGGCGTTAAAATTTGATATTATATATAGTACCGGTCAATAACTTATATTATTTAGCATATGCATGTACATGCATTCATATGATTGTAATAATTTATTTGATAATCTACTTATCAGTATAGTATAGGGGATAACTCACTAAGTTCTTGTAGCTTACCCCCTAATAATTTTCCTTTTACAAGATAATAGATAATTGGATATGGGTTAAGAGCTGAGTGTAAGTGCTGGGATGTTTTAGAGGTTAGAATTAGAGAGAGATTGTTTAGTTCATGTGAAACTTTAAATGTAAATACTACTTATATATTTAGATTTAGTAACTTCAATAAGTTTGAATTTCAAGTTTATTCTATTCGATCTTATCATTTGGTAGGGGACACCGATTTTTTGCTGTTATGAGGAATTGTGGAATATTAGATATTCGTAATTATTTATATCCTATAATATGTTAATTACTTAACAATTTAACATCCTTAGTAATTAATCATTTAGAGTTTTGTAATCTTTGACTTGCAAGACAGTTTTCATATTATAGGTGCACACGTGACATGGTAATTTTCAAGCAATCCTACTAGCCACCCCCACCCCTCTTAGGGTCCTGACAGTATCAACAACCTTACTTAGTACCATTCGCATAGGTTTGCTAGGAACAGTTCGGCTACTGCCTGGTTGGTTAACTGGTGGTTTGGTCTTACCTGTTCGGAGTCGTTCTATCCTTTGGGTGGCTCGAATTACATAGTTAAGCGTTCTAATATCTAAGGTTTCTAGGACATCCCCAATCTCATACTTTAGCCCACCAATGAATTGAGATACAATTCGGTCATTTGGCTTTATGACTTCATATCGAATCATTAACATTTGGAATTCCTTAACATAAGTATCTACACTTGACCCTCCTTATCTTAATTCTTATAATATTTTGAAGGCATCCTGTATATAATAGCTTGGTACAAACCTTCTTCGCATAACCCTCTCCATTTCATCTTAACTCCTAACCTCTCAATCTCCTTCCCTTCTTTAAGTGGCTTGTAAGTTCTTCCATCATAAGGAGACATAACCAATGAACTCCAGTATAAAAAATCTAACCTTTGTATCATCGGGCGCTCTATGGCATTCAAATTGCTTTTTAATCCTAGTTAACTAATCTAGGTAGTTCTCGGCATCACTACTTCTAGAAAACTAGGAATATACATTCTCAATCCTTCAACTTAAGAGGTCATACATTCTTTCTTTAGGCTTGAAGTATTCTTTTGCCTCAATGTTTTCTTCGTCTTCCTCCTCAATTTCTTCAAGGGCTAGCCTTCATCTATCATCCTTACTAATTCCTTTAGCCTCAATGTTTCCTTCAACCATACTGACCATTGCCTCGCTCTTACTGCTCATGTCCTCTAGTGGGGTTATTTTTAGTTGCTTACCTATCTTTTTAAATAATAGTCACGAAATTAGCTACCAAGTCGGTAAGCCTATCTAAGCGATTGCCCATCGATTGAGTTGTGAAGCTTCCCTTTTGTTTGGGGAAACAGTTAAACACTTGAAGATCAATAACTAATACTCCAATCACTACGACAATTACATAACAAACAAACAGTCAACTACACTCTGTTTTTGCGTATCAAAGATAGGGAAAAAAAGAGCACAAAACACTTCTCAACTACTAAACTCCAAGGTTAACAATAGAACCATTATCACACGAGAGTAATAGCAAACCACTCAAAGAACAAAATGGCAGAATCCAGCTTCGAACATAGCCAGACTTTGATACCAAGATGATACGAACTTATGGATGAATACACGAATCCAATATTACATGTGACCAAAGGGGGTAAGTTTAGGTTGTGAGATGGCTTGAAGAGTAAATGATAGTTGAAGATGAACAGAAGGTTCCTATGCACTGATGATGGATATGATGCACCAATGCTTCACACGATCTTGGATCACACTTGATATGATGCACAATTATGGCCAGAGGTCACTCGCTACTAGTCCATACTCAAATGGGCTAGATAAGAGTAGCTCAAGAGAGAGTAAAACTTCAGTGTATTCTTTATATGATATATTTTTGCAGCTATTACATTATATGACTATTTATAGTACCCAGTTAGGATAAGTCTTAAATCATAGAAAATTACATAAATGGATCCCTATTTGCTAAGAAAAAGGAAAATAATTTACAAAGAAATCACATAATAGTGCAAAAAGAATATCCACTGTTAGAAAGGATAGTACAGATGTCAGAAAAGAATAATGCATGCGTAATTGTGCTAATTCTGTGGTCTTAATAACACTCTTAGCCAAGTAAGGGTAAGCAACATTGATTAGGTTTGGTTGGCATCAATAGTTCAGTAGCTTTCTTGACCAGGATTGGATAAGGATTGGCTTAGGGAAGACGCATATTTGGGTTGGCTTTGGATGGCTGACTCCTAACAATTATCCGCTTGGCTTCAACACTGGGGAGATGATTACTTTTTTGAGTTAGTAATTGGAAAATTGTATCGGGGAGGGGTTGATTTGCCACTTTGATTATTCATTACAGCAGCTTCTTAGAGAGCAAAGTAGCTTGCTAGATCAGATTAGGGTAAACACTACTCTTTGACACTTAATTCACCTCAGATAGCTTGGTAAACTATATGAGAAAGGCTTCGGGCTTAGAAGCACATGATTGGTCCTTGATCCCTATCAAGTTAGCTTGTAGGAGGGCAATCATCTCGTCCTTCACTTCGGAAGGAGTTTCAATCATAACCTTAGTAGTTTGGTCGAGAGAGGGGCTGATTTGCTTTTCTCTATTTTTTTGTTCAGCTTGCCTCTCTCAAGCAGCTTCTCCTATAGGGTTAGTTTTCAATGCAAAGACTTCATCAACTCCGGTAGCCTTAACATAAAGCGCTCGAGAGAGCTTCTAATCACATCTATATATCCCTAGTCTAGTTGGGGTGGGGAATTTAGCCTTTAAGTGCAGGGAGGATGTAACGACCTTAAACATGTTTAAACTTAATCTTCCTAAGAATACATTATAGGGGGATAGATAGTCAATCACTACGAACTCCACTAGTCATCATGTAACGTGGTCATTATCACTAAGCTCCATATTGGGAGTGATAATGCCTTTTAGCTTGGATAGTGCTCCCATTGAAGCCAATGAGATTATGATAGTACAACTTCATCTACCCTAGCAACTTATTCCTCATCTTTTCGTACGTATGGAGGAAGAGGATGTCAATAGAGCTATCGATGTCCTCCATTATTTTTAGGATCTTGAACCTTACGATGCTTGCCCTTATGACCAAGGCATCTTAGTATTAGGGGGGAGGGGGGTATGAGGTGTTTGGTTAGGGTTGTCTACCTTATCTAAATCTTCATTAGAGAAGGAGATTGAAGTATGTAGCTTTTATTTCTTCTCTTTTATGGTTAGCACCTCAAACAGGGTATTAACCGAGCCATTGGTGTTTTCTTGGCTCCCAGGATGTATCCCCTCAACGATTTTGTTGATGACCCCATTGAGGGCATATTTTTTGCGGCGACTGTCATTTTGCTTTGCTCGAGTACCCTTGGTTTGCTGCCTCTAAGGTGCTTGATCTTTATTGTCATCTGAATGGTCGTCGTTCCTTTGTTGGGCCATGTATTCGCTAAAGAAGCCTTATTGAATGACATATTTGATTGTGTTCTTTAGTTGGAAACACTCATTAGTGGTGCGACCATGGTCACCATGAAACTAGCAGTATTTGTCCGAGTTTTGGTGTTTAAGGTTTCCCTTCATCTTGAGGAGTCTCTACGACAGGTTTCTATGCTTCACCTCATAGTAGACCAAAGTAATGGGTTTATTTAGAGGGGTATGCTTCATGTAGATCAGAAAAGAAAGAGAGTGTTGCTCGGCTTGGCGCTTCTTCTTATTCGAGCCTTCTCCCTCTTATTTACTTAGCATCTTCTGTCAAGGCAATTTTTAATAGACAATTTCTCCTTATCTTACTTTTTGCCCAACCTTTCTTGGTCGGCATTGCGCCTTATGTAGATATTATCTTCCTAGTCCATGTACTTCTATGCCTTATTCCAGAATTTAGCCAAGGTCTTAGGCTTGCTCTTTGCAAGCAATCATAAGTAATCTTTTGAAGGTTGAATGCCAAGCTAAGTGGTATGGATAGTAACTCCCTCATCCAGTTGAGGCTTGTTGACCATAGTATTGTTGAACTGGACCACAAATTCAAATAGAGTTTCACCATTACTTTGCTGGATTAGGTACTGGGATGATGTATCCTTGGATGGGGGTTTGCTAGCCTTGAAATGAAGGCTGAACTTTTGTGCCAACTTGTCAAAGGAGCTAATGAAGTTGTCAGGTAAGTGGTTAAATCATGTCTGAGTTACTTTTCTTAGAATGCTTGAGAAAGCTTCACACATTATAGTGCCTCCATGACTATGGAGGTTTATGAGAGCACATAAGTAAAGGATATGATTGTTAGGGTTACCTATGCCATGATATTGGTCTAAGGTTAGAAACTTGCTATTGGGAGGCAACATTTCATCTTAGATGCCCTTGGTGAAAGGGGTTTTGTTGCTAGTGACCAGCCTGAAATCCTCTGCTGCCTAACCATCGAGCGAAGCTCATTAAGGTTGGCTTCGTTAGCTAGATGAGCTTAGTGTGTGGCTGAGTGTATCGATACTCCATGGGAGTCGGTTGCCTACTCATTTCCTGCTACGACCTGGTCACAGATCGCATTAGGTGTTGTTGTACTAGGGGATTGAGTTGTTGATCCCTGTTGCTTTATTGTTACCTATGGTGATTGTTACGCCTCGTGTGGGCATTAGAAGCTTCAAGGAGATCGGTTTATGCGTTGTGCCTCTTAACTTCCTTAACGCATGCATGGAGCAACTTGTTATAGGCAACAAATTCCCTAAGCAAGTGCTTTGAATACTACAGGCACTCCTCCAATGTGTCCCTTGGAAGGGGCTGGTTATATATTGGTCAGTTGTTGACCAAGTAACAGTTCTAAAAATTGTCAGCGTGAGACATGGTAGCTACAGGTGTTGTTTGGGGGTGACTATTTAATGTGTTACATGTTTAGGTAGGAATTATGATTTCAATTCCTACAGACGGTGCCAAATGTCATCTCAAGGATCTTGCCGGTAGTTATTAAATCGATTAGACTTTGCATAAGTGTGGATGCCTACAAAAGAGAACATTGTGAGGATACATTAAGGGATTGTTTGGCGTAGCCACTCTGATACTTAAATCCGATATAGTCTTTTGAGAGAATAAGAGCTTAAAAGCTACTAACAGGTGTAAGTGTGCAAAATGTCAAATAGTTTACCGTTGAGTAATAGTTTTGTATTTATAGAGGAGTGATGCCGATAGTTAGAAAACAATTAGCGGACAAAGTTGCTTTCACAAATACTGGAGAGTAGAGTTGTGATTCCTAACGTGGTTTGAGAAAGTAGAAAGTGAGTATTGATTCAGTCATTTCTTTTTATCTAGAGTCTCCTAGCTCTTGAAAACTTGTCATAGTTGGGCAAGCTAAACTTTAAGCATGGATTGACAGCAGCATGAAGTGAAGAAGGAGTTTGAGTATATCGAGACGAACTTGAGAGGTCAATGACCAAAAGACCCTATCAACACATAAAAAATACAAAATATGAAAAAGAAAAATTTAAGAAAACATAAACCTAAAAAGTAATGGGAAATGGGTAAAAGCGATTGGAATGTCTTTCCTAAGAAAAGTCGACTAACACGTTGCCTCCCTCTTTACCAATGAAAGAGATGAAAGGTCGATGACAAAAGATATGGAAAAATAAAACAATAAAGTTATGACAATAACATTTACGTATGAAAGCAAAAAAGTTTAATATGACTAATGCAACCTGTAAACCGGGTCATCCTCTATCCCTGACGTGTAAAAGAATTCGAAAGAAAATGGCCATTTCCTTTTTTTCTTAAATAAAAATTTTGCATTTCTATTATTTTCTACGATTTCTTCTTATTTTATATTTTTATTATTCTCCATATTAAATAAATACCATATCAATATCCATGCGTCCATATCACCTAAACTTTCCATATAACTATGCACATCAACTTTCCAAAGGGTAAGAGATTGGATCTGTATAATTTTCAAAGCTTCTAATAGTGTTTCATATAATTTACCTAAATAAATATAGCTGCATTCATTTATATCGTGACTTATTATATGCATATATATAGATTTGTAATTAATAAACTTTATAATTATCAAGATTATTATGATTTAGTAATATGAATATTAATTTTTGAATGGAATAGATCAGCTTCATGTTGTAAATGAAAAATTGGAAAAAAGAAAAGAAAAAAGCCCGTAGTATATTAATAAAATTGAAGGAGCTCTCATTTGTGAATCCTTGCGCGTGATCTTGTTCGACTTATGAGGTAATATATAAATATCTTTCCAGTTTTGACATCATTCGAGTGACATGTACAAGATTCTCTAATAAACTTGTCAAGGTCATAAAGATGGAAATCTAGTACTCTATATACCCCATGATGGTGCTTACTCTTCCGCCATCACTCAAAACTATAGTATTCCCTCTCTCACTAAGCCGATAACATATCCAATGATGATGGCCTCCGTATCACTCAAAATTGCGGTATGCTGTCTGCTGATTCTAGCATTGTTCACATCGCATGCCCATGCCCAGTCCGATACATTTGACACACTTGCCCTCAAAAAATTCGATGAATGGATGACAAAATATGGTAAGAATTACGAAGATCTAGTAGAGAAAGCGAAAAGATTTGAGATTTTCAAAGAGAACCTTCTATTCATCAAAACATTTAATCAGAAGGAAAACTCCACATATATCTTGAGATCGAATGAATTCTCCGATTTAACCAATGAAGAGTTTCTTAAGGCTTATACTGGATCTTACAAGACTTCTACATATAACATTACGAGTGTATTTGAGCCTAATTACGGCGAGATACCAGAGAGTGTGAATTGGGTGCAAAGAGGAGCTGTTACTGAAGTACAAAATCAACACTCATGTGGTGAGTTTTAATTTCATTGAATCAAATTTAAGGCAAATCATATAAATATCCTCTTATCTTTACTTCACGTATGTTTATGTTTTTTATCTTTGAAATTATGTGTTTAAAAACCAAAATTCTATTAGGAGTTATATATTACAAAATACTAATAGAGTACAACTAGTGCATCAAAAAATTAACTAGAGTAGATAATATAATTTATCATTACAAATTTCACGATAGTAAAAAAAAAAAAAAAAAAATCTACAGCTTAATTCAAATTGTGGCCTACATTGTTAGGAATTGGTACTAAAATTCATATATAGATTATGATATGGATCTAGTAGAGGGTATTCTGGATATAAATGTAGTTGTTAGGATAACTAACCATCTAGGAATGCTATGGATGGGAGAGGCCGTGGATATGATTCGTGAGATATTCCTGCCATGAATGACAACCAAGGCAAGAGGTGGAAGGCGGCCATGAATGCAAGGCTATGGATAAGCTTTGGGAGGAAGTTAGTGTTATGACTAGCCAATTGGGGAATGGTAGGTAGATGGCTTCAGAGTACAAATCATTTGCAACAGGTCATACTTTTATATAACCGTACCGATGGTGGGGTCTGCCTTTCTCCTTTACGTGTTAGGTCTATTTTTCGTGTGGAATTATCCTCCCACCTCCACCGGTGTGCACTCATATGTACACACTATCGGATAAATTCTAAGAAATGGGAAAATATTAGGACAGGTCTTTTCTAAATATTTATCCACTTTATAAATAAGAAGGAAAGCATATACTTTTCTAATCATGCGGTACATGAAACACGTATCTTACACAGAATTGTACTTCCTAATAGTTATTTAGTATTGTCCAATGCAATTATATATATTATTTGTCTATAAATTTGTTTATTTACAAGTTCATACAAAAGTAAAAAATTGTGACCTTTCTAACACTTACGAAATTCTAAATGGATATGAGTTTTCAACATAAAAAATTAAAAAAAAAGAAAGTAAAAGCACATCAATAATCCTTCATAAACAATACTACAAACTAGCTCTTACACTATCATGCAAATAAATAAAATTGAGCAAATATGTGCTTCTCCAACTTTAAACAACAAAATAATTACACAAAATGAATTAGAAAGAAAAAGAAGAGAAGGAGAACCTTAAGTTTTTTTGTTTCATTGGAAGGCATTTTGCTTGCCATTTTCATCTTGTCATATATAAATGTAATGGTGATATTACTTGCGGCTATATCGACGTCTCCTCCATGTGGTGCCATGTGGCTTGATAGGCAGTGAAATAACTCGCCGCAATTGATCAAATCACATAATTCGTTAATCTTTCTTTCACGAACTCTATGGGCATTTCCACTACTAATTCTCCGAAAACATCATGACTATGTTAGCAGTTATAGTTTGATATGTATTTTTTTTTTTTTTCGATTGGCTGTGTTGTGTCCTGGTGCTAACATAAAATTCCAAGCTTATCTAATAGAAGTTTGATAGTTATGTTTCTCCAACAAATGTTACAAATGCATTGATAGGAGTATCATTCCTACAGGAGCTTGCTGGGCTTTTTCATCTATAGGGGCAGTAGAAGGGATCACGAAGATAAAGAAGGGTGTATTACATAACTTATCCAAGCAACAATTGGTGGATTGTAATGTTCGTAATAGTGGTTGCGGTGGTGGTAATTTAATCGCAGCCTTTGAATACATCATGAATAATGGTATTACATCTGAAGAATACTATCCTTACACTGCAAGAAATGGAATTTGCAACTCATATGCAGTCTCCAATGTGGTAGCACAAATAAGTGGATATCATCAGTTGCCACAAAGTGAAAACGAATTACTCAATGCTGTGGCAATACAGCCGGTTTCAATTAGAATTGATGCACATGATCGTACATTTCATTACTATGGTGGAGGTGCCATTTATAACGGTCCATGTGGGAATGATCTGAACCATGATGTGTTGGTTGTAGGGTATGGAACTGACCCAAGCGGTACTAAATATTGGTTGTTAAAGAACTCATGGGGTACGAGTTGGGGTGAAAGTGGATATATGAAAATACAAAGAGATTCCGGCTATCTTGGAGGCTTATGTGGATTAGTATTAGGAGCTTCATATCCTATTGCATGAGAATGCGTATGTGATGAATAATATTTTAAGTGATTGAACTATCGATTGCTTGAAGTAGCTTGTTGATGTTTGTTCACTACATTTCATCCTCCACTGCTGAAAGGAAGGGCCATAATATGTTTTTAATGCTTATAGATGTAATTTGTAGCTACAACTTATAAGTGTATAATGAGCAGCTATGATTAGCTGCATATCTATATGTCTTGAATACGTGAAACATGTTTCAATGATAGAAGTATATAATTAAAGGTGTTTGAATGTTTTTGTTATCTTCCGTGTTGCTAAATCTAACATAGTTGATTATACTACATATTCATGAGATGAGAAATATTGGAAGACGAGAGTGTGTAGCTTCTTAATAAAGCCTGTTAAGGCAATCGAGAATGAAAGAGAAATAAATAATATTAATAAAATGTAATTTTAGTATAAAGAGTTTAAAAATCCTTTGATATTGATGAGGATAAAGAGTATCAAACGCAAAAAATATCTTTTTATAAGACTCTCTTTATAGAACTTGTATTGTGCTTGTTTTAAACTAAAAGTTTAGCTTTTTTTTTTTTTTAAGTTGAGAAGAAGACTTTTGGATCTTTAATATAACTTGTGACTTATGTACAACATAACTACTTTCACCATTAATTTTAGTGGTTGACAAAGGTGACAAATTTGAGCCATCCATCTAACAATCTCTACCTTGGCTGAAATTCAATAAGTTGCTTATGTTCATATGAAACCTTTAGGATACTTTAGTTGTTATAGATACCAAGTAAATCCAAGCAATGTTGAAAGTTGTTATTTGGAAGTGGCTTATTAAGCATATATGTTGGATTCTTGAACATATGAATCTTTTTTATCACAACTTTATCAACGGTAACAATAGCTATAATAAAGTGATTTTTTACATTAATATGTTTGGTTTCATCATGATAATGGCTATTCTTCATTAAATGAATTACACTTTGACTATCATGGAAGATAATAAGAATGTCCTATCTTAGGTTAAGTTTGTTAACTAAACCTCGAAACCAAAGAGCTTCTTTTACAACCTCTGTCATTGCAACAAATTCTGCTTCGATTGTAGACAATGCCACAATAGATTGAAGTGTAGCCTTCTAACTAATAGCATAATAACAAAGAGTAAAGATATAACTAAAAAGAGATCTTTTTCGATCCAAATCACTAGCATAATTTAAATCAACAAAACCTAAAACATCATTTGTTGTAGCCTTGTTTCTATCAAATGCCAAATTGATTTAAGAAATACCTTTTAAATACCAAAATATTCTTTTCACAACACTCCAATGATCCTCACTAGTATTATGCATATATTGACTCACTCTGCTAATGGCATATGCTAAATTAGGTCTAGTGAATACCATAGCATACATAAAGCTACTAATAGCATTAGCATAAGGAACGTATGACTTATGCTCTGTCTCTTCCTTTGTTTATGGGCATAGGTTTAAAGATAACTGGAAATGTGCAGCAAGTGGATTAGAAGAAGGTTTGCAATTACACATATTAAACGTATTAAGTATTTTCTCAATATATTTCTCTTGTGATAAAAGTACTTTACTAGCTTGATGGTCTTTATGAATCTCTATACCAAGAATTTTCTTAGTTGCACCTAGTGCATTTTTTTTTCAAACTCATTACTAAGCTTAGTTTCCAACTTTTTGATCAAAGACTTATCACTTGATGCGATGAACATATCATCAACATAAAGTAATAAGTGTATAAAAGACCAATTTGGAAACATTATGAAACAAACGTAGTCATCAAAGTGTTTCTAAAATAGCCTTACTTAATCATAAAGGAATCTTTTGTGCTACTGTCTGGGAGCTTGTTTAAGATTATATAAAGATTTCTTTAATCAGTAGATAAGATAATCCTTACTAAGAACAACAAGCCCCTCAGGCTGCTCTATATAAATTTCTTCTTCTAACTCTCCATGTAGAAAGTTGTCTTAACATCAAGTTGCTTCAATTTCAAATCAAATAAAGCAAAAAAGGAAAGCAAAACACGAATGGAGGTATGCTAAATAACATGTAAGAAAATCTTAGTAGAGTCAATATTTCATTTTGATTAAAGCTTTTTCAACTAACCGTACCTTGCATCTAGGTCTTCTACCTTGTGAATTCCTTCTTTCTTCTTACAAATCCATTTACATCTCAATGGTCACTTGCCCTTCAACAATTCACTCAAATCCCATGTATCATTCTTATAAAGACTTTCTATTTCTTCATTCATAGGCACTAGTCATTTTAAAGAGTCATCAGAAGAAATGGCTTCAATATGGTTAGTAGATCAACACCATCATTTCCCTCTTATGCTTCAAACAAAGCATAAGTAGTTAAGTTATCATTATCAATATATCTAGTTGGCTTTTCAATTTGTCTTCTTGGTCTATCTTGAGTGATTGAATAATCTTCTCGTTGTGATTGAACAGGAGAAGTGGTATTATCATCATGATCACAATCATCACCATGATCATCAATACTAAATTCATTAGTCTAAGAAGATGGAAGATCAACATTAGGAATTGTAGATTTCAATTCCAAATCTACCTTCTCACTATTACACTACATATTACTTGTACTAATACAAAAAGGCATATAAGTTTGATTTCCAGTTAATAATAATGCATCTTCATTAAATGTTACATCTCTGCTAAGAATTACTTTTTGTGATTGAGAATCAAAACACCATAAACGATATCCTTTACACTCGGATGCATAACCAAGAAATATGCACTTGATAGCTCTCAAGGCTAATTTTCTATCATTAACATGTGTGTATGTAAGACATTCGAAAATCCTCAAATTAGAATAATCAACAAGATTACCTGAATAAATTTCTGTTGGAACTTTTAGATTAAGTAAAGAATGTGGAGAATGGTTGACCAAATAACAAGTAGTAGATGTTCCCTCAACCCAAAATTCATGTTGATGCCATAACCTAGCATTTGAAAGCATGCAATGAGTTTTCTTAAGCAAAGTCTTATTTATTTGTTCTGCAACACCATTTTGCTGGGGTTACATAGAATAATTTTATATCTAGCAATACCATGATCTGTACAGAACTCATCAAAGTTACCCTCATAGAACTCTAACCAAATATCTTTTTTGAGCTTCTTGACCTTTCTACCTATCTAGATTTGTTTTCCACTTTTTGAAAGTATGGAAAGCCTCATTCTTATGTCTAAAAAAATAAACCTAAACCTTATGAGAAAAATCATCAATAATGGTCATTATATAGTGGTATCCTTCACGAGAGGGAACTTTAGAAGGACCCCAAAGATCAAATTGAATATAATTAAGAATATCTTTTGTATGGCGATTTAGGTTAGAGAAACTAGCTCTTTTTTGTTTCCCAAAAATGCAGTGTTCACAAAACTCTAACTTACCTATAAGGACCATTTATTGTGGTAAATGCATATAAGGACACATGAAAATTACATCTAGAATCAAAGATCCAGTCAATTTTACTCCTCTTATCAAAAGTGACAACAAATAACAGAATATCACTATTAGAATTAGTTTCAATATTAATAGCTTCAGCGGACTGTAATGGTTTGCTTTTTTCTTTCTTTTCTTGCTTTTTCTTCAAAATAAGACAATCATAAATATCATGCCCTGATTTCTTGTGGTAGCGACAAGTTTTGTTGGATTTCCTTCCCCTAGATGTGGATTGAGGCTTTTTGTTACTATTACTCCCTCTTTATAAAGCTATTCCTCTAACACTTAAACCTTTACCCTCGTCCTCAAAATGAACTTCAATATCAAATTTTTCTTTAGATAATAAATTAGATTAACATATTCAAAGGATAAAGTATTGCTATTACCATTCAATACAATTTCTTTAAAGTATTTATAAGTAGAAGGAAAAGAGGCAACCGATAAAACAACTTTATCTTTGTCTTCAATCTTAATATCAATGTTTTCAAGATCCATAATAAGAGAATTGAACATATCAAGATGAGATTGAATAGGAGTATTTATAGCCATATGAATTATATATAAGTGCTCCTTGAGATGAAGCTTATTTGTGAGGCTCTTTGTCATATATAAAAATTCTAATTTTAGCCATAATCCCACAACAATAGTTTCTTTGGCTACTTCAAAGAGAACCTCCTTAGATAAGCAAAATTAAATTGCAAAAAGTGCCTTGTCATTTAATTCATCTCATTGCTCATCAGTTATGGAAGTCGGTTTCTGTGACTTTCCATCTAAGGCTTTCTTTAATCCATTTTGATTAAAAATGACCTCTATTTGGACACGCCAAATAGAAAACTAATCTTGCCATCAAACTTCTCAATGATAAATTTGGTAAGAGTAGACATTTTAAATTCTTGATTGAATAATCTTTCTTTGATACCACTTAATAAAGCAATAGAGAATGAAAGAAAATAAATATTAATAAAATGTAATTCCACTATAAAAAGAGAGTACAAAAATCCTCTAATATTGATGAGGATAAAGAGTATCAAAAACAAAAATATCTTTTTACAAGACTCTCTCTATGGAACTTTTATTGTGCTTGTTTCAAACTAAAAATTTAGCTTTTTTTATAGCTGACAAGAAGATTTTTGGACCCTTAATATAACTTGTGGCTCATGTACAACATAACTAGCTTCACCATTAATTTTAGTGGTTAGTAAAGGTAAGGAAATCGATCCATCCATCTAACAAAACCAAATGATAAAAAGTATATTAAGGGCATTCTACTTTTTGAAAACTTTGATAATCATGCCTTATAGTTTCAATTGTAAGAACTTTATGTATAAGTTCTTATGGTCACAAGAATAATTAATTTATGATTTATAGTTGGGAAATCTATATCTTATCCTTCTGCTTTTCTCTAATGTCTCTCTTTAATGGATTTAAAGTTAAGATTTCCAGTATTTAGGATAGGTGAAAGGGCTAAGCTTATTTATATTTAATAATATTTCATGATGGGCCTTATTCATCATAAGTTGATGTATAGACTTTCTCATTACACTAAGCTATATGACCACATAAATGCATTATCAAGATGTACACAACTTGATCGTTTTACACAACTATAGTTAGATTTCATGCGTTTCTTATTATTATAGTATGTTTTAAATAAAATCAAAATTGGAATTTCAATTAATGGCAGCCTATGCATTGAAATTTCTAGACCGTTTTTTTTTTTTAAGGAAACATTAATCACAGCATATCTTTTATTCCCAAACCATATCTCATCTATTTTAAATGAGACATTTGTAAAAATGACTGTTTAGATTATTATACTAATAGCCACATGGAGACATCTCAAAATAACTAAATAAGTCGAAACTAGTGCTATCCAGTCATGAATATTATAAGGTAATTCAATGAAACAAGACAATTATGGTCAAAATTTAAAATGCTAAGTAATAGTGAAAATTTGAATAAAATAAGATTTCAAAAAAATTCTTTTATATAAACAATGGTAGTTTTTGTAATATTTTTTAAGTTATAGGGATAGTTTTACCTTTTTGCTTTTTGAATTCCTGCCAACCTACCTTTACATCACGTTTTCTGCTCTTCTTCTCTTTTATATATCTCTCTCTCTTAGGGGTTTCTACGGTAATGCCAGTGTTACCGTAATGTTGGATAATTTAGGCTATCCATTTAGTAAAACTCAATCTACACCATTGCTTTTATTAAAATACTACAACTTGCAACCTGAAGTATAGGTTAACAAGTTTTGAGAATTAGAAAATGAAAAATGAAATAAAAATATAATTAAATAATAAGGAACTAACAAAACCAACATAAAATAAAATGGTCTAAAATGTAAACCTAAAAAGACAGACATTTTCACTTACTCTCTTAAAGTAAAAAGTGACTCTTTTACGGTAAAAGCATATCGATCATAGTATGCAAGTGTCACGGGCGGATTCCGTCGCTCGACCCCGTGCGGCACTTAGCGTTCCTGACCTCACTGAGGAAGGCTAAGTCAGCCTGTAATACACTCACAATGTTAGAGAGAGAAAGTAGAGAGAGAAACTGTGATAGTATATTGTATTCACTCAAATAACTTGTGTGTTACATCTGAGGAGAATACCCCTATATATACAGAAAGCCTTTACAATCTAATGGTCCAGATCGATTCGATCTAATGGTTACAATTGATTCCCAACTACTACATTTACCTACCTTCACCAACTACTATACAATCTTCTGGACTTCTCTAGAACCTTCTAGAACTTTTCATCATCTAGAAACTTTTGGTGGGCTTGGGCTTTAGGAACCTCCTAAGAATGGCCCACTTCTAGAGGTCCGTAACATTATCCCCCGTTCAATCTGGCGATGCCCTCGTCGCTCCTTCCTCGTGGAACTGTCGAATCTTGTCTTTAAATTGCCACAGTGCTTCGGCTGGTTCCCAACTGGCCTCACTCTTTGGTTTTCCCTTTCACATTACCATATACTCATGTCTAGGAGTTTGTCCACGTCTCTTCACATGTCTATCAGCTATGATCCCTTCGACTTCCTTATCAAATGAATCCCGTACTCCTATTGGGGCCCTTTGTGATATAGTTCTTATAGGGTCTTCCTCATCTTTGTAGAATGGTTTTAGCATGCTCACATGGAAAACCGGGTGGAATTTCAGTTTAGGAGGAAGTTCCAATTTATAAGATACTTGCCCTACTCGTTTCACTATTGGGAATGGACCTTCGTATCGCCTCATTAGACCTTTATGTAGTTGGCCCTTCGTACGTTGTATCAAATGTAACTTAACAAGCACTTGGTCACCTACCTGGTATTCCATCGGCCTCCGCTTCTTGTCTGCAATCTTCTTCATTCTCTTGATAGCTCGGCTTAAGTAGGTCCGGGCTAAGTCATGATTTTCCTGCCATTCCCTTGCGAATTTATATGCGGGAGGGCTGGACCCTGTATATCCTATTGCCACTGTATGAGGAGTTAAGGGTTGCTTTCCCAGGACAATCTCGAAAGGACTCTGTCCGATGGACTCATTCTTCTGTAGATTAAACGAAAACTGTGCCACGTCTAACAACTTGGTCCAATTATGTTGGTTAGCCCCTACAAAATGCCTTAAGTATAACTCCACTAAGGCATTCACTCGCTCCGTCTGGGGATGCAGACTAGTTGAAAAGTTCAACTCAGATCCCAGAAGTTTGAACAGCTCTGTCCAAAATCTCCCTGTAAATCGCCCATCTGGATCACTCACAATGTTTCTGGGTAGGCCCCAATACTTTACTATATGTTTCAAGAACAACCGGGCCGCTTCATCCGCTGAGCACTCCTTTGTTGCTGGAACAAAAGTCGCGTATTTTGAGAACCTGTCTACCACCACCATAATTGTACCATACCCATCCGATCAGGGTAAGCTTACAATGAAGTCCATGGAAACACTTTCCCAGGGCCGTTCAGGAATGGGAAGAGGCTCTAGTAGTCCTGGAGTTGCCTTGTGTTCAACTTTGTCTTGTTGGCACACGAGACAAGTTCGGACATAGCTTTCAATATCTTCCCTCATGTGTGGCCAAAAATACCTTTCTTCCACTAATGCTTGGGTACGGTGCATTCCTGGATGACCTGCCCATTTAGAATCATGACACTCCTTAAGTATCTCCCTTCTCAGATTCAAGGAATGGGGCACATAAATTCGTTGCCCTTTTGTATATATTAGTCCATTCTCTTGCCAAAATCTCCTTGTCTTCCCTTCTTGACATTGAATCCATAGAGCTTTAGCTTACTTATCACTCTCCATCCCCTCTTGAATTCTATCAATGAGGTTGCTTTCAGGTTTGCTGATGGCTGCCAACTCGACCCTCCGGTTCAAAGCATCCGCCACAACATTAGTCTTACCTGACTTATGTTCAAGGTCGAAATCAAATTCTGCCAGAAAAACCTGCCATCGGGCTTGCTTGGGTGAGAGCTTCTTTTGAGTCTGAAAATAGCTGGTGGCCATATTATCAGTCTTGACCACAAACTTTCTCCCTAATAAGTAGTGCCTCCATACCCGAAGACAGTGTACTATCGCCGTCATCTCCTTTTCATGTACTGGATATCGTTTTTCTGTATCATTTAACTTTCGGCTCTCAAATGCTACGGGGTGTCCTTCCTGCATTAAAACCCCTCCAATAGCAAAATCACTAGCATCAGTACATACCTCAAAGGGTTTGCTAAAGTTGGGAAGGAAAAGGACCAGTTCCTTCGTGACTGCCATTTTCAAGGTCTCTAGGGCCTGCCTTCTCTCTGTACTCCAAACCCAAGGGGTATCCTTTTTTAGTAAGTCCGTCAAAGGACTAGCTATCTTCGAATAGCCCTTAATGAATCTTTTGTAGTAATTTACTAAGCCAAGGAAGGATCTCAGCTCAGTAAGCTTGGTGGGTTCCTTCCAGTCCCAGATGGCCCGTACCTTTCCTTCATCCATTCTAATCTTTCCTCTCCCCACTATGTGACCAAGGAATGTCACCTCTTCTTGCGCAAAGGCACATTTCTCTATTTTCACATACAGATCATTCCTCCTCAAAGCTAAGAATACTGAGCGAAGGTGATCTATATGTTCCTCCAACGTCTTACTATAAATCATGATATCATCCAAGTATACTACTACAAATTGATCAAGAAAAGGCGCTAGAACACGATTCATAAGTGTGCAAAAAGTAGCCGGGGCATTAGTAAGGCCAAACGGCATGACTAGGAATTCAAAAGCACCATACCTTGTAACACAAGTAGTCTTGGGTTCATCTCCTTCTGCAATCCTCACTTGGTGATATCTCGAGCGTAAATCTTCTCCCAACCTGTCGAATAGATCTGATACCAATGGAATGGGATACTTATTCTTTATCGTGACCTTATTTAAGGCTCGATAATCAATACACATTCGGAGTGATCCATCTTGTTTCTTCTGAAAAAGTACGGGAGCTCCAAAAGGTGCCTTTGAAGGCCTAATGAAACCTACTTCTAGTAATTCCTTCAATTGTCGCCTCAATTCTTCTAATTCTGGAGGTGACATCCTATATGGGACGGCGGTGGGCGGCCTGGATCCGGGTTCCAATTCTATCACATGGTCTACCTCCCTTCTTAGTGGTAACTTCTTAGGCAGCATTGGTGGCATTATATCCTTAAATTCTCCCAATATTTCCCCCACTTGAGGTGGAACACTTCCTTGACCACTAGTTTCTTCCCTAACTTTTAAGGCAGCCAAGTAAGTGACTTCATTCTTCTTGAGTCCCTTTTTCAATTGCATCGCTGATAAGAATTTGGTGGCTTGGCCTACCTTTCTTACTACAGGAACCACGCATTGCGAATTGTGATCAAGTACACAAATGCAGTTAGCTCGTGGTACGATAAGCGCATCAATGCGATCTAAGAAATCCATCCCAATCACGAACTCAAAATCATCCATTGGCACTACTTCAACTGTCTCCTTTCCCTGCCAACCCCAATACGGAGCTCTATCCCCCTGGCTACTCCAATAGTGGGAACTTCTTTTGAGTTAACTGTTTTGAGCCATGTTTTGGTCTCCTCCACTTTTAGCCCCAACTCCTTGGCTGCCATATCAGAAATAAAGAGATGAGATGCTCCTGTATCTATGAGGGCATTGAGTTTCTTACCTGCTACCGATACTTCGGTATACATCAATCCTTTTCTTTCATTGACTTGAGACTTCATCGCACTGAGTAGACGAACTGACCCTAACTGGGCCTCATCCCCATCATCTGAGCTTTCACCTGCTACCAATGCCGCCAATCTCTCTTTCTTCGGACACTCTCTAGCATAATGGGGTCCATTACAGAAATAACATTTCAACTCACGGGGTTTCCATCTTTCCCCATCTCTCCCTTCACGAGTTCTTCCTCGATCGTTATCTCTTTCTTCGGCTTTGGTTTTTCCTTTGGAAGAACTCCCACTCTTTTCCCTTTCAACTCCCCCTTTCCATCTTCCTCCTGTAGTCTTACGATCAGTCTTCCGAAATTTCATTAGGCCTTCAGCAACTGCTATAGCCTTGGAAATGTCTTCCACTCCCCTTCGCTCCAGTTCTAATTTAGCCCAGGGCTTTACGCCATCCACAAACATCACCAAAGCATCTTCTTGGTTGAGGTCTGGGATCTCCAACATCAACTCCGAAAATTCCTTTACATATTGCTTTATGTCACCCTTATGGGTTAGGTGACGCAATTTCACCTTTGCTTCCTTAGCAGCATTTTGGGGGGAGAATTGACCCTTCAACTCTTGTACAAAGCTATCCCAGGTGTTGATATCAGCCGCCCTCCTGCGCCACCATACCATGGTTGAGTCTTTCAGATACATGGCAGCAGTACGTACCTTTCCAGCATCATCTAAGATTCCCACAGCATTAAAGTATTGTTCCACTCCCCATAAGAAGTTATCTACTTCTCGAGCAAACCGCATCCCGCCAAAGTGCTTTGGTCTTGGAATATCGACCCTATGGCCGGTCTGGAGAGTCATTCCATTTGCAATAGCGATTCGGCAGGCCGCCAATTGCGTCTTGAGATCTTCAATCTCTTGATGCATGGCTACTACCACTGCATCAATCTTAGCTTCATAAGCTTCTTCCTTAGTTTCTAAGGCCGTAACTCGGGCTTGGAGAGCATCACCCTTCTCTCCAATAACATTTCCATGCTGCCTAAGCTCTTCTACAGCTCGATTCAGTGCTCCCTGCAATTCGCCTCGGAGTTCTTCCTCCATTTCCACAAGACTGCCTTGAGACTCATCAAATTGTTCCTTAGCCTCAGCAATGCTCAACTCTGCCTTATCCATCCTATTAAGGAGAGAGTTCAGAAGGTCCCGAGACCTAGCCCTTTGCCTGGTAACACGGCGATCGTCATGGTCAGCCAACTCCTCGACCATTGAAGCGTTGTTGTTTCCTCCAGATGACATCTTCTCCACAAGCAATTCCTTTTTCAGGCTCTGATACCACTTGTCACGGGCGGATTCCGTCGCTCGACCCCGTACGGCACTTAGCGTTCCTGACCTCACTGAGGAAGGCTAAGTCAGCCTGTAATACACTCACAATGTTAGAGAGAGAAAGTAGAGAGAGAAACTGTGATAGTATACTGTATTTACTCAAATAACTTGTGTGTTACATCTGAAGGGAATACCCTTATATATACAGAAAGCCTTTACAATCTAATAGTCCAGATCGATTCGATCTAATGGTTACAATTGATTCCCAACTACTACATTTACCTACCTTCACCAACTACTATACAATCTTCTGGACTTCTCTAGAACCTTCTAGAACTTTTCATCATCTAGAAGCTTTTGGTGGGCTTGGGCTTTTGTCTTTGGGCTTTAGGAACCTCCTAAGAATGACCCACTTCGAGAGGTCCATAACACAAGAAGCTTTTCGCTTAAAACACATAGGGCCTAAGGTTTTAAAAATTTGTAGTGGGGTTGCTGTTGTCAGGCTCAACTGTTAACAGTAGCAGATAATTGTCAACAGTTCGATAAAGAAGAAAGAACACAATTCCTATAAATTGTCGACAGTATATGGGACCTATGTTGTATCCCCTGAATAACTGTCGACAATAACATTTTACTATGGATGGTTAAATGTATTCGTCAATAGTTTTCTGAGAGTTCAATAATAGTTGCCGACGGATAAAAGAGGGAAGCTTTTGCATCCTTATTTACTGTCGACAATTAAAGAAAACTATCAATAGTTTTTTATGTTATATAGTTGTTTAGTCTTGTTTGTTGATAGTTTTGTGTTTTTTAGTGACAATTATATGGCTACACATAAGTATCTAATTTTCATAGTTCTATTAAAACCTAATTTTGTGAAATTTGCATATGATAGGGATTACGGACCAATTACATACTTCTGAGCTTGTAAGCTTGCCCAAATGATTTGCCAAGCTTTCTGAGGTGGGTTGAATGCTAAGGAGCAATGCATTCCTTAGTCTAACTTGCTAAGTTACTTCACTTTTCATATCATCCAAGAAGCTATTGAGGTGACCAACTAACGTGCCCAACCGTCCTCTCCGCAATAGACATGTCTAAGTATCGAATCAGAGCATTGCCAACCTAATCCGTAGTGAAGCCAAGCTAACAATTACCAAGAGCTGACTACTAAGGCCGACCCAAAAATAAGTGGCCTAAACTAGTTCTTTCCTAATCTCGAATATCTAAGCTGCTAAATTATCAACGCTGACTTAACCCATTCAAAACTTACTTTGCTTGGCTAGCAATATCATTAGGACCATAAAATGAGCAAATAATGGACTTATTACCTTTTTTTTTTTTTTTACATCTGTATTGTCCTTTCTACTATCAGAGATTCTTGTTGCTTGATTATAATGCCATCTATGTAAATTATTCCCTTTTTCCTTATTGTAGGAATCCTTTTTTGTAATTTACTTTAACCTAAGATTTATCCTAATTGGGTCATATAAATAATTGTATATTGCAATAGTCACAACCATAAATACAATTATCATCTAAACATTTCCCTTCTTTCATGAGCTAAGTGTTTTCTTCACTTACTCTCGACTACTCTATGTAGCCCATTGAGCGTCGACTAATGGCGAGTGACCTTTGGCTACACTTGTACGTCATATCGGGTTTGTCTTAAGCTTGTATGAGGCAATGATACGTCATATCCACCGTCGGTGCATGTAAGCCCTAAAGCTAAGCCAAGCCAAGCCAAGCCAAGCCAAGTGATCGTAGGACTGAACTTAGAACACAAGGTTTAGGGCGATTGGTTAAAGGATCTGATCAAACCCAAATTATAAACTATTGAGAGGAATATTAGTAAAAATCCCCATAAACTTGAATTTAAGAAAATGAGTAATAAAATAGGAGACTATAAAATTTTCAAAATTTAAACATAATAAGTACTAATTACTGAAAAGGCGAAAAGTGTAATCTAATAACTAATAAATTACTAGAGATAGATTATATGTATACTAAAAATTTTAGAATGACTAAAATAATAATGAGGAATATTCACATGTACCCCACATGTATTTACGTGTAGATAAAAATATACGAAATTACCTAAATTGGCAAAAAACTAAGTAAATAATTAAAGAAAATTATAAATTAATTATGAAAAAATTAGAAAAAAATCAGAAGAGGATAGAATGATCCAAATTAGGTCGTGGTAGGTCAGGATCTACAAAATAAAAATTAACCAATTAAAATTAAGCAGCACAAAAACCAAAAATCAAGGAAATGGGGCAAAGTCATGTCAAATTAATACATATTAATTGCCAAAAAAGTCTATAAATAGGGGAAAAATTTCTAGAACTCATTTGGACATTTGAGCATTAGAGAAAAATAGGAAACTTAAAAAAAGTCGGGAGAAAATCCAAAAAAAAAAGAAGAAGAAGAGGAAACTGTGCAGATTCGGTTAATGAATGAAACCCACACCTCACCACCACTTAGGACCGAGCCAACACCACCACTTAGGATCGAGCCAACACCACCACTTAGGACCGAGGCCCACCTTCTAGGTCGGTCGACACCCTTGGACGGGATTTGGACGGCCAGAAAGCTTCGAACCGATTAGTCCCTTAATTACCTCGATTTTGAATAATTTTGTAAAATTAGTTATTTTGCCCAGAAAATTATGAAACTTGTTATTATGAGGTTTTATTATATGTAGGTTTAGGATAAAATAGTGATTTAGTTTAATTATGTCTGAAAATATAGGGTTCTTAACAAATTGTTTAAAACCAAGCATAATTAGAACGAAAAATAAATAGGCTTAGGAGTGTAGTTTGGAGCTCAATTTTTTTTTTGTAGGATGCTCATGTGATATAGAATAGTGATATGAAACCATTTTTTTAAAATTAATTTTCGAAAAATTTAAGTTAATTTTTAGCCCTAAAATGATGGAATAATTGGGTGATTTTGGGTTAATTAGGTGATTAAGATACTAATTACTAATTTAGATAGTAATTAGATGTTTAAAGATGTTAATCTCCAATGTGGAACCCTAATCCTAGCCTTTGGAGTATTAAGTATGGTTAATTTAGGAAATTAGGTAGTTAATGTAAGAAATTAGTAATATGTGAAATTGAAAATTTATAAATCTAAAAAATTAGGGTTATTTAGATAATATTATAATAGAAATAAAAAAATAATAAATCTAAAATAACATTTAATTTTAAGTAAATGTCTCAAAATGTAAGATTTTCTCACATCGGGAATAAATTTGATACCTCAATTAGGGTTAGCGTGTACCAAATAGTTTATAATACTGAATTAAGATCCAATAGGATATTTGAATACTCGAGCTTAATGTGATTAATGTCACATTAGGATTCGAGCATATTTACAGCTTAGGAATCAAAATTAAAATCTAATTTAGGATTCGAACCCCGAAATAGAGTACAACGAATCATTAGTATGTAATAGGTATACACGAAAAAAAATGAGTTAAAATATAACTTAGAATATGAATCCATAAAGTATAAGTACTAAAAAGATCTATTTGTATTATAGGACACCTAGAGACAAATCAGCTTGTGACTAAGGGATCGAGGGATCGAGCGATCGAGCAATTCCAAGTAAGTTAGGTTATTGCTTATTGTAATAGAGTATTAGTTTTATGGTACTCGGAGACTTAGGCTTGTATATGATTGTGATTGTAAGTAGTTTACGCATGTGTTTGATGTATTTGAATTCGTGCTGAATTTGTAATGTGAGTGATTTTATGACTGATTGAATTGGTATGAAATTGTTTAAACATCTTAAATGAAATTTAATCTTATTCAACTCTAATAACCGAAAATGTCATGCATTGCAACCCGTTAGAGGATTATAAGATTCTCCAAACAAATACCGACCCCTTCGAAAGGGGTAACGTAGGATTGTAAAATGGTCCCTTCTTCATCCTTAGTTAAACTAAGTGATAGGAGACAAGATCGTTGTGAGGGTGAAGTCAATGGTTCGAAGGTAGTCGTGGGAGGAGCGAGGTCTCCATTGCACAAGCCTGGGTTTGGTTGTGAGCTGCTGCACAACATGGAAACTCCTTAACCCAGATTAGAGCGGGTGAAATTTCTCTGATTTCATAACGGACCGGACTACGTTGTGCGATGACACTTAATTGTTGCATTGCATGAAAATAATTGTTCGATAACCCTGTTTGTGTTTATATGCATTCATGAGTCTCCAATTCAACTTACTGAGCTGTAGTTGCTCATACCGTTATAGATCCTTTTGCAGGTTCTGATTTCTGAACACTTCAAGTACTATGCCGCCCTACAATTACCTAGAGGTTAGTTCGTTTGAAGTTAGGGGTGTAAAGATCAAGTTACTTAGTATAATGTGTAACTAGAGTGGCCTTGTAGTTAAGGATGAAAGACTGATATTTCTTATGTAATCTAGTAAACTGTTGTGTTTATGTAAAACTTCCTGGGAAGCTTTGTGGACTTGTATATAATTATACATGTTTATTAGAAATTTGTACTATTTATCATAATTGTAGTTTAATTGCTAATCGGATTGTTTACTTCAAAGCGAGGAGTTGTTGACGCCTTGTGTAGATCATGTCTATGGTAGGCACTGTGAGGCCAGTTACTATCATAGAATGGTTTACACAGCGGGATTATTGTGACTTTGCGACTTCGGGGCGTAATAGTGCATAAGGACCTTTGGCTAACCTTTAACTATCTTTTACCTTTTGGATTGTTTCGAGGTTCAGACCTACCCCCTTGGTTCATGCAATACTCAGCATCACGTGTTCATCTACATTGGACTAAATCATCCTTGTATCAAAGCTTAGCTACATTTGAAGGCAATTTATATTGCTTTGCTCTCTAAGAAACTTATTATTGATTTTGTACGTATATGTTAGACATTCTATTGTTGTCATAGGAGTTTAAAAGGTATGTAGTGTTGAAAAAAAATTTTGTACTTTGTCTTCCCTTGTTTCATGTGTGCAAAACAGAGTACGAATGTATGGTTGTTTATCGTATACTGGTTGTACTAGTGATTGGTGTATTCATGTTAGTTTATCCTTGTTTTATGGCAAATAGCTTTGAATAGTTTATTAGCTATTAAATCTCATGGAAATAGACAACAATGTTTGACTCAAGTGTACAAAGAGCTATTAGTAACCAAGAGAGTAGTGCTCATAATGGCCAAAGCCAACAAGGAAGCTTTACACCCCAGTCAATGGGTAACTGACTGGAGAGACTCACCAACCTAGTAGCTAGTTTGGTAAATGTCATAAATGAAGATAGGTAACGAACTAAAAATGGCCTATATAGGGGACATGAATAGCTTAAGAGAGGCCATGGTTAGTTTGGTTGAGTTGATGGCTTATCTTGATTACTTCAAGCTTAAGGAATGGGTAAGGTTGCTAGGCGTAAACTAGCACTCAATGAAATCGAAGAAGAAGAAGAGAAAGGAGATGATGAAGCGAAGGAGTACTATGAACCTAAAGAAAGGAATATTCGAGCCCCTAGAGTTAAAGGATTAAGGATGTGAATTCTAAGCTTTTCTGGAAGTGGAGATGCTGAGGACTACTTGGATTGGGTAGATAATATTGAGAAGCAATTTGAATACCATGAAGTACTAGATACTGCAAAGGTTAGACTTGCCATGTTCGAGTTTATTGGTTATACCGCCCTATGGTGGAAGAACATGCAAGCTTAAAGCCACCCATAAAAGAGAAGTAGAATGTGAAGTTAGGAGTTGGGATGAAATGAAAAGGGTCATAATGAGAAGGTCTGTGTTGAGCTACTACTTGCACGATGCCTTTAAAAGATTACAAGAGCTGAGGTAAGGAGGATTGACTATTAATGCATATGTAAAGGTATTTCAGATGTTACTGATTTGATGCAAAGTCATTAAGCCCGAAGACCAAACTGTGTCTTAATTCATCAGTAGATTGAAATATGGGATTGGAGATGTTCTAGAAACCATGGATATTGGATTACTTGATGATGCTATCTGAGTTGCCCAAAGAATCAAAAGGTGCCAAATAAGAAGGTTTTGACCCCCTGAGAGTTGACCCAACAATAACCAATCTGTTTTGAGCAAACTTGTGTGGACGAAACCAAGTAAGGTTAATGAGACCCGACTTGTTCAAAGTGCTTGAGTAGAGGAGAAGTAAGTCTTGAGGAAGTTTGAAAAGGGATAGAGCTTAGGACAAAATGTGAATGAGATCAAGTTTTTTAAATGTCAAGGATTTAAACACATGGCCGCCCAGTGTTCGAATAGAAGAACCATGGTGATTTGAGGTGAAGCACTAACTATTGAGGTAGATAGCATTGATGAGGAAGTGGAAAACCCAAAAGAGATCGGGTAGACTAAGTTGTTCAAGGAGGAGGAAGTCATCTATACTGAGGAATGTAATTTCATGTTGGCTACTCCAGTATTGAGGAGGATACCGAGTGTGAGTTATGTTTCTAAAGACAAAAAAAAGAGAGAATATTTTCCATATCAGATGTAAGGTAAATGGTTCACTATGTGCATTGATTGTTGACAGTGAGAGCTAGTTGATCGCCTTTAATTAGAGCTTCTAAGTTTTGAAATTTATAAACCTATAATCTATCCTTAACTCGGTTTAATAAGCAAATATACCTATCATTTTATAGCACGAATGAGTATAGGGTCGTCTCCATTAGGAACGATTATAAATATTAGCACTAATAAATCTTCTTATGATCTAACAACCAAATTTATTAAGTGATGAAAAGATTAAAATATCTAATTTACTAGCTAAATTACGCTAGTCCACAATAACTTTTATGCAACACAAATGCTATAGAAACTATTAACACTACAATAATTGACATACAACTTGCTTCATTACTTAGCATGATACTACTAATATACTTTTTTGTCCTAATACTTGTTATCTGTAGGAAATTATAGATATGTAAGCATTCTTCTCAGAATAAATATGTCTAGTAGAATCTCTTTTGAATTAACAACCAACTCAGATCGCATTAAGGTCATATTAAATTGTCAATTTCCTTAAGAATGCAGCAACTTTTCTAATAATAGCTCTACTATTAGGAGTAAACTATTCCAATGAATTAAATTTATTCAATAGAATTGTCTCTTGACATATTCTATTGAAATCTGGCTTAAGTTAATGTTCTGCACTACACGGTACTTAGATTAATTAGGTTTAATTCATTGGGAGTAACAAACATTAGGAATTCACTAATTTATGCACTTGCTCATGCTAGGTTGATGTAACAAGTCCTAAAATAGTACTCACACATGACAAAGAAATAAGACGTATCAGATTAACAATGATATTAACATAAGACAAATAAAATAATATAACCCCATTTTGATTTCCATTGTAGAAATCTTTACAATGCATGGACAATGAATCCCATCGTCTCTTTCTAGTAGTTCCGGGAAGAGTACAATATACATTAGTGATTATACAAAAGAAAAACGAAACAAAATGCAAAATGGTATAAAGATAGATGAATAGATGTGTTATGGGTTAGTGATATGATATATGATGTACGATACAATGTCTCCCCTTCCCCCCTTTCGTTTGAAAATTGAAGTATATTCATATTTTTCTCGTCAAATGACTTAAAATACACCACTTCAAGACACCCCTAGTGTTAAGACCCATTCTATTCACTAGTTCGTATGATAAAGTTAAAGAAGAATAGTCATTGCCATTCCCATTCCCATCACACCTGTTACTTGAGGAGTAATCTTCTTGTCACAAACATTCCACCTCATTGCACCTATGATTGAGGGCGTAATCATTCTTCTGAGGTGGAGTCATGGCCGTAATGAATAGGTTGAAAAATAGCTTCAGCCTTGGTTATTCCCTTAATCACAATCGTGATGGAGGGAGTAACGAGTGCTGGATACTCAAATCTTCTTGTATAACGCCCATAATTACTCTAAAACTCCTTGTTCTTGTGTAATTTCATCTTCTCTTCACTTTGTCTTGAATAAATATCGTCACCTTTCTCTTGAATCATTTGAAATTGACATATTACACAATTAAGTACCAAGAACTTTAGAGATAAACACAATTATAGTCAATTTATGCCTAAATGCAACCTCTGATTTTATGGTCTAACAATTGAAATTGCTAACCAAGCCCCACTCGAAACCTTACAAGCTACATTGCTCAATGATAAGGAAACCCTATAAGTGAACAAACAGGAGTTTATGTCGATCTGTATTAGCAACTATTAAGATGAAGTGCTCTATGATGTATTACTCATGAATGTATCCCGTATTCTACTGGGATGACCATAGATGTTTGATCGAATCGTGATGTATGATGAAAGGAGGAATACATGTTCTCTAAAGCATCAGGGCAGGACGGTGAAGTTGAGCCCTATGACTGTTGAACAAGTTAGGACATGTAAACTTAATTAAGTTGAGTATTGAAGAAAGAGGCTTTAGTGATGATCCAAGTCAAGCTGAACAGAGAGATGGAGCTTGAAGAGCTGACTTATCTGCTGGTCAAAAGGTTATTCATATTGAGATCCGAGGAGGGAATTATGCATGCTGAGGTGAAAATCTTATTATATGAGTTTGCTGATCTGTTTCTAAGTGAACTGTTGGAAGGTCTGCCTCCCATCTAAGGCATTGAACATGTAATTAATTTACAGCCAAGAGCCCCACTGCCAAACAAGCCTGCTTAAAGGCCGAACAAGCCTAGCTACTAAGGTGCAAAGATAGGAAGATGAGTTTATGAAGAAAGGGTACACACAAGAATCCCTTAGCTCTTGTGTCGTGCTAGCCTTGTTGGTACCTAAAAAAGATAAGTCATAGAGAATGTGTGTAAATAGCCGAGCAATCAATTGCATCACCATCAAGTATAGGGATCTCATACCAAGGTTTGATGATATGTTGGATGGGTTAAGTGGAGAGAGAGTATTCTCCAAGATTGATCTCAAATCTAGATATCATTAGATCCAAATGTACGAGGGTAACGAATGGAAAACCACATTCAAAACATGCCATGGATTATATGAATGGCTTGTGATGCCATTTGGATTATCAAATGCACTAAGCACTTTTATGCATTTGATGAATCATGTGCTCCAACAACTAATAAGGAAATTTATGGTAGTTTATTTCGACGATGTCTTAGTGTATAGCCCTAATCTAAAGACTCACCAAAAGCATCTTTAAGCAGTCTTTGTAAAACTCTGATCTAAGAGGCTCTATGTTAATCTAAAGAAGTGTGACTTTTATTAACCCAAAATAATCTTCTTAGGGTTTGTTGTAAGTGGTAAAGGAATACGAGTCGGTGATAAAAAGATAAGAGCGATCACCAAATGGCTTGTACCAACCACTTCAATCGACATGAGAAGTTTCTATGGCCTAGCATCGTTCTATCGTAGATTTATGAGAATTTTAGTATGATCGTACCCCCACTCACCAAACTGTTGAAGAAGAACATTGGGTTCCACTAGCGAGAGAAGGAGCAAAGGAGTTTTGAGGAGGTGAAGGAGAAGCCGACTATGGCTATTAATTATCATATTTGAATCATAGTATATATATTTCATACTTTCTTAGGTAAATAATTTGTTTAATTTGTGAACTATTTACTTCAAAATAGGTTAGTCGTAGACTCCTTGTATAAATTAGGTGTAAGATAGTAACTATAAGGTTAGTTTCTATCCTAGAACACAACGGGACTATTACAATTCTATCATTTCGGGGTATGACATGTTCCACGTCTACTTCATGATTTGTCCATTAATTAGGTGAAATTACGGAGAAAATTGAGTGAAAATGGCCCTAAAATGGTGATATCAAGCTAGTTTCAGATGGGAAAATGTAGGAAAGGAAGAGAAAGAGAAAGAGAAAGAAAGGGAAAGAGTAGGAGAGAAAGAGATGCTGACATGGTGCCATGTCAGCCAAGCTGTCCAATGGTATCGTGTCACATGTCTTGACAACTTATATGGTTGGACACGTAGTAGAAATGTTGACGCATCATTGTGCTACGTGTTAAGATACTTGGTACGGCCCACATCAAAGATGTTGATGTAGCACCATATGGCACTACGTCAGCTCATGGTCATAACCATGAAGTGCCACGTATCCCCAACAGACATATGGCGTAATGGTACCATAACATGTGGTAGGTATGCTTTGTAAAAAAAAATAAAAAATAAAAAATAAAAGATGTTTTTGTGCCTATAGTGAGATTTGAACTTAGGATCTCCATATCAAATGCAACGTTAAGTTTAAGTATAGTATTATTGAGTCGTTAGTCTATGTCTTATCTACATATACAATCAAATTGCATATATTGGGCTAGATTTAAATGTAAGCCTAGGCCCAAAATTCCATTTACTTCTCTTATTACGTATGACCTAAAAATGCTAAAGTTATATTAAAATTTCCTATTCCATTTAAGCTGTCTACCTTTTACTTTTTTTTTAACTAATTAATTTTTTTCTTCTTTTTTTTTCTAAATTTTCCATTTTTTTTAAATTATGACCCTTTACCTTATTTAAAAGAAAATCTAAAATTACAGAAGGCAAAAATGGGGTATCTATAGTAAAGTCTTGTGATGAAAGCATAATGTATTTAAGGTAGGCATTGGTTTAATGGGGGGATGGGGGGGAAAGTAAGGGGGATTGTGATATTGAATGTTAAGTGAAGTCCTACATGGATTATTGGAGAGAATTGATGTTGGTTTATAAAGCCATGGTGGTAAATATCTTATAAACACTAATTAGAAACAATTGGGTCAAGTGGATGAAAAGATCTATTAGTGTTTATTGAATTGTTATTCATTACTTTTTACTTAAGGCATTACATCAATGGAGCAATCCATCAAGACATTCTCCAATATTTCTTAAAAATCTTTAGTACCCTTGCTGCTACTCCAAACCTCCATAGTTTAGATAATTAAGTTATGTATAAGCTCTTTAGGCTATAAATTGAGAAAATATCAAGATTTCTTTTTTCCATCAGGCAAATGGAAAAGCTTCATGCCTGGGTATATTCTTAGTTAAATTCTACTAATCTACTTAGACAAATATTGGTTTAGATATCACTTGTGTGGTCAAAGAATTTCTCTACCCTAGTTTCTCCTTAAAGCGGTAAATAACTCCATAATCGCCTTAATCCTTAGAATGAATAATACTTCTAAGTTGTCCAACTTCAAGTATTTCTTGTTCTAATGTCATTTAGAAGGCTATATTGAAGGTCTCGGTGGCTTGACTAAGAGAAGTCTTGGGTTCCCTTATGAAGAAAGGATGATCTACTTCTATTCTAAGAAGAAAGATTACACATAATATCTTCATTGCCCAAAAACTTATTAATGACTATCATATTAGTCGTAGCCCCTTAAATGAATAACATGAAAGCTTATGATACCTTGAGTTGGATCTTTCTTGAAAAAGTGCTTGTATGTTTAGATTTTCCTCCTTATTTCAAAGTTTCTCTACACCAAAGTTTTTGTTTAACTTAAATAGTGAATTGTTGTGCTTTATTCAAAGCTATTAGGATTTGAGGCAAAGTCACTTAGTCTTACCTTATTTATTTGGTCTTGTTACAAAAATGTCACCATGTATCATCAGTTGTATGACTCAATTCTCCCAATTCTTATACCTTTAGCGATGTAAGGAGTTCTTTTGTAGATGATTAATTGACATTCTTTTGCAACAAAGACATCCATTATATTAGCTTGGTCAACAAGGTATATTGAAATTTGAGGAAATATTTAGTCTTTGAACAAATGGATCTAACAGTAAGGTCTTTTTTTCTAATAGGAATGTCTCTATTAAGGTGTCTACTCTTGATTCTCTTGGATTCTAAGAGCATAACATATTCGTTATCTTGGGGTTCCCTTCACCTCATTTGAACTTAAGAGGAAGTGTTGTAATAGTCTTCTTTCAGAAATTGCAACTTGCCTTGAATCTTAGATTAATAATTTTCTTTCATGCACAAGCAGGCTACAACATTTAAAATCAATTATCTTCTCAATGTAAGCCTATTAGGCTTAAATTTTGTTTCTTCTTACAAAGGTAGGGAAGAAGATCGAACAACTTATGTGAAATTTGACCAAATATTTTCTACTCAAGTCAAGGTGAGATGAGAAATGATTTGCTTACCCTTAAATTAGAAGTTTTGAATAAAGCATCTAAGATAAAACATGTGCAGCTTTAATGTAATGGAGGTGCATATGATATTTGGTTTAACTTGGTCTATGTTATTTTCTTTAAAGGGAGGATTTTTTTTATTAGTTAAAGCTCCTGCTTTATAGTTGTAGATGTGGTATAAACTCCTTATATTATGAGCTCCCATTTGAAATTTGGAAAGTTGGAGATGGTATCTCAATTTCCCTATGAGTTTTGGCCCCTTCAAGGGCTACTTGATTGTACTTTCAATATAAGAAAAATTGCATCTTCTAACTTATCCCCTAAATCTAAGGTATGCTCTTTTATAGACAATTATTCATGGATTCTTCCCTCTCCAATTTTAAGGAAAATATGCAAATTCCTCTACACTTGTGCCCAAATCCTTTAGTGGAGGATAATTTAGCACTGTGCCTTACTCAAATGGCATGTTCTCCATTAAAAATGCCTACAATACAGTAGGGGATATTAGTTTTAGCATCCTTTAGTTGAAAATAGTTTGGAGTGAGAGAAAATGCCAAGGCATAGCTTCATATTTTGGCTTGCCTTAAACAACAAACTCTTATACTCTTGATAAGCTCTACATTTAAGGAATCACTTCAAAATCTTCTTACTACATATGAAACTTGAATTAGGATTTTTATGAGCATCTCTTCTTCAAATGCTTGTATTTTAATCCTACTTAGGTAAGAGTAGTTGCTATCATATACTATCTTACAATCTACAATACTTAGTGAAGGGCTTTTGATGCCAATTTACTCATCCTCTAACTAGATCAAAAATATGTAAAAGTTGGGTTTAGTTGATATGGTGTATCATACATGGCACATAAGAAACTTTATTCACCTAGGAAATCCCGTTTTGAATTTATGCACTCTAGGAAGGCTTGTTTTAAATTATGTCTACATCATCGATAGCTGATAATTGTTATTAAGTGGTTTCTCTTAGATTTGAGTCTTACATATATTGGGCCATTGTCCTTTCATCTAGCACATTGTAACAATATATTCTTCTTCTTAGTTAAATGAAATTATTGAACTAATCAAAAGAAAAGGAAGAACATGTCATTTTACTCTTCCCTATTAATATGTATTTTATTTAATATACTTATCTTAAAGGCTAAAATATAGGAAACATTTACAAACTCATGGGTAACATTTTTACAAGTAGTTTTCTCATATAACAAATATCACATCAATATCCATTTTTTACATGTGCAAAAATGGCCAAATTTCTCTAATGGCATAAAGCCATGTATGTCCTTTGTATTTTATTCTCAATATGATTACATTTGATTGCTAAAACTAGTCATAATAAGGAGAAGTAGATAGTATCATATATGAAGTATAGGACAATATAACCCTATTCTATCACATTTTATGCGTGCAATAATTGACATAGATTTTCACATTCAAAATTTTTTTAAAAAATATTAGAAAATTAATTATGCATGATAAAAAGTACAACAAAATTTAATATTATGATTTGGGAATTTAATTTAGGGTTATTTTTAAATTTTAAAAATATATTTATTTTATACTAGGTGAAATAGATTCTTATACCATAATATAAATTTTTAAATTTTATTTAGTATATTATTATAATTAATAATACAAACTAAACAGATGAAAAAAAATTTCATCCAATCCAAAATCATAAAATTACAACAACCAAATTTTACCTAACTTTTTCCCCTTTCCCCTTAAGACATAATCTTGATCTAAAAGGATGGTCTATTTCTAAGTAAAAATGCTATGGCACCCATACCAAATACAAATTAACAAAGAAATAAAAATGTTCTTAACAACAACAGGACTCGTGTAACTTATTTTGCCAATTCTTTCATGAGTTTTGTATCTCTATAGGGTATTTTGCGAAAAATACAATGAAAATGGGATAATAGTGGAAAATAGTACGTGAGTGGTATAAGGAAGGCCTGCTCATAGTGTGCACTGCGTGTATAGGAATTGCTCCTTCCTTGTTTCCAAAAACAAAGAAGGTCTAATTCAGCTATGTACCTTCTTTATACACATAGCCCTACCTTTATCTATTTAACAAATACCCTAAATACATGTAGATTAACAAAATATACATTGAATACAGAGCAAAACGACCTCCTAACGCCAATAAACCTAAAATTTGCAAGTACATCACAGAAGCAAAAGAATTCCTACCAATATGATGTATAACTCTAACACATTTACAAATAGTCCAATAGATTACCCAACACAATTGAAGCTATCAAATCGGATAGAATATTACAGTATATAATTGCAGTGACTGATGAACAACAAGTGAATAGTAAGCCAATATATGACATCATTTACAACAGCCCTATACACAGTGAATGATAGATGTTGAAAATACATAATAAACTAATTAGGTCATACAAAAGTGGTTATTTGCAACTACTTAGATCTTATCAGCTATTTTCTAAATTGAGGAAGTAATGATGGCTTGCGACTTGATGTTCCCTTAGATATCTGATGCTTTGATGGATGATGAGGAGTATCGCCAAGCTCTCTAGGAGGAATAGGACTAAGCTATGATGGTGGTATTTGTGTAGTATCCTTTCATATGCTTGCCTCAACTTGATACACTATAATGCACTCTGGTCCCTAAATGAGTAGAAATTTTATATATCATTATCCTAGAAAATTATTAAACTTTATATTTTGTCAAAGCAATAAATGTTAAGCCATACTCGAAACTCCCATACATCATGTGATAGATGTCTGACCTATCTATGAAGTATAAAAGGGTCACTCGGCCTTGGATCCATCGAACCTACAAAACAGAACAAAGATGGCAAGTTAGTGACATAGAAAAATGGAAAATAATATGGCATATATTATACTGTAAGAAAACGACATAACATATATCGGTCTATACCATTCTTATTAAGTTGTTGACACCTCCTCCTATTGTATTCCATCTTACAAGCGCTGCACTTGCTCTTATTGGTAAGCTCTCTTAAGTCCATATCAATATGATATCTCTTCTTCCTCGGTTTTCCCAATCCATGTTTTAGATATTTGTTAGGTATAAGGAATGGGTAATCGAGACGTGGCCAATTTAACTTATCACCTATAGAAATAAAGTATCTATTGTACACATCCAACTGATGGGACCACTTATACCATTCCCCAATGTATCTACCAATAGTAACTTAGATGGAATTTAGAGTATGGGATTTTGTAGATTTTCTACTTCCCACATGAAAAAATGATCCTATTCATGTCCACAACATGCATTCTGCTGCCTCGATTCATGACACCATTTGGTTAGCACCTCCAATGATCTTCATCTCCCATATCTCGTTTTCCTGACTATAGCTTTGGATGGTATGTATAGGAGTTTGCCTAGACCATGTGTTAAGCTTCTTTGCAGCATACTTTGTAAACACTTACCTAGTGGCCATTCCCTTTTGCACTTGGTCAACTTTTCTTTCTTAATAGTCAACACAGTTGTAAAATATTTTCTTCACAAGTGAATTCAACAACAATCCTTTGGAACCTTTTAGTACGGCATTGTAACTCTTGACAATGTTTGAGGTCATATATCTAAATCGATAGAAACCATCACGAACAAATTTCCATTGCTTCATATGAAAGGGTAAGAACCATAACGGTGCATCCTCCTTTACTCACCACATTTGCTCCATCAAATGCTCAAATTTCCTGGGTTGTGCCTGCATTATAGCAACTATCACCAGCTTCTTACATAATTAGTTCTTATGCATGTATGGGGTTCAAACTGAAAGAGGTTACGTGCTTGCTGCGTGATAGATTGTGCTATATGTGACTAAGGAAATGATTTGACTTATGCATATGGGATGATAGAGTGAGTTAGGATAGGAAAGAGGAGTAGGCAGTCTTAGTAGTCTCTAACACGTTAGGTTATAGATGGAGGAGTATGATGGCATCAAACTCTACAATTGATGAAGAACAAGGTAGTATTCTTAAGGTGTTTGAGTGTTTATTCTTTGAGACGAGAATCTAGTAGAGTAACGATGCTAGTAGGAATTTTTCTTCTCTTTAAATAAGGAAGCGAAGGGGGTATTTATAAGAGATAGTAGGTGGACTTGATCCGTTAGATCATGATGCTAATAAATGGTTAGGATTAAAGGCTTTTTACATATGGGTATCAGGTGAGATTTTTTTATGGGTATAGACCCAAATAAAGGACTTTATATTTTATTAGTGTAAACCAAGCCAAGAAAGGTTGGATCGGGCGGATTGATCCAACAGGTCTTACTTTAAGCCCACCATGCTAAATCTCCCTTGATTATCCAAAGGATTTTTATGGACTTGGCTCTCTAAACCTTATCACCTTAGCCTAAAGAATCAAATCCACTTCGTTGTTGGGCTTAAAGGCCATGAGTTAGATTTAGGCCTCTACATTTTGCCCCCTAACTAAAGTCCTTTGAACAAAGTTGAAGGGGTTTAGGCATCAAATGAGCCTTTTAATTGACTCTAGCGTGTGCGCTATTGAACAGCTACATTGCCGCCAATTTTATTCAAGAATTAGCTTAGTGCACGAATTTGCAACACCTCATATTTACATGCCATGTTTTAACTAGACTCAGTCGCACATTCCCTATTGAAATGATCTTTTCTTCACTAAGCAATCATAAGCCACCCTAAGTCTATGTTGATAGTTAATAAGATTACTTTTTGCGGTGTCACGTCTTTCGTCTAATGCTTCCAATTGGGTTCAAGCTTAGCATTTATGGCTAATCTGGCAAATAGAATCAAAACTTCCATTAGAATCACCACCTCAACCGCATACACCAATGAAAAAGGAGTTGTTTGCGTCGGCCTTCGTTTTGATGTCCTATAGGCCTAAAGCGCTAGTAGCAGCTTATTATGCCACCATACGACTAAGAACTTTCAATAAACTTTTGTTTGTTGCCTCAACTTACCCATTCTCTTTTGGATAGTAGGGCGTGGATTTAATATGATTGATACTGTAGGAAGCTAATAATTCTCGAACATGAGAATTAATGAAAAGAGTTCCATTGTCGAAAAGGATGCGCTTCGAGATCCCGAATCAGCATTTAATGTTCTCCTTTATAAAATTTGCCACATTTAACCCTATTGCTTTCTTCAGGGGAATTGCCTTTACTCATTTCGTAAAGCACTCTATTCCGACTAAGATCTAAATATATCCCTTTGATGGAGGATATATAGATCCAATGAGATCAAATACCCATGTATAGAAAGGCTATAGGGTCGTAACACTATGAAGGGTAACTGTAGGGGAGTAAATAGCATCACCATGTTATTGACAAACAGCATACCTCTTAGTAAAATTGAAAGCATCTGCCTCCATTGTAGGCCAATAGTATCCTCTATCAAGTAAATAATAATACAACTTTCTTCCTCCTTAATGCTCTCCACATTCTCTAACGTGCAACTCGGTTAAAACCGTTTCTATCTTAGGAAGGGCAATGCATTTTAAGGGTTTCCCCATGAATGATACCCTATAAAGCTTGCCTTCATACATGCAATACTTTCTAACCTTACGTTTTACGAGTCTGGCATCCATACCATTTGTAGGTAGTACATTATTTTCCAAGTAGTTAATATACAAACGCCTTTAATCTCCTCTACTAGACACAAAATTACATTCGCCTTGATCAGGTAACTTAAAACATTTGGGACAATATGTTTGGACTTAGAGCATAGCCTTCACCATTGAGGGCCAATAGTAGCCTACACGTTGAATACGTCAATATAACAGAGGACCCTCCTCTCCATACCAAATTTAGTGATCCTTGTCTAATTTGAGACTAGCCACCTTTGCTCCAATGCAGCAAGACAATACCCCTTCTGGGCCTTTGTAATACAACATTCCCTTAATGTTGATGAAGTTCTTCAATGTTGAAATAAAAGCTGCACTAGGATGCGCTAACTGTTCCATAAATGGGATATGCTAATCATTCAGTACTTCTTCTTGTTCCTCAAGAAAATTCAATGTTGTACACGGGGATAGATTTCTTTATTATTCGAACATCTACACCCTTACTTATATCTTGAATTGGAATCTTGGATGCTATAGTGGCTAACGCATTAGTACGAAGTTAAACTTTTTGACAAAGGTTTGTACTGTAACCCTATAAGGTGTTAGTATAGGTTCCTTTAATCCAATTTCACCTATGCCCTGCTTAATGATTAAGTTCGAGTCACCTTGAACACATAAATTGTATGCCCTGACTTCTTATGCTGACAATAAGCCAAGTAACAATGCTTCATATCGAACCTCATTATTAGTGGATTGAAAATTAAGTTTGAATGCTAATAGTACTTCATGACCCTTAAGTGATGTCAATACAATTCCAACTCCCCAACCCTGATTTCCCATTGAGCCATCAAATTGCAATGCCCATTCTCCTTTTGTTTCAACCATAAAAGAATCCTCGTGAAACTTAAACGGTATAGCATCCGTACTCAAGCCCTCTGGTGTGTTTAGGAAATGTGCTAAAAGATCAGCTAAAGCTTGTAACTTGACAGCTTTAGGAGATTGTACCATAATATCAAACTCTCCAACGAGAAGCAACCATTTTGCTACACGTCTTAATAAGGCTAGTCAAGATAGTAAGTACTTGATTGGATCAAACTGAGTCATCAAATGGATCTTGTGCCCAAGAAAGTAGTGTTGTAGTTTCTACATGGAAAATACCAGCGTAAGACAATGTTTCTGAAGGGTTTAACTTAAATAGTATTAAGTCACTCTTGACCTTCTACTTCTTATGCAAGCAAAGCTCCGACAAATCTGTCAGTAGAAGTAAGATATAAGACCAAAGGTCTCCCCTTGATAGGCATAGTCATAGTCTGCAGGGAAGTTAGGATTGTCTTAATCTTCTACATAGCCTCTTCATGGATTCAATCCCATTCAAACGAGACTCCTTTTTTCAAAAATTGATGTAACGGGTATGAAATTTCTATAAGTGCAAGCATAAACCTTCTAATGTATGAGACCTTTCTTGTAAAGGTTTTCAATTCCTTCAAGGTGGTGGAAGATGGCATTGATCTTATGGCTTGTACTTTTGTAGAGTCAACATCAATTCCCTTTCAATGCACAACAAAGCCAAGAAACGTCCTTGAGGACATGCCACAAATACACTTAAGAGGGTTCATGTAAAGTTTATTTAGCCAACATTGTTTAAAGACCCTTTGTAGATGAACCAAATGATCAGGTGCTCTTTTGGACTTGATGACTATGTCATCAACATAGTCTTCCATACAATCATGCATCATGTCATGAAGTAGAGCAGTCATTGCCCTTTGATATGTAGCGCTCATGTTCTTAAGTCCAAATGGGATGACAGTATAATAAAAGTTTCCAATTGGTGCATGAAAGGTCGTGCACTCTACGTCTCCTTTCGCCATCTTAATTTGATTATATCTACTAAAGCCATCCATAAATGAAAATAGCTCATAAGCTGTGGTTGCGTCTATCAAAGTGTCAACATTTGGTAAAGGAAAATCATCTATAGCATAAGCCTTGTTTAGATCCCAGAAGTCCACGCATACTCTTATTTGTCCATTCTTTTTCCTTACAGGAATGATATTAATGAGCTAGGTAAGATGTTCAATTGGCCTTATGAAACCAACTTGTAACAGTTTCTCTACCTTATGCTTAATTTGTGCTTCAATCTTAGGACGGAAAACTCTTTGCTCTTGCTTCACAGGGGTAACCCTAGGAGTAATATTTAGTCTATGTACTATAAGGCTGGGATGCAACCCAAGCATTTCTTTATAAGTCCATGCAAATGAGTCTCTATAGTCCTTTAGTAACTCCATAATATGAACCCTTATTTCCTACGGGAGACTCTTATTAATGAAGATTAGCTGTTGCGACTCCCTTGATCATGCCAAGTCCAGTCCTTTTATTTCCTCGACCCGAGGCTTCATTTGATCTTACAATTGTTGTAAGGTAGGCTGAACTTCTTGGATTGGTGTTGGATCCAAGGAAGATAGGCACGCATCCTCAGATCCCTTAAACCGTCATAAACGGTACGCATATCGTCCATCCTCTCTAATGAAACTTTCGATTTTAGTAGTTTGATTATTCTTTTTCCTCCCTCCATGACATCAACACATTCTTCTCTTCTTTTGTTGGTCCTCTTGAGTTTCCTGCCATGTAAGCAAGTGAATACCAGATGGCTTGGCTATGGTTATTTCCCCATCCTCAAAAAATTCATTGAAGAATCCTGATTCAATAAAATAAGACTCATGTTATTCAAAAGGATTCTTTGTATCTAGAATAAACACATCTTTCCCATTCTAATGTCCTTTGATACACTGATATAACATTGAAGGAACTAAATTGTGATCGTGCAACCACTTCCTACTTATTAGTAAGTAATATTGCATAGGCGCATCAATCACGTGAAAAGTAATGGTGCTATGAATAGGCCTAACTTTAAGATCAACATTAACATGTCTAATAGAGTCAGTAGGAGTGTGACTGAAGCCGTTTATCGATATGGGTTGTCTAATTAAGCATCGGATATCGATCTATGCAGCTTTGAATGTATTCATTAGCATTATATTCAAAGAAGAACCGTTGTTAATGAACATTCCTTTAACTAGATAATCATTAAGAACACCTTCTACATATAATGGACAATTATGGTTAGGGCCTTTCACACACAAATCTACTTCAATGAATAAGATGGCATTTTTGTACGCCTTAGCCATTCTCTTTACGAGTTGTGCTGCATTACACTTCGAATATTAAACTTCAGAGATCTACGTAAGTGCAACCACTACTACAAGCTTGGCATTTTCATCAAATCCCAGCAAGTCGAAGAAGTTCCTAAAGTTTGCAGTCTTTAATAATGCTACGACAAGAGGCAGATATTCATTGTCATGAGCTTCCATCGACTTTTCCTTACTTCCAAAGGGCTGTGCATCGATCGCTTCAATCATGAAAGGGTCGTGGTTGATGGCATTGACAACTCTTCTTTAGTCGTTATGAGCTGGAAGTGGATTATTTCTGACATCATTGTTGTCTATAATCAACTCTCCACAAGCAACTCGTTCATTAAATATTCTCTTTAGAGTGAAACTATCCTTAGTTGGATGATCGATAGTATAGTGAAATCTACAACACTTAGGATCGCTCTTCTTTTCATTTCTAGGGAGACGTTTAACCCTTAAGAGCTTGAGATTTCCATTGCATAACCAATGATCCAGCATTTGATATACCTTAGCCATTGGACAAGGATATGTCGGTGTAAGCCTAGAGTCGTAAGACTTATCATTTCTAGGTTTCTTTGTTTCTTTTTGTAACTCGCCTTGAGCAGCATTCACAAACAAGATATGCTTATTGAACCTTCCAGCTTCATTCCTTTGCCAAGCCACCAAATTGTTGGTCCTTCACACATTCTCAACCAATGAAGCAAAAGAAGCCAACGGTAGGTTCTTAAGATAGACCACGTATTCAAGGAACATCCCTTGAATACAAATCTTAACTAGTTTTCTCTCATCACAAACATCTTGTATATCCAAAGAGCGTTATCTAAACCGCTCAATATATTCCATGAGATCTTCCTTAAACCTTTGACAAATTCGTCCCATGTTAGTAAGAGTCACCCTTTCTTCAATGGAAAAGAATTTTTCAAGAAACATCCTATACATTCTACGCCATGAATCAACTGAACTTGGTGCAAGATTTACATACCAAGTATAAGCTTTTTTCTATAAGTGATTTTGAGAACTCCTTCAACTTCAAATTTTCATCTAAGCCATAGAACTCTAGGATCTCAATGAATTTCAATAAATGTTCCTTAGCGCTTTCCTTCTTCCCATTAAACAATATGAACTTCAGACTCACATAGTCCTTTGGATATTGCTTGATAGCAATGTGTGAATGATATGGGAGCTTCAATTCTAAGATGGTTGACGTAGATTTTGCTTGTATCTCTCTCATGTATCCATCTAAATCCTCTTTAGTCACAAATGAAGCTCTTTAAGTAGATGCTTCTATCCTTACTGGTCTTGCAGGAGCATGGTTGGTGAAGTTCACAAGAATAGAATTCGCCGAAGCTGAATTCATAGGGATAAGGTGCACAAACTCAACAATCATAACAAGTGGAGTGATACGTAAAGATAATGAGCCTCCTATTTGATTTCCCTAATTTACCAATTCAGGTTGGGTGTACTGTATGGAGACAAGTTCCATTTAAGAGGTTGTTCCTCAGCCCTAGGAGCATCTTGCTCCCTAGTAATTAAGGGATTAAGTGGTTGGGAAGTTGGTGTAACATATTGTTGCATCACATTAGGGGGAACCCATAGTAGTTGCCCTTTGTTGTGTAGTAGCGAAGGCAGCCAAAACAAGTGTACACTAAGCAAACATTGCCCTAAGTTCAGTTAAACTCTGATTAGTTTATCATAACTCCTACGCTAGTTGCACATTGTCGAGGACAACTTCTTGAGTGCCTTCTCCTTGATTTGTACCTCCTATTAGAGGTAGATTCTGATAATTGATAACAACAGTACCATCTTGTTCTTGATCATTAGCATCAGTAGGATCAACAAGCCTTCTTTGCGAAGGTATTATGACATGAATGTCAAATCCTTGCTCCCCAGTAGAGTCGCCAAGAAACGTGTGGAGTTTGAACTGAAAGAGCTAACGTGCTTGTTGTGTGATAGATTATGCTACACATAACTAAGGAAATGATTTGACTTGTACATATGGGGTGATTAAGTAAGTTAGGATAGGGAGGAGGAAGAGTAGTAGATAATCTTAGAAGGCTCTAACATATCAAGTGACAGATAGAGGAGCATGATGGCAGTAAACTCCACAATAGATAAAGAACGGGGTGGTGTTCTTAAGGTTTTTGAATGTTTGTTCTTTAAGACAGAATTCCAGTAGAGTAATGGCGTTAGTGGGAATTTTTCTTCTCCTTAAATAATGAGTGAAGGGGCTATTTATAGAAGATAGTAGGTGGACTTAATCCATTGGATCATGATGTTGATTAATGAAAGAAATGTATGGGGTTTGAATTGAAAGAGGTCATGTGCTTGTTACGTGATAAATTGCGCTACATGTGACTAAGAAATTGATTTGACTTACGCATATGAGATGATCGAGTGAGTTAGGATAGGGAAGAGGAGTAAGTAGTCTTAGTAGTTGTCATACCCCAAGCAACAAAGTCGTAATAGTCCCACCGTGCAAACCATTCTAAGATAGAAGTTGGCCTTACAACCGCTATCCTACATCTGATCTATACAAGGCATCCACAACTAAACCTCTTTAAAGTAAACAGTTCGTAATTTAAATAAGTAATTTACCTAAAAAAGTAAGAATATATATATACACTAGAATTCAGTTATTACAATTAACATTAACAACTTTTCACCGTAATTTATTTCCTAGTTAATACATTATTCAAAAATAAAAAATTCTAAAATAAGAGTTTAGACCTTAAAAATATGTCTATTCTTTAAATATTTTTCTTTACTTCCTAGGATCTACTAATTACTAGCTTCAGGGTAGTTGTAAGTTGCTTCTTAGCTATCACCTGTAACGACGTTTATAGGGATGTGAGCAACCATAACTTAGTAAGTCAGGATGGAGGACTTAAAACTATACCACCAACATAAACAAGGTTATCAACTAATTTAGTTAGATGCAATGCATGAACATGCAAATGCCATCGCACGACGTTGTCCAGCTCGTCGTGAGATTAGAGAAATTGCGCCCACTTTAATTCAAATTGAGGAGTTTTAGTTAATACAACAGCTCATGACTAAACCCAGGCTTGTGCAATAAAGATACCGCTCCTCCTACAATTACCTTCAAACCATTGAACTCACTCTTCCTACGACCTCCTCACCTATCATTTAGTTCAACTAAGGATGAAAAAGGGACCAATTATGCCATTCGGTACTATCCCTTTCAAAGGGGTCGGTATTTGGCCGAAGAATCCAAATGTTCCCTTAATGGGTTACTGTATAAGTCTAATTTATGGTTATAAGTCATATATTTGTTAAGTCCAGTTTAGGATGATCAATCATTTTATACAATACAAGTCAGAACAACAAACAGAATCATATCATCACTCATAATGAAGCACATGTACATAGCCAACTATCTAATAAGCACAATCAGGTATAATCTTAAGCCTCCAAAATATAGCAACTTATTAATCCCAACTTACCTAGACTTCTTGCTTATTCACTCGAGGTCCGATTCGCTTAAGCCATTGCCAAATATCCCTATAATACAAACATGATTTTAATTTTCTATATAACTATTATAGGTTGGTTTATCCTATAATGCTCATTGTTATCTTTTGTTTAGGGTTTAATATACCTAATTATCTAGGTTTATAAGTCTTTTATAATTCTTCATGAATCATGTTAAGTTCTGTTTCAGTTATCGCATCGATTTTTAAATTAGGTTTTTAACTCAATTTTTTGTTAGAGATTTATATGTACACCCTAAGAAATCACTTTGACCCATAATGTGAAATTAATCATATTATCTTCGGATATCCTGAATATTGTTTTTAGTCTCTAACTAGTATTCTAGTCTATGCGATACACTCGAATCCTAATTTAATTATCGAATTCACCCCTTTATGAGAAAATCTTATATTTTTCATATAATTACCCTAATTTAAGTTTCCTATCAAATTTATTATATATTTCTATTATTATCATAATATCAATTCTAACTAATATTTTCCTAATTATTAATTTCTCATACTTACATATTATACATTATCACCTAATGTATACATAATGTGCACATGTAATATTCCCATCACTTTAAATATCATCCCTCAACATCAAATAACATTCCAAATATCTAAATTCATCCCAAATCAGATTTTGAACCTAATTCCCTTAAATTACGAAATTAACTTAAAATTTATCATTTTTATCTATTACATATTTACTACATAATATCCTAATAATTACATCTAACACTCTAAATGCTACAAATAGCATACTTCATTAAATTTTAACATCATAAAGCATATAATTGTGCATCAAATCAGTAATTACCTATTTAATTATTTAATTAACCTTAAATTACCCATTTTATGCATCATTTTAAGGCCTAAAAATTATCTAAAAATTTCAAAAAATAATTTTTGAAAAAGGACTTCATAGCACTATTTTATAACCCCTAAGTAGTCTACACAAAAATTTTGGGCTCAAAACTACACTCCTAAGATCATTTGTTTCTAAACCAAAATATACTTGGTTTTGCATGATTTCTAAAAAAAATATATCATGAGACATATTTTTATCAAAATAATATTTTTTCTAAAAACTAAATATAAAAGTATTCCAAAATAACGAGTTTAATAATTTTTCAACTAATTTTGATCTTTTTAACAATTTAAGAAAAATTGGATAGAAATTGGAACTCACCAAAACTAGTAGCTATGAGTATGTCGGCCCATCTAGGCACTACCACCACCATGTGGTGATGGTAGCCATCCACTTCCAACTACTCATCGGGTTTGAGTTCTCTTTAGAAGTCCTAACTATACTGTTTTTGGTAATTTTTTGTAAAAATTTTAATTTCCCCTTAATTTTGCCTCTCTTTAAATTTCTACAAATCCAAACATCCAAAATGAGCTTTTGAAATTTTTTTACTATTATAAAAGCATAAAGCAATTTTAATGCATTAAATTGAGGTGACATTGGGCTTATCCTCTTCTAAATTTCCCTTTTTGTTGTTTTAATTTAATTAGTTGATTTTCTTTGTTCCTTTTCTGCATGTCACACCCCTCTTTTAGACATTTCCACATACTTTCTGATTTTTCTTTAATTATTTAACCTTATTTTAGTATATTTCATGTATTTATACCTACATGTAAATACATATATGGTATAAATAAATACTCTTAAATATTATTTAAGTTATTTTATGATTTTTAGTATACATATAATTTATCTCTAGCGATTTGTTAGTTATCGGAATGTACTTTAAGCATTTTAGATAAATAATAAGTAATATACTTAAATTTTAGAAATTTTATATTCTCTTATTTTATTACTTATTTTTTTAAATTCAAACTTCTGAAAATAATTTTACTAATAATTCTAGCTTCGTCATAAAATTTGGGCTAAATCAGACAATTTGCTCAATCGCCCTAAATTTTAAAAACCAAATTCCGAATACCTGATTGTGGATTTTACATTTCTACTGCCCTTATAATAGTTTCATCCTCGAAACTACTGTATATCTACGTATTACTCACTAACTAAGATTGACAACTTATATTCTTTCATTATTCTAAAAATCGAAGAAACCACAAGTAATACTTCATCTTCACTTCATTAAGTTCTACTATAGCTTCCAAGTCTAAACCTTCATCCTATTGTACCTTTACTTATTCCATATCTTAACTTCTTTAACTTTTGAACCTGATTATCCAGTATTTTTGTAGGTTTTTCATAACTTTGAAATATATCTTCTATTCCACTAAACTATCTTCTAATAAAGCTTCTAAGTAGTCTTCTAATTAAGTTTCCACTACTTCCCTATCTAAACATTTGTTGGACCTCTGCATTTATCTTCTAATTTCTCAATCCTATTTTCATCCTTTGAATTCCATACTTTCATATCGATCAGATATTATTTCATCACTGTAGTCCTTTAGTTATATCATATTATCTTATGACTTAACTTTATGACTTTACAAGTTTTCTTATTGGTTTATCCTCCATTTATTCCTTATTTGATTGATTTTTAGGTTTTATTTGTGATCATCAGCAATTCTAAGTTCACCTCATATCATTACCTTTCCTCTCACCAATCTTCTACTCACAATAACTATGCTGTTACTGTAGCTTTTCATTCCTTTCTTCATATGACTTAGTATAAGATCAACAAAAGTAAATTTGGCAAATCTTAACTTTATTCCATCTCAAATTCAAATGAGATGGTTGACATTACAGATCAATTGTATTTAAGTTAACTTAACTCGACAAGAATGAATGACTTTTGATTAACAGACCTAACAAGAGAGACAGTATTGACAAGAACTTATTACTCGACAAAACTTGACATGATATAATACGCTGATGAGATTAACATGACATGAGACTCAACAATAATGAATTGACCATTTTAGATTTGCCATTATTCTTTTAGGTTACCTATTGCAACCACTCATATGAAGTATAGTGTAACTTCATAGCTTTACTGCACATTGGGTTATCTCAATAGATTTTCCTCCAATCACCAATTCAACCATTTCAATATCTATAGAAATTTCTTCTCTAAATATAACTTGCTTAATGAAAGAAGTATTATCTCCTCCAAAAATCACATGTATTCTATTTCAATATACTACTTTTGATCACTCAACTTTAATAATGCTATCCACAGATGCTTTGTATATCAAAATACTGTTGACAGTTACTATAACAAGTGTTTTCATATACAATTGGCATGCATACGTTTCTCCTAATTCTGTGAATACAATCTATACACTAATTCTCTATTGATATCATTCCAATATAATATTATTCTAAAAATTGACAGTCACTCCTCTAACTCTTAATGTCTCATTTACAACATCCAGTATAGAGTTTTGACTATAGGTTTGATTCTTAATTAACTTAATCATGAAATTCAAATATCCATAAAATAATCTTTAAAAATACATTTAAACCTTTATATGTTACTAGTAGATCCAATACTTATTAGTATTTTCCTTAGTCTCTTACTTATAAATATCAATAACTTCTCATCATCTATCATTAATAGCTTTCCTTTTAAATCTCACTTTAATCATATCCTATAGTCTGTTTGGATTAATATTCTTCCTCCAATATAATTTCCAATTGACAGTTAATGATAACTCTAATCACCATAAATTCCTTTCCATCTACTAGTTTCTGACTTATAGGGAATGAACACCTTGGTATTATTATTATATTTGCATTTTATCAGTTTGCATATACATATATCCTACAGTCTTTTTGGATTAATGTTTATATATGGAACTGGATCTCTGACTAATGACATTGTCATCCCAGTCTGATTGTATTAGGGAGGCTTACGAATCCCCTGGCTAATAGGAAACTAAGGTACAAGTCTGATGCTATTCAATATATATTCTAACATAGCTGCATCATCTAAAGTATTTTTCACTTTTATGACTTGTTCTTCTAACCCAAATTCAGTCCCTAATTGATCTTCCTCATCATCACTGTCAAGTTCCATGGGAATTAGCTCTTCATCAAGGTTATAGCCCAACTCATCTTGTATGATTGACCTAATCTTTGTATCAAGTGCCTCTTCATTGATTTCTTCATTCACATCACCCTCTCTAAGGGTGGGCTCATCCATCGAAAAAGTTTTGTGTCCTTCATACATAGGGAAGTCTTCTTAGAAGGTAGTAGGAAGGGTCTCTTGGTAAAGTATTTTGGACAATACTCTTGCTTGGCTAACTGGAACCCCTAACATATATCTCCCGTACCTGATTTTCTCCAAATGCGTTAGCCATTTCAATCAAGTTTTCTACATCGTCATCGTCCCTTATGGCCATCACAATGAATGAAACACCTCTTTGATAATAACAAAGGTATCGGTATATAAGCTCAACTCCAATAGGATCAACCTCAATACTTGCATAAATCCGCCAGAAGAAATGAATAAAATTCGAATCGTTACTCATCTTCAACATTATCATCAAGTCCTTATCATATTATGAACCGTTACTTTCATTCACGATGTTCTCTATTACATATACAATTATTTTCACATACTCAACCATTATTGACCTATTCATCCAGCAATTCCAAAATGAGTTAAGTTACCTAGTGACAAAAGAATATTAAAATACTAAGTGAACTGAAAATTAAATGATGAATATGTGGGCGTATTAAGATCTTTGTTTTGTTGATGTAATGTAGTGGAAGAAGATGGCTATACAAGAGGTGCCTCCAGGATATGACCCTAAGGTGGATGCAAAGCCCATGACTAAGTCAGCTACGAGGAATGCGAGGAAAAGGAGAAGAGATTACAGGCACTTTTAACCGCTTGGGCTATAGATCTTATGTCAAGCTTAGGCGGTTTTCTTCCCTTGTTATGAAACAATGGGGAAAAGCTTTATTCTAGAGGTTGGTAAGTAACAGTGGACAATGTACTGCAGTTAACATGACAATGGAAGAAATAAAAAGAATTTACATGGTTTTAAAATTAATATATATTTATGGAGATGTAGAAACTTCCTGTTTGGATTCGGTAAAATTAATGTACTACGGTTAGATACATTTATCCCTGTGTCTGTCTTAAGGTGTTACAATTATGAATTCTCAATCGTTCCATTTTTGTAGATATGGTTGTTGTTTATTGAGAATAGGAACTTCTGTCTTTTTGGATGCTACAATTTGGACTGAATCACATGAATTTTCTGTACGAGAGTTTAGGTCAATCTGTTAGCCAGCAAGAAATTTAAGTGTCTAGCAGAGCTTGTTTAGACTTACATCGTGAAATTGACCATGTTCATCAACTTTCTCATCCTGTACTTTCGCTGGATGGATGACCAAAGGATTCTATGGGTCTAATTTTAGTGTTTTCTGAATACCAGTCTATTTGAATCTGTCTTGGACTTCTGCTAACTTATAAAGTTGATGCTGCGGGCTGCTGTTGAGAAGGTTAATAACACGAACACGTCTGGATGGGGAAGCAAAGGTTGAGGATAGGAGAACAGAAGGTTCTGATGATGAATCAGAGGCTGTTAAGTCAATGACATCTCAGTTGAGTGAGATTGGTGTTTCTGATACTCCGGTTGAAGTTGTTCCACCATCATACTCAATTATGGGCTCAAGTCCTGGAGTTCCAGACAAGATATCGACAACAAAATTAGAGCACTCAGAAAAAAGGTAATTCTTATATTTATCCTTTTTGTTTGAACTTGATCTAGCTCTGTGGTAACATCTATTGGATTTATTAAATTGGTTGTACAATTTTAAGGTTGAGGATCTGTTTCTCTATTATCTGCATCCGATGAATAATGTTTGTTCAACTGTGTATATTTGCATATTGTCGTGAGGCTTACATGCATTGACATTAACATGTGCTGTTATAATGTCGCATTATACACCTTCTGTAACGTGATTAAAATTTCAATGGGGACTTTAATGGCCCAAACATATTGCAGAAACAGAAACAACAACAAAACATTCCTTTTTGAGTGTATGTTGTATGTAATACTATATCTCGTGTAAGTATTTGCTTGGTATTCACTAATTGATAAATATCAATATGAGTATTCTTTTTCCCTCTCCATAAGAGGAAGCCTTTCATAGTTTTTTACTTTTTAGTAGCGTTATTCTTCCACATTTCCTCTCCCTGGCTAACCTTGCTCAGATGAAAAGGAACCCCTGGCATATTATGTTACAGTTTATCCTCTGCTCTGGTCATGGGATGGGTGATATATTTGTTGATGGCATGTGGAGTCTTTTGGCCTGTATGCGTATGCTTTGGCGGACAAAAATGTTTAGTTTGTCTTTTAAGGCTTGAGGCTTTCAAGGAATAGGCAATTTGGTATTTGCCATCATTTTACACGTTCCCCGTTTAGTAATTTTTGGGATATTTAAAGTTTCTGCTTTATGTTAATTGTCACGGACCAAAATCATATATGAAACGATCGGCATGAAGATATACTTCCAAATTAATCATTGTTTAAGCCGATATTACGAGCAAGTTGATACTGATCTAACCTTTGGGGTCCATTGCACTTGAGTTTGTTGTCATTAAATTCTAAAAGTATGTTTGTTCTAATAGTGTATATTCTTATTAATTATCAAACATGCATAAGGACAATGGTTAAATGTTGATTTTTCTTTCCATGTTACCATCATAAACCTTTTGGGCGATGTTCCGAATAGGTGATCAATATTTTAATCAAATCAAATTAACTACCATTGTTCTAGGGCTTGTTTCGTATAGGTAATATATTATAATGATGTTACTTTTTAAATGTATAAAAGAGTACCTCTCGGTAAACTTTTGGTGTTGTAATGGTATATTTACAACAAGCAGATGCCAAAGTATTTGATTCTTTATGACTCACTGGTAATGTTTATGAGTTCAGCATAGTTCCTTCAAGATTCATCTTCTTCAGTCTATTTATCCCAATTTTCTAAATAGTAAACAGTTCTAGCATACAAATGTACATTTTAGTATATTCAACAAGAAGCGAAGAAGGGGAAAAGAAAAATTGATGAAAATTTTAGTCAAAACAGCAATTTGGGAGAACCCTGAAATTGCTGTACCCAAGATTGGGCTTCGTGGTCTCTTTTATTTACAACCAAGTTGTCTATTTACCATGTCTTGGTAAATCATTTACCAGAACTGCCATTGACGCCTTTCTGCCTCAAATACAATACAAATAACTTTATTTTCTTGTTTTGGAGGATAAGATACAAGTAACTTTGTCAAAAATTAAGTATAAACAATGTCAGACCATCACATTTAACCTAAAAAAAAAAAAGGCAAAGAAAAATGTTAGGTTGTCACTGCTTCTCCACCTCAGTTTGGGCAGCTACTTGAAGAAGTTGAAGAGCTTTCTTTTACTCTCACATGACCTAGCAAACCTAGGCTTTCAACAGAATGTACTCGCCATTATCTCTTCGGTTTAACTTTCTTCATGTATGGTAATTCTGTTTTATGCTCTTTATCAGTAATCATGGTAACAGGAAATTTTCTGCAAATAGCTACCACGAAAAGGAATTTTTTGTAAATACTTTCTAGCCAGATGATGCACAGTTCTAAGTTTTATTAAAGTGCTAAAAAGCAAGTCTTGATTCTTTTCAAAGCAAAGCAAAGACATTAAGAATATAAAAAAGTGCTTAAGATTGCTGTAACTTTGATTATAGAAGTAATAGAATATAAGTTTAGATTAAGAACAGAAGTACTATCTAGTTATTTCTATCATCTTAACAATATAAGAATGACCTTAGATGGGCGACAGCGATTTTCTCACTGACAGTTGTATGAAATAGTAAAAACTATAACTTGCAATTACTGATCACGTATTGACCATGAAGAGGAGAATTTGAGTTTTATTTCTCCTGGCAAGCAACCTGCAGCTAGCTAACTAATCTTCATAATTCCAGGCACATTACAGGGTCTTAAACCCAGTGAGATATGGCATAAGTAGAGGATACTCTATAGATAAGGCTTAACCAGCTGTTAGAGAGTTAGACAATTAGTCAGAAAATTCGAAAGTTGTCCTGACTCTAAGTGAGAATTAAGTGATCATGAACCTACGTGATTGCAGGTGTGTGTTTTCTTTTCTACTCTGAATCAAGAAAAAAAATAATAATAATAATAATTTTGTATTATTGTTTGAACTCAATTATGATAAGCTTGATTACCACTGCGTTTTAAGTTCTAATCGGTCGGTACCTCGCGAGACTACTTTATACTTTATAAATGCAGGCTATTAGGTGATCTCTTTGGTTTATTTGGTGTCAATGCATGATGGCAGGCTTTACATGTTCTAAAATGTTTTTACAAGAATTCTATTTACTATTATATATTTCTAAAGTGTTTTTTTATATTAATGATTAAAACTGTTTGAATTTTTTTAATTATTTTATGACATCATTGTGATTGTCCCACCTTTTTTGATAAGCCAAACCAATAATTATATCTAATAGCATTTAAAGAAGGTAAATTGAGGACCAAGATCCATTTACTTGATATTCTTTAATTGCACCAATTTGTACATACTTTAAGTGCCTATTGAAATCCCTCAATTTATTTATTTATTTATAACATTGCATAGGGGACTGAAATTAGCTGGTACAGTGGGAATATTTCTTTCACCTTTTAGTTCCTCTACAGCAGATGGGAAAATTGTTGATACAATTTGAGCATAGTATGAGATCTTTAGCAGAGTATTCTTGGCTCCAGCGGATATAAACAATGGAAAGCTGGAGAACTAAGATGATTGCAAGATATTTTTTTTTTTTAGATGTAGGCTTTCCTATGAAGTATTGATGCCCCTTATCAAAGATTATGTGATAAAGTTCTTCCTAAATTGAAACCTTTACCCATATTTAGATAAGCCGAAACATATTGCAAATAAACATTATGGTGGAGAATATTTTGAGGCTAATCAAATCACATCAGAACATAATAAGAAAATATATATATATATATATATATACAATGTGCAGAAAACATAACCAAATACTAATGCGATCACCCAATAGTCTTCATCATAATATATCACGGCAAATGATGAAGCTTTCATCCGTTTAAACAATATGAAAGGGTTTGTGCTTTTGCGAAAGGAAAAACAATTTACACCTTTGAAGAAGATCCCCTTTCCTTATAGCCTAGCATTAGACACGTAACATAGAGATTTAAAGGGTAATATAATAACTGTTGCTACCAGTAGTTACTGATTATTATTGGAAACTTTTGATAGATGGTGTTAACTCTAGATTTCCTGCGCTTAATATGAACCTCTTATCTCAATTTGATAATTGGTTAGCCATATTTGTGCTACTTTTTGGATGCCATAGCATATCCTATAACCGGTGTTATTGATGAAGTTTCTCACACTGTGATCTATACGCAATAATTTTTTATTGAGAAGTGTGTAAGCACTACTATGGCAGAGGCTTGGAGGAGTTGCATCCAACTGGGTGTCTCTTTGCATCTACACTTTGAGAAATGAACTATTATAGAGCATCCCATCCGTGGTCCACAGATTCTAGATCAAAAACTTCTTTCTAAGATTCTTGACGGATGAGGATCGTTTCTTGTATTTCATGTGGTCATTCTTAAAGGATCTTTAAAAGTTATCTAATTTTAACTTTTTTATTATTATTTTTATATTCTCTAACAAAAATAATATTTACTTTAGCCAACGTAGAATCCGTCTGCATCTTTAACGTTCATTGTAAAGGAATTTACATTTACATTTACATTCAATGTTCAATACACTTGCAACTCTAGGCAACGGCAATATTTCATGGCCTTTTGGAAAAATAATAAAAATAAAAATTCAATGGTCCATAGCTTACATAATAAATTTTATAATATAGTGGATGAGTGTAGCCTTGTAGGCATTGAAGATAAATTTCCTATATTATTATTATTTTTCTTTTCTTATTTAATTTTTTGATGATAAATTTATTAACTATTTACATTATTGAGAAACTATTAATATGTTATTTAAAAAATAATAGGTGTAAGATATATAAAAAGATAAAAGGAAATAATAATAACCTTTTTTCCATGATTTTAAATAAAATAAAGAAATTTTTAAAAAAGATAAATTATTAAAATGTTATATGGCATCTTAAGTACCTTGACGAGATCCTCATAAATAGAGATGCTATTTACCTTTTCGTCACTTCTTTTTTGTGAATGCTCACCTTGGCTTGTAGTCTCTACCTTTCTTTTGGATTCGTTGAAGTTTCTTGGTGTGGCTTTGTATCTTCCTTGCCACCTACAAACGATTGATCAAGTCTTTCGGTGGATGATAATGGTCTGTGTTGTCTTGGGATACAAATAGTTGTTAAGCGATGGTTTGTACAATTCCAACAATTTGACTATATATTTAGGAAGCTAGGAGCTTCTAGCACAAGGTTACGATACATGCTACCTTTTCTCGTTTCCATTTTAGAAAAAATATATCTATATCTCTATTATTTAAGTAAGAAGGGTCTTAAATAATTGCTTATTAATTTTTTTTTTATTTTACGGAATTACTCTGAAAATATAGTATAATTACAAATAACTACTATGTTTAAAAATAGCTATCAATATTTTACATGGGTAAATTTGTTAGAATATATCAATTTCTCTTCTTCCCATTAATTTTATATCCAATGAAACTTTTACTTATTAAATTTTATATATAATTTGAAATTATTAAATATTATATTTAATTAAATTTTTAACTTATTAAAATTGCTTTTGTATAAAAAGTTAATAAGTACAGTTTTTCTTTTCTTTTTTCCAACTAAGTTCAAGTTTAAATAACCGAGTAAATTAGGTATACAGTAACACTTTTTTATTTTTTATATTTCATCTCATCTAAAACCATATTTTTAGGATTAAATAAGTAATTTAATTCAGAAAGGGAAGAGTTCAAAAACACTTCACCAATTCTGAAACCGTAAAAAATTAAAAAGAAAAAATTAAATAAATTAAAAGAAAAAGAAAAAGTACTGAAACCCAATTGACAGCTAAGGGTAATTGATGTGCAGCTCATACGATGTACCACTTTACAGTGGAGAGTTACATAATGTACAAAGTATTAACTACACGACAATTATGATTAAGCTCTGGAGCCAAATTCACAGCTAAGGGTAACTGATGATTGATGTGTATGTGTCTTTTGTATAGATGTACTATTTTTACCTACATGTGCGTATCTAACTGTTGTAAAAAACTACATAATCTTTCTGCTTAATAAAAAAAAAAAAATTCAAAACGCATGGTATAAATTTCAACAAACGGGAACTCGAATGTTAAGGCCTACACCAAATATAATAAAAGATTATAACGTCTAAGACATTAAAAGTGGTCCAACCATTTAAATAATTTAATAACATGTACTTGCTAAGATATTTAAAAAAGAAAAGAAAAGAAATTCATAGATCTTTTATTTTTTTCATAAAATACGTAGTTAATATTGCTTTTCATAACATAGAAAGAGGAAAATGTTTTAAAGGTATTTACGTAGTATTACAAAGTTTTCACTATCTTCCTTTAATTTCTCTACAGATTGGGAGAGAAATAAATGAAAGTTCCTTTAAAACGGAAATATTTTATTTGAATCCTTTTTGTTTGATTTCCACTTCTTACTAAAATATTTGAACACATAGTTTCCATTAATTTGTACAAACTTTTATTTTGTTTTTTTTTTTATAAAATATGTAGGTAATATTGAAAAGTACTAAAAAAAATTTCCTTCAAACCCTTGATATTTGCTTAGAAACATCTATTCCCTAACCATTTCGTTATATCAAATAAAAAGTTTCAAGGCAATTCACATGGGAGACTCCACGTTTCCAGAGTCATTTTCCGTGAGCAGAAAACTTTAATTTTCATGATAACGTAAAGGAAACGCAATAGCATCCAATGGATGATCTACACTTATCAAGAACCAAAAGCCGCGAACCTAGTCAAGGAAATTAAAAATATCCGAGGTACTATGCATCACCAGCCACCTATGTAGGGAGATTGAAAGTGTCGATCGTGTTAGATTTTTCAACAAGATAAATCTAATTGGAATACATTTTTTCATAAGATCACGAGTCGAGTATGATATACTACTATATTGGGACTAAAACATGATGCAATTTTTAGCATTATAAGAGAAATTTGCATAATTTCGATTTTTCAAAGTTGAAAGATGTGAGAGTGTAGATATAGATAAAAGGATAACATATTTACTAACTGTATAGTCATGTAATTAAGTAGTAATTAATGTATTTATTTTGTTAATTTATATGTAATCTTGTTATATATGTATATGTTGTAGAAATACATATATTTAGGGAATATATTATATAGTTGAATTTGTAAATTCTTTTCTTTGTATTAAAATTATTTGTACATGTAATAAGATTATATGAAAAGTTAGTATTTTATCGTGTACATGTGTTCATATATGTATATAAATACTAAGGTATATATTTATGTATACATATATGTTATAATTGATTATGTAAGTATATGGTATAAAGAGATTATGTATATGTATATATATGTATATAGTAGTTATATTTATTTATTTTCATTATTTATATATATGTATATGTGTTCAGTTATATATGTATAAATGGTGTATAAATATATATGTATAGTACATATACATACGTATGGTATATATAGGTTTATAAAGTTACATACGTGTATATATATATATATATATATGATAAGAAAACAAAAGTATACAAGTGTATGTATAGGTATAAAAATGCGTATACTAGTAGTATATTATGGTATAAGTATATGTATGTACTTAAATAGTATATATATAATATACTAAAATACCAAATTATTAAATAAATTAATATATATATATAAATACATATGTATGCCATGAGTTTAAGAAAAAGAATTGGGTTAATTTATAAAATTTAATAAAATATAATAATAAATAGATATATAAATATGAAGTTAATTTATAAAATAGGAAAAATTAGAAAATATGAAACACTCATGAAAATGACTCGTGGAACATCCATAAGATGCCATGTCAGCATCTTACAATTTTAATTAAATTTGTAATTATTAATAATAAGAAAATAATTAATTAGTTAGGAAATTATTAAAGTAGTAAAAAGTGTATTAAATAAGTATTTAACCTTAAAAATAGCAAAATAAGCAACTTGTTATACAATAGACTTAAAAATAAGAAAATCATAAAAATATAAAATTTAGATATTTATTAAATCATAAATCTCTAAAGAAAAGCTTAAAATAATAATTTATATATATTTAAGTCAAAATGATAAAATTAGTATTATTTTTAAATCATCATGAAAAATACAAGTCATAACGTCCAAAAGAACCCCGTTACATGAAAGTACATAAAAAAAATGATAAAAATGGACTATAAGTTCATAAAAATCAGAATTAAAACGAAAAAAGTTATACACAATAGAAAATTTAAGATAAACTGAAAAAAATAGGTAGAAGATTTAAATTAAACTATATTTATATCATACTTGGGTATAGTGTTAAACTAGGCAAATAGTGTTAGATATTTAGTTAATTAGGGAACCTAATTTTTTAGAATACTTATAAGCTTTATTATCTTTTAGATACCTAATTATCGAGATCTAGCAGTCCCAAAGGCTTGAAAAGTAATCATTAACCTTAGTAAAGGAGCTCTAATGATTTGATATCTGCTTGTTGTTTGTTGTTAGTATGCTTCTTTTTGGTTAATACAGATTATTTGTTGAATGACCGATTACTTTGTATGCTATCATCCATATGATCACTTTTTTAAATTAGTAAATATAACTATTTAACTAAAATAACCAGTTCTATTTATTGCATGTCTATAACCTAATTAGCATATTATTAGAGAGTACTAGTTTTGTAGATTTTTAAGAAAAGTATTCTTGAAAAACATTCTTCCAATCCTAAGTATATTTTGTATGATTCCTATGAGGGCTCGTAGTGCTCGTGAGTGATATTCTTATTGTTAAGGCAAAGTTAATATAGTATCCCAATTAATTACGAGAGGACTCGTATATTTGTGCTTATGGGGCCTTGAATATATTTTAATAGCAAGAGGACTCGCTTTGTGTGCCAAGGAGCCTTAGATATGTTTAATGGATAACTTTAGTTGGGTTCTATCTATATTAATTTCTGTTTCTCAGTTAGGGTAATAGTTGAGTATTGTCTGGAGAGACGGTGCTCCTAGACAGCCTTATGCGGTTTATGTGAGGTGCTCGGTACAAGTAAATATGGAGAATAATCGACATGTAGACGACGTAAATTTACATCTTCTTTTGCATTCACTGTGTATGCATTCATTTTGCTTGTAGATAAATTGTATGTGTACTAATAATATTTGATAACTTCTTTGAACGATGGTGATGAGGAATGAACTCATTGAGCCATGATTTGCTCATTCCTCTATAGTTTCTTTTGCAAGTTCATTTAAGCTAAGCTTGGATAAATCTCAAGTGCAAAGTGCAAATTGAAGATACGTATGATATTGTTAGAGTTAATTGAGGAGTGTAAAGCTGGTACAAAAACATTATATATAGAAAATATTTATATATTAGAATTATGTATAATTTAGCATTTCTTGTGAGTTATAAAGTTATCTTACCATATCTTATTATTTGGTAAGAGATACTAATTCTATGGTCTTAATGGACTATAGAATATTGGATATCTATAAACATTTATATTTGATAGTAAGCTAATTAATTAAAATCGAAAACCTTAATGACTAATCGTTTAGTATCATACAATCTCTGAGTTATAAGACAGTTTTCGTATAATGGATACACACGTGATATAAAAATTTTAGACAATTTTACAAGGGCTCCCTTAGAGTCATGACACGAGAAGTGTAGGGAAGAGAAGTAAATAATCTTCATAAAACTTTAACATGTACGGTGGTAGATGGAGGAGTGTGATTGCATCAAACTCCACAATTAATGAATAACGCGGTAAAGTCCTAGAGGTGTTTAAGTGTTTAATTTTTGAGACAAGATTCCAGTAGAGTAACGGTAGTAATAAAGGTTTTTCTTTTATTCAATTGTAGATGTGAATAGAGTATTTATAAAAAAATGGTAATTAATCCCATCCGTCGGATCGTGATGACTATTAATGGTTAAGATTAAAGTCTTTTATTAATGGATCTTAAGTTGACTCTTTTTCATGGGTTTAGACTTAGATAAAGGTTTTATTTATTATTTTAATGTGAGTTAAACAAAAAAAAAAAAATTGGATTAGATAAACCAATCCAATAGGTTCTACTTCAAGCCTACCACCCTTGATCATCTCGAATATTTAGACTTAACTCTTTGAGTCATATCATTTTATCCTAAAGAGTCAAACCCAATTAATTAATGTGTTTTAAATCCAAATTTTAATTTAACCCTCTATAAAAGATTTATACAAAATAAAAATATAAAAGGAAGCAAATATTGTGATAAATATTGGATTAGTTGGATAACATAGCTCATAGAGACAAATTTTACCATATAGTCGTTTGAAAATAACTATGTGGCATTGTCCTTTTTAACCTAAAGTAAAGGTTTTGTAGGCTAACCAAACCTTAATATTTTCTATCTTTTTTTTTTTTATGTTGACATCAGTTTCTTTATCTCATTTCTCCCTAGTTATACTATCTTTCCTTTAAAATGTTAAATAATTAATTGTTTATTGAAAACGAAATTCAATTATCTTTTAAAATTTAAAGTGTCATAATCATGTTAACAAATGCTAGATTAATTTTTACAGTATAATGAATTAATAATACGCTAATTTGACTTGTACGTTTTTTATATGAAATTGATGTCAGGTTTTTTGTATTTGATATATACATAATGTTAAACGAGACTCTATATTCTACAAATACATATTCACATAATTTTCTAAATTAAGCACTATAGAATGAATCTTCGTCTATACATGTTAATTTTAGGTTTCATCTATTTGGCAATAAATATTGTATTACATTATGTAAAAGAACGCATTAACTATATTTTTCCATTAAATTGGATCATTTTTCACATCAAAATCGCATGTATAGATGACTTTTCTTTTAACTTATTTGCATATATTAAGATCATTGAATTCTAATGATATACATATATTGATTTTTTAATCAGATTGACTATATTTCAATAATCCCTCTCTTCCAAGTTTTAATATATAAATGCAGTTCATGTAAAAATTTAAAAAAAAAAAAAAAACTCACTCGCACATATTTAATATTAGTTAAAAAAAATGTAGGTTATGTAATAGTCACCATCTCTAAAATATGTATATGTGTACACGCGCGCGTGTTCTATTTTTCACGTTGTACATCTTTCATCTTTTGTGTACCAAATTGGTTGGGAGGCTTTTTTTTTACAAGAACTATTGCTACCTTTCCCATGGAGTGGCAAATCTGGAGTGTTCTTAGGAGATTGAAATTTGTAAAACAAAGAGGATATTCACATATTATCATAGAGATGGATTTTATGGAAACTTTTAACTTACTATAGATACCAATAATAATTCAAAGTTTTTGCCCAACATTATCATTCCATGCTAGGGGTTGATTCACACATAGGAGAACATAATGATTTGATGGAAAAATAGAGAGTGAAATGAGATGACAAATGTTTGATAATCTATGTGAAATGTAATCCCATATGGTTTATGGAAGAAAATTAGTATTGATTTATAATAATAAAATAATTAATATCATATCAACACACTAGTTAGAACTTTGGGGTTGAATAATTGAAAAAGACCAATTAATGTTTATTAGTATAGCCATTAGTTACTTTTAGCATGAAATATTATAAAATGATATCAGAGTTGACTTCTTAATAGCAAATGAATAATTAAGGAGGAATAAAAGCAAAAGCTAGTTGGACTATTTCAACCCAATTTAGAGAAAAAAGTTTTATCACAATGGAAGAGAGTTATCAAGATATAACTCTTAGTATATTTTTAGGATGACCAATATAACTTGAAAGTAGTAGAAATAGATTGAACCCTGTTGAAATGGGAAAGAATTGAACTCAATTGTAAAATTTGGCAATGACGATATCATATGTTTAATAAAAAGAGATTGTAATACTTATTTGAAATATAGTTTGTCATAAATTTTGAGAGAAAAATTGTTATTAATTTATAAGGTAATGAAGTTAATATTGAAGAGTATTAAAAATTTTCCTTTAAAACACCTAAAAGTGTGCTAGAAGCATCTATTAACAAACCATTTCATTAGATGTCAAATGAGAGGGTGAAAGGCAATTCACATAAAAGACCTCACATTTCATTTTCCATGAACTAAAATATAAATTTCCATGACATTGTTGAAAATCGACTCCAACAAAATCATTTAAAGTCAAGGACAACGTAAAGGAAACACAATAGCATCCAATGGATGACCTCCACTTATCAAGAGCCAAAAGCCACTAATCTACCCTAGTTATAGAAGCTGAAAGTAACTGAAATAGTCCACAGTAGTAGCCACCTACATAAGTTAGAAATTATTTTCAGATATTTAAGTAAATGCGATGTAAAAGCTTATATTTTTACTAACAATGAAGCAGGAGTCTTGTTGAAATTTTACTCAAATTCTTAATAATAACTTTTTAATACAACTTAATTGCAAGATTGTCTTTTTATTTATTCATTGGTAAAAAATTTTAATCATTTTTCTCTTTTCATATTTATTTAGGTTTACTTACGTTCAATTTCCACTGCTTGGATATTTTTATAAGGAAAAACTGGATTAGTTTCCTATATTTTTGACATATCACTTAAATACTAAACTTTCCAAAAAAAAAAAAAAAAGAAGTCAAAAGAGTAAAATTTGTTGGATTTTGATGCTCTCTACCTATCTTTTTCTCAAGTTCTATTAATTTACAAGCTAATGGACAAATGTTGATACTATCTATATTTTTATATTATCTTTTAACATTGGGATGACATCATGTTCATTTTTAAAATTATTATATATCCTAAAACGATAGATTAATGGAATGGAGAGAAAAAGTGGTAAAAATACCAATTCATGGTGACACTTTCTCAAAATTTTCAAAATAAGAAAATTTAAAACTTACCCTAACATTCAGAGGGATAAATTAATAGACAATAGACACACTTATAATTGACGTCTTCCAATTTAAAACTTACCCTAACAATCTGTATATTGTCAATCTTAGAGTAATCTTTATGTGCAAAAAACATATTTCATCTATTTAGACAATATTAATGGGTTTGTGCTTTTTCGGAAGGAAAAACAATCTACACCTTTGAAGAAGATCTCCCTTACTTATAGCTTATCAACCAGGCACATAATGTAGAGATTTTGAGTGTAATATAATGAATATTGCCATCGGTGGTTTCTGATTATTATTGGAAACTTTTGGTAGATGGTGTTGACTCTATATTTCTTGCCCTTAATGATACTTGGTTAGGCTTATTTCTACTACTTTTTGTATGCCATGGCATATCTTATTATTGGTGTTATTGATGAAATTTCTGATATTGTCATCTATAGGCAATAATTTTTTTGTTGAGAAAAGTGTACAATTACTACTGTAGCTGAGGCTTGAAGGAGTTGCATGCTAAGTAACGTAATTTTATTTATAAACTTTTAAGCACCTTAAGGTGCTCATCTCCACCCGATAGCTTCCATAAGTACCAATACTTTTGATTTAGTTTGCTTTTCTTAATATTTGAAATATGACATTAATGACATATTTGGTTGGTAAAATTGAGGGTAAAAAATATAATTTTATGAGTTTATGATTTTTTAATATTTTTCTTGGTTAAAATGAATATAAAATTATTTATACGTAAACTTTTTGTAAAATTATGAACTTTAATGTATAATACTACAAACTTATGATTCTACCGATTCTATACATTCAAAAAAACAGTAGAATTGCGATTTTAACAATCATAATATCATACATAGGGCTCTCTTGGTTGCATTTGACCGTTGGCCAAAATAGCTAATGATTCTTTTTTATTTTTCCTAAATATTTTACATTTTACTTTTTCCATAATGATAAATAAAATATTATTATTATACTATGTAGAAATAACAAAATATTTTCCTTTTTGCTTGATGACCAATGTTAACATGAAATCCATAAAAGATTTTAAAAATTATTAATTTTGATAAAGTAACTATTAATAGAGAGAAGAGTTGTTTAGAAGGATAGTATTTTAGGATACAACTTTAGCACCTTAAATACTTCCTTTGAGTACCCAATTGATAACATGCCCTAGTAATAAAGTGAGCGAAGTTTATTAAATTTATTTTGGAGAATGTCTAATGGGTTTTCACAACCTTAGACAAAATGTATACAAAAAGATATATCGCCACTTAAACATGTTTCAATGGCTTTGAGGCATGATAATTCGAATAGATGAAAGTGTTATTATAGTGTTATACATACATCTTCTACAAGATAAGGGACTGATCATTGCTCCTCTAATCCACTCACATATAGTTAAAGCACATACCATAGATCATCCATGACTTGGTGAGTGCACTTATAGGGGTTACCTCGGTATAAATATATATAAGCTAAGGTCTCGTTTGTTTTAAGAAAAATTGTATATTAGAGGAAAATATTTTTTCTTAGAAAGTATTTTCATGAAAAAAATATATGTTTTCCTATGTTTAGATATTCTTATAAAAATGTATTGAAAATATTTTTTGGTATTTGACTAGTAAAGACTATATAACTTATAACTATACTAAAATATATTAATATCTATATTTTATTTAAATATAATATGTCAAATATTTTTTTAAGCAAAAGTATAAATGTAAATGAACCTTTCAATATATATTATTATAACCACTTTTGTTGATTTTCATAATATTTTAATAGATTTATAGTTTTTTTATCTAGTATAATTTTTTCATATTTAAAATATAATTTTTTAGGTAAATTACAATAAGAATAAAAAAAAATCATTTTATTAGAGTTAAAACACTTGTGAATATTATCTCGGAAAACGATATTCCATTTTGAAAAAAGTAAGTCTTTTTCCAAAAAAAAAGAAGAAGAGAATTTTCCCTTTAAAAGGAGAAGGTTTTTCCATAGGAAAAAAATGAGGGAAAATAGGAAAAATGTTTTCCAAAAATATCTTTCTTGAAACAAATGGGGCCTAAGTATCCAGTTCATAATTATCCTGCTGCATTGCTTTACTTGTTTCTCACTCTATCTAGTATTATGTTGTATATGAAATCTAAATTGGAAAAGGATTCTCTAAAGTACTTTAGCTAAAATTACAAATTTAATTGTTGAGATTATCTTGATTTTTGTTTTATCATATGTATCATTATGATATGATGTAAAAAAATTTTTATATAATATTAATCATTGATTACACATAATTGCATATTAAGAGGATAACTTTAGAAATACAACTTTAAAATATTTAAATCCAAACTCTAACGGACCCATCTGTGTGGCCAACATAATACTACCTTGTTTTATAATATCTATTAGACCAACTTTACTCCCGATCCCCTATCCAATATGGAGAAACTTTATCTACTTTATAAGCGATAAAGTGCATCCTTATTGTGTGAGGTCTTTCCCTTGACAAGAGATGTCCTTATCATAACCGTAAAGGGAGCCTAGTAAAACTGTCTAAAATATTCATATTATATGTGCACTTATAATTTAAAAATCACCTTAAAAGTCCGAGATTACAAAATTTTAAATAATTAGTCACTAAAGTTTTCAATTTTTAGTTTAATTAGCTTATTATAACATATAAGTGACTATGGATATCTAATATTCTACAGTCCACCAGAACCGTAGAGAATCGGTATCTCCTACCAAATACTAAGATAAGGTAGTAAAGTTTTAAAACTTAAATATATGTAAGTTATAATATATAATTCAAATAAAATATACAGTCTGTACTCAAATTCTAACTTCTATGTATCTCAACGCTGGTACTTAACACTCACCTCTTAACTCATGTCTGATTATTTATTAACCTACAAAAGATAACTATTAGGAAGTAAGTTACAAGAGTTTAGTGAGTTATCCCGTATACTATACTAGTAAGTAAATTATCAAATAGTTTATTAACAAACATATGAATACATGAATAAGTAGTATGCCAAACAATATATATGTAGTTGACTGATGCTACATATAACATCAAATTTATTGCTCTCCGAAATAAGAGTTGGAGATACATCGACGCCGATCACAATCGAACTCTAGCACTTGTGTTTTTAACCATATATAGATATATATAGAAATTTCCTATTTCAAGAAACAGATTTCTATTCTTAACAGTCAATAGTATATAAATTTCCAAGTCTAACGGTGCGGTAGCCCCCGCAGTCCACACTCACACCCTACAGCGATGGTCTTTAGACGCGATCCCTAGCCACTCACCATTTGCATCTCCAATGCCAATAAAACTCGTGAGCTAAGAGTAGGATCTTATTGTACCAATATTCATGTACTGTACTAATCAAATTATGTGAGAATCCATCTCTTCAAAGCCTTTATTACCAACTGTATGAAGTGACAGTTGGAACATTATTTGTAATGTTCGTACTTATGTATGATCTATTATAGTTGAGTTGAATATGATTAAGTCAATTTATGAGGTGATCAAATATTATCAACAAATCATTCAAATTATGCAATGATCAATCCTATAATCAAATTTTCAATTATCACATTTAATAGCATTTTGCATAGTAATAAACCAATATCAGATATATGCATAACTTGAACCCCATGTATCAAGTTATTAATATTTAATTTATGTATACTAACTATAAGCACAAAATAAGTATAGAGTTATCGGCAGTACTTATTTAGTCATTAAGTCTATCAACGGTTGTAATAGTCCACTTGGTAAGTCGATATTCGCGTCGAGATTAGTTGACATTTACAGAATATGAAAGGTAATTAGTATCTAAGTAAAATAACTAAGCTATTCATATATTTTGTACTAACTATGTAAATTAACTATCTATTTTTATGAAATACTTAGTTCGAGATTTTTCATTAATAGCGTATAACTTTTTCGATTTAACTTGGATTTTTATAAACTTATAGTCCATTTTGATTGTTTTCAAGTGTATTTTCTCATGGTGAGATCCATTTTGAATGTTTTAACTCGCAATTTTGACTATGATATAAATATATCACAAACTCTATTTTTTTTTAGTTAAATAACTATAAAATATCAAATTAGGCTTTTCTTAGTAGAATTATGATTTAATAATTATTTGAATCGTATAATTTGTAATTTTATTATTTTAAGTTTATTTTACTATAATTACTTATTTTTACCTATTTTTAGGGTTTAAGATTTATTAATTCAAATTTTTCTGCTTTATTATTTTTCTAATTAATTAATTATTGATTATGAGTATTAATTTACGAAAATTACTTAATTATACTTAAGTGATGTTGTGGCAGCATATGGTAGTACCATGTGTTACCCTTATAAATTTTTCATAATTTTTTATTATTTTCTTGTATTTTACGGTATAAGTATATATAAATACTTATTATTATATTTTATTAAATTTTCTAATTTACTTATTTATTATAATTCTCCTAAATTACGGTACTCTTAATTATTTATGTATATATTTATTAAATTAATATTATAGTATATGGTATATATACTATTTAAATATATTCGTATTCCTACGTATACGATACTATTCATATACGTACATCTATACGCGTACTATACTTTATGTATTAAATTATTTTAACTTTAATTATATACTATATACTATATGTATGAGTATAATATATATGTATTTATACTTTATATACATATATGCCTATACAGTTATGTTACATATATATATAAAAATACTAAATACAATTAATAGTATTATATATACATAACACGTCTAGCACTTATGCATATATATATATATATAAAAAATTTATAAATTGCAAATACTAAGTATAAATATACATACATATACTTACTATTATACACGTATACATATATATATCATATAATATGAAATATTATGTATATATATACATATGCAACATCACACCCACACACACACACACACATATATATACATAAAGAAATAACATGCATATGTACATAAATAAAAAAAAATACATACTATTTGTACATATATATCACATACGTATGTTTATATGTATATATCATATACTAAAATAAATATTATGTACATACACACACATATATACCCATTTATACATACATATATTTTAAAGAAAATACTATGTACATACATACACACACACACATATATATATAATCACGTCTACCTACATATACATAAGAAAATACATAGTACATATATTTTATACACATACATGTATATACTATATACATATATATTTACGCATACATACACGTAATAACAAAAATATATACTAAATATACATGTACACGTTATATGATATATATATGTATAAATAAAATAAGCTTACCTAATTTCCTTAATTAAATTGTTTAATATGAGTCCCTTATTTTCTTCTTCTTCTTTTTCCTCTTAGTATTTGCTTGGTTTTTCTCCTTTTTTGTTTTTGATTTTGTGTGTATGTGTATTTTGCTTTGTTTCCTTTTCTTTCTCTCTCTTTTTTTTTTTTTTTTTTAGGACTCCAAACATATAACATGCAATAGAAGAAAACAAGAAATAAAACCCAAAAGTAATTTATAAAAATAATTACCAAATCTATGCATTAATGAAGACAGGACACAATAATTATTACAATTTATTTTGATCACAAAATTTCAACACCTGGAAGAACAAAAAAATCACGTGGGCTGCTAGGGAATTAAGAAGATCTACGTGGAAGTAAGGGAAAAATAGAAGGAAGAAAAGAAAGAAAAAGGAAAATAAAATAAATATATGTAATTTTTTTCCAAATATAAAATCATAAAAATAATATTTATAAATTAATTTTGGGATTTTATGAAAATTTATTAATTTAATTGGTACCCATTACGATTATAATATTTACAAGTTATTTTGACGTTTTCGTTAGGGTTTATACTCGATGATGCGATTTAGTTGATAATTGCAATCAACTATAGTTATATTACTATTAAGAGATATTTATTCATTTTATAAACTTAAAGTTATAGTTTTAGGGTTTTGGTCAAGTTCAAATTCAATTTTGAGTATTTGCGTGTACATCGGATTTAAAGTTTTTATACACGATTTAGGTTTTAATCAATTTTGTAGAGTTTTTGTTACTTTAATATATTTAAATTTATAGCTTAATAAAATTTTTATCTTACTCAACCTTATCAACTCCTAAAGTAATTTGTAATATTCGAGCTTAATTCTACACTCAAATAGTTAAATTTACCAGGTTTAAAGTCCTCAAGTAATCCCTCCCTCCCTCCCTCCCTCCCTCCCTCCCTCTCTCTCTCTCTCTCTCTCAAGTTTTTCATTAGAAAAAGGTAGTAATTGGGGCTTATAAAAATTAGAAAAATAATACGAAAGAATTTTTATGAAGTAACGTAGTGATAAAAATGTTGAGCTCCTTAAAAAGAGAATTTCTTAAAATGTTAATATGACATTTAGGAGTACAAGATGAATTCCTTAGGAATAAAGATGATCTTAAAATATTAAGTTGGCACCAAAATCTAACCATTCCAAAAAAAAAAGGCTTGATTAAGAAGGATACATTATATAATTATCTAACTAGTTATAAATAAGAGAATATAAAGTTTTAACACATAAGGATGCTCATAAGCATCCATGATAATGTTCCTAATATAATAATATATATGTTAAATTTTAATTTATTTTTACTTATCACTAAATTTTATATATAATACGTCATTATTAATGAATATTTTTTTACAACAATAATTATTGGAAAAATACCAAAGGAAGAGTGTAATAATGTGAGTCCTTGCTAAGGAGGTACTATCCTCCATAATATCCATGTCTGCTTTTCCAAAGTTAATGCTTCGAATAGTCTTGGTCAATTAATTGGTTACATTCCTTAATTAATCAACTTTTACCTACTCACTTTGTTATATATTTACCGTTGACGTATTGGTAGGTTTGAATATATTGCAAATATGTAAAGATTTTTATAGTTAAGTGGTATAAACACTAATCTCCTCCTATAATGGATCATGTTTGATTTGCCCTCTTATAGTTTTTGTAATAGATATTGCAAATATTTGGTAGTTTTTTATCATTAAAATATGTTTTACTCAGAATATATATGTTGTGTAGAGAGTAGTTATGGATTTTAATTACAATTATTAAGGATTTTATTAGAGTATGTATGTGGCTAGTAATATACTTTTCTTAATCATCAACTTCCTTGTAACTTGGTCATAAAATTGTACTAACTTGATTACAACTCTTCCCATCGAGGTATTGTCCACTTTGGTATAGAATGCCACATGATTTTGTATATTGGTGCAACAACTTCTCCGGAGAATACATATCTTAAAATTAACCTAATTTGAGTACGTTTAATTTGGAGTTTCGATGTATTTAAAATTGCTACACTAAAAAGTGTATCGATCATTAGAGTTTCGTTACCTAATACTTAAGGAATATTACAATTTAACTCCCTTATAAAATTAAGGTCTACGTCAATTTCATTATATAGGTTTAAGATCACCACTAAGCAAAGACTTAACCCTTTCTGCTAGTAGACATATAACACCTCAGAACCTAAGATACCACAACTTGGCCATGTATCAACCTTAGAGAAAAACATTCTAAGACATATTAGAATCTATGTACCTGTTACCAATCACAATTTTTCAATAAATTTGCTAACTTACAATATGACAACCTCAAATTTGTATAAGAGTGGAATGTCAATCACTCAATCTCCTTAGCCAAGTATAATAATATAGCCAAAAAACTATCATAAGTACACAACCTAGATCATGAAAGGATGCTAAATCATAAACCAAAGTTTCATAGCTCCAACAATAGTTAAACTATTAAATCTAGCAACAGGAGTTATAGACAACTCCATAATGACACAAGTCTCATAAATAAACAATTACAATGAAAATGAATATAAATCCTCATGTTCTCTTCTATAGTTAATATACGACGTCCTAGCTCTATTATCATAATAGTAATAGTCTCCCTTCTTATCATAGTAAAGATAGTCATATTTGAAATCCTCAACATAAATCTCATCGCCTACCTCAGAACCTAACCCCATAGTTGAAAAATAAGAACCCCCGTAAGGTAAGTTAATGTTCAGTACAAGATACCATACACATACACGTGAAACACAAGTAATTAATCATGCATACACATATACAAGTATCATTATTAATGCAGTAAACAACAATTTTTATCTTTCCACTTAAGTCCACAAACAACACAATTCTAGTCTTTTGAGACTTGGGGTTACTCATGACTCTTAGTACATAATATATAAAATACTATATAAGTATTGGTGTTAGGTACTCTTCAACACCCTAGTGCTAAAAACCATCCTAAATTTATCTAGGTAATTTTAGTGCAAGAATCCATAGAGGACAGCGTTGCATAAAGATCACCAGATGCCTCACTAACACTGCTAGACTTGACTAGTAGGCTGTCAAAGCCAAGTATAATCAACAAAACAATTAAGTTTAAATTTCAATTTAGTCTAATTTATATAAACTAGCCTAACACACATATCTAACAAACATGTATCCTGTATTTGGAGCTCTTATCTCGATAAGATTCGTCATCACGTGTCTCTTAATATCAATTCAAAATATAAATACTAGTTTAGAATTTATTGAGTTCTATGACTCTTCTTTTCCTTTAACTTAGCCCTCTATCTCATATTTTAAGTTTCTAACTCGTACTCTACATATCTTTTCATATCCTTCTATACACTTTTCAACATCCCATAATATAGATATGCTAACCTTTATATAGATACACGAACATCACATATTATATACTTATTTTATATTATACATACATTTAATATATATACAAAACATTCATAATATATTTACACAATAAATATATATGATTATCTATTATTTATTTATTCTTTCTTATTTTTTTCCTCTCCCTCTTGTTCTCTCTTGTCTCTTTCTCTTGCTGTCTCCCATCCCTTCCCCTATACCACAAACACATAAGTGTTACCCCTTTCCCTTGTCCGCATAACACATACATGTCACTCGACACACACATACAACACATACCGTCTCTCATCCCTTACACACACATACATACGTATCCCCCTTGCCCTGGTCTCTCATTTTCATACACATACATTTCACCACTCTATCTTGCATACATACAATGCACACCGTCACTCTAATTTCACGCATGCATACACACTGCCCAACATTATCTAATGTACACAACTCACACCACCTTCATACAAACTAAACATACATACATACATTCACTACATGTGCACATAATTTCACACACATTATGCGATGGACTCCAATCACACACATACACATGTCATAGACCTGTACACAATTACATACATACGCCCACTGTACTGCGTCTCCTATAGCACACACGCTCATACACTACACAATGTACCATTTGTACACAAACACACATCTTCAGCATACACACACAAGCATACATACACGTAAACATTGAATATATGTACACCCTTACACAATCTTGAAGCTACGATTGCCATTAATGACGACAACCTAACCACTAAAAACATAAAAGAAAAATAACTTGTAAAATTATGTAAAGAACTGGACTTACTCTTTGTTTCTTAGTGCATTAACACTCTAACCAGCAATTCCCACGTTACTTCTCTGAAAAGACATGATTTTCTTGAGTTTCCTTTACCTAGATAATAGAGAAAAGAATTTATTCAAAGAGACTTATCTGATTTCACTTATTACTTTGCAAAAACCCACTTTTTTCTTTGATTTCCACTCTTTAACTCCTTGAATCAGAACCAACAAGTGTTCTTGAAGGTTTCCCTTTAAGTTTTTTTGGTATAACACACAAAAAAAACTATATGGAATAGTGGGTGAAGAAAATAACATAAGGGAAAAGATATAGGTTTGAACTTTTCCCTTGAACAAGTTCAACCTTGGCATTTAAAGCCTATTTACATGCCATACCGATGTTTAAATCTCTTCTCTTGACAATAATGCCCCCGACATTTGCTGTCTATTTATACATCATACTGATAATTGAAAATAATAAATTATTAATTCCTTTGGTTCCCTTAATTTAATTTATTTATTCGACTTGTGTTTTACAAGACAACTACATTTATACCACCTTATAACCCTTAATTTAATCGTTTTTCTAAGATCTAGTTACATAATGATACTTTTGATAAATATGTAATATACAATGAACCAAATAATCAAGCAACATAAAAAGATAGAGTTGAAAAGATGAGACATCATTTTGCCCAGTCCACCTTTCAGTTCGTGGCTATAGATAGGTTTTTTTACACCATAGTTTCATTACTTAAAAGAAACTTATACACAAATGTCAATAGTTCCTATGATCCTATCTTACCTTCAAATTATAAGTCTATAGAATCTCCCTCTAAGTTCTCTCAAAAAGTCTCTTCACTTAATTTTAAGAGATTAGTATCTCTTTTGAGAATTATAATGAATTTCCTCGTACTTTCACTCGAAGCTCTACAATAATGAATTCTTTTTACTTTCTCTAAGTACTTAGTTTTCTCTTTTATTCTTATGATCATGAAAATGTATATAGATTCAAAATAAACTTTTGTATAATACGTAAACTTTTCTAACTATTTTTCGATCAATGATTTCTCTTTTTCGTTGTTCTTATGTATTCTCCTTCCTTAATAACTTCTTATTCTTTATTTATTTGTGCTATAAATTCCATTGCTCCGTATGTGGAAATAGCCATCGTTGAATAGTTGCTGCTCTTAAAATCTTTTGTGAATTTCAAATCTTTGCCATCATTTACAAATTTGCTAGCCTATCATGTTATACTTTGTAACTATCTTATAAACTTCAAAACTTTTTCTTTTGTCCATGTATCTAATTTCTATACATAAAGCTTATGTATGACTTATCTTTATCAGATATATTTCTCAAATATATCTTCATGGTGCTAAGCCTTCAATTATAATTATCCTTTTCATTTTCTTTGTTTTATTTATATTTCACTTCTTGTCTCAGCACGTGCTTTTAGCATATGCTTTTGCTCAATTCTTCTGCATTGGTTAGTTCTTGTACTTCTAATAAGTTTTTTCTTTCCTTTCTTCATATTTAGGGTAATATAGTCATGGCTTCTTAGCTTTTGATGATCAAAACGCTGTCATTTTGTGCTTTGACATTCTTTGTTCAATTTTGTCCATCATAAATATGATTAGCTTCTAATAGTAGTTTATTTTGGTTCAAAATCCACTGTCGATACTTGTATACTTCATTTCTGATTCTTTATAATCTTTGATCTTGTCATTCCTTGCTTTAGAAATTATCTTTGTTTTTGCCTTATTTTCCAATCATCTCAAGTACTTTCAATGATATAAATTTTTTTCTTTTTTTATACTACACACTAGTTAAGTTGATTAGTAATATTAACATACCTTTTATTAAGTTGATATTAACATATATTTTGTTATCATCAAAATATTTTTCGTTAGACTACGGCATCGACAATGGTATAAAAAATAGGATTGTGTTATCAAACAAATGTAGTTTCAATTATGGTAAGGCAATCCATACCGAAATAATGGGATACTCCACCTTTGAGGAAAAATCAATAGTCCATTTGAAAAGCCTCATTGAAAATCTCCTAACCAACCGGATAGGGTTTTTTTCTAAACTCGTTTGTAGTCCTTCTCTAATTTAAATCGAATGAGAACTTGTCATTCATAAATCAGCCCAGCGTGATACTCTCGAGATAATTCTAATGAAGCAAAGAAAGCACTGGTTCTCCTTTGCAATAAGTTGGCCTCTTGAGTGGAATTTGATCACCCTCCTGGAAAAAAGATGCAAAGGATTTCGTTTGAGATTGTATATTTGAATCATTCCATCGAGGCCGAGGACGTGCATGGGAAGAAGACTCATGTACGGCTAGGGTTTACTCATGCATGTAATATAAAATAACCCTCTATATGTTGTATGTATGTATATTTATGTATATATCCATAAAAAATATGAAGGAGATTGTAGAAAAATTTGTATCAAATAATTCTATCGTTTCATTTATATTTTTGACAGGATTAATCTAGCTTTTTATCCAATTGTTAATATAATATTAATTATATTTTTATCATTAAAAATACAATTAGGGGATGATGTAAATTTAATAAATATTATATTAATAGTGAGATAAAAAGTTGGACCGATGCTATAAAATATATCCATTCTTTATACTCCTAAAGCTTTCCCCCAAAAATGAAATATACAAGGCCTTAAAGCCCATAGTAGTTTACATGCCCAATCTTTTCACTTGCTTATAATCCTAATTGTTAGTAAACGTTGTCCATAAAATATAGGATTGGATTATGGCTTTTTCTCTCGTATAATTAGCAATGTTCTTTTCAGATAACAAATAACCGCATCCACGTTCTGTGGTGTACACTTAAATCTTATCACTTTTAAACCGAGCGATGGATTCGTGTAATGGTCAATGCTCTTATAATTACCCAATCCCAATCCTCATTCTGCGGTGTACAACTAATTCTTATCATTTGGTGATTGGACCAATAGCTGACCTCTCTCTATCTTATTTAATTTTATTTATTTATTAGAGATGTCAAGAGAAGTTTTCAACTTTTTAGATTTTATTATTGAGTTCCAAATCTGACTAAATGTACATTCAAAACCTAAATTTTATGGATTTTATCGAGTGGGTAGTAAACCTTTTCAATTGTGCGTTCAAATTCTGATTTTTTAAAACATAATACTAATTTCTTATAACTTTTTGAATAATTGTATAAAAATACTTAATTATGACTCATTTGACATTTTCTCATTAAGAATGTTTGAGACTGAAGTGCACCCAAAAAATATTTAGATACCATTTGATTGCTCATTAGTAGATGGCATAATTTTACCTTCTTTGCTTTACTCCTATGCTGAAAACGTGATTACCGTACCCTTTTTTTTTTTTCATAAATGGAATTTTTTGAAATGTATTCCAATTTCGAGAATTGATATGCTCCTGTGACTACTATAATTATGGGGCATGGCAAATTCAGTGGTTTGAATCTCTCTCTCTCCTTTTTTTTTTTTTTTTTTAACAACCATTAAGTTATGTGATTAAATAATAGGGTAAATTACAGGACCTTGCCTGGAAAACTTTAAAAATTGTAGGTAGGTTTTTTTTTTAAAGAAAAAAAAAGGAAAAAATCAGCCTTTATTGGAAAACCGACATGGCAACTTATATGGAAATTTTAGGTAATATGGATATAGATGAACACTGACATAGCATTTATTCAAACATATTTAATCTAATAATGAAAACATAGAAAATCAAAATATGTAAAAAAATAATTTAAGAAAACATAAATAAAAAAGTAATGGGAAATGGGTAAAAGCGATTGACAATTCTTTCCAGAAAAAAGTCGACTAACCTGTTGCTGCCCCCTTTACCAATGAAAGAGACGCAAAATCGATGACAAAAGACGAGGAAAAATAAAACAATAAAGTTATGGCAATAACATTTACATGCGAATGCAAAAGCAAGTTTATATGAATGGTGCATCCTGTAAACCGAGCCATCCTCTATCCCTCATGTGTAAAAGAATTCGAAAGGAAAGGCCGTTTCCTTTTTTTTATTTAAATAAAAATTATGCATTTCTAATATTTTCTACAATTTTTTTTATTTTCTATATTATTATTTTTTTAAAATTGAATAAATGCCATATTAGTATTCATGTGTGTCCATGTCATCTAAAATTTCTATATAAATCTCTACATTAGCTTTCTAGAGGGTAGGAGGCGGAAAAATAATTTAATGGATAGTACATACTATGTGAAACCAATTGAATTTGAACACCTAAGTTAGTAGTAGATAGTTACCCAAATTTTTATTACCCTTATTGTAAAATATTAAAATATAATTGATAGCTTCATACTATATATATTTATATGTGATATCCATCTTTTTCCAAAGAGGTTGGGATCCATATAATTTTCAAAGTTTCTAATAATGATCCATATAATTTACCTAAACAAATATAAGTTTTATGGCATTTATTTATGATGTAACATATTACATACATGCATATAAAATTGTAATTAATGACTTTATAATTATTAAATCATTATAATTTAATAATACAAATATTAATTTTTAGATTGGTTCTCCTAGTTTTCATCATATGGTTGGAAAAGAAAAAAATCTGATAATATATTAATAAAATTTAAGGACCTCTCATTTGTTAATCCTTGCACACGATCTTGTTTGACTACTAAGGCATTATAAAAATATCTTTGCAGTTCAGAAATCATCCGATTGACATGTACAAGATTCTCTAATACACTTGTCAAGCTCAGAAAGTTCGAAATCTAGTACTATATATACCCCATGATGGTGCTTACTATTCCTCTATCCCTCAAAACTATAGTATTCCCTCTCTCACTAAGCTGATAACATATCCAATGATGATGGCCTCAACACCACTCAAAATTGCAGTATGCCGCCTGCTGATTCTAGCCTTGTTCACATCATATGCCCGGTTCCATACATTTGACACACTTGCCCTAAAAAAATTCGATTAATGGATGACAAAATATGGTAAGAATTACAAAAATCTAGAAGAGAAAGCAAAACGATTCCAGATTTTCAAAGAGAACCTTCTATTCATCGAAACATTTAATCAAAAGGAAAATTTGATATACACCTTGAGATCGAATGAGTTCCTTGATTTAACCAATGAAGAGTTCCTTAACACTTATACTGGATCCTACAAAGTTTCTGCATATAATGTTACGAGTGTGTTTGAGCCCAATTATGGGGAGATACCGGAGAGTATGGATTGGGTACAAAGAGGAGCTGTTACTGAAGTACAAAATCAAAAGAAATGTGGTGAGTTTTAATTTTATTGAATCAAATTTAGGTAAATTATAAAAATATTCTCTTAGCTTTACTTCATGTATGTTTACCATTGTTATCTTTGAAATTATGTGTTTAAAACCCAAAATTCTATGAGAAGTTGCAGGACCAATTTTCCTTTGATAATATATATGTATCTATATAGTGTCTTGTGTTATCTATACTATGATCAAATACCTATTACATTGGATAATAATTGAATTACCCCTAAATTATTCCCATTTCATTAAAAACTTCCTTTTCAACCGTTCCACATCCACCTACATAATTTATACAATTCACATTTGATGGAGACAACACATCTTTTAAATTCAAATCTTCCCCTACTCACCCAGGATTTTCATATATTATAAATATCTTAAACTTAACGGTATCTATTTTTGCATATATTTATTGGTGTATTTTCTGCTAGTTTTATCTAAAAGTAATATAGTAAAACATGGTCTAAGTATACATTTTAAATACTTGAGATTTTATATGTAAAATTTAAAAATAGGGGGTTAAATGAAATGAAACGAATGTATAAAAAAAAAAAGAGAGTATATTTCTAGTTCATCCTTGATTAATTTACCACTATATATTTCAAGATGAAAACATGTTAATTTTAGCTTAGATATATGTTGTACAAAATCAAATATATTTGTTAGGTAAATGTCATATTCGATGGCCGAACTTTACCCATTTTTGAAATTAATAAATTGTTATGATAGAAAATAAAAGATAGACAAGGATAAATAGAAGACATCCAAAATATCTGGATGATTATGTTTGAAAACTTATGCATACCATAATAATATTTTAAAGAATCATGCATATAATCAATATTGCAGGTAGTGTGTAAGATAGTTAGCGTGTAAAGAGTATCAACCAAAGAAATGAACAAATGTTATACAATTGTAGATAAGCCAAGAATACTGATGTACATATAAATAATATAGGAAAAATTAGTTAAGGTATCAAAAACCTTCCTGTATGAAGAGTTTCTTTGGCGCTTGAAGTTCGAAGCTTTCAATTTAAATTCCATCTACTTTCTTTGATCATTCTTGATTGTTCTTTGCATTACGCCTTACGACAAAGAAATAATACTGTTAGTATGAACAGGAAAACATACATCTCAGCATATAGTGAAATTACTATTATAGAATAGATTAAGAGTTCTACCTTTCAAATCTATTATCATTTTTCAAAGATCCTCATTGTAGGAAACGATAGTACAAATCCTAACTTTTTTAGAGAACATAAATAATAAGAGAGAGAGAGACCTATCATGTCTGATCGAGAGATTTATAAGGAGGATATTTTGTATACTTAGCTTCTTGATTAAGGAACTAAATGATGAGTTTAAGCAATTAGAATTGGCTTAGGATGACCCTTAGTTGACCTAACATAAACTAAAATTTAAAGTGTCAATTGATAACCTATAAACTTTTGAAAGTCATTCATAATATTTGGACCAAGTAGTTGATTACAAAAATAAAAAAAGTTCTAATAGTTAATTGTAAAAATAAGTAAAGTTCATATATCAAATTGACAATTTTAAACTTTAGGTAGTAATTGCAAATTTTTATATAATTCATATATCCCTAAAAGAGGATTTGATTAGTTGGCAAGGTTAATTTGCTAATTAAGGCTAAACTCAATGGTTAAACTTTTAACCTATAACTAAAATTCGTTGTCAATTTAGGATTACCCTTGAATCGGTAGCTTGCAATTAGAATCATTGGTTAAGGAGCATGCAGTGAATTCCCATCACTCAGCCAGTTTAATATTTTTCTAATTCTACAATTATTATTTATATGTAAATTAGTTTAAAAACTCATGTTAAATTGTTAATATTTGAAATTAATATACATACATATATCATTTGTAAATAGAACAGTGATATTTAATATTACCCTAATTATGTAATCGTTTATGAAATATAAAAATCAATCTAAATGAAACTTAAAATCACAAGGTTGAGTTATATATTACAAAATACTAATAGAGTACAACTAGTGCATCGAAAAATTAACTAGAGTCCAAGGAGAAGATAATTAAATATAATCATAACAAATTTCACGATAGTGAAAAAATTCTACAGCTTGATTCAAATTGTGGCCTATTGTTAGGAGTTGGTACTAAAATTCACATATAGATTATAATATGGACCTGGTTGAGGGTATTATGGATATAATTGTAGTTGCTAGGATAACTAACCGTCTAGGAATGCTATGGATGGGAGAGGCCATGGATATGATTCGTGAGAGATTCCTGCTATGAATGACAACCTAGGAAAGAGGCGGAAGGCGGCCATGAATACAAGGCTCTAGATAAGCTTTAGGGGAAAGTTACTGTTATGACTACCCAATTGGGGAATGGTAGGTAGATGTCCGTAGATATGGGAGTCATATATAGATAAGGCAACGTGTATGGCATGCCGAGCATTCATTCGATGTTGTAGCTCTTCATACTGGTGTTTTCTGCCAGTTGCTTTTGCACAAATCATTTGCAACAGGTCATACTTTTATTTGATCGTATTGATGGTGGGGTCTACCTTTTAAACCCTAAATCGCAGGAATAGTCGAACCTGACCCCTATGATGAAGACCATATCGGTCTTATACTCCCCTCGATCTCTTGCATGCATGCATTGATTTTTTTGCTTGTTATAACAACATATTCTCTTACAATCTTAAAGATAGCCTGTTAATTTTACTTAGGTAATAGAGATCTTAAAGACCTTACCTAGAAAAAAGGATTTAATGATATGCTTTAATAAGTAACGTATAAATATTAATAATATTTAAATATTTAAAAATAAAAAAAAACGTATTTTTTAAAAAAGTATTAATTATATAAAAATTTACTAAAATTCTTTTAGTATTTATACACTATTCATCTATAAACGTAATATGTTAGCATACTATTGAATCCTTTCTACTTTACATATGCTTCCTCACTAGGTAGCTAAGATTATCTTTTATGTGGGGTTATCTTCCCACCTTCACCAATGTGTACTCATATGTACCACTATGAGACTATGAGATGAATTCTAAGAAATGGGGAAATATTAGGATAGCTCCTTTCTAAATATTCATTCACTTCATAAATAAGAAGGAAAAGATACTTTGCTAATCATTTGATACATAAAACACGTATCTTACACAAAATTGTACCTCCTCATAGTTATTTAGTATTGTCCAATGCAAACGTATATATTATTTGTCTATAAATTTGTTTATCTATGAGTTCATATAAAAGTAAAAAATTGTGACCTTTCTAACACTAGTAAAATTCTAAATACATATGAGTGATCAACATAAAAATAAAAAATAAAAATAAAAGCACATCAATAATCCTTCATAAACAACACTGCAAACTAGCTCTTACACTATAATGTAAATAAATAAAATTGAGCAAATATGTGCTTCTCTAACTTTAAACAACAAAATAATTACATAAAATAAAAGAACAACGAACGAATGAAAATGAATTAGAAAGAAAAAGAAGACAAGGAGAACCTCTAAGTTTTTTTTTTTTTTTTTTTTCATTGGAAGGTATTCCACTTACCATTTTCATCTTGACATATACAAATGTAATGGTGATATTACTTACTGCTATATCGACATCCCCTCCATATAAACCTAAGGAAGGGTCGATCTAATCCTTGAATTAGACTGGAATCGGTCTGAACTCGTGAGTTATAGGCTTTAATTGTAGCTTAATCGGTTGGGCTTGGCGAATTGATGTGGTTCAATATGTTGAACCTATCAAACTGGTGGGTTTAAGCTCAGATCAAAGGAACTGACAATGTAATCCAGAAATTAAAAGAAAAAATAAAAGAAAAAGTTTTTTTATAAATTAAATTTAGGTATTCTCTCTAATTAAAATGTAAAATAAAACTGAATATATATTATTACTTATATTTAAAAGTTGTTATTGAGACTAAATAATATATATATGAGTTTAGAAAAAAAATTATTCAAACCCTTACATTTTAATGTTGGTAAAAGTAAATAGTTATGGTGTAAAATATATTACTTTAACCACCAAATGAGTTTTTCAAAAAAAAAAAAAACTACCAAAAGAGTTCGAGGCATAAAAATCACAAGTTTTATATAATCTTACTTAATTTTTGAAAGACCAACTACTTTTGTAAATAATATATTTTAATGATTTATAAAAATGCAAGTTTATTTATAATTTAATATCATTAAAAGCCATAAGGAATATATTTATGTTATATATAAAATGACAAGTATAATATAAATATTATCTAGATATTATTGTTTTTACAATATCAGTCCAACTCCTACATAAATTATATTGTTTTTTGAAGTTTCCTCTAAAGTAATAAAAAAGCACAATAAGCATTATCTGTCACAAATTAAGTCTCACATTGGTCATATTGGCAAGTTTTCCTTGAGATGTTACCTATAAAAAGAAGTTTACTTATTTAATTCACTAATTGTGGGCATAAAGTAATAATTATGCATTATTGAAAATGCAAATTATTAATATCGTGCCCAATAATTAATAGAGTGAAATAATCAAAATTTTAAATTCTTCTAATTTATTAGTAGTTCTTTTTCAAATAAGAAATAAAGATAAAAGAATTTTCTTTTCCCAATTAAAAAAAAATTAGGTGGTTTATAGGTTGAAAACCTACCCATCGACCGTTGGGTCGAGTGGATCGGCCTAAGCCGGGCTAGTCTTAGTTCAAGGAAGACTAAGCCCTTAACCCAATGGGTTTGGGTCAACTTTGACCTGGCCCTAGGTCTACCTCCGTGTGGTGCCATGTTGCTTGATAAGCTAATGAAATAACTCATTTCAATTGATCAAATTACATAATTTGTTAATCTTTCAACTCCATAGGCATTTCCTCTACTAATTCTTCAAAAACATCATATCTATGTTAGTAGTTATAGTTTGATATGTACATTTTTAGTTTTTTTTTTTTTCTAATTAGATGTATTGCGTTATGGTTCTTAACATAAAATTCTAAGCCTACCTAATAAAAGTTTGATAATTATGTTTCTCCAACAAATGTTACAAATGCATTGATAGGAGTATTATACCTATAGGAGCTTGTTAGGCCTTGTCATCTATAGGGGCAGTAGAAGGGATCATGAAGATAAAGAAGGATTTATTATGTAAATTATCCAAGCAACAATTGATGGATTGTAATGTTCGTACTAATGGTTGCGGTGGTGGTGATTTAATCACAACCTTTGAATATATCATGAACAATGGTATTACATCTGAAGAATACTATCCTTACACTACAACAAATGGAATTTGCAACTCATATGCAGCCTCCAATGTGGTAGCACAAATAAGTGGATATCATTAGCTGCTACATAGTGAAAATGAATTACTCAACACCGTGGCAATGTAACCTGTTTCAATTAGAATCGATGCACATGCTCGTACATTTCATTACTATGGCGGAGGCGCCGTTTATACCATTCCATGTGGGAATGATCTGAACCATGATGTGTTGGTTGTAGGATATGGAGCTGACCCAAGTGGTACTAAATATTGGTTGTTAAAGAACTCATGGGGTACTAGTTAGGGTGAAGGTGGATATATGAAAATACAAAGAGATTCCGGCTATCCTGAAGGCTTATGTAGACTAGTATTAAGAGCTTCATATCCTATTGCATGAGAATGCATATGTGATTAATAATATTTTTAGTCATTGAACTACTGATTACTTAAAGTAGCCTATGGATTTTCGTTCATTGCATTTTATCCTCCACTACTAAAAGGAAGGGCCATAGTATGTTTTTAATGCTTATATATGTAATTTGCAGCTACAACTTATAAGTGTATAAGGAGTAGCTATGTTTAGCTGCATATTGTTGAATTTCAATTAGTAAACCGCATGCAAAGATTCATCGTTGGATTTCAATTAGTAATGGAGATACGAAAGGAAACGAGAACAAAGAGAGAAGCATTAAGTGATGCAAAACTTCTTCAATTTTAATCAACTGATTTGTACAATAGTTTGTGTACGCATTTATACACAATGTTAGGTCATGTGCTGATGTGGTGCAATAAATATAACAAGTAGTAGAAATATAACTAACTTAATATAAGTAACGGAAATATAACTAATTGAAAACAAACAGCAGCATCAATTCTTCCACATGCTACTTACCCAACCCCACCCTGGCCCACACCCCACCTCCTAAGTAGGAGCTGTATAAAGCCCTAACTTAAAGACAGCATTAGAAAGATCAATAGCTAAAGTGAGCTTAGTGAATGAATCAGCTAATCGATCAGAGGAATTAATATGAACTAGTGAAATAAAACCACTAGCAACATAATCTCTGATGAAGTAAACGTCAACATTAATATGCTTTGTCCTATTATGTAAACAAGGATCTTAGCAATCAAATTTGTAAACTTATTGTCGCAAAAAATGTTGATAGGATGAGGAACAGAAACATGAAGATCCCATAAAATATAAGAAGTCTAAAGAAGATCTTACATAGCAGCAGCCATGATTTGATATTCCGCCTCAATGGAAGAAGTACTAACTGTAAACAGTTTCTTTGATTTCTAAAGAACTAGTGCACTGCCCAACATGATGCAGTAACCGGAAATGGACTTGTGATTAAAGGAAAAGGATGCCTAATGGGCATTAGTATAGCATTGTAAAGTAAGAGAATTACCCTTAGGATAATAAAGACCAAGCCTAAAGCTGCCTTTGAGATATTTAAGTAAATGAGCTGCAGCTTGTACATGAGGCCAACGTAGAGTAGAAATAAACTGACTGAGCTTGTTAACAATAAAACTAATATTGGGCCTCGTTAATGTCAAATATAAAAGGTGCCTAACAATGCAACAATATGGAAGAGGATCATCCAAGCGATCACCTTAATCCTTATGTAGAAATAGTCCAGATGGCAAAGGTATAGCAACTGGACGACATCCAGTAAGACCAGCATCATCCAAAAAAGCAAGGATAAATTTTCGTTGATTGATAAACATGCTAGCATCAGTTTGACAAAATTCAAGACCAAGAAAAAAACAAACAACTCCAAGATCTTTGATGGTAAATTGGTCATGTAAAGCTTGCTTCAAAACATTACTGGAATCAACACATGTGCTAGATAAAAGCATACCATCAACATACAGTAGTACAACTAGGAAAATGCCATCAGATTGATAAGTGAAAAGAGAAGGATCACTAACTGATTGAAGAAAACCACGGTTGATCAAAAATTGATCAAACCATATAAAGATCGTTTAAGATGACAAACCTTATTAAAACTCGTCTTAGAATAACTTGGCGATGGCAACATGTACATTTCCTCATCCAAAAAACCATGTAAAAACGCATTATTAATATCTACTTAAAAGATGGGCCAATTACATGCAGTTACTAAAGCTAGTAGAATCTAAACAGTACCTAGCTTCGCAATAGGAGAAAACGTGTTATGATAATCAATCCCTTCTAATTATGTATACCCTTTTGCCATTAGTCAAGCCTTAAAGCGTTCTACAGTACCATCTTATTCTATTTCTACAATGTAGAGTATAGAATGTTCTTACTATACATTATTAGATAATTGATTATCTAATTTCGATTTCTATTTCTTTTATTCTATTTATTATTTTATTTATATTATATTTAATTTTGTAGACTCATTTAAAACCAATGGCTTTCTTAGCTTTGGGTAAATCAATAATTTCCCAAGTATCATTTAACTCTAATAGCTCAATCTCTTTATTCATAGCATCAATCCATTCAGGTATTTTGGATGCTTGAGAATAAGAAAAAGGTTCTTTGATTGCCAAAACTTGTGCCAATGATGTTGTATAATCTAGTGGAAAAGAAGAAAGTATGTGTGCATCAAAGACTAGATATGGCATGGAATGTATAATGGGAGATGCTTCAGCTAAATGTGCTTAAAAGGAATGAATGTAATCCTCTAACCAAGTAAGCTATTTTCTAGTACAAGTGGATCTACGTAAAGGCGATGAGGGAGGAATATATGGAACTATAGTAGTAGTATCAGATGAAGGACAGTTATGAGCACTATTATTAGAAGATGATGAGAATAACTCATCAGTAGCTAAGGTAAGATGTGAAGACTCTATGGATAAAAGATGTAGAGTAGTGTTATCAACAGAAGGAATAACTTCCATAAAAGGAAAAGTATTCTCAAAAAATACAATGTCTCTACTTAATTTTGTTTGCCTTGATTCCATATCATAGATCTTATAGCCCTTTTGCCATATGTGTATCCTAAGAAAACACATTTGATGCACTTTGGATCAAACTTATCCCTTTGTTTAGAATGATCAATAATGTAACATAAACATCCCATAGTCTCAAATGAGTGAAACTAGGCTTCTGTTTATATAAAAGCTCATAAGGAGACTTCCACGCTAATTTGAGTGTAGGCATTAAGTTAACAAGGTAAGTAGCAGTGAGCACACATTCCCCCAAAAAAATTTTAGGTAGGTTGGCATGTAAATGAAGAGCTTTAGCTTTTTCAATAAGATGATGGTGTTTTCGCTCCACCTAACCATTTTTTTTAGGAGTGTAGGCTATGGATGTTTGGTGTATTATCCCCAAGTGATGGAAAAGTGTTTGGTAGTTAAACGAAAGGAATTCTGATCTATTATCAAATCTAACAATCTTAAGCTGAGCCTTAAATTGATTGTCAACCATTCTAAAAAATCTATCAAGGCAAACAAACACTTGAGATTTATTGTTCATCAGGTATATCCACACAAAACAAGTACAATTATCTAAAATTGTGAGAAAATACTTTGCTCTAAATAAAGAATGATAGGAATATGGTCCCCAAATGTCAATATGCAACAAAGCAAAGGGCTCTATTGAATGATTTTTACTCCTTTCAAATGGCAAGCAATGAAGTTTAGCTTGAAAACAAGTGTCACAAAGAAACTTGGAAGAATTCAAATGTTTACAATCAACAAGATGTTTAAGTTTTGAAAAAGATAAGTGTCCAAGCCTAGAATGTAACTTGTGTATATCTAGGTTGTTATTATAAGACTAACTAACGAATGAATTAGAATCATTAGGAGAACTTGATTTATTTTGTGCAAATAAAATGTACAATCTGCCATACACCTCAACTAAAGCAATCTATTTATTGTGAGGATCCTGGAAAATGAAAAGAACAAAATCAATCTTAGCAACTAAATGGTGGTTTTTGAGAAGGCAATGCATAAACAACGAATTATATTTGAAGTCCGGTACATATAGTTCATTATTGAGGGTTAGGCCTTTATTTATGTGCACTAATCCCACTAGATGAACATTCTTAGTTTGTCCATCTAGTAAGGTTACTAAAATAGGTTGAGACAATGTTTATATGTCAGACAATAGAGGTTTGAATGGCGTCATATGATTAGAAGCACTAGTATCGACAATCCAAGAACTAAATTTATTATTCTCTAGACTAAAACAAGTAAATTAATGATATAATGAAAGAGATGCACCTACTCGAGTTAAATCTCCATGTTGTTTATCTTGCATAATCTGGAGTACTTCCTAGCACACAGTTTGCACCAGACCTGCATCAAGCTGCTTCCCATTGATAAGATTAGTGTTGTGATCGTTATCTAAAGGAGAATCACAAAGTAGAAGAATGTACAATTTGAAATAAACTCTCTGTTTCGTTATACGAAGCCACTCTGTTCTGATCTCTTTCTCCTCTTTTACCCTTATACCACTCTGGATAGCCATGGTACTCAAAACAACTCTCAATAGCATATCCATCCTTCTTGTAGTGCTTACAAACCAACTTGATACTATTGATTGAGCCTAATTTCCCTATCTACTTATCATTAAAATTCTTAGAAAACTCAACACATTTTGTCATAAAGAATGAAGCATCACCATCAAATAAAGGCATAGTCAATAATTTTTGCTTCTCTACTTGCTAAACAAGATAATATGGTCTATTGATTGAAGGCAAGGGTTCCATCGAAAGAATGTGATTCCGTGCAAATTCATAGCTCTCATTTAAACTCATCAAAAACTGTATCAATTGACCATATGATTCATTTTCCTGAATTCTTTCCCTCGTGCGACAAGTATAATTAACTAAGATACCATAATCACAAGTAAGATAACTATAAAGAGCACTCAATTCATCCCGACTTCTTTTCAGCCTATTATAGTAAATGGCAACAAATTGATTTGCTTGTTTAATGTTACTCAACTCATACTAAATTTGGAAAACAAGTGAAGCATTACTCTGGCCATATTGTTCAGTAATTTCAAGCCATAATTCTCAAGCTGATTGTGCATAAAGATGATTCTGTGCTAATTCTAAAGTCATCGAATTCAAAATTCAATAACGAATCATATAGTCATTCTTAATCCATTTACTCACATAAGGAGAATTAGGCTCAGCTTTTGGCATACTGCCATCTATAAAACTTATTTTGATTTTAGCTCCAAGAACTAATTTAATAGATTTGCTCTATGCAAGAAAATTGGTACCATTAAAGATGATATTCCCAATCACCATTCTAGGATGATCGGAGCCAAACAAGAATAACAAATCTTCATTCATGCAATCCAATTGCAGATCTTATGCTAACCCTAATTGATTGCTCATCTTCCAAAAACAACTGAAGGAACAAAAAAAAAAAAATTCAAGAAGAGGACTTATGGATGTCAACGCCGTACTGATACCATGTTGAATTTCAATTAGTAAACCACATGCAAAGATTCATCATTAGATTTCAGTTAGCAATGGAGATATGATAGGAAATGAGAATAGAGAGAGACGCATTAAGTGATGCAAAAATTCTTCAATTTTAATCAATTGATCCATACAATGGTTTGTGTATGTATTTATACACAATACCAGGTCATGTGCTGATGTGGTGCAATAAATATAACAAACAATAGAAATATAACTAACTCAATACAAGTAATAGAAATATAACTTATTGAAAACAAACAGCAGCATCAATACTTCTACACATATTTATATTTCTTAAATACGTGAAACATGTTTCAATGATAGAAGTATATAATTAGAGGTGTTTGAGTGCTTTTGTTATCTTCCTTGTTGCTAGCTTTAACATAGTTGACTATCCTATACATTCATGAGATGAGAAAGAGGTAAGAAAGATTAGAATACATGGGTCTGTGGCTTCTTAATAAAACCTATTAAGGCAATTGAGAATGAAAGAGAAATAAATAATATTAATAAAATGTAATTTCACTATAAAAAGAGTTATAAAAATCCCATGATATTGATGAGGATAAAGAGTATCAAAAACAAAAAATATCTTTTTACAAGACTCTCTTTATGGAACTTTTATTATTCTTGTTTCAAACTAAAAGTTTAGCTTTCTTTTATAGCTGAGAAGAAGACTTTTGGATTCTTAATATAACTTGTAACTTATGTACAACATAACCAGCTTCGGCATTAATTTTAGTGGTTCATAAAGGTGACGAATTTGAGCCATCCATTTAATAATCTCTATATTGGCTAAAATTCAATAAGTTGCTCATCTTCATATGAAACCTTTAGGATACTTTAGTCACTACAAATATCAAGCAAATCATATCAATGTTGAAATTTGTTATTTATAAGTGGCTTAGTAAGTATATCTGTTGGATTCTTGAATATGTTAATCTTTTTTATCATAACTTTATCAACAATAACAATATCTATAATAAAGTGATGTTTTACCTCAATATGTTTGGTTTCATCGTGATAATGGCTATTCTTGGTTAAATGAATTGCACTTTGACTATCACAAAGGATAATAAGAACTTCTTGTCTTAGATCAAGTTCGTTAACCAAACCTTGAAGCCAAAGAGCTTCTTTTATAATCTCTGTCATTACAACATATTCTGCTTTGATTGTAGACAATGCAATAATAAATTAAAGTGTAGCATTTTAACTAATAGTACCGTTATAGAGAGCAAAGATATAAATAGAAAGAGATCTTTTTTTATCCAAATCACTAGTATAATCTAAATCAACAAAACCTAAAACATCATTTATTATAGCCTTGTTTTTATCAAATACCAAACCAATATAAGAAATACCTTTTAAAAACTGAAATACCCATTTCACAACACTCCAATGATCCTTACCAATATTATGCATATACCGACTCATTATGCTAACAACATATGCTAAATCAGGTCCAGTGCATACCATAGCATACATAAGGCTACCAATAGCACTAACATAAGAAACGTGTGACATATTCTCCATCTGTTCCTCTGTTTATGGGCAACGGTCTGAAGATAACTAGAAATGTGTAGCAAGTGGAGTAAAAGCAAGTTTTCAATTACTTATATTAAACTTATCAAGTATTTTCTTGATATATTTCTTTTATGATAAAAATAGTTTACTAATGTAACAATCTCTAAGAATCTCTATACTAAGAATTTTCTTAGCTACACCTAGTTCTTTCATTTCAAACTCATTATTGAGTTGAGTTTCTAACTTTTTTATCAAAGACTTATCACTTGATGCAATTAACATATCATCAACATAAAGTAACAAGTGTATAAAAGACCTATTTGGAAATATTATGAAATAAACATAGTCATCAAAGTGTTTTTAGAATAGCCTTGCTTAATCATAAAGCAATCTTTTGTACCATTGTCTGAAAGCTTGTTTAAGACCATATAAAGATTTCTTTAGTTGGTAGATGAGATACCCGTTACTAAGAACAACAAATCCCTTGAGTTGCTCCATGTAAATTTCTTCTTCTAACTCTCCATGCAAAAAAGCTATCTTAACTTCAAGTTGCTTCAATTCCAAATCAAACAAAGCAACAAAGGCAAGCAAAACATGAGTAGAGGTATGATAAACAACGTGTAAGAAAATCTCATTAAAGTCAATACTTCCTTTTAATTAAGGCCTTTTCAACTAATCATGCTTTGCATCTAGGGTCTTCAACCTTGGGAATGCCTTCTTTCTTCTTATAAATCCATTTACATCTTAATAGTTACTTACCCCTCAAAAGTTCACTCAAATCACATGTATCATTCTTATAAAGACTTTCTATTTCTTCATTCATAGCTACTGGCCATTTTAAAGAATCAACACAAGAAATGGCTTCAATATAGTTAGTAGGCTCAACACCATCATTTATCTCTTATGCTTAAAATAGAACATAAGCAATTAAATTATCATTATCAATTTATCTAGTTGGCTTTTCAATCTGTCTTCTTAGTCTATCTTAAGCAATTGAGTAATCTTCTCATTGTGACTGAACAAGAGAAGTGGTATTATCATAATCACGATCATCAATATTGAATTCACTAGTGCAGGAAGATGGAAGATCAACATTTAGAACTATAGATTTCAATTCCAACTCCACCTTCTCACTAGTACACTACAAATTAATTGTATTAGTTGAAAAAGGCATAGAAGTTTGATTTCTAGTAAATAATAATGCATCTTCATTAAAAGTTACATCTTTGCTAAGAATTACCTTTTGTGACTTAGAATCAGAACACCAAAAATGATATCCCTTACACTTAGATGCATAACCAAGAAATATGCACTTAATAGCTCTCGAAGTTAAATTCCATCATTAACATGTGCATATGTAAAACATTTGAAAATCCTCAAATTAGAATAATCAACAAGATTACCCAACCAAATTTCTTTTAGAACTTTTAGATCAAGTGAAGAGTGTAGAGAATGGTTGACCAAGTTTGAAAGCATTCAACGAGCTTTCTTAATTAGAGTCTTGTTCATCCGTTAAACAACACTATTTTGCGGGGGTTTATTTGGAATAGTTTTATGTTTAGCAATACCATGATTTGTACAGAACTTATAAAAGCCACCTTCACAGAACTCTAACCCTTTCTCTCTTGTGAGCTTCTTGACCTTTCTACCTATTTGGATTTGTTTTCCACTATTTGAAAGTGTGGAAAACCTCATTCTTATGTTTAAGAAAATAAACCTAAACCTTACGATAAAAATTATCAATAATGGTCATCATATAGCGATGTCCTTTATGAGAGGGAACTTTAGAAGGACCCAAAAAATCAAGGTGGATATAACTAAAAATATCTTTTATACGATGAGTTGCGATAGAGAAACTAGTTTTTTTCTTTTTTTTTTTTTGTTTCCCAAAAAAGACAGTGTTTACAAGACTCCAACTTACCTATAAGGACCATTTATTGTAGTAAATGCTTATAAGGACACATGTGAAAAGTACATTTAGAATCAAGGATCCATTCAGTTTTACTCCTCTTATTGAAAGTGACAATAGATAATAAAATATCACCATTAGAATTAGTTTCAATATTAGCAGCTTCAGCGGATTGTAAAGGTTTTCTTTTTTTCTTCCTTTTCTTGCTTTTTCTTCAAAATAAAACAATCAGAAATATTATGCCCTGACTTCTTACGATAGCGACAAGTTTTGTTGGATTTCCATTCCCTAGATTTGCATCAAAGCTTTTTGTTACTGCTACTCTCTTTTTCTAAACCTCTTCCTCTAATACTTAAACCATTACACCCGTCCTCGAAATGAACTTCAATATCAAAATTTTCTTTAGATAATAAATTAGATTTAACATCTTCAAAGGATAAAAGTATTATCATTACCATAGAACATGATTTCTTTGAAGTGTTTATAAGTGGAAGGCAAGGAGACAACCAATGAAACAACTTTATCTTTGTCTTCCATCTTAATATTAGTGTTTTTGAGATCCATAATAATAAAATTGAACATATCAAGATAAGATTGAATAGGAGTACCTACAGCCATACGGATTATATATAAGTGCTCCTTGAGATGAAGCTTGTTTATGAGGCTCTTTATCATATATAAAGATTCCTATTTTAGCCATAATCCTACAATAGTTGTTTCTTTGGCTACTTCACAAAGAACCTCCTTAGATAAGCAAAATTAAATTATGAAAAGTATCTTATCAACTAATTTATCCTATTGCCCATCAATCATGGAAGTCAGTTTCTTTGACTTCCCATTTGTGGCTTTCTTTAATCCATTTTGACTAAGAATGGCCTTCATTTGGATACACCAAATAAAAAATTAATCTTGCCATTAAATTTCTCAATGTCAAATTTGGTAATGGTAGACATATCGAATTCTTAATTAAATAATTTTTCTCTGATACCATTTATTAAAGCAATTGAGAATGAAAGAGAAATAAATACTATTAATAAAAATGTAATTCCACTATAAAAAAGAGAGCACAAAAATTCTTTGATATTGATGAGGATAAAGAGTATCAAAAAAAAAAAAAATCTTTTTAGAAGACTCCCTTTATGGAACTTTTATTGTACTTGTTTTAAACTAAAAATTTAACTTTCTTTTATAGCTAACAAGAAGATTTTTAGATCCTTAATATAACTTGTGGCTCACATATAACATAACTAGCTTCATCATTAATTTTAGTGGTTGGTAAAGGTGAGGAATTTGAGCCATCCATCTAACAAAACCAAATGATAAATAGCATATTAAGGGAATTCTACTTTTTGAAGACTTCAATAATTGAGTCTTACAATTTCAATTGTAAGAACTTTATGTATAAGTTTTTGTGATCACAAGAATAATTAATTTATGAGTTACAATTGGAAAATTTGTATCTTCTCCTTCTATTTTACTCCAATGTCTCTCTTAGATGGTTTTAAAGTTAGGATTTTTAGGATTTCGGATAGGCAAAACGACTTAGTCTATTAATATTTAATAATATTTCATGATGAGTGTTATTCATCATAAGTTGATGTATAGATTTTCTCATGACACCAAGCTATATAACCACATAAATACATTATCAAGATGTACATGACTTGATTTTTTTACATAACCATAGTTAGATTTCATGCATTTCTCATTGTTATAGTATGTTTTTAATAAAATCAAAATTGGTATTCTAAGTAGTAGTAGCCTATGTATTGAAATTTCTACACTTTTTTTTTTTTAGGAAACATTAATCATAGCCCATCTTTTTTTTTTTTCCTAAACCATAGCTCATCTATTTTAAATGAGACATTTGTAAAAATGACTCTTAAGATTATTATACTAGTAGTTACATGGAGACATCTAAAAATAACTAAATAAGCCAAAACTATTGTTATCCGATCACGAATGTTATAATGTGATTCAACAAAACAATACAATTATGGTCACAAATTAAAATGCCCTAAGTTTTAGTAAAAATTTGAATAAAATAAGGTTTTATAAAATTCTTTTATATAAATAGTGGAAATTTTGTAATATTTTTTTAAGTAACAGGCATAATTTTAACTTTTTCCTTTTTCAATTCTTGCCACCCACTGTTACATCATGTTTCCTTCTCCTCCTATCTTCTCTCTCTCTCTCTCTCACGATTCCAACGATCTTTAGGTAGTTTCTCCATACTCTTAACTCTTAAAATCAGGAAAACAACCCACTTTGCAAGATTTATGAAGGGGAATCAAAGGAAACTCAAACTTGATTGTCGTGTTGGGTAAGTCATGGAGTTTTAGGAAGGTTTTGGTTCATTTAAGAGGAATTTTTGTTGAAAAAATGTTTAGTTATGTGCCTTGTAGTTTAAAGCAAAGCTTGTACATGTAGGATTTTAAGTTTTCCCCAAGACAAGTTTTTGGTTATTGCTTAGTTTTATATAAAGTTTAAGTTTGAGACTTGTGTTTTTGGATGAGAGTTTTGTAGTTTGGTGAAGAGATGGGATGTAATGTACACTGAGCAAGGATATGTTATTAGTAGAAATCCGAGTTAAGGGTGTATTTTATTGTTTTCTACATTGTAGGATGAAGCATTGAAATTGCATTTATTTTCGAGTCAAAGGAAAGAAGAAAAATTGAAGTTTTGCAATTGATGGGTGTACATAGCCCAAGCGGCTAGCTTGGTAGTATAGAGTGTTGTATGAACCCGTTTATCAGTTCTTTAGGAGCTATTTAGCTAGTTGTACTCCTCTTAAGCATAGCTTGTTTCCAACTTTTTTGTTTCACTTCCTTTCCCTTTAACTCTTATCGGTACACATAATTTAAGTTTTCCCAACTTATTCATCATCAATTAATACATTTTTAACAATTTTTTTCTTTTCTTTTTTTTTTAATCAAGTTTGATCCTTAGGTAGGGTTAGCTAAAGGGTGAAGTGGGGGGATTGAGTGAGAGTGTCATTAGTTTAATATAAAGACAGATTCACTGAACATAATAATTCTATAATAGCACCATACTTTTGGCAACAATATTAGCATAGCTACTATGTTCAATTATGACAAGACTTACCGTAATATTAACATTGCTAGAATGAAAGAAGTTTTCTACTTGCTCATCCCTGACAAAGGATTAGCCGCAGAATTAAACTGTCTCTTATTAAGCATTGATAAGCTCCAATTTTTAAATCTTCATATCATTTCACTATTAATATACCTTAATTTTGATAATTTATCATACCAATTTTTCTTAATTTCTTTTTTTTTTTCCAAACACTAAAACTTCAAAAACTCAAAATCTTTTTCTCTTTTATTTTTTTCTTTTTATAGTTATAAATACTCAATTTTTACTCTCTTGATTTTATTTTATTTTATTTCAATAGGATAAGGGGTCCTAAATTAGGAAAAACACAAAAAATAGAAAATTAAAGAAAATAAAAAATAAGAAATTTAGAAAAAAAATAAGAAGTTTAGAAAAATACTAGAAAATAGAAAAATAGGGAAAAGCATAAAAAATAAAAAATCTAGGAAAAATATTTTAAAAAATAGGAAAATAGGAAAAAACACAAAACATAAGGAATTTAGAAAAATAAAAGAATGAAAAAACTTAGAAAAATACATAAAAATTTGAAAAGTCACAAAAAAATAGAAAAAATTGAAGATTTAGGGAGTTTAGAAAATAATAAATTTTTAATAGAATAGATTTTTCATTTTAATAAAAGCAAAAAGGGGATTGTTGGGCTAGGCTAATGCAAGATTTGAATCTAGTTTAGGTTGACATAATCTATATGTGCGATTTAATTGCATATATAGATAAGGTATGGATCAACAGCCTAACGGATAAGCACATAAGCATGGCATTAGGTTTAAACATGAAGTCAGGAGTTTGAATCTTGGCAAAGGCATAAAAAGCCTTTTTCTTTTTTTTAGAGGACACACAACACTGCCACGTGTCAAGGGTTCACTGTACTACGTGCCCTAATACGTAGCACTGTTAGATTGGGTCATGATTGACATGGCGCCACGTGATAAGCTATGTCAACTACCTAATACCATGTTAATTGCCATGTGTCACGTATGGATACATAGCACATGATCATTAGATGATGCGGTTGACGTTGTAACATATCAACCGCCCTTTTCTCCCTTTCCCTTTTTTTTCCCCTTATTTTCCTCCACTTTCCCTAGCAAAACAGATCTAACCCCTTCACTTTGGCCTAATTTTTTATAATAATCACGAGCTTAATTACATTGATCAATGAGTGATTCTCATCCTAGGCATGGCCTACATTAAATAAAACCCAAGAACACATCTAGATTCATGCATTTGGGCATCTAAATTGAACTCTAAAAAAAAAAAACTGAAAATTTAGAAATTTACATTCAATCCAATTTTGACTTTCCTTACTTTTTAAGTTGGTTTTAAGTATAAAAAGGAGGTTTAGAATTCATTTAGGACACACAAGAGCATCAGATTCACTCACAAACACATTCTCTCTCATTTTTGGATCACTCTCTCTCTCTCTCTATACCTACGATCTCTCTCTTGCTTTAACTTTCTCTCTCTCTAGCCTCCTTCAAAGCGCACTACTACCCTAGTTTAGCTCCTCAAGCCACCAGCTTCTAGATGTAACTATCTCTACCTCCTACTGTAGCTTAAAGCCCCTTTGCCATTAAAACCCTAACCGCTACCCTGCACTTCGACAATCGCCACCAATGGCTAAGTTAGGTCGTGGCAGTTGGCCTACCTCTCCTAACTTTAATAAAAAAACTCATGAATCTTCTTTTCTCGGCTCGCTTCAACCACTAGATTGGCTTGAATCGCCCTCCATTGTTGTTGTTTCCATTAAAGATACTAGAACTCGACCTAGATTCAAAGTCCAACCCACGATTCGACTCGTGACCAATTCCTACCTAATTCGCATGCCTGATCTAGTATCCAGTTTAGTCTTATTTATTTTCCTTCTTGTATTTTGTTTATCAATTTTGTATTTTTTTTTAGTTTTTTTATATATTTCATTTTGAATGTAAATGTAATAAAAAAGGAAAAAGGAAAAAGGAAAAAAAGGGAATAAAAGAAAAAATAGGAAAAAAAAAGAAAAAAAGTAAAGTTTAATTTTTTTTTTTTTTAGTTTAGAAGAAATAGATAAAACAAAAAAAATAAAAGTAAAAATAAATAAATAGGTTGGTGAATAAAAGTTCCAAAAATTAGGGCACTTTAAAATTTTTTTCAAAAAATAAAAGTTTCAATTTAAGACCTTTTTTTTTTAGAAATTTCCTTAAATAAACCAAATTGGGTTAAAACGTAAATCTGGTGTATTTTTAAATTAAAACAAACCCAACCCACTAAAGTTTTATAATAAAGAATTACATACGTTTGATCTCAAATAGTAGGTACATAGACACCTATGTAGAGACGGTAAAAAATGAAAAAAACTTGATTTTCTTTTCTTTTTATTTTTTCAATTTAGATTACTCAAGTTATTTAATTTGGTTAAATAATTGAGCTCTGTTTTATAGAATGGAAAGGTGATTTTTAAGGTTACAATTAAATTTGGAAATTTAATGGTACCCATAAGGTTTTAAAATCTTAACTTTCGGATCTAGATCTCTAGTTTAAAACCGTTTTTGAAAATTAGTTATTATTTTTAGACTAGTAGCTAAGTTATAACTAATCTACTTAATTGGTTCTAATTTAACTCTTTTTTCCGACTTTCGTCGAGTGGCAACTCCAAAACATTTTTTATGTATAAAAAATCTTTTTTTTTTTAAGTCAAGGATCAATGTTAAATGGGTATGGTTTAATACTAATCGGTTTAAAAAAGACCTAATTTATAAAAACCGGGAAGAAAAAATTAGGCTCAATAGTTTAGTGACTCCATTGAGGACGTCAAGAGGGTTAGCCATTTAACTTTTCAAAATTAAAATTAATCTCTAAATATCACCTTAAGTACAATTCATTTACTTATTCATTCTTTATTATTTGTACCAAAATTGTACTAATGTTCTTTGCAGGTTTAGTTTTATTTATTTAACTATTTAAGGCGTGATTTATTTCATGTACCATGAATGCATAATAGATACAGTTGAACCTAAGCCATCTTAAGATCTTAGGACGGGGAGTCATTGTATAAGTTTTGGATATGGTGGGACAACTACTATTTAGGGCCAATTAGGCTACTTTACTTAAACTTTGATATGACTAAGGAACCATTTTTTGAAAATGCATGAGGTCACAAAGTTTAAAAACCGTTAAAACCTACCCTTCCTGCAGACATTCTTTAAAGTTGACGAATAACTAACAAGTCAGCCATTGTTATAATAAAGAAAAGAAAAAGAGAAAATTGACAAAACTCGAAGTTTCTTTTGCTATATTTTTTCTAGAATTCACTCTCTGCTTCTGTTATTAACTTCATGTCTATACTATTATCATATTTATTTTGCATACCACATGGATTGGGATGTAGGGGGTCATTTGTTGTATCAACGATGTAAGGTAGATGCGATCAGACCCAGGTTGTCTTAGGACCCTAGGAAGGGAGCCATTGTGTAGGCTTCAAGTGCTGTGGTGTAACAACTGCTCAAGGTTGATTAGGTTACCTCACTTAAGCTTGATGTGACCAATGGAAGTATTCTTTAACAAGTGAGATCACAAAAAGCTTAAGGACCTTTTTAAAACCTACCTTAATTGCATTCATAAACCCTTTTCCTAAAATCGGCAAATTGACATAATGTAGCAAGACTAAAAAAATAAAAAAATATATCTGTGAAGTTTCCTAATCTTTTCCCTATAGCTATTTTCTTTTCTTTAGAATATCAATGTATTTCCTAAGGAAAGTGCTGATGTAATTTTCTTTTCATCCTTTTTATAGAAAATGGTTAGGTCCTCTCTTACATAAACCCTTTTCAAAGAAGTTTATATCTACGAGCTTATAAAGCCTAAGGGGATACTTGAATGGTGGTTTCAATTTTTCAATCTAAACCAACAAAAATTCATTGAAGACAAGATTAAGCCCATCCTCTCATTGCTCAAAGTCCAAACCAATATCACCATGGTACGGGCTTTAGTCTATTTTTGGGACCCTTAGAGTTAGTCTTTTCGCTTTGGCCCATCTTAATTGAGCCTAACCGTTGAAGAATACTCTTATTTGTTAAGAGTCCCCTCTGTTGGAAACAAAAAATATGTCCTAAATATCATAACTAGCCTTGTAAATATTTTCAAAAAGCTCCTAAACCTCTATGAATCTGAAATATGTAGAATATGGGCAGATCCCTATAGGAGAATCATTAAGCTAGATGATCTTTTTACTTGATTTGCAACCTTGTCCAACTATAACCAAAAACTCATTTGTAGTAGCTTTGAAGATTGGCAGCAATATAAGATCAACACCTATATCTTGGAAGCATTTGGAACAACTTTGTTTCTTAATGAGATATTTCACATACATCATAGGATTGCAGAGTTAGTGACTCAATTTAGTTGTACAGGCCAAATTACTCAATTGTCTACAAGAAGAGAAGAATAGAGAATTAAAGGCTAATATGTCGTTACTTATGGTTTGGTTTATCAGCTATACTCGGAGCCATAAACTTGATTTCCTTCATAGACAAAGCATCCAGAAGATGAATCCCACTAATGCGTTTGCTGCTGTCATTGAACTCCCCAAAGATATTGCTACCTATTACTAGGTCAGAGCTTTCTATAAGTTCTACATTAAAGATATCTCCTTGGTTGCTAAATGGATTAAGGCAATTGAGTTGAAGAAAAGAAATAAGATTAAAGAGGTGTCAATACATCATAAGAAAAAGAGGATCTAAACTTTAAGGTTTATTTGTAATGAATTTTTGAATAATGTGAAGAAAACTTCAAAGATGCAATAAAAATCTTTTTCTTGCCACATCGTAGTCAGTTTGCCAGCTTCCCTCTCTACATTCGTACATCCTCATTTTGCCTCTAAATATTCATTAGTTTCTATTTGAATAACATCATGAGAGTCGTGTCCTTAAGTTTCTAAGTGCTTTTCTCTATACCCTTTACTTTAACTCTTTCCAATCTCTTCTCCTATACATCGTAGGATCTTTTTTCTTGTAAGATCGTAAATATTTAGGCCTTTGATCCCTTAAGAATGTTTTTCTACTCCTTTCTCACAACTTGTAAATAAGTTGTATCCTTTTATTCCATTTCTCCTTTTCTCTTTCTTAAAAAGAAGAGATTTCTTTCAAAAATAAAAAAAAAAGGAAAGAAAAGTTGCTAACTAGTAAAAATTCTTTCACTTAAGTTTACATAGCTGATGATAGAATCACCTCTTTGGAAAAGATGATACATTAGATGGCCAAATAATGCAGATCTTGTTCTCAATAATCAACACACTCTAAATATCTTGAGATTCAGACCTAGAAGGGAGACTCTCAAATTTAGAAGAAAAGGTAACCACGTTACAAAAGAGCATTACCGATCTAGAAATGGCAATGGGCTTAATACTTAGAAGATTTCAACACCCAACGTTCAATATTGATCAAATGTTAGTAAGCCCAAGGAGAAAAGAGCTAAGGAGGAGTGAGAAAAAACAAGCCATAGGGACTCAGAGGAGACAATTCACTTAACTAAAAATCTCAATTACCCAAATCTTTCATCATTTAAAAGAAACAAGAATTATAGCTTGTGAAGCCTCTAATCCGAATTACAAACCATACAGCTTTAACCCAGAAGCACAATGCGACTATCATATAGGTCAAAAGGGACACTCCATTGAAAAATGCTGAAGATTGAAGAACAAGATTCAAGACTTGATTGATGCAAAAGTCATTCAACCAAAGCTACAACAAGTCGGTGCTTCTTTAAGTCATGGGGGTAATTTAACTAAGTCACCTAAAGCTCCATATCTTTTGAGTATACCAATGCCTTTTGATAAGCTCATAGGTTGTTTTAAGTAGTTGAATGCTTAAATGGAGGAAGTTAAGGTAGGGGCAAAGAAAAATCAAGTTGTTTTCAATAAAGTTTATTTTTTGAATAGCTTTGTAATGGTTGGAATAATATAATTGCCTTTTCAATTGAATAATTGTAGTGTTATTAACATTGGAGCAAATAGATTGCTCCTTAAGAAATTGGTAACTCACTTTTAAAAGGTTTATAATGAAAAAAGGCAGACTATATCCCACATATTAACCTGAAACACTTTAAGGGTTAAGTGACGTAATAGTGAGGATACTTTGGACTCATTTCTTAAAAGAGGTCCACTTTGAATGTGATATACAAATTAAAATGGAGTTAGGCATTCATTTTTAAATTCTAAACACAATTATCTCTTATTTACCTTATTGGAATAATTTAGAGTATCTTTAAATTTAAACCCTGTCAAGAACCACCCCATAATAGGGCAATTTGGAAGTTAAGGTCATTGATGAGGAGAGAAGGATAAAATTGGTTTATGCTTACTTTAGTAACGTTAAATTCAAAGGAAACTTTTATTTTTGATAAGTTATTTTTCTTTGAAATGAAGAAGAGCAAACTCCTTTTTGAACACCTCAAGCTTATACTTACCTCACTTGAGCTCATACAATAGAAATCCATGGATTTAGGGCCCTGAATCGCTTAAAAGGCAAAAACTTAGCAATTGAGATAATTACTCTTCAAGCTAAAAGCAAAGAAAGAATAGTAAGAGATAGTAAGGCAAAGTAATAATAATATAAAAAGAAAAGAGAAAAGATGAAGAAAAGAGGTTGGAAAATTAGGCCTAAGTGTAAGATGAAAGTCATACTCCAGTAAGGGTAGCCAAATTGAATTAAAAGGTAGAGAATTAAAGCCTAAATAGCCCCAAAGACACAAGGCTTTGAATCACAGTTCGAGCTTAGAAACCTAAAATCTCTATATCCACTTTGAAGCCTTTTTTATGCTAAATCACACCAGGCCTCCCCATCTACAATACCACCCTTACACAATAAAAGCTCTTTCAATCTTAAAAGGTAATCTATCTTTAATAAAAGTTGTTTTTTAAACTGGGGCAAGCATATTTCTAATTTTTCCTAAGGTTCTCGACTTGTACACCCAAGATTAATAAAATATTTCTTTCTAAATAGGCTTCTTCATTAGACCCTTTTGAAACCTTTGGACCAAAAGCTTAAATTCATAATGTTAAACTGAAAGAGACCTAATAGATTGATCAAGGCATCTCATGCAAAATAGACTATAATTTTGGGACTGTGATCAAAAGTGTAATCTAGGTCGAGAGTTTGTAAGGAAGTCCTCTTTGACTAAATTAGTTATGAGTTATCTTTTCCTTAAAAAAACAAGGATGTTTGAAATCACAAGGCCTTACCAAGCGGCTTAGCACAACATTAAGGCTAGAGAGAACATAAGATGCCTCATGTAATTGTCAAGGAAGGGTTCTTTACCTATTAGCAAACTAAAAAATAATATTAAAGAAAAAAGGAGAGAGAGAGAGAGAGAGAGAGAGAGAGAGTAAAGGCTTATTACAAATCTTTATTCCAAGTCCATGTCAGCCCAACTGGCCAAGTTGTCAATCCATTCCAAAAAAGTTGACCACAATAGTTTGGGCCATTCTCACTATTCTAAATTGAAGGAAATTGTCCTTAGTGTCTTTTTTGACGTAATTGGTTTTCACCAAAGGGTTTATTTGTAATTTTTTTCAAATCAAGTAGTGTTTAGGACAAGATTAATTTCCTCACCTTACATCTTTCACTATTGTTAGAATCTTAGCTAGCTCTTAAAAGTGTTATCCTACCTTCCATCTATTCAACTCTCTTCAAGATCTTTAGCAAGCCTATAGGGCGCTTCTCCTCATTGAATTCTCTCAAGCGAACCCAAAGGATACTTCCTTTTATCATTAATTCCTTTTAGTGAGCCCATAAGGCACTTTTATCCACCAAGTTCTTTTAGCAAGCTTATAGGGCACTTTTGTTCACCAAGTTCTTAACAAGCCCATAGGGTGCATCTATTCATCAATTCCTTTTGGTAAGACCATAGGGCACTTCATTAAGTCTAACTTAGGCTTGTTAGTCCCTAAGAGACGCTCTTACCTAAGTCAATGAGCCTAAAGAAGTACAACCGGGTTCTTCAGATTGATCCCAACTTTGGGATACTAGTCCCTAAGAGACGCTCTTGCCTAGGATAGGAGGCCTTAAAAGGTATGACTAGGTTCTTCAGATTAATCCCAACTTAGGGTTGGTAGTCCTCGAGAGATATTTCCTCTAAGGATAGTGAGCTTAGAGAGGTACGTCGGGTTCTTCAAATCAATTCCAACTTAAGGTTACTAGTCCCCTAGAGATGCTCCCGCCTAGATTAGTAAGCGTAGAGAGGCATAACTAGGTTCTTCAGATCGATCCCAACTTAGCGTTGCTAATCCTCGAAAGACGCTTCCACTTAGGTTAGTGAGCCTAGAGAGGCATGATTAGGTTCTTCAGATTGATCCCAGCTTAGGGTTGCTAGTCCTTGAGAGATACTCTTGTCTAGGTTGGTGAGCCTAGAAGGGCATGACTAGGTTCTCCAGATTGATTCCAACTTAAAGTTGCTAGTCTTCGAAATATGCCCTTGCCTAAGTTAATAAGCTTAGAGAGGTATGACCTGGTTCTCCAGATTGATCCTAGCTTAAGGTTATTCATCCTCGAGAGATACTTCTGCCTAGGTTAGTGAGTCTAGAGAGGCACGACTAGATTCTCTAGATCGATCCCAGCTTAGGGTTACTAGTCCTCAAGAGATGTTTCCACTTAGGTTAGTGAGCTTAGAAAGGCATGACCAAATTCTCCATGTCGATCCTAGCTTAGGATTGTTAGTCCATGAGAGACACTCTCGCTTAGCTCAGTGAACCTAAAGAGGTATGACCAATTCTTTAAATAAATCCTAACTTAGGGTTGCTAGTCCTCGAGAGACGCTCCCGCCTAGGTTAATTAGCTTAGAGAAGTATGACCAATTTCTCCAGATTGATCCCAACATAGGGTTGCTAGTCCTTAAAAGATGCTTTCGCCTATGTTAGTTAGCCTAGAGAGGTATAACTAGATTCTCTAAATCAATCTTAGCTTACTAGTCCTTAAGAGACACTTCTGCCTAGGTTAGAGAGCCTAGAGAGGTACGACCAGGTTCTCCAAATCGATTCCAGCTTAAGGTTATTAGTTCTTGAGAGACGTTCCCGCCTAGGTTGGTGAACCTAGAGAGGCATGATCAGGTTCTTCAAATCAATCCCAACTTAGGGTTTCTAGTCCCCGAGAGATACTTCCACTTAGGTTAGTAAGCTTAGAGAGGCACGACCAGGTTTTCCAGATTGATCCCAGCTTAAGGTTGCTAGTCCCTAAAAGATGCTCCCACTTAGGTTAGTAAGCCTACAGAGGCACAGCCAGGTTCTCCAGATCAATCCCAACTTAGGGATACTAGTCCCTGAGAGACGCTTTTGCCTAGGTTTGTAAGCCTAGAGAGGCACGACCAGGTTCTCCAGATCAATCCCAACTTAGGGTTTCTAGTCCCTAAGAGATGTTCTCGTTTAAGTTAGTAAGCTTAGAGAGGCACAACCAGGTTTCCCATATCGATCCTAACTTACGGTTGGTAGTCCCTAAGAGACACTCCCGCTTAAGTTAGTTAGCCTAAAGAGGCATAACCAAATTCTCCAGATCGATCTTAGCTTAGAGTTGCTAATCCTTAAAAGATACTCCCGCCTAGGTCAGTGAGCCTAAAGAGACACGACTAGGTTCTCCAGATCGATCTCAGCTTACGGTTATTAGTTTTCAAGAGACACTCCTGCTTAGGTTGGTGAACCTAGAAAGGTATGACTAGGTTCTTCAAATCGATCCCAACTTAGGGTTTCTAGTCTTCAAGAGATACTCCCACTTAAGTTAGTAAGCTTAGAGAGGCACGACCAAATTCTTCAAATTGATCCCAACTTGGGGTTGCTAATCCCCAAAAGGCGCTCCCGTTTAGGGTAGTAAGCCTAAAGAGGCAAGACCAGGTTCTTGCGATTGATCCCAACTTAGGGTTTCTAGTCTCCGAAAGGCACTTTGGCTTATGTTAGTAAGCTTAGAGACGCACGACCAGGTTTTTCATATTGATCCTAGCTTAGGGTTACTAGTCCCCAAGAGATTGGCTCCCGTCTAAGTTAGTGAGCTTAGAGAGGTACGATTAGTTTCTCTAGATCAATCTCAACTTAAGGTTACTTGCCCTTGAGAGACGTTCCTACTTAGGTTAGTGAGCGTAGAGAGGGATGACCAGGTTCTCCAAACCGATCCTAGCTTTAGGTTATTAGTTCTCGAGAGACGTTCTCACTTAGGTTGGTGAGCCTAGAGAGGTATAGCTAAGTTCTCCAAATCAATCCTAGCTTAAGGTTGCCAGTCTACGAGAAACACTCTCGCCTAAGTTGGTGAGCCTAGAGAGGCATGACCAGGTTCTCCAAATCGATCCTAGCTTAAGGTTGCTAATCTTTGAGAGACACTCCTTCCTAGGTTAGTAAGCCTAGAGAAGTACGACCAGATTCTTTAAATCGGTCCTACCTTAGGCTTGCTAGTCCCACCTTAAGGTTGCTGGTCCCACCTTAGGGTTACTAGTCCCTAAGAGACGCTCCCGCTTATATTAGTGAGCTTAAAGATTCTTTAGATCAATCCTAACTTAGATTTGCTAATCTTTGAGAGACACTCCCACCTATGTTAGTGAGCCTAGAAAAGTAAGACCAGGTTCTTTAGATCAATCCCAACTTAGGGTTGCTAGTCCCCAAGAGACACTTTTGCTTAGTTTAGTAGGCCTAGCGAAGCACGATCAAGTTTTTCATATCAATTCCAACTTAAGATTGCTAGTTTTCGAGAAACGTTCCCACCTAGATTAGTGAGGCTAGAGAGGCACGATCAAGTTCTCCAAATTAATTCCACCATAAGGTTGCTTGTCCCCTAGAGACACTTCTACCTAAGTTAATGAGCTTAGAAGGACAAGACCAGACTTCATTTCTCCTTTTCAGCCCTTAAAGTACTTCCTCTCTCTTATACCTTTTCGCCAAATCCCCAATAGATCGAGTCTAGAATAGCTAGTCATCCTTAGGGCAAAAATAATGTTTTTTTGTCTTTGTGACAAAGTTTTATTCAAATTTCATCACAAAGAGGGGCGGGTGTAGACACCCAATTTTTACCTCCTTTATTTTATTTCATTTCAGGATAAGGGATCTTAAATTAGGAAAAACACAAAAAAAAATAGAAAATTAAAGAAAATCCAAAAAATTAAGAAATTTAGAAAAAAAAAAAGAAGTTTATAAAAATATAAAAAAAATAAAGATATAGGAAATAGCATAAAAAATAAGAAATATAGGAAAAATATCAAAAAAATAAGAAAATAAGAAAAAACATAAAAATAAGAAATTTAGGAAAATACAAAAAAATGAAAACAATTAGAAAAATACATAGAGAATTGAAAAGTCACAAAAAATAGAAAAAAAATGAAGAAAAATAGAAGATTTAGGGAGTTTAGAAAATAATAATTTTTTAATAGAATATAATTTTAGTTTTAATAAAAGTAAAAAGGAGATTATTGAGCTCGGTTTTAGATTTGAATTTAACTTAGGCTGACCTAGTCCATATGTGCAATTTAATTGTACATTAGACAAGATATAGGCTAACAACTTAATAAATAAGCATATGAGCATGGCATTGGGTTTAAACATAAATTCAAGGGTTCAAATCTTAACAAAGGTATAGAAAGCCTTTTTTCCTTTTTCTTAGAGGACACTTGGCACTGCTATGTATCAGGGGTTTACTGTGCCACGTTCCTTGACATGTGGCACAATTAGATTGGGTTATGGTTGACGTAGCGCCACGTGGCAAGCTACTTCAAATGCCTATTACCATATCAATTGTAATGTACCACGTGAGGACATATGGCGCATGGTCATTGGACAACGTAACTAATGTAGTGCTACGTTGGTTGCCTTTCTCTCCCTTTCCCTTCTTTTCCTCCATTTTCCCTAGTAAAACAAACCCAACCCCTTCACTTTGGCCTCATTTTTTGCAATAATCACGAGCTTAATTATACTAATCAATGAGTGATTCTCATCCTACACATGGCCTACTTCAAATAGAACCCAAGTATACATCCAGATTCATGCATTTGGGCATCCAAATTGAACACCAAAAATAGGAAAAAAACTAAAATTCTAGAAATTTATATTCAATTAAATTTTGACTTTCCTTACTTTTTGAGTTGCTTTTAAGTATAAAAAAGGGGTTTGGAATTCATTTAAGACATACACAATCACACACAAACATTGGATTCACTCACAAATACTTTCCCTCATTTTTCGATCACTCTCTCTCTTTATACTCGCAACCTCTCTCTCTCTTTCTCTAGCCTCCCCTGAAGCACACTACCACCTTTGTTTAGCTCCTCGAGCCACCAACTTCCAGATGTAACTACCCCTACCTCTTACCGTATCCTAAGTCCCCTTCGCCATTAAAACCTTAACCGCCACGCTCCACTGCGACAATCGCCACCAACAACGAAGTTAGGCCATAACACTTGGCCTACCCCCCTTAAGTCCAATAAAAAAACTCATGAATCTTCTTTTCCCCACTCGCTTCAACCATCAGATCGGCCCAAATCACCCTCTACTATTGCTGCTACCATTGAAGACATTGGAACCTGACCCTGATTCGAAGTCCGAGCCACAATCTGACTCGTAACCCGTTCCTACCCAATTCGTACGCTTAATCCAGTATCCAATTTAACCTTATTTATTTGCCTTCTTATATTTTGTTTATCAATTTTGTTTTTTTTTATTTTATTTTTTTATATATTTCATTTTGAATGTAAATGTAATAAAAAATTAAAAAGAAAAAGAAAAAAATAAAAAAGAAGAGAAAAAAAAAGGGAATAAAGGAAAATCAAGAAAAAATGAAAAAGAATATTTTATTTTTTTTAGTTTAGTAGAAATAGATAAAAAATAATAAATAAGATAATATAAAAAATAATAAAAGTAAAAATAAATAAATAAGTTAGTGAATAAACAAATCGTCTTATCACTTAGAAAAACATTTTTTTTTTTTTACATAAGCAAAATAAATCAACTCATATCCAAAAATTAAGGCCCTTTAGAATTTTTTCAAAGAATAAAAGTTCCAATTTAAAACCTTTTTTTCTTTAAATTTCCTAAAATAAACTAAACTGGGTTAAAATGTAAATCTGGTGTATTTTCAAATTAAAACAAACCTAACTCACTAAAGTTTTACGAAAAAAAACTATGTGTTTCTGATCTTGAATAGCGAATACGTAGGTATCTACAAGGCGATGGTAAAAAATGAAAAAAACTTGATTTTCTGTTTTTTTTTTTTTAATTTAGATTACTCAAGTTATCTAATTTAGTTAAATAATTGAGTTATGTTTTATAGAATTAAAAGGTGATTTTTAAGGTTAAAATTAAATTTGGAAAGTTAATAATACCCATAAAGGTTTAAAATCTTAACCCTCTAATATAAATCTCTAGTTTTAATACCGTTTTTGAAAATCAATTTTTATCGTTGGATTAGTTGCTAAGTTATAATCAATCTATCTGATTGGTTATAACTTAATTCTTTTTCCCAACTTTGGTCGAGTGGCGACTTCAAAACGTTTTTGAAGTATAAGAAATCGGTTTTCTTTAAACCTCAGTCGAGGATTAGTGTTAAACTAGTAGAGTTTAATACTGATCAATTTGAAGAAATCCTAATTTATAAAAATCAGGAGGAAAAAACTAAGCTCGACACTAGTAACTAAAAAATAAAATAAAATTGAGATAAACCTTACTGTCACATTAATATGAAGTAAGTACACTTATCAATTTTAGTACATGATAAATATAAGTTCAAATGTCGATCCCTTAGGTATTAATAAAGTGATTACATTACTTTACCCCTCATTTATTACCTAACCTAACAATTCAACTTTAATTATTAAAAATTACTAACCTATATTAAAACTAACTAAAGTAATCTAATTAAAATAAAATAACTAACAAAATATAGAAATAAAAGAAAATTTAAACTAATTATAGATGCATTAGAGCATCTATACAATCCATTAATCTCTTTCCAACTAATTGGTCAATGAGAATTCTTAAAATATACTAATATTTCTCTTAAACACATTAATACCTACCCTTAGAATAATTAATTGAGATCTCTTTTTAATAAGAAATACTAGGATTACATTAAGCTTTGTGAATCCTCTAATTAGGTTTCATTATAATTCAAAGAAATATTTTGTCTCTAGGTCTACATTCAACTTCTTTTAATTTTGCTAGATCTATTTACATGCATCATCTCTTGGTCTATAGATGTAAAATCTAATATCAAATCAATATGCTAGAAATATTAATTCAAAGTAATAAAAGAACACGTAATTAGATTGTAGAAAACTAGAAATTGTAGATTAATAATAAAGGAAAAATAATAATACAATGTAGAGGTATAAAAATTGCTATATTAATTATTGGGTTAAGTACATTATTTATTTGGGCTTAACTTATTGAGTTAGGTGATAGTACTTAAGGAGTCAGTCCATATATTGAGATGATTAAGGGAGATTTTACTTGGTGGGCTAGGAATAAAAATCGTTAGACCAGTTTATCTGCATTGAATCTTTTTCAAGCAGACTCATGCACTACGGAAGGTTGTTGCCCTTAGGCCCCATTAGTTAGCTCATTCTGGATAATTATGAATTAAACATACTTCATCTCATCCGTTGATCACCTAGATGATCGAATGTCAAGCCTGATTTTTCATTTTTTTATTTTAATTTCATTTCCCTTAACTTAATTTAAACTAAATCTTATACCTATTTAATTTAAACCCTCGACTATTGTTAAAGGAAATTCGATTTCTTTTTTAAAAAAACTTTAGAGTTGCCACTTAGTAAAACTGGGAAGGTGATTAGATTAAATTAGAATTGACTAGGCAGATCGATTCTAATTTAGCTACTAGTTTGCGTTTTGAAAACTTTTTGAAAAGGATTCAAGAAATTAGATTTCTTGAGTTTGGGAGCTACCTTATTAAATCTTAAGAAGTATTATTATCAACTTTTCAAAATTAAGCTTTTTTTTTTTCAAAATGATCCTTTTTTGATTTTTTTTTTAAAATAAAAAAAAACATAAGTTTTTACTAATTTTACATTGCTTCGAAACTACCTACGTATCTACTAGTTAAGATTAAACATATGTAGTTTCTTCTTAAAAAAACTTTAGTAGGTTAGTTTTTTTTTTTTTTTATAAAAAACAATGGGGTCAAATTTATGTTTTTATTAATCGTTTTATTTTTATTAAGAAAAATCACTAAAGCATAATTTTTATAAAAAAAAACCCTAAAAACCTAATTTTTTGAAAAATCCTAAATTAAGATTTTTATTTATTTTTAAAGAAACAATTAAGTGATAAAATTATTTTAAGATGGTAAAACTTTTCTATGGAAAAGATACCTAACTATATAAAAGATGCATGTAGACACTTCATTTTTCCTCTCTTTTTATTTTTATTTATTAGAATAGGTTAAAGGATCTTAAATTAAGGAAAATAAAAAAATAGAAAATTAAAGAAAGCCCCAAAAATAAGAGATTTATAAAAAAATAAGAAAACCCCAAAAAATATGAAATTTAGGAAAATACAAAAAATAGGAAAATAGGAAAAAACAAGAAAATAGGAAATTTACGAAAACTAAAATAATGGAAAATTTTAGAAAAATATATAAAAAATAAAAAAAAAAGGAATTTAGAAAATAATAAAAAAATTACATAGTTTAAATAGAATTGAGTTTTAATTTAAATAAATTCAAGTAAAAAACGGTTGAATCTGGACTTATATTTAAATTTAAAGATGATCTAGCTCATATTTACAACGGTTTAACGGACAATCACTTATACATTATAATGGGGTTTAGTTGTAGATTATGAGTTCAAAACTGCCATCACTAAACTATGTATCTAATTATGAGAAAAAAAAAAAGAAAAAAGAAAAAAGAGAGGACATACATACACGCACACACGTAAGAGGGAACCACTTAGAAAACAGCCAGACCCTCACTCTCTCTCCCGCTCTCTCTCTCTCCTGGATCTCTCGCGGCACGCTCGGCCGATTCTCCTTCTCTCTCACTAAGCCGAACACACACACACAAATTGGACTCGCACTCTCCCTCTCTCGCTCACAGGACCAAACCATAGCAGACCCTAACCTACTCCAGCCTCTCACACAGCGCCGATCACCCGAACATTCACACGACTCAGGCCGCTTCTCTCTCTCTCTCATTACAACCAAAATAGAAACACACACACATACAAGGGGCAAAATCCACTTTTGAACAGAGGAGCAGCACACACACACATTCTCAGCCTTATCTCTTTCACAGACTCTCTCGATACACTCTCGTCTCTCTCTTAACATACCTTCTCTTTCTCTCTCTCGACCAACCCACTCTCACGCACATCACCGACCACCCTCATCCTTCAACCACCGACCCAACCATCCACCATCCTCGTTGACCGACTCCCTCGGGGATCCACACACACTTCTCTCTCCTTCACAACGAGCTACGAACTCGTCTCTCTTAGCCTTCACCCCATGTCCACGTTAATGGCCACAAGTCACCACATAGTCTATCGCTCCATCACCATCGACGGCTTCATCATTGCAACAGCACAAGCAACATACACACGCCTGCGACCGTGAACCCAAACCCAGTCATCCTTGCTGTTGAACACGACCCACAACCAAGCACCACACTCCATCTCCAAATCTGACGCTGCAATAGTCAACCCCACATGTGACCGCCAATCTCGACCACCATCGAAACCTCCACAAAATCTTAAGGCATAGTGTTTAAAACCCCTATCATTAGTTACTTTGTCAAAAAAATCCAGTTTTCCTTTCGATTTGTTGGAAGAATCACTTTGTGCGAAATTGGACTGCTGCTATTATTGAAGGAAAGAAGAAGAAGAAGACCCATGTGTTGTTGAATCTCTTGATCTAACTCGACCCATCATGTCTGACCTGCACCCTGCTCCTATGCAATCCTTGTGAAGCCCCTGGTCCGAACTTGCTTGTTTAGGGGATAGCGTAGTTTAGTTGTTTTATTTTATTTATTTATTTTATGCAATTGCAATTATAAAAAATATATAAAAAAAAACACAAAAAGACGAAAAGAAAGAAACAAGAAAAAACGAAAAGAAGAAAGACAAAAAAGAGGAAAGAAAGAAAAGCAAAAAAAAGGAAGAATTATCTAGTTTTATTTTTTAACTAAAAAAACAAAAAAATAACTAATAATAATAAATAGATAAATAATAAATAATAAATTTATTTTATCACTTAGAAAATTAACTTTCCAAAAATAAATGGAATTTTTGCTAAATAGCATTACTTTAGAATTTTCCAAAAAATCAAATCAATTTAGGACCCTTAAAATTTTTTCTTTAAATAAATAAAAAACAAGTAAATAATGTAAACCTAATTGGTTTTTAAAAATTAAAATTAATTCAACATGCTATGTTTTTGGAAAATAAACTACAGAAGTTTGATCCTGAATAGTGGATATATAGGCACCTATACGTAAGTACAGGGTGACTTAAAATAAGAAAATTTTTATTTTTTCCATCTTTATAGATATTTGTATAAGTTAATTAATTTAGTCACATATAATATGATTAGTTGTTTGGAAATTAAAAATGATATATTTAAAAAGCGAAATTAAATTCGGAAAGTTAAAAAGCGATACCCGTTAGGGTTTAATAAATTATCCCCTAAATTTAGATTTTTGGTTTTCAGAAAACCGTTTTATAAAATGGTTTAAACGATAGACCGGTAACTAAGTTATAATAAATCTATTCAATTGATTATAACTTAATTTTTTTTTAATTTCGGTTAGATGGCGACTCCAAAATACTTTAAAAAATGTAAAAGGAATCTATTTTCTTTAAACCTTAGTCGAGGACCAGTACTAAACGGGTAAGGGTTTAGTATTGATCAGTTTAAAGAAGACTTGATTTAAAAAGCACCAAGAAAGTGAAAAATCAAGCTCAATAATGCATAAATTATGAAAGGAAAGCCTAACTATATAAAAATGTTTAATCATGGAAAAGATATATAGGATAAATATAAGAAAGATGTTTAAACCACGGAAAAAATATCTAAATCATAGAAAAAATGTTTATTAAAGGTTTATTTTTTATTTTATAGAAAATTCTCTAAAAATGTCTTAGTTTAGAAAAGGATTTGATATTATTAGTTTTTTTTTTCTTTTGAAAAATGTATTTTTCTAATTGAGAAATTCTAAAGACCTAATGCTTAAAAAAAAAAGTTTAGAAAAGGCATATTTCCCTAAGCTAAAATATTTTCCTTTTTATATATCTTGAAGACAACTACTAAACCAATTACTAAATAAACATATGATAAGTAAATAAACTAAAAGAGAGCAAAGACAAAACGAATAAAAAGTAAACAACTCAACTTGCCTGATTGTGTGCAAGACACAGCAAATCACTGTATTTTGCGTGCCATTTTCTATTATTGTTCATTGTTGAGATAGGACCGCATGTGGACATTAGGAATGTATGTATGTCGCTGGTTGTTGGTGCACTATTCGGTTGCGTAATAGGTCATGTGTAGCACTACTGGGGTTGTATCGGTATAGGAGTAAGAGTGAGTGATGGTCGGGTTACTATCTTGTAGCTGATGTTGGGGTTGAGAGTGGTGTATTGTAGATTATCAGTGTATTTGTGATAGTCAATGTAAATGTGGTTGTTTCGATGGTGAAGGGGCTTAGAAGTAGTTAGAGCTATTAAGCATAGGTTTGAATTGTGTGTGTATATCATTGAAAAATTCCTTTTCTCGTGTCGCACAATCCCTATTTATAAAATTCTAAAACAAATCTTTTAAATAAAATCAAATATAAATCGATAAAGATCCAAAATAAATTTGAATAACACAAATTGTGATTTTATTGGATATAACATTATTATATCGATTTTTTTTCTTAATAACTTTTTTGTCAAGATTCTATAACAACCTAAACCAATTAATCTTTTTTGAATTTTTCTTTTTTGAAAATTTTCTATTTTTTTTCTTTATATCATTTTTCAATTTTTTTTGTTATTTTTTGAATTAGGACCCTTAATTCAAATTAAAACTATATGAGAGCAAATATGTGATGTCTACAATTGCTCCTATTTGCAGTAAAGTTTGAGTAAAACTTTGTCATAAGATAAAAGAGATACCATTTTTGCCTTGAGGATAACTCTATCTTAAGAAACGTTACGACTAGCTAGCTTTCTTAAAACTGATCCGTTGGGGATTTGGTGACAAAAAAAAAAAAAAAACTCGAAAAGAACAATAGTGAGGGCAATACCTCTATAGGCTGGCAAGAACCCTAAAATTTCTAAAAGAATGGTGGTACCTTATGAGTTAGCTAACTTAAGTGATTGGGCAGAGCGCTTTTTGAGCTAACGAAGACTGTAAAAGATACTAAAAGAAAGGTAGTGCCCTATGAGCTAGCTAACTTAAGCGAATGAGCAAAGCGCTTCTTAAGTTGGTTAAAACCCTAAATGATAACTTGGTAATGCCCTTATAAGCGGACTAACCTCAATAATTAAGTAAAGTGCTTTTTGTGTTAATTAAGACCTTAAACAAGAACTTGGTATTGCTCTTTTGAGCTAACTAACGTTAATAATTTGGTAAAGCATTTCTTGAGTTGGCTAAGACCCTAAATAAGAACCGGGTAGTACTCCTTTGAGCTGGTTAACCTTGGTAATTGGGAAAAGCACTCCTTAAGCTGGCTAAGACCATAAATGAAAACCTGGTCGTACTCCTCTAAGCTAACTAACCTATATGAATAGGCAAAGAGCTCCTTAAGCTAGCTAACCTAAGTGAAAACCTGGTTGTACTTCTTTGAGCTGACTAACCTATGTGAATAGGCAAAGCATTCCTTGAGCTGGCTAAGACCTTAATGAAAACCTAGTCGTGCTCCTCTAAGCTGACAAACCTAGGTGAATGGGCAAAGCTTTCCTTGAGCTAGTTAAGATTTGAAATGAAAACCTGGTCATGCTCCTCTAAGTTAACTAACCTAGGTGGATGGGCAAAGTGCTCCTTGAGCTGACTAATGTAAACCTTAAAGTTAAGTCAAGTGACCGTAGAATTGAACTTAAAACACAAAATTTAGGGCAGTTAAAGGATCCGATCAAACCCAAATTATAAACTATGGATAGAAATATTAGTAAAAATGACCCAGTAAACTTGAATTTAAGAAAATAAGTAATAAAATAAGAAATTATAAAATTTTTAAATTTTAAGTATAATAATTGTCAATTATCTAAAAGGCAAAATATGTAATCTAATAACTAATAAATTACTAGAGATAGATTATATGTACACTAAAAATCATATAATGACTTAAATAATAATTAGGAATATTCACATGTATCCTACATGTAGATAAAAATATGCGAAATTACTTAAATTGTCTAAAAACTTATTAAATAATTAAATAAAATTATTAATTAATTAAGAAAAAAATTAGAGGAATAAGGAATGATGTGTAGTTGGTCATGGCAAGGCAGGAAGTGAAGAAGAAAAATTACCCAATCAAAATTAAGCAATACAAAAAGTAAAAATTAAGGGATTTGAACAATGTCTTATCTAATTAAATGTACATTAATTACCACAAAGCTCTATAAATAGGGAAAAAATTACAGAGCTCCTTTATACAGTTAGAAATCAGAAAAAAAAATAGAGAGCATAAAAAATTCAAGAGAAAAATTAGGGTTAAAAAAAAAAGAAGGAAATTTGTACAATTGGAGCTAACTAGCCAAACCTACACACTACCACCACCTGGGACTAAGCCACCACCTGGGACTAAGCCACCACCTAGGACTAAGCCACCACCATTACCCTACTCTAGAACCATTACCTGGACTGGCCGACACATCTAGACCGGTGTTGGAAGGCCAAAAGTCATTGGACCGAGTGAGTCATTCATTTGCTCCAATTTTGTATAATTTCATAAAATTATTTATTTTGCCCTGAAATTTATGAAATTTATTATTCTGAGGTTTTATTGTATGTAGATTTAGGGAAAAATAGTGATTAAGTGTAATCACGTTTGAAAATATAGGATTCTTAAGAAATTAAGTAAAACCGAACATGATTAGGATTATAAATAAATAGGCTTAGGAGTGTAGTTTGGAGCTCAAATTTTTTTCTGTAGAATACTTAAGTGATATAGAATAATGCTATGGAGCTATTTTTATAAAATTTAATTTTAAAAAATTTTAGGTAAATTTTTAGCCCTAAAATGATAAAAAAAATTGAGTAATTTTGGATTAATTAAGTGATTAAGACATTAATTACTGATTTAGATAGTAATTAGATGGTTATGGATGTTAATCTCTATTATGGAAACCTAATCCTAGCCTTTGGAGTGTTAAGTGTAATTAATGAAAGAATTATGTGGTAATTGCAGGAAATTAGGAATATGTAGAATTGAAAATTTAATAAATATGAAAAATTAAATTTAATCAGATAATATAATAATAAAAATCAGAATATAATAAATCTAAAAAAAATTTAATTTTAGGTAATTGTATAAAAAATGTAAGATTTTCTCATATTGGGAATAAATCCGGTATCCCAATTAGGATTAGCATGTGTCGAACGGTTTAGAACACTAAATTAAGACCTAATATGATATTAGAATACTCGAACTTAATGTGATTAATTTCACATTAAGATTCAAGCATATTTAAGATTCTAAAATCAAAACTAGAATCTAATTTAAAAACCAAATCCCGAAATAGGGTAGAATGAATCATTAGTAAATAATAGGTATACATGGAAAAATGAGTTAAATTATAACTTAGAATATGAATAATTAAAGTATAAGTACTAAATAGACTTATTTGTATTATACAATACCTAGAGACAAATCGATTTGCAATTAAGTGATCGGGCGACTGAGAAATTCCAAGTAAGTTGGATTATTACTTACTGTATTAGAGTGCTATTTTATGGTACTCGGAGACTTAGGATTGTAATGTGATTGTAAGTAGTTTACGCATGTGTTTGATGTATCTGAATTTGTGCTGAAATTTTTAATGTGATTGATTTTGTGTTATGATTGAATTACTGTGAAATTGTTTGAACACCCTGAATGAAAGTTAATCTTATTCGACTCTAATGATAAAAAATGTCATGCATTGCAACCCGTTAGGGGATCATTAGGATTCTCCAACCAAAAACTGACCCCTTCGAAAGGGATAAGGTAGGATTGCATAATGGTCCCTTCTTCATCTTTAGTTGAACTAAGTGACCGGAGAGGAGGTCGCGGTGAGGGTGAAGTCAATGGTTTGAAGGTAGTCGCGAGAGAAGCGGTGTCTCTATTGCACAAGTTTGAGTTTGGTTGTGAGCTGCTGCATAACATGAAAACTCCTCAACTCGAATTAGAGCGGGTGAAATTTCTCTGATTTCTCAACGAACCGGACTACATTATGTGATGACACTTGATTATTGCATTGCATTAAAATAATTGCTTGATAATCTTGTTCGTGTTTGTATACTTTCATGAGTCTCTAATTCAACTTATTAAGCTGTAGTTGCTCATACCCTTATAGATCCTTTTGCAGATCCTGATTTCTGAATATTTCAAGTATTATACCCTTACAATTATCCAGAGGTTAGCTTTTTTGAAGCCAGGGGTGTAAGGATCGATTTGCTTAGTAGTAGATGTGTAGCTAGAGTGTCCTTTGTAGTTTAAGAATGAAAGACTAATAGTTGTTATATAAATTAGTAAACCGTTATTTTTATGTAGAGTTTCCTGGAAAGTTCTGTGAACTTTACGTATAATTATGTATGTTTATTAAAAATTTATGATAATTACTATATTTGTAGTTAAACACTTAATTGGATTGTTTACTTCAAAGCGAGGAGTTGTCGACGCCTTGTGTAGATCATGTCTATAGTAGGTACTGTGAAGCCAATTACTATCATAGAATAGTTTATACGGCGAAACTATTGCGACTCTATGACTTCGGGGTGTAACAGCTAAGACCCTAAATAAAAACCTAGTTATGCTCCTCTAAGTTGACTAACTTAGGTGAATGAGCAAAGTGCTCCTTGAGATAGCTAAAACCCTAAATGAAAACCTAGTCATGCTCTTCTGTGCTGAGTGACCTAAACAAAAGCGTCTCTAAGGGACTAGCAATCTTAGCTGAAAAGTCGACATAAATCCTAGCTGTGCTCCTTTGAGTTAACTAACTTAGGCGATCGAGCAAAGTGCTCATTGAGCTAGCTAAAGCCCTATATGAGAATTAAGTTAAGTTAGCATTCTATGAGCTAGCTATAACCTAAAAGAGAACATAAATTGGGGTAGCGCTCTAGGTACTGGTTGGAACCCTCAGAAACTATGAATAGGGGCTGGACTCTAAGAGCTGGCTAAAACCTTAAAAGGGAAATATAAATTAGGATAATGCTCCACGAGTTGGCTGAAACCCTAAGACAATGTAAATTGGGATTGTGCTCTAAGAGCAGGTTAGATCCCTAAATGAGAAGCTAAATAGGGATAACGCTCTATGAGCTTTTTAGGACCCTTAGAAACAAAATTGGGAGATGTAACCTTTTGAAATAAACCTCTTAACTTGAGAAATTTTATAATAAAAAGGCATTAAGGATAAGATTTCTTGAATTGAAAAAGAATTAATGGACATCAAAAACTAAATCAGGGAGAATGACTTAGAAGTAAATTACATCAATTCTAAAATTTGGCTACTTGGGTTGACATAGACTTGAAAATTGAGGGAAAAACTTGTAATAAGCCTTTACTTTCTCTCTTTTTCCTTTCTTTTATCTCTCTACTCATCATTTTTTGTCTTTTTTTTTGTCTATCTTTTTTTTCTTTCTTTTTTTTTGCAAAGTTTGCTAACAAATACAAATTTTAATCTAAGAAAGAAGTGTTATAACCATTCCCTTCCTTAGCAACTATATAGGGCATCTCATATTTGTCTTAGTGTCTGGCCTTAATACTGAGTTTCTAGTTGAGGCCATATGATTTTAGACATTCATTTCCTAAGGAAAAGGTAACTCACTATTAGTTTTGTTGAAGAGGACTTTCTTGCGACTCTTGGTTTAAAGTTTGCTTTTGACTATCATTCCAAAAATTATAGTTCAATTTGGAAGTGATACGCTTTGATCAATTCATTAGGTCTTTTTGGGTTCAGTATTGTGAATTGGACTTTTGGCCAAATGGTTTTAAAAGGGATTAATGAGAGGGCATATTTTCAAAGAAATATTTTTATCTGATCTAGGTGTACAAGTCAAGAACCCTTAGGAAAGAACTAGATGTGTGCTTGCTCCGGTTTCAAAAATAATTTTTATTTTAGATAAATTATTTTTAAAGATCATAAGAGCTTTAATTAAGTAGGGAGGTATTGTAGTTGAGGAGGTCTTGTGTGATTCAAGATGAATAAGAAGGTTTTGTATTCATGATTTGGAGTGCGATTTTGAAATGATATGGGTTTTGTGTTAGTGGTTGGGAATGTGATTTAAGACCTTGTATTTTTAGAGCAACTTGGGCTTTTGGGCCTTCTTTGGATGGGGATTTTCTTAAGCCTGATGTTCAGGCCTTTTTTTTCTTTTTCTTTCTTCTTTTTTTTTTCCCTTTCTTTTTCTCTTTTTTTTTTCTCTTCCTTTTTTTTTTTGCCCCATTATTTCTTGCTTTTCTTTCCCTTAAAGTAATTATCTCTTTTGTTGAGTCTTTGCCTTCAAATGAATAAAGGTCTTAAATCTATGGGTTTCGAGTATATGAGCTTGGGTAAGGTATGTGTTGTCTTGAGGTGTTTAGCTTTTCTTTAGAGGAAACAATTTATTAAAAATAAAAGTTATCCTTGAATTGTTATTACTAAGGTAAGTAGATTTCAATTTTATCCTTCTCCCCTAATCAATGACCTTAACCTTCGAATTGCCCCAGTGTTGGATAGTTCTTGATAAGGTTCACATTTGAAATTATTCCAAAGGATAATTGTGTTTGGGAATTGAGAATAAATGCCTAACTTTATTTTAATCTTCGTATCAAATTTAAAACGTACCTCCTTTAGGGAATGTGTCTAAAAATCCCTTATCGTGATGTTTCTCATCTCTCAAAGTGTTTAAGAGTTAGTTTGTAGTATACAACTTTACTCTTTTTATCCTAAACTTTTTCTAAAAATAAGTTACCAATTCCCTAGGTAAGAGATGATTTGCCTTAGGGTGGAGATTGGCCTTGTCTCCTAATTTCTTGAAACATGCCCCGATTGTGAAACAATAACTTTCATTCGACTTGAGTTCAAAATGAAATTTCAAAAACCAAATGCTGCATACTTTTCCTAGACTTATAGGTCTTAATGCCCCTTATCTTCCATGTGTGATTTCGAGTTTAGTTCTTTAGAGTCAAATGGGCTAACATTGACATTTTTTGAGGTGGAAGGGATTGTGAATTGCCTTGTTTGTTTGTACTAAGGACCAAGTTTAGGATGGTGTTTCATGACTTTGTGTTTAGACTTGGTTCATGGTTAGACTTGATGGACCAAAGGTTTTGAGTTGGTTTGGTTACCCTGATAAGTCATGGGCTTATGTCTGCCCTAAGTCTCATAAGGATTTGTAATCGTTAGCAACTTCTTCTTTTTTTTTTTTTTTTAATGAAAGAGAGAGAAATAGGGCTTTATTTTACAAAAACTGAGTGATTAAATTATAAATGGGAGATTTCTTTCTTAAGATTCTATATATAAGCCTCCATAATTATTTACATATAGAACAACATTATTGAAAGTCTATTTGCAAAAGAGGAATACTAAAGAATATGCTAAAAGGAAACTTTTGTTATAATGGCAAAAAGAAATAGAGAAAAGGGATCCTAACATTGTGCTCGATCATTTTTCAATGAAAAATAATCCTAATTTCAGAAAATTCTAGTGGCTAGCTCTCTTAATGTTCTCATTAGAGTCGCCAAACTATTGAGTATGATTTTTCAGTTTTTTATTTTAATTTCATTTTCCTTAACCTGATTTAAACTAAACCCTATGCTTATTTAATTTAAACCCTTAACTAAAGTTAAAGAAAACCCAATTTCTTTATTTTGAAAAATTTTGGAGTTACTACCTAGTAAAATTAAGAAAGGTGATTAAATTGGAATTGGCTAGGTAGATCGATTCTAATTTAGTCACTAGTCTACGCTTTGAAAACTTTTTTAAAAGAATTGAAGAAACTAGATTTTTTAAGTTTGAGAGCTACTTTATTAAACACTAACGAGTACCATTATCAATTTTCTGAAATTAAGCTTTTTTTTTTTCAAAATTATCCTTTTTTGAATTTTTTTAAAAAATAAAAAACCTAAGTTTATATAGATTTTACGTCGCCCTAAAGGTGCTTACGTACCCGCTAATCGTGATCAGACGTTTGTTGTTCTTTCTTAGAAAAAAATTAGCTAGTTGGTTCTTTTTATAAAAAACCAATCAAGTTAAATTTACGTTTTTATTAACCGTTTTATTTTTATTAAGAAAAATCCCTAAAAGCCTAATTTTTATTTGAAAAACCCTAAGAACTTAATTTTTTGAAAAGTCCTAAATTAAGATTTTTATTTTTTAAAAGAAACAATTAAGTGAAAATTTTTTTAAGATGATAAAACTTTTATATACAAAAAATTCCTAAATCATGGAAGAGAAGCCTAACTATATAGAAGATGTCTAATAATGAAAAAGATGTCTAACTATGAAAAAGATATCTCAATCATAAAAAAAATGTCTAAATTATGGAAAAAAGCCTAAACATACGAATGATGTCTAAACCATAGAAAAAATATCTATTAAAGATTTTTTTTTATTTTATGGAAAATTCTCTAAAAATGTCATAGTTTGGAAAAGGGTTCATTATTATTATTATTATTTCCTTTTGAAAAAAGTATTTTTCTAATTGAGAAATTTTGAAGACCTAATGCTTAAAAAAAAAGTTCAGAAAAGGCATAATTCCTTAAGCTAAAATATTTTTCCTTTTATATATTTTAAAGACAACTACTAAACCAATTACTAAATAAACATATGATAAGTAAATAAACCAAAAGAGAGTAAAGACAAAACAGATAAAAAGTAAACAACTCAACTTACTTGATCGTACGCGAGATAGAGCAGATCACTGTACTTTGCAACCATTTTCTATTGTTGTTCATTGTTGAGAGAGGACCATATGTGGATACTAGGGCCATACGTGTGTCATTGGTTGTTGGTGCGCTATTCGATTCTGTATTGGGTAATGCGTGTCGCTACTATGGTTGTGTTTATGTAGGAGTAAGAGTAGGTGATGGTCAGATTGCTAACGTATGGCTGACATTGGGGTTGAGAGTGGTGTATTGCAAATTGTCAACGTGCTTGTGACAGTGAGTGTGAATGGGGTTGTTTTGATGGCGAAAGGGCTCGAAAGTAGTCGGAGCTATCAAGGATGGGATTGAACAGTGTACGTGTGTCATTGAAAAATTCCTTTTCTTATGCCGTGTGATCCCTATTTGTAAAATTCTGAAACAAATCTTTTGGATTGAATCAAATATAAATTAATAAAGATCTAAAAGAGATTTGAATTACACAAATCTTGATTTTATTGGATATAACATTATCATATTAAATTTGTGTTTTTTTAACAACTTTTTAGTCAAGATTCTATAACAACTTAATCCAATTAATCTTTTTTTTTTCTTCTTTTTATAATTTTTTTTTCTTTTTCTGAAAATTTTCTATTTTTTTTTTGTATTTTTATCATTTTTCAAATTTTTTTGTTATTTTTTTGAATTAGGACCCTTAAAATAAACAAAAATTAAAACTATGGAGGCTAAAAATAGGGTATCTATAAGACAGATGCTATCTTGCCCAAGAGTTTATAAATACCTAGCATTTTCTCCTTATTTATGACTCTTAGAGAGAATAGAGAAACAAGATAACACTCTAAGAAATCTCTACTCTCTAAGATCAAATAAGCAGTTTAGGTAAAGAGCTGAACTCATTTGCTTAGGCTACAATGTGAACGCTTGAGGTCCCCTAAGGCTGCTTTATATATCACTTGTGCATTTGAAACACTGAGATTGTTTGTTCCTCCTCCCTAACTTGTTCTTACCTAATCATCCTTTTAGGTGATAATTTCGCTTTACTTTTTTGAAGCGACGTGTATTGCATCATTCATGTAGCACGTATGTAACTACTCTAATTGGACCTCTACATCTACATTTTAGTGAATCTATTGGGGAAGTGATAAGGATTGAATCTCTATTGCCAAGATGATAAGGAATCAAAGGATCAATCTAGAAAAAAACAGCAGTGAATCTAAAAACGAACAAGAATAGGTATTCAAAGAAAATGAGTATGAAGAACAGGAAGGATTTCGATAGTGAATGTGGATAGATATAACTCACCAAAACACAAACACAATCAAGGGTTTAAGCTCAAAATAGAGTTTGATACGACTCATGAACATTAAGTGTTAGTCAGGGTTTCAAATGAAGGCTAGATACAACTTACTAACCGGTTCAAATGAAGGGGTTTATCACAATTTGAGAACTAGATTGATAAGAACGTTGGGATAATTAAAGAGTCTAATCAACGCTCAATAATCCGATAAATGCTAACTAACTTAAGTATAGCCTTGCTCGAAAGAGAAAAGTTTCACTCTATTATCTATTTGTCTGTATCTATGTATTTGTGTATATCTATGTATTAGTACAAATGTTACTATTTATAGTAAGTTCTAAACCATAGTTGCAAAACTGTAAATAAAGTATAAGGCCTTAAATTCTAAAGAATTGGGCCTACAAATAAAATAAAGGAAAAAATATACAAGAATACAAAATTGTGCGTTTTACAGAAGTTGGCATGCAGTCACTTAACATGTCTCGAGAGTAGTAGTATTCAAATCGAACGGGGTAGACGGTTGGATGTACGGGTTCGGGAAGGGGTCCTTGACTTCTTACGTAGCTTGGCCGAGACACTAGAGAGGTTGACCCATAATTGCCGAGTTCTAGAATTAGTCGGCACTAGTTTGTCGGGGTCATGCCAAATGGTTCTTAGGTCTCGGGTACTCGGCCTTATGGTTTCTCAGCACTTCGGCTGACGACAGAGTTGATGTGTAGTGTTTATTTTCCTTCCCTTCATCCTTTTGGCCGTATCTCGGCTTCGGCAAGCATTGATAGGACTTGACTTGGATATGGTTAGAGGCTGATTCCCATTAGGAAGAGTGATCGCAAAGAAATGGCACCTCCTAGGAAGAGAACAACTGGTACGTATGATACCACATCCCAAGAGCTTGACACTAATGTTGAGCTTACCAAGCAGAATCTACTCCCATCACCTAAGAATACAAGCCGAGACCATTCAGCCCCTGAGGCTTATTTAGATCTCGTATAGGCAATGTGAGTAATGCAGAAAGCTATGAAGGCTTTAAGCCAAATTCATGGCAACATTCCTACCCTTCCTCATTGGGATAACTGCCACTACCTTTGTGCAACAAGGTATGGCTTTATCAAATCCTGTAGTTGCTACACAGTGAGGCATCATTATCTCAGCTCAACCAACTAATCCTCTTACTATTGAGGAAGATCTCCATTAAGGAGGCAGTGATGAAACCCCTCGACTAAAACCTGTACAACAATTGATCCCTATAGCAAAGAATGTAAGAGTCTAGTTAGGCGACTCTTCATTCTAACGCGTGCTTACTCCTCCATCTAATCCTACTATCCTAATATGGGTAGAATTACTTCTTATCCCAATGTTGCTCCTACTCCACTACCTACATCCATAGCTTCTACTCTAAGGACTTCCTTTATAACATGGGACGACTTGGACATTTATATGAGGAAAATACAGGCTAGGTTGTCTATGGGAGTATTAGAGTTGAAACTCCCATATCATCGATGCATCGTAGCTAATTCATATCTTAAGGACTATGTAAGTCTTAAATTCATGCTTTTCAATGGTAAGAAGGGAAGTGCCAAGGAATACTTGTTGAAATTTATTGAAACCCTATAGCTTTGTAGGCTTAATGATGACCTAAAGCTTAGATAATTCTCCAAATCATTGACAAAGAAAGCATACACTTGGTAAGTTAACATTCCCTTGGGGTCAGTTGGTTCATGGGGGACTATGTGTAATCTCTTCTTAGATAAATTTTTCTTTACTCAAGAGTGAGTAATGATTATAGACATGAGAAGAACACGACAAAACCCGAAGGAAGATCGGATTGATTATAAAAAACGCTTTAGAGAACGCATTTTAAACATTCAAGATATCTATGATGAAAGAGAACTACTGAAGATTTGTATCCAAGGGATATTCTCTCGGTATGTTATATACCTAGAGAACCTTTCCATGTGTTCTTTTGCTGTACTCATTAAGAATGTATGAAGGACAAACAACCCTACTATGAGGTAATGGAAGGAAAGTAGTAAGCTTATTAAATGAGCACCATTCATGTCCTTGACTGGGGGTGAAGACTTTAATGCCAGTAAGAGACCTAAATAAATTACAGAAGCTCCTCCGTTTCCATGCCTAATGAGCAAGGTACATGCCATCCTCAACTATTGGCTGCAAGATAAAGTTATTAAGTTGCCAAGAGTCAAGTGCCAACCTATAGAGAGTGAAGGAAGAAATCCCAAATATTGTTGGTTTCATAGAATAATAAATCATGCCACTAGAGATTGCTAAAGCTTAAGAAAAATATTCCATAAAAGAATTTCAAATGGGGAGCTTGTCATAAAAGATAACGACATTCGTAACAACCTGCTTCTAAGCCATGGTACTCATGTAGTAGTATATGAGTGTTCTAAAAGTGATTAGTGATTTGTTAGGAATTAAACAAAAAAGGGTTCAAGCTATGACATTACTTTTGTAAATAAAGCATGAATTTCGCTACTCAATAATAAAACTTTTATTATCTTACTCATTTATCTGTTCTATATCTTACTCTCTTGAAGCCCAGGTAATGCCTGGGCATCTCAACTTCCACGCTTCAAGCTTAAGTAATGCCCTGGCATCTTGGCTCTCATGTTTAAAGCTCAGGCAATGCCTTAGCATTTCAACTCCTACACCTCAAGCCTAGGTGATGCTTTAGTACCTCGATTTCCATTCCTTAAGCTTAGGTAATGCCTTAGCATCTTAGCTTCTACACCTTAAGCCCAGGCAGTGCCTTAGTATCTCAGCTCTCACTCTGAAAGCCCAAGCGAAGCCCTAGCATATCGATTTTCATGTCTTAAGCCCATGTAATGCCTTGGCATCTTGGATCCCACACCTTAAGCTCAAGCAGTACCCTAGCATCTCAGTTCTTATGTCGAAAGCCTAGGCAAAGCCCTAGCATATCGATTTCCATGCTTAAGCTCAAGTGACACCCTGGATCTTAGCTCCCACGCCTTAAGTGTCACACCCTAAAGCGGTAGATTCGTAACAGTCTCGTCATGCAAACTATTCTAAGATATTTGCTAACTATATAGTTGCCATTTTAGTCCTGATTTACACAAGGCATTCACGACTAACCCATTTTGAAGTAAACAATTCATGAATTAAATAAATTATTTACTTATGAAAGTATAAAAATACATGTATATTCACTAGAATTCAAGTATTACAAATAATGTTTGCAAGCTTTCATCGTACTATGTTTCCTAAACAATACATTATTTGAAAGTAGAAAATTATAAATAAAAACTAACTATTTTTTAGATGTATTTCCTCACTCTCCAATATCTAGTGGTTGCTAACTTCAAGGTAATTGTAAGTCATTTCCTAACTAGCACCTACAACAACGTTTATGGAGATGTGAGCAACTATAGTTCAATAAGTTAGGCCGCAGACTCAAAACCATATAACAAACATAAACAGGGTTATCAACTAAATTTTTAGATGTAATTTATGTTCAAGTATATGCCATCGAACGATATTGTCCAGCTGGTTATGAGATTAGAGAAATTGCACCCAGACTGGGAAGGATGTATCTCTGGTGTACACTCTAACTTAGGTTGAGGAGTTTCTATTAATACAACAACTCACAATTAAACTTAGGCTTGGGCAATGGAGACACCGCTTCTCTCGCGACTACTTTCGAACCATTAACTTTACCCTTGCCGCAACTTTCTCACCTGTTACTTAGTTTAACTAAGGATAAAAAAGGAACCAATTATGCTATTTAGTGCTATCTCTTTCGAAGAGGTCAATATTTAGCCGAAGAACCCTAAGTTTCTTTTAGTGGGTTGCAATGTAAGTCCGATTTATGTTTACAAGCCATATATTTAGTTAGATTCAATTTAAAGTGTCTAATCATTTCAAACAAATCATACAAATATAATCAAGAGTAGCAAATTAGAATCATATCATCAACTTAAAACAAGCAATGCGCACAATTAACTATCTAATAAGTATAATCGAGTATAATCTCAACCCTCTAAGTACTGCAATTTAGTACTATGAAATACAGCAACGTATTAATCCTAACTTACTGGATTCCTCGCTTACTCACTCGAGATGTGACTTACATAGGTTATCACCGATAATCCTTATAATACAAACGTTGTTTTTAATTTTTCACATAATTGCCGTAGGTTGATTTTTATCATTAAATACTTATTGTTATCTTGTGTCTAGGGTCTAATATACCCATTTATTCAAGTTTTTAAGTCTTTTACAATTATTCCTAATTTTGAGCTGAGTTCTAATTCAATTCCTTAATCAGTTTCTAAATTAGGGTTTTAACTTGGTGTTTGATTATGGATTTTATAAATAAATCCTAGGAAACTATTCCAACTCATAATGTGAAATTAACCACATTATTTTTTAGTACCCTAAATATCGCTTTTAGTCTTCGATCAATGTTTTAGTTTGTGTGGTACATTATAATCCTAATTTAACTACGGAATTTACTCCCAATATGAGAAAAATTTATATTTTTTATATAATTATATAAATTTATATTTAATATTACATTTATTTTATATTAATATTATTATAATATTATCACTTTTGGTATAATATTTTCTACTCATTAATATCATATAGTTACATATTATGTATTATTATATAATTCACTCCTAAATCATCTATTTAACACTTCTAGCACTATATATATCACCCTTCATTCTCCAATAACATATCAAATTTCTAATCACATCATAAATAAGAAATTATATCTAATTAACCCTAAATTACAAAATTAACTTAAATATACCCCTTTATCTACATATTTAGTACATACTATGCATAAAATCTAAGTAAATATATAATAATTAGTATCCAAGCTCTATTAAAGTTATAGAAATATATTATACTCGATAAATTATGGTTGTTATATTATCAGCATGAAAAGTACTAAGATAGTTTAATATACATTATTCTCTGGTATACTGATTTTAGGTTCAATTTTGCTAAAAATTGGCTTAAATTAGGTAAATGACCAAATTAAATTATAAGATTCAAACTAAATATTTCATAGATCATAAATAAGCTTTATGAGTCATTACAAATCAGGTTCATTAAAGAATTTAATTAAGAATTTATTATTTCTTCTATATGAAAAATAACTCAGATTCAACAAAATAATATTAATAAATACTAAGCGTATATTTTATCAAAAAATATTTTTATTCAAATTAAATATATAATATGGGGAATATGTACACAAAAAATTAGCTCAAAATAACATTATTTACTATTTTTCAAAATTCATACAAAATTCGTTAAAATCAAGCCTGTTCTTAAGGAACCTATATAAGAACTTTAAATTTTAAAAATATGGTTTGATATTATAATTTTACCTAAAAAAAATACCTAAGGAAACCAAAATTTATAATTTTTCATATATGTATTTGATATTTTTACTAAATTAACCAAATTCAGAAGGGAAATTGGAACTTACCAATCAATAAGCTTTGGTGGCTCCACCATTGTCTACAACTCTAATCATGGGGTCCACTATCTGGTAGTGGCGGCTATTCTCTCTAGGTGGTCGTTGGATATGAGTTCCCTCTATAAGCCCTATTTGCACTAAAACTTTCTAATATTTTTGGTAAATTTGGTTTTTCCTCTTTTCTCTCCTCTTTATTAAATCTTTTTTTTATTCTAAATTAACTAAAATGAGTTTTAATGGTGGGTTTCTAAATTTATAGGGTTGTCTTGATTATTTAGTGAATTAATTGGTGCCATTTGTACCTTATCGTTTCTTCTTTTTCTTTTCTAGTTGGTTATTTTTAATTGGTTCATTTCCTTCATTAGTTTTTGACTTGCTGCGACCCACTTCTAAAAATTTCCATTTTTTTATTTTCCTGATTTTTCCTTAATTATTTATGAATTTTCTTTGATTATTTAGTATTATTTTAATATATTTAAGGTATTTTAAGTAATTTTGTGTATTTTTACCCATACGTAAATACATATATGGTATAAATAAATATTTATAAATATTATTTAAGTTATTTTATGATTTTTAATATGCATATAATTTATATTTATTGATTCGTTAGTTATTAAAACTCATTTTATGCGTTTCCGATAAATAACGGGAAATTTTCATATAATTTAATATTATAATAATTTATTATTTTATTATTTATTTTCCTAAATCCAAACTCATAGGATCACGTTTACTAATAATCCTAGTTTTATTATAAAATTTGGATTCGATTGGACGATTTGCTTGATCACCCTAAATTATACGAACTGGACCTTGAATGCCTGATTGTGGGTCTTATATTAAGCTTAGGTAGTACCTTAGCATCTTAGCTTCTACACATGTCGAGCCTGGTTTTTTCCTTCCCGTTTTATAAATTAAGTCTTCTTTAAATCATCAGTATTAAACTTTACTCGTTTAATACTAACCCTCTACTAGGGTTTAAAGAAAATCGATTTTTTTTTTTTTTTATATTTTGAAAATGCTTTAGAATTGTTACCCTACTAAAGTCGAGAAAAAAGAGTTAAGTTATAATCAATTGGGTGAATTAGTTATAATTTAGCTACTAGTTTAATAATAAAATCAATAAAACAATTTTAAAAACCAAAGAAACATGTTCGGAGGTTAGGATCTTTAAACCGTTACAAGTACCATTAACTTTTTAAATTTAATCTTAATCTTAAAATCACCTTAAAAAAAATGTTCTGCTAAGCAAAAATTGATTTATTGGTTAAGTGAACTGAATAATTTAAGTAATTTACAAAAATGAAAAAATACGTTTTTCGTTTTTTACCGTTACCCTATAAGTGTCTACGTACTTATTATTTGGGATTAAATGTATCTAGTTCTTTTTGTAAAACTTTAGTAGGTTGATTTTATTTTAATTTTTGAAAAGAGATTGGGTTTATATTTTTACTCGGTTTAATTTATTTAATAAAAATTTTCTAAAAGATCTTAATTGGAGTTTTATTTTTGGAAAATCTAAAATAGTCCTAATTCAAAAAGGGTCCATTTATTTTTAGAAAACCTGATTTTTCTAAGTTTTAAAATGACTTTATTCACTAACCCATTTAATTATTTTTTATATTATCTTATTTATTTATTACTTATTCTATTAAAAGGTCTTAATTAGAGTTTTATTTTTGGAAAATCTAAAATAATCCTAATTCAGAAAGGGTCCATTTATTACTCTTTTCTATTTTTCCTCTTTCTTTTCTTCTTTTTTTCTTTCTTTTTCTTTTTTTTTATATTACACTTACATGGAAGACACAAAAAAACATAAATATATATATATATATATATACAAAAAAAAAAAATTTGTGTAGGCCGAGTTGGCTCAAGTCGGCTTGGTTTAGCTTGAGTAAGCTTCGATTAGCTCGATTACCTTAGGTTGGCTCTGGTCGGCTTCTTTTAGCTTTGGTCTACTTCGATCAACTTAGAAAGTCGAATCAGAGTGTTGAATTTGGGGTTTTCGGGTGCGAGGAATCTAATGGTGGTGGTGGTTTTTACCGAAAATCACTATGGAGGTAGCTATCCTAGAGAGAGAAAGGGATCGATTTAAAGAGAGAAAGCTTTGATTTTGCTTAGCTAGAGCGTTTTTAAGCTTGTGTTGTATGTTGAAAGTAAAGAACAAAAGCTTATTTATATTGTAAGTTTAAGGTTAAAGCTAGGAAAGTTGGGAAATTGAATTAATTCGTTGGAATCCATTAATAGGTTTTGACTCGAAAATTTAATTTTTTTTTTTCCATTTTGAGCTTAATTTTAATTGCATAAACGACCGAATTTGGACATGTTTTGGGGTGGATTCAAAAGTAGGCTATGCATGCTATATGATTTTACCATTAATTTGGTGAGATCATGTAATAAATGGGGTAAAAAATGACCTCAAACAGAGTGCATGAGAAATGTAAAAAACTGGAATTCTAGAGCTGAAATTGCAAAATTTGGAAGAAGATAGGGCTACTAGTCACATAGGGGGCACGTGCCATGTGCCCCTAAGTGCGTATTTGTGTGCCCTCTCCCCCCCTCACCCACATCAAATGTCAGGGCTTCGTGCCTTGTTAATTCTTGCGGACCAATTTGGTTCATACTAAGCATTCTCTCTTTTTATTATTATTATTATTATTAATTATTCCTATTATTATTAATATTCATATAAGTTTAAAAAACTACCTATTAATTAAGTCTTATCTTATCATGCTTTTCTTAAAAAAAAAAATTTATACCTAATGAGATTCAAACCCATGACCTTATACTTAAACCCGATACTATATAAATATACTTATCCGTTAGGTCGTTAGCCTATGCTATATCCATATATACAATTAAATTGTACATATGGACTATGATAGCCCATGCTAGATCTAAGATCAAGCCCAACCCCAACAGCCCTCTCCTTATTCTATTTTAAAAAATATTATTCTCTAATTGCTTAAATCCTTTATTTTTTCAATTTCTATTTTTTGTGATTTTTCAATTTTCTATGTATTTTTTTTGAAAATTTCTTATTTTTCAGGGTTTCTTTAATTTCCTATTTTTTGTATTTTTTCCTATATTTCTTTTTTTTTTCTATTTTTTTATATTTTTCTTAATTTAGGACCCTTTAACCTATATTCAAATATAAAAGCGAGGGAGGTAGAATAAATGGGGTGTCTACAGGTGCCCCTTTTTCTGGTAAACTTTAAGCGAAACTTTACTACAAAGACAAAAGATACGTCATTTTTTCCTTAAGGGTGGATTTTGTCCTAAGAAGCGCTATAGTAAGCTAGTTATCCTAAGGCTAGTTTATTGGAGATTTTGGTGAACAGTAAAAAGAGAGATGAGGCACTCCACGAGCTAGCTAGAAGATTAAAGCTCAGTCATACCCTTATGAGCTAAATATCTTAAGCGGGAACGTCTCTTAAGAACTAGAAACCTTAAGTTGAGATCGATTTGAAAAACCTAGTCATGCCTTTCTAGGCATACTAACCTAGATAGAAGCGTCTCTAGAGGACTAATAACCCTAAGGTGGAATCGATTTGGGGAACCTGATTGTACTTTTTGGAGCTCATTAACCTAGGTGGGAGCATCTCTCGGGAATTAGTAACTTTAAGCTAGGATTGATTTAAAGAGCCTAGTTATGCACTTCTAGGTTCATTAACTTGGGCGGAAACGTCTCTAGGAGACTAGCAACCCTTAGGTAGGATCGATCTAGAGAATGTGGTCGTACCCTTTTGGGCTTACTAACATAGGCAGGAGCATCTCTTGGGGACTAGCAATCTTAAGGTGGAATCGATCTAGAGAATCCGATCATGCCCTTTTTGGGCTCATTAACCTAGGTGGGAGCGTTTCTTGGGGACTAGCACCCCTAAGTTAGGATTAGTACCCTTAAGTTGGGATCGATTTAAAGAACCTGGTTGTACCCTTTTGGGTTCACTAACCTAGGTGTGTGTGTATTTAAGGGATTAGCAATCTTAAGGTAGGATCAATCTAGAGAACTTAGTTGTGCCCTTCTAGGTTCGCTAACCTAGGTGAGAGCATCTCTTGAAGACTAGTAACCCTAAGCTGGACTTAAAAGAAGCATCCTATAGGCTTCCCAAAGGGAATTGATGAAGAGAAGCGCTTTATGGGCTCGCCAAGAAAACTTAGTGAATAGAAGCACCCCATGGGCTTGCTAGAAGAACTTGGTGAACAAAAGCTCCCTATAGGCTCTCTAAAAGAATTTGGTGAACAGAAGCGCCCCATGGGCTCACTAAAAGAACTTGGCCAAAGAACTTAGTGAACAGAAGCGCCTTATGGGCTCGCTAAAAGAACTTAGTGAACAGAAGCACCTTATAGGCTCATTAAAAGAACTTGGTGAATAGAAGTATCCTATAGGCTTTCTAAAAGAAATTGAAAAGAGACTGAGTTAAGATTGTGCCTTCACAAGCTGGCTAAGTACCAAATGCAGAAGGCGAGTGCCTTATGGGCTAGCTTAAAAGACTGTTAAGAGTAAAAACTAGTCATAGTCTAAATGTAAATGCAATGTTCCAAAATCGAGGTGCTAACATCATGTGGAAGTACTGACCTAGTCTTTGTTTATAGCACCTAAAATGTCAAAACCTTTTCTTGAAAAGTCCCATCAAAACTGATTAACTCATTCTTTGATCCTTTGCTATCAACCTAATTGATCTTGATACGAAACTTTTAAGACTTTGCCAGCTCTTTTATAGAAATTACGGAAGTTAACTCGATATAGAATACTACCCATTGTTTTTGTCTTTCTAAAATTTTTATGAATTGAAGCCCTTATTCCTAACTAATAAATATCTGTCGTAAGGTGATTACTCATCTTAACTTTGCCTTTCCTTAAAAAATAGACAATAAAAACTCCTCGTCGAGAGGGATTAATCTGTAATAAAGTATTAAAGAGTTTTGTCACTTATTAAAATTCTATATATCACTTCTCAACCTCTCGCATGTTTTTAGTGTATGGGTTCAATTAAATGGAGTAAGGTATTTGGACTTTTTAATGGAAAGGGTAATGATTCCAATGTCGACAAGTTCCAAGGGTACTAACTTTGCTTGCAGATATTGAAAATTAGACCACAATGACATTTAAAATGACTAGCATTTTCGTATTCTGAGTAAAAATTTTCATTGAATTCTCATGGGTAGTACAGCTTTACAGCATTAGCATTTATATGGTTTCTTAAATCTGGATCATCCATTTGAGACAAAATTAAAGCCCTTCTTGGTAATACTCTCTTCACGATGTAAGAGCTTCCGTAATTGGGAGCAAATTTCCCTCTAAAATCTTATGCATTGGGGAGAACCTTTCTCAACACCATGTTACCCTCTTTGAAGTTTCAAGGTCGTACCTTTTTGTTGAAAGCTCGAGCCATTCTTTGCTAATAACACTAATTATGACATAAGGCTATCAATGTTCTCTCGTCAATTAGATTTAATTGTTCGATGTGTTTCTTTACCTAATCGGCTTTGTCCAACTAGGTTTCTGATAGTAATTTGAGCGATGGAATCTTAACCTCTACTTATAATACCGCTTTAGTGCCGTATACTAAAGAGTAGGATGTTGGCCCAATCGACGTTCTAATGGAAGTTTGATAAGCCATAAGTGCGAATGGCAACATCTTACGCCAATCCTTATATGTAACAAGCATTTTCTCAATTATTTTTTTGAGGTTTTTGTTAGCTGCTCTAATGACTCCATTCATTTGGGGTTGATAAAGAGTAGAGTTTCTATGAATGATTTCAAACTATTGGCATAATTCTAATATAAGCTTATTGTTGAGATTAGTGCCATTGTCGGTGATGATCGTTTTTGGAGCCCCATCTTAAGGCAAGATGTCTCCTTTAATGAATTTAACTACAACCCTTTTTGTAATGCTTGAGTAGGATGAGGCCTTAACTCATTTGCTGAAATAGTCGATGGCGACCAATATAAAGCGATACCCATTAGATGCTTTTGGATTAATCAGGCCGATGATGTCTATTCCCTACATTGAAAAGGGTTATGGTGCCGAGAGTGCATGCAATTATTGAGGCGGGTCATTTATCTTATTCGCATAAACTTAGTGTAAGTGACAATGCCTTACGTGTTTAATGCAATTGTTTTCCATTGTTAGCCTCATAATTTTCTTAGTCAGCATGTAACCGTTCATGTGAAGGCCACAAACTCCTTCATGTACTTCTTTTGTCAACATCTCAGCCTCCTTATCATCCACACAACTTAAAAGTATACTGTCAAAAGATTACCGATGCAAAGTGGACTCGCTTATTAAGAATTGAGTGGTCAATCTCCTAATCATCCTTTTGTCCTTTTTCTCAGCCTCTTTAAGGTATGTACCTTGTTGTAAGAACATTTTAACATCATGGTGCCATAGCTTATGGTCATTCATACACTCAATTGCTAAACAAAATGCAAGCTTTTCTTCAGTTTCAATGGTGAGGGGTTGAATCTCGATTCTACCGGATATTTGAATCATAAATGCTAAAGTGGCTAATGCATCAGCAAACTGATTCTGAGTCCTTAGTATGTGAGTGAAGGTGATTTCTTTGAATTTCTTCATGAATTCAGTCAAGTGCCGGTGATAAGGTACTAGTTTAGGATCCTTCACCTTATATTCTCCTTAAGCTTGGCCAATAATGAATGAAGAGTCCCCATACACTTATAATTCTTCAATATCTTTATCTAGGGCCATTTTGAGTCCCTTGATGTATGCTTCGTATTCAACGACATTATTGGTGTATAGGAAAACAAGCCTTACAGCCATAGGGTATTGAGTACCTATAAGGGATATTAGTATTACCTCAATTCTAGATCCGGACACTTTGGATGCCCCCATTGAAGAACATCTTCCATTTCGATGGTTCATCATCTTCTCCTTTATCAGAGCTTCCCTCAACTGCTAAGATATCTTTATCGAGGAAATTGACTTATACCTCTTGAGGGTATTATTGGAGGGACTTTTTACTAATTGATCTGCTAGAGCTTATCCCTTGATTGAATTCCAGTTTGTACATAATGTTGAACTATGATGGTAACATTTGCCACTTTGAGATTTTACCAATTACGGTCAGTTTGTTTGCTATGTACTTTAGGAGATTGTGTTGAGTCAGCAATTCAACCTGGTAGTAGAGTGTATATTGTCTTAGTCGATGCATTATCCAAACCAAAGTACATTAGGTTCTTTCAATTTCTGAATATTTCTATTCCCCTTAAGTAAATTTCTTACCCAAGTACTATACAACCCGTTCTTTTGCTTTTTCATTTTTCTGGTTGAGCATACACCTCATAGATCTTGATAATATTGTCCAGTATAAAAATAAAAGCTTTTTAGGTTTCGGAGCCGCTAAAACTGGGGTGTTTATGAGGTACTCTTTAATTGTTGTGAAGGCTTGCTTGCATTCTTCATCCCAATTTATCTTAGTGTTCTTTTTCAATAGCTTAAATAGGAGACAATACTTATCTGTAAGTTGAGATATAAATCGGGCTATATAGTTTAAATGGCCTAACAAGCCTCTGATTTCTTTGAGTGTGTATGGAGGGGGCAAGTCAACTATTTCTTTGAATTTATCAAGGTCCACTTCAATGCCTCTTTGGCTGATTATAAAACCTAACAATTTCCCTGAAGTTACTCCGAATATACATTTCTCTAGGTTAAGCTTCAATTGGAATTTTCTTAACCTATCAAACAATCTCCTTAGATTATCCACATGATTTTCTCTTTCCTTAGACTGTGCAATCATATCATCAATATATACTTCAACTTCTTTGTGCATCATCTTATGAAAGATTGTTACCATGGCCCTTTGATAGGTTGCCCTAGCATTTTTAAATCCCAAAGGCATTATTTTGTAGCAAAACATGCCCCAAGTTGTAATAAATGTGTTCTTGGCTTTATCTTCTTTAGACATTTGAATTTGATTATATTTAGAGAATCTATCCATGAAAGAGAAAAGATGGTTTTAGTTGGATAATGTTCCATTGAGAGTTATCATACCGGAAGACCATTGAGATGGGACCACTTCTTCCCATACTTCTAAATGTGGCAAAAATATACAAGTTTCTACTAATAGTTTCACAAAATATAAAATATACCTCTGACGTACTTTAAAACTTATGAGAAGATAGAAATAAATATCTCAAAGCCTACCAAATAAGGAAGTAGTCAAAAGATTCCTTAGGTTTAATTCTTTGGATTTGAATTATTTTCATTTATTTTTACTTGATTTTTTTATTTATAAATTAACAGTTGAGATTATTTTAATTTTTTAAATATCCTGTGATGTCATCATAATATTATTATATTCTTTTACCCATAGCAATATCATAAAAAAATAAAAAATTAAATGGAGAGAATTTATGTCCTAACCGATTATATATATATATATATATATATATATATATATAACAAAATGGATTTAAGATTCTATAAATGTGGGTACTTACAATGATAGCGATTAGAAATGGTAAAGAATTGCGTCAGAGAAGAATTTATATTATTATCTTAGTTTGGTGGTATTAAAGCATGTGCCACCATATTAAAAATATTTTTGAGTGATCACATTTTCAAGATCTATAGATAAGTACAGAGGAGGCTGTAGATCAATCCAACTAGAAACCACCCGCCGGTTCACACTTTCCAAAATGGAGGCCCATGGCCAGCTCGGCTAATCATGATTACACGGCAGGTCGAAAACCTGGTTGGACATGCGCATATCCAACAATTTTCTTTTTAATTTTCTTGACTTAAAAATAGGAGTAAAACTTAAGTTTTAAACTTAAAATAAAAAGTTTGGTAAAAAAAATTAAAATAAAAAGAAACTATAGGCCCAAAAACTATGTCGTTTTTAGTCTCATGTGCTTTCTTTAGTGAAACTCTATATATATCAACAAGAAATGTTTATTTCTTGTATTGTTAATAATAGCACATTGAATACTTTAAATGAAAAATAATTTTTTTTTAATTTCATGTGAAAATATTTTAAAATTTTCGACATTACTCAAATAAATGTCTTATATATTAATTTTTAACTTTTTTAATTTCTATTTGCTTATTTTTCTTTAAAATTATGATAAATAAATCAAGTTGATCTATCGAATTTATAGATCTAGATAGTCAAACTACCTTAGAATTGAGCACAAGATGGGAGCTGGATCCAAATTTGACTTAGCAAGACCAATTCCAAGTCTAACCTTACTACGCTGGTTCCAAGCTAGGTCATAGTTTGGACTAAGGTTATGATAAATGTAATTGAGTAAAAATTACGTTCTTTGAGGATAAGGATTCATGGAAAATTTTTAAGAATTTCTAATAAGTTTTTGATACATCTATTCCAATCTCATTTTGTGGCTACCTTATTACTTAATTATTTGAGGAAAAAAAAATGAGCATCTTTAAAAAAGATTTAAACAAAGTAGTGCTAAGATTTTAGACCTTCTAGAGTAAATGACTTTGTCTAAATCTCACCAAGTAGTGATTTGAATAAAGGCTAGCTGGGAGCTTCATTTCCTTAGCCTAAAAGCATCTTATTCGTTTTTCATCTAGAGATATTCAAATAAAATGCTACAAGTTCAATATATGTTACCATTTTTTTTTATATTATATAAATACAAATGCGATACAATTAATATCTAACTATTTATATCTTAAAGATGCAATGGAAATCGATCATCTCCATTTACTTTCCTCAATTTCCCTCTATTTACCTTATTGAGATTATAAGAAATATAATAATGTAGTGATAATATCACATGATATTTTAAAAATTTAAACGATCCTAACTATTAATTTGCAAATGAAGGGAAATTGACGGAATGGTAATTGGAGAGGATCTAATTCTAGATGTGATATCGTAATTTATAAAAATATTGTATTTACAAGTTATAATTTAATGAATTGAGTATTACTGTTAAATTACATTTAATAGATGCAATTTTATTACCTTATTTATTATTTGTGTTTGAATATATAATGAAGACAATATATTGATGTTATGGTTAAGGCACATGCTATAATGAATTATGTCGGGTTTATATCTCATTATTACATGTGATATTAATACAAAGTTAATGTATATCACATGTAATAAATATGATATTAATACAAAATTAAAATTGTATTCATTAATACAAATTAAATGTGATTTTACTATAGTATTTATGTAATTAATTTAATGTAATTGACACTTGTTTAATGTTTATTAATTTTTATTGTAAACATGCAAATTTCTCAAATTTGATAAAGAATGTCAATATATAGGGGCTGACCACTTAGTTGGAATCTCTTTGGTTAGATTTAATCAAATTACTTTAGCAACATTCAACTCTTACTTAGAACATCTGGGCGAAATGCTTAAAATGTAGATGTTGTGAGTTTTCTGATGAGGTTATAAATTTACAACTAAGTGCAGCAGTTGACGCATTGAGTTAGCCGACGAACTTGTACTTTAACAATCTTATTCTCTTTGCTCAAATGCATGCTCTTATTTATCAAATTTGCATTTGTTTTAAAAATAGAATATGACCTTTTACTTGTGATTTAAAGACAATAGACTTTTGATTATTGCAGTATACATAATTTGTATATCTTAAAAATCAAGTTAGTTCATTCATGGAAGTGGATGCGTGGATCTCTAAAGAAGCATTTGTGATAGTGGGGACCGGATAAATGATCCTGAACTCCACATTGATCAAGGGTTTGATTCTTTTTTCTCTATCTTTTTTATTACTATTTATCATCTAGTTCATATTAATTTTAAGCACAAATTATAGATATATCCATTAAATTACCGGTGAATCAACCTCATAAAATCCTAAAATGGAATTTCATCTTCCGATGACTTTTGAAAACAAATATAGATGCTCCAAATTGTCACTAAGGTCCTAAAACCATTATTTTACGATCCTTTTTAGTGATGGTTATGGGCCTCTAGCAATAGTTTAAAATTAATTTTCATATTTTAATAAGTTAAGGAGAAATAAAGTCGTAACTTTTAGGAGTTTAAGGGGTCTTTCGTATTTAAGCAGAAGTCTAGAAGATACATTTACAATTGTCCTACTTTTAAGCAATAATCATTCATTCATTTAATAGTATGGTAATTATCAATAGAAATGGATTAAATCCAATTCACCCCCCCCTACTGCTCTGGTACTATATTTAATAATTTGTAGAAGGATTACACACGCGTTAAATGTATGCCAAAAAAAAAACAATATATATATATCAAAACAGCACATAATTCATACCAATAAACATCAATTAAGATACAATAGCACAACATTACGGAAAAGAATTGTGCACAATTCATAACAATAAGCCTCAAATAAGATGCAATAGCACAACAATACGGAAAAGGAATCCTCACCATAAGGCACTTAAAATACATGGGACTTTTTCGCAAGTACGGTTAGTAAAAAATAATGATAAAATTCTAAAACCATTATGAACTTTATCGGCCATTTAAGTATTGTCAATGCACCATTACTTGTTGAAGTAACAAAAGAGGATAAAGTTAGAGTGAAGTTTGCACAAAGAAAAATATTATATGCTAGTTTTTCATGCATGAAAGAGAAAAAGGGAAAGGAAAAAAAAAAAAAAAAGGAGGAAGGGAGTATCAAGGTACAATAATATAATGATACAGATAAGGGTCTTTTAATGGGATGTGTCAAACTCGAATCTTTCCTTTTTTTTTTTTATTTTTTTATGATCATTAAAAAACGAAAAGGTAAATAAGGAGTCACAATAAATACTTGGAGTTGGCAGTTTGAGAACAAATGTGGCTACTATTGCCAACTTGTAAATTTCCTCCCCGGACAAATGTGGACAAATAAGGTATATAGTATACGTGAAAATAGTAAACATCCTTCTATAATAATTTGCTAGTATAAATACATCTCTTAAAGGTTTGTTCTTCCCTTGTTTGGGGAGAGAGTGAAAGAAACAGAAATGATTATGAAAAAATATATATACATTTTTAGACCTTCATTAAAATCCAAAAATAAAAAAATACTATTACTTATAGATGATATTTTACCGTTTCACCCTCTATTATGACAAAACCGGTCTCGTCTTCTATCCTACAAGTTATTTCCATTTTCTAAAATTCGAATTATTAAAATTTATTTAATAGTTTAAATTTAGAAGAATACAAATCAAATATAAGATAAATGATGGGATCAATTCTTTAAAAAATAAGGATAAAAGTATAGAAAAGTCTTACTTATAGTCTTTCCAATAAAGGTTCATGGAGTCAAAGAAATAGAAGTCATTGTGGAGAGATTATTTTCTCTTTGAGATCAACTAATTACAGTGACTTCACTTAAGATAAATTACGGATAAAAAGTTTTAAAAATTTATTTTATTATTAAACTATGAAATTCTAATTAATTAAAAAATAAATTTTAATTTTTCAAGAAAAAACAATTTCCTCCATTTTCTATCTCAGGGTATTAGAAAAGAAATTAATTGCTTTCTTCATTTATCTTTCTTTCTTTTAAATCTATTTCTTTCGGTCCATGTTTTGTCACGAGTCAAGCCCATCTTTTGTTTAGAAGCCCAATCCTTAGTAAAATTGGTTTATAAAAGATTGGATCGTGGTTCAGGTAAAATTGTCAATATTCTTATAATAACCTCGATTATTAGCAAAACGCTCTTCCCGATACCGGGTAGCGACAGAGTGTTACAACCGTATCAAAATAGTATGGCCATGGGTACTTGGCCCAATCCAATCTGCCCGATACCCTATGCCCATCAAGGTTCTATTGAGTCCTTAGACCCACGAGCACCGTAGAGCCGATGTACATGTCTAGTACCCATCGAAACCGTGCTTTTTTGTGTTTCTCTTTTTTCATTTTCTTCCTTTATTATATTTATTTATCTATTTTTACCATTTGGGGTTCCTTTGTTTTTTCCGTCTATTATGTTTAAAAGTACGTGATTAGGTCAAATGGTGAGTTAATTATTTCATGTAGGACGAAACCCTTATATAGGTGTAATGAGCCACCGTGCAATTTCACTTCAAAGGTTGTCCAAACCATTGGCTTGGAGTGGTCATTCTGCTGCCCTCTAATCTTAAGATGGTCAGAAATAGTTTTTTAAGTTTTAATTTTACTTTTTATTTTTATTAATTTATTAAAATAACGATAATATAGATACATATATTATTATATATATGTATATATATTTTTTATTTCAGAATTTTTCTTCTCTCTCTCTTTTTTTTCTAATTTTACTTTTTATTTTTATTAATTTATTCAAATAACAATAACAACGATAATATAGATACATATATTATTATATATATGTATATATATTTTTTATTTCAGAATTTTTCTTCTCTCTCTTTTTTTTTAATTTTACTTTTTATTTTTATTAATTTATTCAAATAACAATAACAATGATAATATAGATACATATATTATTATATATATGTATATATATTTTTTATTTCATAATTTTTTTCTCTCTCTTTTTTTTTTATTTTATCTGATTTTTTAAGTTTTAATTTAGTTTATATGTACATAATTATATTATATTGTTTAATTTTATATATAACATGGATGCTAAGTGGATAGGAAATTACATGTCTCACATAACCATTGGTCGTTTATGTTGACTAGACCAACTGTGATATATAGAGATAATTGAGGTAAAAATGGTGAGAAATAAAATTTTAATTAAGTGTATAATTAGATAAATCAAAATTATAAGTTTATAATTATAAAAAATTATAAAATTTAAATATAAACTGTGACAATATCCCTTTTCAATCCTTGTATATGGCTCTATTCATATTCTGACGTAATATAAGAATATTTCCAATTCTAACGTCATTATAACGCATCGTAGTTTATCAGATATCAGCTTTACTTAAGTGCCACTGGGAATGGTTTCCACCAAATATTCGTTACGTTTCTTAATTCCTCAACTGTCATTGGTTGAGTTTATTATTCCATTGGCTTGCCACATAATATCTTGGACAAAATCATCGGTTTCAAATATAGAGCATGACATCAAGCCATTTATAAGAATATCGTATCGAAATTTACATTGTATATAAAATAGCCCTGGTCTTACTTATCATCCATATCCACGATTTAACAAGAGTACATGTGTTGTGATAAATACAATTTTCTTATTCATCAATTTGCTAATAACATTGTCAAGATAATATATAATAGAGAGTGCAGATTTCAGCTGTTGAGCACACAAATATTAGGGAAAAATAATAATAATAATAACACATATTGAGCCCTTAAATAGGAATATGGGTGTGCCATTATTTTAGAGAAAATTTTTTTCTGACCCTTAATATAAAAAATAGAAATAATATTAACACATATTGACTCCTTAATAGGAATGTGGCTGCCTTTCTTTTAGAGAAAATTCTTTTCCGAATTTTCATATAGAAGTTTATGTTGGAATATTAAAGAAAAACCATAATTTCCTTTCATCCGAAAAAGAGTATGCAGATAGAAGGAAATTAATGATTGTCCTGTTTGAGAAATTGGAAATTATTTTTCCATTGTGTAGTAAACCATTTCAAATACGCATTTAAAACCTCAAAATATATATATATATATATATATATACTTAAATGCCACTGTAAAAAGTTCTCAGATTTCGAATTACCTTCTTTCCCTTTTGTTTTTTAAAATACCCAATAGAAATGTTGTCGGTGGAGAAATTGTTTATGGCCTGGGTAGTTGAAATCAACTTTTGGAACATAATCCTATGTCCATCTGCAGGCAATATTTTTATCTCCTAGGATGAATACGTGATCATGTAGCATCTATTTAGAATAGATTTTGCCAATAATTGCTTGTATTCCTTAAATTATGAAATTTTAGTTGTTGAATTTGTTATCTCATTTGCTTGTCACATAATGCTATGACAAACTTGTAGGTTTCAATATATAGCAACATGTCGAGCAGTTTATATGAGTACTTATGTTGTTATGATACGGTTTTCACGATCATCAATTTGCCATTAAGTTGTTGAAAATTAGAGAGTTCGGATTTCATATTTCAGAGGAAGATGGATATGTTTGTGCATAAAACAATATTTCTGAGAAGTTAATGCAGAAATAAATATCATAATATTGAAAAAAAATTATAACTTCCTTTCATTTAAAATGAATATGCAGTTCTTCTTTTCTTTTTCTTTCTCTTTTTTTTTTTTTTTGAAGTTACTTTAAATACAAGAAACCAGATTGGTCAATCGAATAGGCAAAGTCCTGGTTTATTACTAAGATAAAAATGGAAAATTCGCTAATTAAATTTTTTTTCCTACAAATACGGTTTTTTGATAAGAAAGTATGTTTTATTTGTAACTACCATGGAAAACCTGTCTCATAAAATTAGGTTTGGGTTGAGAAGATATTCGAAGTTATCAATTCAAATTGCTATTACCATTTGTGGGCGCGGCTAACTCCTCCGTAATTGATGTTTTGTAGGATGATATTATTGAGAGAAAGCAACGAGAGTGGGAAAGTGCTTGGCATCGAGTTTCACACGAGAGTAATTTATTATTTTTGTAATTGAGAATTGGAAATTATTTTTTAATTGAGTGAGAAATCTTTTCAAATGTGCATTTAAGTTTAACTCTCTAGTCTTTGGCAAAAAAAAAAAAAAAAAAAAAGTTTAACTCTCTATCTTCCCTTTTTTTTTTTTTTTTTTTTTTTGTTTCTCGGACTCCTTAAGAATGTTTTGAACTAAATTGCACTTTTACAGAAAACTTTGACACTCCATCGGGAAAAAGATTTAAAACATCTAATAACCTCTTTTTCCCACCCTTTTAATCTAACATACACATTTGTAGAAGCATGTTCATGCAGTATTTGTTCATGGGCTAAGTAGCTGACGAAATTTACTTTTGGAACATAATCCTACCTTCTTCCAACAGATTCCTGACCTTACCTCTCGTAGGATAAAAACGAGATCCTGTAGTATTTGTTTCTTAAAGGGAATTATCTAAAAATACATTCCAATTTCGAGAATTCATTTGTCCTCGCAATTATGGGGCATGGGCAAATTCAGCGGTTTGAAAATTGAAACTCGTAGCTTAAAGTTATTTATTTATTTAGTTGAAAAGAGCGTTCGTTTTTATATTTATTTATTTTTTGAAGCTATCCAATTAAACAAATATAACAGACAGATAATTTTAAAATGTTTTATATGATGAAGGTATTACATGAATGTATGCGGATTCACAACCTTAAACTACATGCTAATCAGCTAATGTGTAACGATAGATAATTCCATGATATCACAAGATTATTATTATATTATTATTAGTTTTATTCAAAGATCGAGTTATATTATTAGTTAATGCGAAGACATACTAGGCTTACATATCATACGTATCCATGATATCACAAGAGTTCACATGTCGTGATAAATACAATTTTCACATTCATCAATTTGCTACTAACATTGTCAAGATAATATGTAATAAAGAGTATAGGTTTCAGCTGTTAAGTGCACAAATATTAAGGAAAAAATAAAATAAAATGACAACACATATTGAACCCTTAAATAAGTATAGATCGGTATGCCTTTATGTTAGAGAAAATCGTTTTCTAAATCTTAATATAAGAAAATAATAATAACACATATTGACACCTTAAATAGGAATGTTGGTGTGCCTTTATTTTAGAGAAAATTGTTTTCTAAATTTTAATGTAGAAATTTATATTGAAATATTAAAAGAAAAAAAACCTAAATTTGGATTCATCCAGAAAGAGTATGCAGAAAGGAGAAACTAATGATTTTCCTATTGAAAAATTAGAAGTTATTTTTCAATTGAGTAGTAAACCATTTCAATTATGTATTTAAATCCTCAATATTTGTTTTAATAAAAATTGCTAAATATGTTCAGCTGTTGTTTCAAAACTTGTATGAAAATATATTTTAGAACCCAGTTGATTTATTTTGGAATTGTTTATCTATTAAAAGTTTTGGATGGCCAATATATATATATATATATATATTAAAGGTTTTGGATGGCCAATATATTATATATATATATATATATATTAAAGGTTTAAAATTTTAAATGTACGTGGAAAAGTTTGTAGCTTAAATGCCACTGTAAAAAGGTTTAAGATTTCGAATAACCTCTTTTTCCCTTTTGTTTTCTAAAATACCCAACGGAAATGTGGTCAGGTGTAGTAATTGTTTATGGCCTGGGTAGATGAAATCAACTTTTGGAACATACTCCTGCGTCCATCTTCAAGCATATTCCTTATCTCCTGGGATGACTACGTGATCTTGCAGCACATAATCATCAGCTTTTCGCGAGGTAAATTTAGAATAGCTTTTACCGATTATTAACTGTCTTCCTTAAATAATCAATTTTTTTTGTCGTTGAAATGGTGAAAATTAGAGAGCTCGGATTTCAGCATTTTAGTAAAATGGAAATGGATTATCTTCATTTATTTTCCTTAATTTACTCTCTTAAGACATTAATATATATAATCAATAATTAATATTACAAGAAATATAATGATATCATGATAATGTTGCATAATATTTTAAAAATCTAGTTAATCTTAACTATTTATCAGTAAATTAAAGGAATGGCAAATGGAGAATATACAAATTGTAGTGAAATAGTGTATAGGAAGATGGGTTCATGGGTATGCTTTTTAAAAAATCATTGTTTCCGTTGATATAGGACTGGAGTTAGTTATTAGAAAATTACAATATAGTGGATTAATATTTAAAAGTAAGCTTAAATAAGAAATCAATTTTTTATAAAACAGTTCAAATAAGGGTTTTATAATAGCTAATCTATAAAATTATTTAAATTATTTTATGAAATATAAATCTTTTATTTGAATTTTTTAAAACGTTGATATCTTATTTGATTTATTTGGTGAAACGTTTATCGCTTATTTAAACTTAATCTTAAACGTTGATTCCTTTTATTATAATTCTTTTATTATTTGCTATTGATGTTTTTGTCATCTTGATTACACATGTGATTAAAGTGAGACTCTTTAGAGTTACTCAATGGTCTTATTTTATTTACTATGGAGATTTTGTTTATGAGAGTTTAGTTTATTTCTTATTAATTTTAAATAGTTTTTAAAAACCTTAACATGTCATGACTTAGTAATAACACGCAGTAGGCTCTAGTAATCTAAGTTATGAGATGTTACAATTAAGTATTACAAAACTTAGGTTGATGAATCCCCAGAACAGTAAATATTGAATCGGTAGGCGGTAAAATTTAAGAGAGCAGATAGACTAAGGGGTAAACCTGAATTATTGCTAGTCGAGATTGACCGTGTTATTATATTTTGCCTTTTAGGATTACTGATGTTATTTTCTACATATGTTTATACTATTTTACTAGATTTCTTCAACTCTATTTTCATTCATTTAATTCCTTATTTCTTTAATATATCTACCCATTTAGTGTTGTTTTATTTTCCCTTTCTGAAGTATGCCTAAGAGAATGATTTGTAGAACGGTAATGCAAAATAATAATAGAGCACGACTCAAGATAATGACATAAAAATATCCATACATGCATACACAATATGTATAAATATATGTATATGTATTGTATATATACACATATACCCCCTACATTTTTTACCCAACAACAGTAACTGAATTTGCGACGAACAAAATAAAATGGAATGGTGTAATAAAATCAGTAAATAAATAAATAAATAATAGAATTAACCAACCTCTATTAAAACAAAACGAAAAAATCGAGGGTCAATAGTGATAAGTAGATGGTCATGGATTACCGGAGAGACGTGTTGGAGCATTTATGATATATTTAAGAGGTGAGACTCCTAGATTTGATTCAGTTTCTATATATATTGATATTACTATTCAACATCTTTCATAATTTTCATACATATTCCATTTATGTAAGGTATCACACACAATGATCTTATTTTTTGTACTATAGAGATTTCATTTATGGAAGTTTGGTTTACTTCGTACTTGTGGTTTTATATAGGCTTTAGAAGTCTTAATATCTTATTACCTAATAATGATTAGACTTAAAAAAAGGTTAGGTTAGAATCATGAATTGATACAAAATCGACTCACTAATTTAATAAATAAGAACTAACTCACTTATGATAGGCCTGAACCGTTGACGAGTTATCTATTCATGTAGACTTAAGTGGTTCAAACTCCTTAGTTAGCCTAAGCCAGTGGGCTTGAATTAGACTTTTTTTTAAGGATTTATATTAATATCATATTTCGTATATATTATATTAACTTTATACTAACATATATATATATATTATATTAACGTATATTTTTATACATATTATAAATATTAACATATATAGTATATTATACATATTAACATATTAGCATATATATCGTATATATTATATATATTAACATATTATATATATTGTATATAATATAGATATTGACATACGTAAAATAATATATGCATAAAATATAATGTACATATTATATATATATATATATATTGCATGTAAAAAAAAAATTTTTGAATCCTGTTCACTGGTCTATAAATCGACCCATGAAATATGAGACTTGATGAACTGGCCCTAAGTGGGTTGGTACTGAGCTGGATCAAATCCGGCCACAGATCTAATAATGATATGTACTGGGCTAAAACATTTTAGGTTTTAAGCATTACACTTATAGTTTAGCCAATCTATAAATATTAGATTGTAGTGAATATTGAGAAGAATGGAAAACGTTGATAGAAACATATACAAGCTGGTGTTAATATTGCCAAATTTGACCGAATAAGGAGATTTTCTGAATTATAAGTCGCACTGCCTATTCTCTTTGACATTGCATGTAGAATGCACTTTTTTCTTTTTATGGGGTTGAAATGTAGGATGTACTTTAATTTCCCTGTCCTCCATGCAAATATAAAACTCATAGCATGGTATGTATATGTACATTCTGAGTCAACTATAACAAAGCCATTGAATAGTTCCATGTAAATTTCATGTGGATGATCGTAATCCAAAATACCCTTTTAAAAGATAATTCAAATCCGTCGGTACGGAAAGTACATCAGCAAACTTCCCCCCACCTCCCTTCCATGTATACGATAACATTTCGGTTTTTTAAATCCGACGCCATGTTGCCATCACATAATACAAATTTCGGTTAATCCTCGTACACAGTCTTGTTCAGTTATAACGTAATGTAAGAACATTTCTAATACTGACAACATTCTAGCCCATCGAATATACGCTAGAACGCTCGGAATCGACCATTATATATACCACATCGTTGTGTTAATTCCTTCATCCCTCAATACCACGATCGTTCTTTCACTAAGCTAATATGGCTTCCACATTATTCAAGAATGCAATATGCATTCTGCTAGTTCTAGCACCGTTCATTTCACCTGCTCACTCTGGCTCATTCGACACCTTTGCTGTGCGGAAATTTGAGGAATGGGCGATGAAATATGGCCGAACATACAAAAACAACGAAGAGAAAACGAAACGATTCAGGATCTTCAAGGAGAATCTTCAGTTCATCGAAAAATTCAATCAATATGCAAAGATGAGTTACACCTTGAGATCGAATCAGTTCTCTGATTTAACCAACAAGGAGTTTCTCAGCAAATATACTGGATACTACAAGACTTCTGCACGGAAGGGTACCAGTGCATTTGAAACCAAGGGCCACGTACCAGATAGTGTGAACTGGACGGCTAAGGGAGCTGTTAGTCCAGTAAAAGATCAAGGAAATTGTGGTAAGTTGTCTATCAAGTTCATTAAACTTACTTCTTATCCATTTCAATGATGATTAATACATATATATGTCATACAGAATAAATTAGGTGTATTCCGTCATGGGAGCTTTTAGTAACCCTTGTGGAACTTCTTTGTTTTGTTTTATTTTTTAAAATAACGAATAGCCTGATAATTTTACAAACATAGAGTAATTTAACGCACTAGAGGGCATTTATAAGCGCCAATGAGTCGATTCTAAAGATTTATTTATTCATTTTTGCATAAAATAGCTTCCCGTATTTTCTTTAGTACTATAACCAAATAAATAACGGAAAATGAGAAAGTTTGATTGATTTTCCGATAGTAAAGCGAAATTGATTTTTCATGAGTAAATTTATGAACAATAGAGCTTTTACAACACTTGCTGATAATATAAGGAAAAGAAAAAAAAAAATCTTAAGTCAATTTACAAAGTGTGATAATTATGTGAAGTTGAGAACCATGAAGTAGTTCTAAGAATATAGAATACAGTAATAGACATATATGGAGTTAATAAATAATAAAATAAAATTAAAACTATTGAATTCTTCTGCGAATTAAATTCGATTTGTACAACTAGTTGCCAATTCCAAACATTTTCAATAGATTTACGAATTATAAGAGGAGTTAAGATAGGATCAAGTCATTTTATGAATAGATGAGAAATTATAAAGGTTTAAGAGTTTTTATTAAAATTAATCATAAAAGTCCAAAGTACATTTACAAATATTTTGAACTTAAAATGACACTTTACGTTTTATTGAGTAAAATTATGATCCTTTAAGAGGTTTTCAAGAATTACAGCCAATTAATGAATTTAAGAGGATATATTATGTTTTATTGATTAAAGTTATGATCATTAAGGAAAATTTATGAAAATAGGGAAAGATACAAACTTATCAGAGATGTTATAATATTGTATGATTTTTTAAGCAATTGTATGAAACAATATTAGATTGTTATTTTAGCAAAGAAATAGATAGTTCTCTATTTTTTATTTTTGAAAATTTTAATATATAATAATTTTACCAATTAGTAATCAAAACTACAATTTTTCAAGGAAATTTATCAGCTTTTAAGAAAAAGTTACAAGCATTAGATATCAATGAATAAATAAATAAAAGGAACTAAAAGATATATAAAACAGCTGGAGGAAAATTATAAAATAAAGGAAGATTAAAAAAAAAAAAAAACTTCCGACCACCCACTACACTTGGGTGACCATAATCTGACCAATAATTAACTGATGTAAGCCATCCACGATAGTGGGTGGTGGCTCTATTACCCAAGAGGGTTGCACTACCCATCCTTAGGGGTGGTAGGCCACTGCTCACTACCTGAAAAAGCAAATGAAAAAAAAAAAAAGAAGGAAAAATGGTTATTTTTTCCAGGCTTCCTTAATAAATGAATCCACAGAAATGGCTATCCAACTAAAGTCGACAGATATATTTATAGGAGTATTATTCCTGTAGGATCTTGCTGGGCTTTTTCAACGGTAGGCGCAATGGAAGGGATCACGCAGATAAAGACACAGGCGTTGTATAACCTGTCCGCTCAACAATTGGTGGATTGTTCAATAGATTATGGAAATTATGGTTGCTTGGGTGGTGCTTTACCCATGTCCTTCAACTATGTCATGGACAATGGCATTACAACTGATGGCAACTATACTTATACTGCAACCACTGGAACTTGCAACACAACTGCAGTCTCCGATGCGGTAGCACAAATTAGTGGATATGTATTCAACGTATATGGGAATGAAACAGATCTAGTCCAAGCTGTGGCGATGCAGCCAATTTCGATTTGTCTGGATGCAAGTACATTCTTGTTTTACGGAGGTGGCATTTTCACTGGTCCATGTGGTTATTATATAAACCATTGTATGTTGGCTGTAGGGTATGGAACGGACCAAAACGGCACTAACTTTTGGATACTCAAGAACTCATGGGGTACAAGTTGGGGTGAGTACGGATATATGAGAATACTTAAAGATTCAGGCTATTGGGGAGGCTTGTGTGGACTAGCTTTAGAATTTGCGTATCCGGTCATATGAGGGAATGTTTTAAGGACAGTTACATATTATGTGTATAATAATAAATAAAACTTCAAGCGATCGAACTCTTTGATTGCATGAATTTGTTAGTGTTATTCTCTTTTTGCTAAGGGGAAGGATCATAGTGTGTGTCGAATGCTTATGTTTGTAAAATTTTCAATTCGACTCGTGAGCGTATATGAGCGGCTTTGTTTAGCTGCACATCCATCTGTAAATCTCTTCAATGTGTGAAACGTGTTTACATGTTAGAAGTGAACAATGAAAGTGTTTGTTAAGTGGTGTGTTTTTGTTATCTTTCTTTTTTAACCGCATAACATCATTACATTACTTATAAGATATGTAAAACGCGATTACATTAGTTGACAACAATAATCGCACTGAAATTTCATTCATTGACTCATTATTATATATAATCGGTTCTTGGTAAAGTTAAGAGCGTTGAAAATTTCTAACATTTTTCCATTGAGGTCATTCTCTCTTGCATCATTCATTTCATCGAATTAATTCACTCCTACTCTAAATTGGCTATTATAGTGACCTTAGCGATCAAGTGAATATTCAATTCTATCTTATTTCGATTGTGTGTGTGTGGAAGTCTGGAGTCTCACAATTCAATACTTTAACACCGACCAAGTTCAATCTGAGTCGATTTCGAATTAACTCTACTGTTGTAACAATAAATCCACGCCCCTCATTTTTCTAATCTGACGTAATATAAGAATATTTCCAATTCTGATAGCATCCTAGCCCTTTGTTGTCTATAACATATCAGCTTTCCTTAAGTGCCACTAGGAAAAGATTTCGTTATAGGTAACGGTTTATATTGTGAAAAAATATTGTACACGGAATATGCATCGTATAGGAAATTTATAGTTCTGGTTTTAAATATTTTATATATCTTGACCAGAAAAAAATAATATTTTATATATTTATGATATCACAAGAGAACGATGGCTGTGGTTATAAATATTTTACATATAAATGATATTACAAGAGAATGTATGTTGTGATAATACAATCTTCGGAGTTTTCAATTCGCTGTAATGAAAACTAAAAATCACCAATTTCAATTGTTAGAGTACAAAAGAATTTGAAAAAACAAAAATACTAATATATATTGACCCATTATATAGGATTATGGGTATGCCTTTGTTTTAGACAAAAATGGTTTTTGGATCTTAATATATATATATATATATATATATATATATAGAGAGAGAGAGAGAGAGAGAGAGAGAGAGAGAGAGAGAGAGAGAGAGAGAGAGAGAGGAGAGAGAGAGAGAGAGAGGAGAGAGAGAGAGAGAGAGAGAGAGAGAGAGAGAGAGAGAGAGAGAGAGAGAGAGAGAGAGAGAGAGAGATGTATATTAATTAAGAAGAGCTTGGAATTCGGGTGGATTGACTAAACACAAGTGTTTAGAGGAGATTAATGAGAAGCTTACCACACCCCTTGTACTTGCCAAGCTTGCTTAATAAGGTGTTTGAGCTAGAGTGCATTGTGTCAAGCGTTGGGATAGAGTATCAACTTATCGCCTACTTTAGTGAGAAACTTAGATTTACTACTTAATATATGATAAAGAGTTCTATTCCCTAGTGCGGGCATTTACTATGTAGCAATACTATTTACTATCTTATGAGTTTGTGATTTATTTTGACCATAGGTCACTTAAGTGTTTGAGAGATCAGTAGATGTTATCATGTCAACAAGCCATGTAGGATGAGTTCTTGGAGATATTTTTCTATATGATCAAGCATAAGAAGGGGAATATAAATAGAGTAGTCAATGCCTTATTTAAAACACATGTATTGATCGCAACCATGTAGACAAAGATTCCTAGATTTAGTCAGAAAACCAAATAATATGAGCAAGATGATTATTTTGAGTTTGCTGTAGCCAAGTGCAGATAAGCATTTACAATTGATAGATTCTATATGGTTTAAGGTTACTTGTTTAAGAGGGGCAACTATGTATACCAACCAACTTAATAAGAGAGCTATTAGTTAGGGAAGCCCATTTCAGACAATTAGTAGGACATTTTAGGAAGAAGAGGACATATGAGCTATTGAAGAATAGTTCTTTTGTACTAGGTGTAATGAAAGGTGTCCAACAGATGTTGGAAAGGTGTGCTATGTACAAAAAGGCCAAGGGGAAGAAGGAATTTATGGAGAGTGCTCTCTACTACTGATCAAGAACCTGTTATAGATTGATCTAAGCATGAAATATATACTTAGACTACCTAAAACAACTTCAAGATGTAACTCTATCATGGTAGCTAGTTGCGTATTGGTTCAACAAAATGGCCTAATTCATTCCTTACTAAAGGAATGCAAATGCTTTATTTGTTACTAACCTCTTTATGCAAGTGATCATACGGCTATGTGGAGTTTCTATTAGTATTATATCATAGAAGGACTTGACTCGAAGTTCATGATCTTACCTATTTTCGAGTTTACTTACAATCGATATTCATATAGTTCCATTGGTAAGTCAATATTTGAAGTTATCTATGGAGTTAAGCCAACCTTTCCCATGAAGATGATTTTTGTTTCAACCTCAAAAGATGAAAGTTTAGGCGGTGATAGGAGATTTAGAAGCTACATTAGAAGGTGTCATAGTAGCTCACTAATTTCGTAACCAAACTAAAGCTTGTAAACCAAGGGAGAAAGGCCATACACTTTATAATGGGCAACTAAGTGTAGATTCATATAGGCAAGGACTGCTTCCTCAGCTATAGAGCCAATAAGTTGTCTCCCCAAGTAGATGGACCATCAAGAATCTTATAGAAGAACAATAACAATGCCTACGAGCTAGACTTGTTTGAGAATGGTGCATCCTTTGCCTTCAATATCAATGACCTAACCCCATATTTCTCTAACAAAGTAAGACTAGATAAGCCACTTGATTTGAGGTCAAATCTTTAACAATCTTAAGGAGTTTATGGGAATTTGATCTTTAGACTACTAATACAAGCATGCCTTTAAGGCCTCTAAAGCTTAGCTTAGAGAATCTTAAGCTACTAAACTATAGAGGATAAGGTGTCCTTTATTTAGAATATCCAACTATACCATATGTCAACCTATTCTAACTTGTTCATTGTCACTTGAGTTGATGAAGCACTTAATAGCCTCATTTGGAATAGCATGATGTATTATTCATTTGATTCTAACAACTCACTTGAATACCATCGACCTTTCGTAACATTCGCTAACTTGTTTTCATCTCTACATCTAAACACCAACTCAGTTCGATTTAACTAGTGCCATTTCCATATGGTCTATCTCTACTGGAGTACTTTCTAGTGTTTAGTTGACATGCGCCATTAACATTACACAATAGGGAGATGTTTTCTTATTTATTTTCTTTTTCACCCCTTTTTCTTTGTATTCCTAGCTTATAGATTTTTTGTTAAAACCTTTTTTTATTATTTCCTTCCTTTTCACCCCTTTTTCTTTGAATGTTGAATATATCCCTTCTTTCTTGCTAGTACCTAAGCTTTAATTTGCTTCCTCCTCTTGTCATATCCCATTAGGTAAGAGTTGTGGTGAAAACCCTTAAATCATTAATTGTTAGTAATATTAAGTTACTCATTTAGGTCATGTAGTGCTCATTTAGTGCATTATCACTTGAGTAGCTCGTGTTTTACTAAAACCCAACAATAATGATACTTTTGACTTGAAATCAAAATTTTAGTCTAAATTCATCCTTTTAGATACCACGATTGTTTTATTATATGACATTAAGATTAAAATTAATTTATTAGTATAACATCTCAAAGTAGTATAATTGTAACAGTCTCACTATTCAAACCATTATATGATAGAAACTAACGATATAGTTATTATTTTAAACTTAATTTACTCAAGGTGTCTACGACTAACTCGCTTTGAAGTAAACAATTTATAAATTAAACATGTTATTGTCTATGAAAATATGAAAAATAATACTAGTATTTAAATATCTCAAGTAGCGTTTCCAAGATTCAATAACCTAATCTTACTTCACTTAAGTAATATATAAATTGATATTAATAGACTTAAAGTTAAGGCCTAAACTTCGAGAGTGTGACCAATCCTCAGTTTTATATTTACTCCCCAAGGTCCAGCAATTGTTAAATTTAAAGTAATTATAAAGTTACTTCCTAATTAGCACTTGCAAAATCTCTAGGGATTAAGTAACCAATTACTCAATAAATTAGGATGGAGGCTTAAAACTATACATCAAACATAAATATAGTTATTAACCAAATTAGTTAGATGCAATGCATACACATGTAAATGTCATCGCACAATGTTATTCGGTCCGTCAAGAGATTAGAAAAATTATACTCGCTCTAATTCAAATTAAAGAATATAATGCACATTTCAACAGCTTATGACCATACCTAGGCTTATGTAATAAATACATCACTTCTCCTATGAATACCTTCGGACAATTGACTTCATTCTTGTTATGAACTCCTCTTCTATTACTTAGTTCAAATAAGAATGAAGAAGGGATCAATTATGCTATCTAGTGCTATTCATTTTGAAGGGATTGGTATTTGGTCGGAGAATCTTAAAAGTCTCCCTTAATGGGTTATTATGCAGATTCATTTTAGACTTACAAGTCATACATTTAGTTAGGTCCAATTTAAAGTATTTAATCATTTCATACAAATCATATAAATTTAAATTTAGAACATCAAACCAGAATCATACAATTAGACCCAAAACACACATACATAGGTATGCACATAGTTAACTATCTAAAGAACATAACCAAATATAATCTTAAGCCTTCAATAATTATAAAACAGTACCTCAAAATATAGCAACATATTAATCCCAACTTACTTGGACTTCTCGCTTGTTTACTTAAGGTGCGACTTATATAGGCTATTATGGATAATCCTTATAATATAAATGTTGTTTTAGTTTTCGCATAACTACTATAGATAGATTTTATTCTGTAATTTAGATTATGATTATCTTCATTTTATGTTATTCTTATATTTAGTGATTTAGGTCAAAGTCTCTTAGAATTACTCTTCTTATTCAACCAGGTTTTGTAAACCCTATAAATTCTCTAGAATAGGGGTTATAAGTTAATAAGTTCTTTTGAAAGATACCCTTAATATTGGTAAGATAACTAACCCTGAACTTGAGAGACTATGCTCAAAAACCTTAATGCAAACCCTTAAAACCCTAAATGGCAATCTTAACCCTAATTTGACCCTTACACTTAAAAGTCCTAAAATTCTATAAAAAAATGCCAATAACTAATGTTAACTCCTAAGGTCAACCTAATCTAATGAAACTAACCTCAGACCTTGATGGGAAAGAAACTAATAGTTGAAGTCCATGGGAGCTCCCTAAAACCGATAAAGGGTAAGTTAAGCCAAAAATAAATATTAGTATAGATAACCTTACAATGAATTTAAAACCTTAAAGCGAATACTATAGCCCTTAAATGAGCCTTTAAACACTAAAATCCTAATTGAAACCCTAATACATGCAAGCCTTTAAATTATAAAACTCCAATCTACAGTTGAAAACTCTAATCTAACTATTGTACTCTAATTAAATAGTCAAACTATTTATTAATTGGAGGGAAATTGCTTAATTGCCCTAAAACCTTAATTTACCCTCTAAAAATGTATTCAAACAACAATAATTGTCTAATTCCTTAAACTAATTAGATAAGATGACCCAATGGGCTTAACTAACTTAATTTGACATATTAAGCCCTAAAATATGCCTAATTTATGTTAAGTGTATTAGTAATTAAGATAAAGAAACTTAATTACACCTTAAATTGCTAATTGGGTTTTATATCATAATTAACTACAAATCAACAAAGATTAGTCATATGAAACCAAAATAATTATATGAAAATATCTCCTTAATAATGCCAACATTATACTTGGGGAGATAATATGAACTCCGTAACCTTTTGGATCCGAACTCAGAGTTGGATATGAGAGTTAATAGATAATCCTTAGAATCGCTCAAGATATAATAATGAAAGTTCTAATAATAAAACTCCTAAATAAAATGATCCAACCCTATATAATAAGTCATAAACCCTAAGTAATAAGTTAAAAAACCCTAAAGAAAGTAAATCCCTAAAACCTTAATCGTATATGTAAAACCCTAATACGCGAGAAACCTTAAAATGATGGGAAAATATCAATATACTGAATAAAACCTTAATTGGAAGTCTAGAACCCTAATTCAACTATTAAACTCTAAGTATACTCCTAAACTATTCGTTGATCATAAATAATTTCTGCAATCGCTAAGGAACGCTAAATTGCGAGCTTCATACACGATTTGAAAACCCTAATCAATCCTAAATAATGAAAGACTCTAACAAACAAAGTAACATAGGTTAATAAACTTAGTCAAAGTAATAAAATACGGCAAGACTTTAATTACACCCTAATTAGGCCTAAATTTCTTAATTAAGTATAATCATGATTAATTAGCTTAATTATCATTTAATCCATCTATCAACTCTCATTACATCTTAATTAGTAGCAAGTCAAACTCAATTAAAAACAAAAGACAAAGGATTAATTGAGAATTAAAGGACACTTGTCCTTAAGGAGACAAAATCCTCCCTCATTTGGTAAAATGCAAACAAGATACTATAGTACCAAAAGGGGACCATGCACCCTTATCCCAAAATAGTCAATTCTTATCCCCCTTAATTAACCTTCAATATCTACCATTTCACCCTTCTAAAACCCTCATTTAACACCATTCTTCATGCATAGAAAACCTTAGGAAATACTCTCAAGAAACTAAAACAAAACTAAAGGAAAAAGGGAAGAAAACAAAAGGAGCTAAAGCAATCGGTTCTCCTTTGCTCACATCATCGCCTTTTGATCCTACTGCCACCACATGCCACCAAATAACAAGCCACCACTACCATCAAAAGATCACACACACACCCTAGTTTCTTGCTGACAAATATTTTCCCTTAATGGAGTAAGTTTCGACTTCGTCTTTGAGTGGAAAAGTTGGAACTCTTACAGGCCAACCTAAGATAAAACTCACTTGATTTAACTTTCTTGTTCACATAAGTTATACCTACGATATCTTGAGAGTTTATGATTAAAAATACTATATAAATATGTTATAATAATGTATACATCATTTGAGAGCCTTATAGTTACACATTCATTCGTGTACTTAGCTAGTTTGCTATTTATATTCTAGATGTATAGGGGATAATTTTATCTGGATAACTTAAAAGATGTTAATTGAACTTTATGAAACCTTATGTATCATCCATGCTGCCCCCTCCTTGATATGTAGCCATTTTTTTTTTCACTATACTAGGTGGTTTTATTAGCTTAAAACAAGTAGAAATGTGATTCAAACAAGAAAACACACTAAAATAAGTGTTAGATGGAGGAAGTTGAAGGAAAGCCTAGAAGAACCCTACTTAGCCACTTACCAAGTAAAAGTTTCAAATTTGTAAATTTTGATTATTATCTTAATAACATGATTATTTAGTGTTAAGTATGATTTAGGACGTAATTTACCAAGTTAAGTAGGGTAATGATGAGTTAATGGCCTAAACCAGTTACATTGGTGATTAAGGTCTTAGGAATAGTGTTAGAAACCCCACTAATGAATAAATCAGATGTGAAAAACCTAGTAAAATGGGTTATTTAGTGGGACCTTTAAGATATTTGGCCTATTGAAATAAGTTAGAATCAAGTTTAAGGTCATAGAATGCATGTTAGGTCTAAACTAGCTTAATTAATGATTAGAGCCTTAGAAACATGATTAGGAACCTAATAAATGAAAAGAACCAGGTCTAAATCCTAATATAAATGGACTTATCTTAAGACCTTTAGTGGGCTTAAGCAAAAAATCATAAGTAAAGTTAGGCTTGAAGCTTTAAAATGTAAGATAAGCTTAAAAGCCCTTAAAAAACTTGGAATAGAGCCTAATAACTTGATGACCAGATCTGAACCCTAAATTAAAAGGCTCAAAAAATAAAATATAAAAGGCTCGTTATGTCTAAAAGCTCATTAAAGCCATCCCCTATAAGCCCATTAGTAAGCAAAGGTCTTAAACTAGTAAAAGGGACCCATTTAAGCCACAAGAGTAACACTAAAGCCCAAAATAAAAGTTATGAAATTTAATCAGAAGCTTAAACTTACAATACCTAAATAAAGGCCCAAAAGGTTAAGCGTATGGCCTAACACCCAAAATTAAGCTCAAAGCCTAAAGCTAGGCCTAAATCCTAAAGTAGACAAACCAATGCCATTGACTAACGAACTTGTTTGGCCTAAACCAAATTCTTACAAATCCAAACACCTCAAAAGGACTTCACCAAATGAAAGAACATTAAAAAACGATGAAAATTGACTATAAGAATGCAAAATTCTAACTTAAAACAAGAATGTTATTATCAAAATACGAAATAAGCTGAAATAGGGAAATTATAATGAAGATAGGGAATAAATTAAGTTTAAGATGAGTCTTATTTACTTTAATTACCTTATTTAGGTGATTTAGGATATCAAGTTCTAGACTACCGAGGACTATTGGGAATAGTTGACTTTAAGGCTGAGTGAGTATATCACCCCCTATTTTACTCTGTTTTGTACTTATAGTTAGTGCACTATTTAATTATATATGATAATTGAACTTGATGCATATTGGGGTATATGAGAACTTGTGTGTATCTATTTTAGTTGACCTATTCTTGCAAAATATCTTAAGATATTTCAAACACCCTTATTTGTTGCATTAGAATGAAGGGCATCAAAGTTTCTAGAATACACTTGCTTAAGCTCCCTTTGAATTTAGAATTAATAAATATTTGACTTCTAATTAAACTAAACATACATTACATCTTATGGCATGAGTTAAAAGGGCATGAGTCAAAAGGTCATTAGTACTATACGGTAGAGTAGAAGATCATCATTCTGGAATACACTTGCTTGTTGTACAACATGTTCATGCCTCGACCTTTAGGAACTACTTGGCTCTAGGGAGTATTGCCTTTTGCTTGAGGCCAAGCCATGTCTACTACTAAGGGTGATTATATTGTTAAGATATTTTGTATTGAATGTAGATACTTGCGTCCTAACATACCTAAATAATTCTTAACTTGGGTAATGGTAGGTGTTAAAATCATGCTATATGCAGTTACCAGTCGACTGTATATACTGTTTATGCTTGTATATACATTCATATGATTAATAAATAACTTGCTTGTTATTGATTGATGGTAAAGTAAGAAGGTTAGCTTACCTCCTAATAGTTTCTTTTGTGGATTTTATAAAGCTGAAGCTGGGCTAAGAGTTGAGTGCAAAGTGCTCTATCGAGTTGAAAAAGTAGAATATAAGTTTACAAAAACTAGTGGTATAGTCAAATTAAACTTTTAAAGTATTTAGTAGCTTTATGATTGTTAGGTTACAATACCCTTTTTTTATTGTTTAGTAGGTGATTCTTACTCTCTATGGTTTTAGTGACCGTAGATTATTAAATTAGTTGTATATATATAGAGTTAAGCAGATGTATGTAAATTAAATAAGTATTCTTAGAAACTTACTAGTTAGAGACTTGTAACCTCCGACTTGTAAGGCAGTCTTTATATAATGGGTGTACACGTGATATGAAGATTTTAAGTAAGACTACCATGCCCCCTCCAGGAGTGTTACACGTTTTAAATTTGCTTATTCTAATTACAATTTCAAATTCTAAATTACGTTTTAATTTACCTTTTTCATTTTATTACCCTTTGTTTGTCAGTTTTTTAAATGTCTTTTAACCTTTTTTCTTATGATTTATTTGATGAGTATAACTTTTGATTTAGGTTTTTGACTTACTATTTAATATACTTATATTAATCCTAATTCTGATTCTACTTCTAAATTAGATCTTGATCCAAGAATGATCTACATTTTAATGCAATAAGATTTAAAAAATTAGTTGCCAGTTTAAGATTATAATTTTGCTCAATTATTCAAATTCTATATCTCTTATAATCAAGCTAGTTCTAAATTAATTTTTAATTCGATTTCTAAATCAGTTTTTGAATTAAGTTTTGTTTTAGCTTCTGATTACTATTTTTTTTTATTTGTAAACCCTAGGAATTCCTCTCAGACTAATATGTGAAATTCATCTAACTATATTTAAGTATCTTAAATCTCCATTTATCTCCTAATAAGTATTTTGATCAGTATGGTATACTATATTCTTAATTTAATTATTGAATTAACTTGTAATGTACATTTTTCACATAATTTCTTAAATTCATAATCCAAATCAAATTCTTATTATACTCCTAATATTACAATACCATAAATTTTTACCTAATATTTTCTACTCATATAATTTATATATACACGTATTATGTATTGTACACTTATATCATCTATTTAACACTTTTAACAAAACATATATTATCTTTCATCACATATAACATATTAAAATGCTTAATTATTCTCTAAATCAAAATTTATACCAAAGCAATTCCCAAATCATAAAATTAGCTTAATTATATCATTTACCTATTATTTATCACATAATACGTACTTCTAACACTCCAAATACTACTAATATCCTATTATATAAGCAATTAACATCATAAAACACCTAATTACATACTAAATCAGAATTTTTCTCAAATAAATATTAAATTACAAAATTAAGCTCAAATATTGCTTTTTATGCATGATTTTAAGGTTTAAAAATTAAGTAAAAATTAACAAAAAAATTAAATTTAAGAAAAACTCTTCATAGCATTGTAATATATAACCCAAGACCATTCTTTGAAGCATCACTGTATATTCAAAAGGGCTCTTCATTGTTGGGTAAAACTAAAACTGGTGCCGTGACCAATCTTTTCTTTGGCTTCTGAAAACTTTCCTCTCTTTTTCCATTCCATTCAAACTTTTTACTCTTCTATGTTCGTTGTGCGAATGGTCTAGTAACCTTTGAGAGGTCCTTCACAAACTTTTTATAATATCCAACTAGATCAAGAAAACTCCGTACTTTAGTAATATTTTCGAGTCTCTTCTAATCAATGATAGCCTTTATCTTCTTAAGGCCCACTTTTATCCCTTCTCCTAAAACTACTTACCCTAGGAATGATATTTTCTTCAACCAAAAGTCACATTTTGATAACTTAGCATATAGCTTGTTTTCCTTTAAAGTCAATAACACTTGTCTCAAATGCTCTTGATGTTAGGCTGGAGTTGTTAAGTATACCAAAATATCAAGAATAAATATGATTATGCATTTATCTAAGTATAACCTGATCACTCTATTCATCAAATCCATGAACACTACGGGCATATTTATCAATCTTAATGGCATCACCAAAAACTCATAGTGTCCATGCCTTTTCCTAAATGCTGTTTTAGGAACATCCTCTAATTTGATCCTTAACTAGTGATATCTTAACCTCACGTTAATGTGAGAAAACATACTTACAACTTACAATTGATTGAACAAGTTAGTAATATGGGGCAAAGGGTACTTATTCTTTATCATAACTCTGTTTAATTCTCTGGAGTTAATACAGAGCTTAAGAGAACCATCCTTCTTCTTTATGAGTAATATTGGTGCACCCCAAGGTAAAACACTTGGTTGGATAAACCTTTGATCCAATAATTCTTATAGCTACTTCTTTAGTTCCTTTAGATTTACTGGAGCCATTCTATAGGGTGCCTTGGAAATTGGTTTGGTTCTTGGTAACAGATTAATAGCAAAATCTATCTCTCTCTTCGATGGCAATCCTAGTAGTTCTTTAAGGAACACATCAAGAAATTTACTTACCACTTGTATATCTTTTATCCTCGGTTTTCCAAATCAACTTCCGTAGTGTCCAACCAACTTATCTCTTGCATTAACTTAAAGGAGCTCAATTCATGTGTCCTAACTATTGTTAAGTCACCTTGGAATTCTACGCTCAATCCATTCATATCTCTAAAATGTACCTTCTTTTCCTTATAATCAACAGTAGCTCTAAAATTTGCCATCCAATTTATCCCCAAAATCATTTCATACTTACCAAGCTCAACAATAACATCAATCATGCTGTCATGGCCTTATATGTTCAGTGGGCATTTCTTTACCATCTCTTTGGTCGTAAATACACTTCTCGTAGGGGTTCGCATACTAAAGCTCGATTCGATGATAGTTATGGGTAACTCTGCTCTTTTCGCTACTTCGGGAGCAATGAAGGAATGAGTCGCTCCAGTGTTGAATAAGGTATATATTAAATGACTTTTTATGTCAACATTCCATAGATTGATTTCAAGTTAAGTTTTATAGGCTATATGTATTTGCCCTTAAAATTTTCATTTCCAAGTTAAGTATTTTGATTTCTTGTCACTAACATACTTAACAACATAAGTTATCCTTAAAGGAGGTTAAGGAGACATGCTCGTGATTAGACTCTTCATCTCTTACTTCTTCTTGGGGAGCTTATACTTATGAGGGAACTGAGGGTTAGTTGGGACCCGCATCCTCTTAGGTTTAAGGATGAGAGAAATAAGAAGGAATAGCTGCTCCCACTGTTATGGCTTCTTCAAAAACTCAATAATGCCCTTCTGAGTCTTTAAAATCTCAGTTACTTCAATTTCTAATCTCTTTAAATTCCCAACTGAGAAGCTAGATGTTGATGGTGCAAATTCAAGTGCACTAGGGTCCTTAATATCCAAATCGGGATTCGAGACTCTTGCAATACCCCATTGATTAAAAGGGGTTATCGAAAGTGGTCAGGATCAGCACAAGAGTCACTCGGCCTGTTACTTGTAGACCATAACCTCAGATTCCTTAGGATCCTAGTGATTAATCCTTCCACAAATATACCCTTACTCTTGTCAAAAGTCTACCAGTGAAGTCTAAATGTGGTTAAGTTGCCCATATTTATTGGAAACCCCTTCAATGCATTGTACAAAGGTAATAGATCATGCCCCCCATTGCTCTAGGGCTCTCATACTTCCTATAAATCGTCCTAACTAAGCTATAGTGAAAGACTCGAGTACTAGTCTTCTTTAAAGTAGAAGCTTTGGATTTGCTTACCCTAAAGCTGCTTTCATTAATGATTTCTCTCCAAAACTCAGTTATTGAAGTTCCCTGGGGCAAACTTACAGGCAAATTAACAAACTCCTCATCTTCAAGTTCAACTCGAGTATACAACCTCATCGCTCATACGAAGGTCAACATATCAAAGGTGTAAGTCCGTCCAAATGCAAAGAACTCCAACTCATTATCCATCTTGGAGCTGATATACTCATACTTGATCTTAAAAGATGAAAGAAAAGCTAGAGTTGTTTGTCAATAAGTCTTCTCTTGAATTGTAAACAACTTCAGCCATGGCCAATTGCTTAATAATCGTTGTAGAGCTATCTTTAATCCATACTCCTCTATCATATCCTAATCGACCACACAATGTCGCTTGATAACCTTTTTAACAACAAATTCCTCGAATCTTTCCTTTTGCTCCTTAGTCATACCAGCTGGTGGAACAACCGACTGACTGGAACTTGCTGCATTGGAACATTTAAGAGGAGGAGAAGGAGAACGAGTAGCTCTCTGTCTCTTAGCTTAAGAAGTGGTTGGTCTTTTTGGTGCCATATGCAAATATCAGTGTTAGTTCAACTCATATGTAATTCAAGTATAATTCAGACTAAGCAAACCCATTTCAACTCCCAAACTTAAATGCATTTACCTACTACATGATGAACTCTAACCCACTTCTAAGTACACACTATAACTAAATTCAAAATTACTCAACTCGTAACCTGGCATCAACCAATGATTAGTGTCTTCCTTTTACTATATAATACCCAATGTCACATCACTACCCATAGACTCAACACTTCAATCATTCATAACAACAACGAATAATACAATTCTACAAGATACAAAAATGCTAAGACAAGACACATTCATCAACTTAGGCTCAATTTGTAGAAATCCCCAATTCTACCATAATCAATAGAAAATAAGGTTTAATCTTAATATGCAACTTCCATTACAAATTCATGCAAAATCAAAATCTAAGGATGATATAAATACACTACTATTACTAAACAACATTTGTACAAATCATAGCAAACACACGAATATAAACCCTAATCAAGAATCAAGTCTAGGAAAATATAGAAAAATGAAAGAAAAAGAGAGAGATCGTACCTTAGTAGAGCATTAGGTTCCTAAAAGATGAATGTGCAAGTGTTAGAAGTGAGTGAAATAAGATTAGGGTTTTGTAGGGAACTGGCGTAGTGAAAGTATTATGAGGTAGAGTTTTGAAATGTGAGAAATGAGGAAAGAGAGAGAGAGGGAAATTTCTTATATAGTGGAGTAGTATGAATACAATCACGATCGTGACTTAGCTCATAATCTCCTTTTTAAGCTTGGTCACGGGCGTAATTAAACCCATGATAAGTTTAGTGCCTAAAATTTTTAAACCATCACAACCTTCCCCTTTTTATGGTCATGGGCATGATGAAACCCGTAACTAATATTGTGACCTAAGATTTCACACTTTTGTATCATGGTTATGATGACTTGAAAAACTCCTAGGGTATTGATCATGGCTATCATTGAGGTATGAATTCTTATAGGGGAATGATCACAGCCATGATGGATAGGTAGATTAACCTTGTTAATTTGTTACCATCGTGATTGCTTCTATGATGGATGCTATACTTGAAAAATTAAGTACTTACTTTTTTTTTTTTATCACGGTTGTGAATGAAGTGTTATGCTTCTATATGACTGCCACTTACTAATTTCTTTCCTTGCGCATAAAACAATAAACAGAACACTTAAAACAATCCAAACGACTAACAATGACAACAATTAATTAATTTAAAAGTAAAAAAATTTCAAAATACTGAAAACAAACAAAATGAAATTGATAGTCTAATAAAAAAGACATGCTTGTTTAATGTCTCAAGCTAGATGTTCCCAGAATATGCATCTTTATTCCTTGACTAAAAGAGTCTTAACTCCTCCTTGCCCTGTAGTTATTGCTTAGACTTGTTCTCTTGGGTTTGTCTTAGTATTCCCTGCAAAAGATCCTGAAACCCTTTCTAAAAGTGCTTTTGCAATCTACCCAACTTGGTTTTCCAAGTTATAGATCGATACACCTTGATTTCTCAAAGTGGTTTCAACAACCTGGTGACATACTTAAAAAGTCTTAATGTACTGAGCCAACATCTCCTCAATGGCAATTGGCTTGCTCTAAGAAGGAGGCACTTGTCTTTGAAATCCAAGAGGTGGCATGTTGGAAACTTGATCGATGTTGTCCTATTCAAAATTTGGATGATATCTCTAACTCGGGTTACAGGTGTTATTAAAAGGATCATTCCTCGGTCTGATCTGGTTCCCCGTATAGTCAACCTCTTCTACTTGATCAATCTTTGAAGGGCTTGCCAACTCAGTGTCTGAAACTGCTAAAGCCTTGTTCTGACCCATTGTGAGGCTATCAAGCTTCTTTGTCAACACTTCCACCTTATGTGCTAAAGCAGAAGTAGCATCTAACTCATGTTTTCCTACTGACCTTCTTTCTCTTCCTTTCACATGTCGAGCCTTATTTCGATTTTCCTTAATTTAACCTATATTAAGTGACTAGCTCGTTTAATATAAATTACTCGATATTAAATTAAGGAAATATTTTTCTAAAAAATTTTAAAAATTGGAGTCGCCAAATAGTTTAATTATTAAAAAATAAAATTAGGGTTTTAGGGTGGAAAACCATAATTTGACCACTAATTTGCGAATATTCTAAAAAATTTTAATTTTAAAAAAATTAAACTACAAAAATCGGGTTCAAGGGCTAACCTATTAGGACTAAATCACTATATAAAAACTAAAGAAAAATTGATGCGCTTTTATTTTTTATAATTTTCTAACAATTCTAAAAATATATCTAAATATACAAAAGATAACTAAAGTGAATTTTTTATTACGAATTTTAAAGAAAAAGGAAAAAAGTTTTTTTTTTTTTATTTTCTTATGCAGTTGCCCCGAAGGTGCCTACGTATCTACTATACTAGATCAAATCAGCCATAGTTCTTTTTTTATAAAATATTTAATAGTTGGATTCTTTTTATTTTAAAAATTGATCCAGGTTTACATTTACTTATCAATTTATTATTTAAAAAAAAACTAAGAAATCTAATTTTCTAGAATTTAAGAAAATCCTGACTAACTAAATCTTTTTAAAATCGCTACATGTCAAAAATATTTTTTCTAAATCCTAATTGTAAGATATATTAAAAATATGATCTATATATATTTTCATACGTATTTTTTTTAAATTTTAACCACAAGATATGTATCTCGATATGATTTAAATACGTATCTTCTAAAAAAAAGCGGCAATTTTACTAAAATGCAATTTAACTGAATTTTATTAAAAATTGGAATTTTCTAAAAAATCATGCAATATAATAATAGAAAACCTACACTTAAAAGAAAATAAATAGACTTGAACTAACTAATAAAATAAAAATAAATAAAATAAAACAATTTTTACCGAATCGAGTTGTACATGATCAATGTTCATGATTACAAACAAGGTATGTAATGTACGGAGACTGCTATGTGTCGTGTGAGATCAAGTGAATGTATGGGTGAGTGAATTGTGCGTGGACTTCTATACATGTGCAATAGTGGCTGGTCGGTTGTTGACTTCGTGGTCATTGGCATAGAGTTGTTTAGGCATACTTTGGTTAGTGATCAGTACGGGATTTCATTTTGTGTGTACTGTTAAAGGACGTCTAAGAGCTCGTAGAATTGTCTGATTAGGGAATGTGTATGTGTGTGCAAGTGTTGTCGGCATACAGGGGGCTTTATGCAGTGGAGGATAGGCATCAGTGAGGGAATGTTTGCGATTAATTGGATTTTAGTCAAGCGATTGCGATTGCTAGCATCAAGGGTAGTATTGAATGGACTTCAACTTATAAATTGGCATGTTGTGAGCTTTAGTTAGGCATGAACGTAGCAAGCTTTGGATAGGGTGTTGTTGAGTGCTGGTGGGGAACGTAGCAATTGTTGTTCAGTTGGTGATTGCCAAGGGGCTGTCAACGTTGGTGATCGGTGGACGTTGGTGAGCTTGGAGTGTGGAATTGAGAATTGACTTCGGTGTAGGACGTCTGTAGCAGTTCTATCAATTATGTGAATTGAATTGGGTTTTGGGGGGATGTGTAATTGTAGGATTGTTACATTAGTTTGTGTGATTTGGTTATTTAAGTTGTGCGAGTGGTGACTTGTGAAGTAGGGCATGAATGTTCAAGTGATAGAGTGATATTGTGGAAGTTAGGCTATTGTTAAAATAGTGAATATGTGTTGTGTAATTAAGAAAAACCATCATCAATGTCACTTGCTAATTTATAAACTCCAAAATCAAATCTTCTGTATCGTTTTAAATATAGATTCTATTCCAATCAAAACAAGATACAAAAGATACGATTATAATTCTTTAAAGATTTGACTTATCTTTTAGAAATCATATTTGGACTTTCTATTTACCGGGTCTGATTCGATCTAATTTGGTTTAGCCTAATAGTTCATTTAATAAATTATAATCTAATCTAGCCCAATATAATTTAGATAAAAAAATCTATTTTATATTGAACTAGACCAAAATTATTTTAATAAATCTCAATTCTCCAACAACTTAAGAATCTATTAAATTAGCCACACTCTGTCATTTGATTTGATATTAAACGATTTGACATAACTCTGCTTGACTCAATATGATTTGACTCGACTTGACTCGATATTATTCAACTCAATACGAAACGACTTCATTTGACTTGATACGATTCATCTCAATACGATAGAACTCGACTCTCTTTTTTATTTTTTATTTTTATTTTTTATTATTTTCTTATTTATTTGTCTTGTTTATTTTTTAACTTGGCTCAACTAAAATAAAATGAAAATGAAAAATGGTAAAAATAAGATATCTACATTACAGATGACCATTAATAATGATTATTGGTCATATCTTCAAATAATTGAATACATTGCTTTGGCAACTTATGGTTTAGGCTTTCCTCTAGTAACTGCATTAATGAACTGCTTGGTAGTGTAGTTTAATCCATTGTAGAATGTCTAAACTTGGTGCCAATCTAGAAGACCATGATGAGGGCACTTCCTTAACAATTACTTCCACCTCTCCATGCTTCATATAGTCTCTGAATCTACTTGACTAAAAGAAGAGATATTTGCCCTTAGCTTAGCCATCCTTGAGGGTAGGAAGTATTTTCTTATAAACAGCTTAGCCATTTCTTACTAAGTATTAATGGAATTCCTTAGCATAGAATTGAGCCACTACTTTGCATTTGATTTAGGTGAAAATGGGAATAGCTTAAGTTTGATAGTGTCCTCAGAAACTCCTCCTATTTTAAATGTGTCACATATCGCCTAAAATTGCTGCAAATGGTTATTAAGGTCTTCATCATTGAACCCATTAAACTGAACACATTGTTGGATCATTTGACTAATACTCAACTTGATTTTAAACGTATTAGCTTGAACTTTAAGCCGAGCTATGCTGATATTAGCCCCATCCAGGCTGGGCTTACAATAATCCAACATTGTCTTAAGAGCTATAGGTGGATTTACTCCTGCCTCGTTGCTCACTTGTACTACATTTCGATTTCCATCAAGAGGTAGGTCTAAATTCATTGGTGGATCTCCTTGAATACCATCTTCCAAATTCAAGAACTGATTCCCTAATAGTAGCTTGACGTTTTGATTTGGATTATTCATTTTGGATTTCAACAGTTCTCGTGCCTACTTCCTTACTAGTTGATACTTGCTTCTCAAAATACTCTTGGATTTTATTTAAGTTACTTCTAAGTGTTCTCTTGGGTTCAGGATTGAAGTTAGCTAGATTAGTTGTGTTGCTTTGAGTCATAAATTGCAAATTAGCACAATAAACCAATATGAGCACAAATATCTCAACCAAACTAATTAACAATTAACAAAGAAAAACTAATGCTAGAAGAACAGGAATCCTAATTTTCCTAATGATGATTCCTTTCCCCGGTAACAACACAAAAAACTTGATTGGTTCTAATTAGAACTTCCGAGTTTCACAACTTATAAACCTACATTCTATCCTTAACTTGGTTTGACAGGCAAGTGTACCTATTATTTTTAGCACAAATGAATATATGGTTGTCTCTACTGGGAAAAGGACTCAAACATTATTCTCCTGATTATCTAACAGTCTAATTTATCAAGTGATCAATTATTAATACTATAATTTTTTAACTAAACTACATTAATCCACAAATTAATATCACTAACTCAATGGTTATAGAAACAATTATGAACAAGATACTTAACATGCAGACTTACTTTACCACTTAGCATGATATTACCAAAATACTTGTTATCTTAATACTTGTTAGATGTAGGTAATTATAGTATATAAGCATTCTTCTCAAAACTACTTACTTCTAATCCTAATTGTGTCTATTGAAATCTCTTTCTAATTAACAACCAACTCGGATTGCATTAATATCTTGTTAATGTATCGATTCTTTTAAGGATGCAATAACTTTCTGCATAATATCTTTATTATTAGGAGTAAATTGTTCTAATAAACTAGATTTATTTAATAGAATTATCTCTCGACATATTCTATTGAAATCTGGCCCAAGTCGATGTCGTACACTATACTATATTTAGATTCATTAAGTGTAATTCATAGGAATTAACCTGTATCAAGAAACTACTATTCTATGTACTTAATCATACTAAGTGATTAAGCAAGTCCTAACGTACTACTCATGCATGATAAAAAAAAAACAAAATGTATAAACACAATGCAAAAATAACAATGAAATTAACATGAAATAAGTAAGAAATACAACCCCGTTTTAATTTCACTGTAAATATCTTTACAACGTACAACAATGCAATCCCGTCGTCTCTTTCAAGTCGTTTCAAGAAATGTATGACACGACAACTACACTGTAAGTGAAAACACACTAATACAGATATGGATGATTAGGTGTTCATTGTGAATTGATCTTTCAAAAATGATCTCTGAAAAAAAAAAAAAATTCTTTCTCCATAGGTTAGGGTATTTTTATATTCTCCCTGTTAAAGGACTCGAATCTACCTCTTTAAGGAACTACCTAACATTTCCCGTGTATTGGTTCGTGTAAAAAGGTTGAAAAGAACAGATGTACCCCTTTTATCATGCCTGTGACTTGGGGCATGACAGTCTTGAAAACATAATTTTCTTCACCAATTACGATGGTGATAAAGGCTGTAAACTCCTTATCGCTTTATTAAATTGCATCATGCACGTGAATCTGACCATAATCATCTTCCTACTATGCAATCACGGTCGTGATTGGTAAGGAGACCGTCAATACTTCCTCAATCACGATCGTGATTGAGGACGTGATTAGGGCTAGATTTTTCATTACTTCATTATCACGCCTGTGATTGATACTTCTTAATACTATTTCACTTATTTCTTCTCCTTACGGCCATGATTGAGTAAAAAGTCATTATTCTTGTGTATATTTCATCCCTTTGCTTGTAATTTACCTGAAATCAATATTTTATACAATTGAGTACCAAAACTTAAGATTTAAATCACAATTATGATCAATTCTATACCTAAACATGCTTTGAAAGTGTAAAGTGATTTACACTTATCAAATGGGATGCCTTAAGTTCCTTCTCTATCTCCTACTAAGTCCTTACTCTCAATCAAAGCAAATAAGTACTATAAGTTAACCTTAGATGATGTGGTACCTCAAAAGCTTCAAAAGACTTCTTCAATTGCAACAACTAATCCTCGGTCTCATTAGGCCGACTAGTATTCTTATTGAAGTACCTGTTACACTTTAGAAGTTTTGATAATAAATTCCGTAGGGGCCAAGGCTCATGAAGAACTTAGAGGGGATCTTTAACTGGCCCTAGTAGTTGTAGAGATAGTGGCGATAATAGTAGTGGTAGAGGTGTAGCTGGTGGTTTAGCCATTGCTATTGATGGCTAAGCAACCCTATATAGCTTATGCTTAGGTGGCATTGAGGGTGAAGGTGCTTGGTTTCTTTCTAGGAAAGCTCGTAGCAACTTATTATTTGCTTGAATAGCTATGAGTATCTCCTTTGAACGATTTGCTAACGCATTCTGACTTGGAATTTATAATGGTGGCACTCTATTTATTGAAGGTTGTCCCTTAAGATTTTGTCTACTGAAAACCAAACTTAGGATTACGCTTAATGCAATTATTTATAGTTCTACATTTTAAACTCCTTACCAAGGAAACGTATCTTTGTCTCTTAAACTTTTTGCAATGCCATCATTTTAACTCATAAGCCATAGAGTACATTCCTTAGTTCAACTGCTTTAAGTAAGTTTACAACACATAAATATACAAGTAACTTTACATACCATAAGTTCTTCAAAAGTACATAAAATGTTCGAGTACAAAGTCTTCTGTTAATACATAGAGATGTTACATCTAGTACACCAGTTTTCACTACAAATTCTACAACAAAATACAACAACCAATTGTAATACAAAGAAACCTCATTATAAGGTTTTCTCTCAAAATGTAACAAAAGAAACAACACATCTAATGATGCCTACCTCATCATCTCCTAACCATCTTGCCTATTGCGGCTTTTGCATCGGAAGTGCAAAAAAGGGTCCTATACTTAAGTCAAATGAGGAAATTGGGCTAAAGAGCCATATGAACCACTCCTTAGGTAACCAGTAATCTAGGAGGTTAGGTCGGATGGTCAACTTCTCTCTCGAATCTCCTTCGACTAATACAATGGGTGGAAGTCCGGGATGTACCTACACTTGCTTTAGATCTTTAGATGAAAGTAGTGGTAGCGACAGTATCTCAACATTATCATCATCTTCGGGAGTGTTTGAGGATATCTCAATTATGTTTGGCTTTATAAGCGGAAAGATGACAGCTAGAATAGCCAGTGGAGGAATACTAAGCTACTCGTCTTGCTGAACAACTCTAGGGTAGTTGGCTTATACATCTCGAGCAAGGACATATCGCTGTCCAACCTCATGCCAATGCATGAAGTAAAGGGTATCCAATCTCTAGTCATCTTAGACCAAAAACACCACTTCAGCCTCAATCTATGCTCCCTCATCCCACTCCATAATGTATATTAGCTAAAGTTAACTTCGGTGTATAAATCTGAATATCTTTATAGCGGCTTCTCCAATGGAGACTTAGAGCTGCTTTCTAAGTAATCCATACATCTTTAGTCCTAAATGGCCTTACAACTAGTGCCATGTCCTCACAAAGAATACAAAGTATACGGTGAAGAGAAACGAGGGTCTTGTCCTTGTACATCCAAAATAGTATCCAATTAGGACAAACCGCAAGCGGATCCCCTTGATCATCACAAAATTTTTAAGTGTCTTACATAAGGTTTCTAAATTAAGATTCTTTTATTAGCCTTTGATAATTAAGACTCTAATCCCATCTCTACCCCTCTCAACCTTATTAGTTAGGCTATTTTAGAGTTTAAGGTCCTATTTTACTTTATTTCTTTCTTATTTCAAACATAATGCTCTAATACCACTTATGTCTATCACAACTTGAATAGTATCATCATCACCATAGATCATCATACACAGTACAAAAGTCTACAATCAACTCCATTGTTGATCATTGGCCTTTCATATAATGCACAAGGCTTCCTCTACTTTAAGTTACCATCAGTCATGTAGATAAATAATATCAAAGCATTGTAATTATCTTTACAAAATAATTAAATATACTATTAAAATAACATATGGAACATAGCGTTCCCAAACAAAGGTATTAAAATACATACTTAATTAACTATAAATATTCCAACTACTAAATAATAACAAGAGATATGAATAAATCCTATCCAATACTAAAAGTTCCCTCTTTTGCTTTACATATCGCACAGTCCCGTTCTAGTGCGAAACTAACCTTGGGCATTCCATGGACCAGTTTGGTGAAATGGTATCCTTGCAATAAAAGAAATCTATAAGGGTGTAAGCTTAGGCATTAATAAACATAAATCATTATACACTATCTAGGCATATTTAGGTATAAATTTATCATAATTATGTTCATTTCTCAAGTTCTTGGTATCTAAATTGTACAAATATCAGTTTTAGATGATTCAAGAGTAAGGAGAAGGAATTTGCACAAAAATAATGTGAATTAAGGCAATTACGCCCATGAGGAATTGAAAACTTTGAAGGAAGAATATCATTCCCTTTATCATAGGTGTAATAATGGAAGGATTAAGCGCCCAATGCCTATTATGCCTTGTATCACAGGCGTAACTAAGGGAAGTATTATGATCCCCTATCTATCACTCCTATGATTGTATATCAGAAAGGTGATCATTCTTTCAATTACGGACGTGTGGAGATGAATAATTCCAACGAGGAGTTTACGCTCAACATCACAACTGTGATAAGTGAAGACTATTCTTTTTCAAGATGATCATACCCCGAGTCACAGGTGTTACGTCTTGAAGTCATTGAATTGCAACAATCCCGCCGTGTAAACTATTCTATAATAGTAATTAGCCTCACAATACCTACCATAGATATGATCTACATAAAGCGTCGATGACTCTTCGCTTTGAAGTAAATAGTCAAATTTAAGTGTTTAACTACAAATATAGTTATTATCACAAATTTTTAATAAACATACATAATTATATATAAAGTCTACAGAATTTCCCAAGAAACTCTATATAAACATAACGGTTTACTAATTTTACATAATAACTATCAGTCTTTCAATCTTAAACTACAAAGGACATACTAGCTACATATCTACTGCTAAGCAAATTGATCCTCGCATCCCTAGCTTCAGAAGAACTAACCTCTGGATAATTGTATGGTGGCATAATACTTGAAGTAATAAGAAATCAGGACCTACAAAAGGATCTATAAGGGTATGAGTAACTACAGCTAAGTAAGTTGAATTGGAGACTCATGAGAGTATACAAATACAAACAAGATTATTAAGCAATTATTTTAATGCAATGCAATGCAACAATCAAGTGTCATCGTATAAATTAGTCCGGTCCGTTGCGAAATTAGAGAAATTTCATCCGCTATTCGAGTTAAGGAGTTTCCATATTATGCAGTAGCTCACAACAAAACCTAGGCTTGTGTAATGGAGACACCGCTCTTCCCTCGACTACCTTCGAACCATTGACTTTACCCTCACCGTGACCTCTTCTCCAATCACTTAGTTTGACTAAGGATGAAGAAGGGACCATTATGCAATCCTGCACTATTCTTTTCGAAGGGGTCGGTATTTGGTTGGAGAATCTTAATGATCCCCTAATGGGTTATAATGCATGATATTTTTTATCATTAGAGTCGAATAAGATTAAATTTCATTTAGGGTGTTCAAACAATTTCATACCAATTTAATCAATCACATTACAAATTTTAGCACGCATTTAGATACATCAAACACATGCGTAAACTACTTACAATTACAACCATATACAATCCTAAGTCTTCGAGTACTATAAAATAGCACTCTAATACAATAATTAATAACTCAGCTTACTTGGAATTTCTCAGTCGCTCGATCACTTAATTGTAAGCCGATTCGTCTTTGGGTATCCTATAATACAAATAGGTCTTTTTAATACTTATACTTTAATGATTCATATTCTAAGTTATAATTTAGCTTATTTTTTCATATATACCTATTATTTACTAATAATTCATTCTACCTTATTTTGGGGTTCGGTTCCTAAATTAGATTCTAGTTTTGATTCTGAAATCTTAAATATGCTCGAATCCTAATGTGAAATTAATCACATTAAACTCGAGTATTCTAATATTCTATTGGGTCTTAATTTAGTAGTTTAAACTATTCGGTACACGCTAATCCTTATTAGGGTACCAGATTTATTCCCGATGTAAAAAAATCTTACATTTTTTATACAATTACCTAAAATTAATTTTTTTTTCAAATTTATTATATTCTGATTTTTATTATTATATTATCTAATTAAACCTAATTTTTCATATTTATTTATTTTTCCAATTCTACATATTCCTAATTTTCTACAATTACCACATAATTCCTTCATTAATTACACTTACCACTCCAAAGGCTAGGATTAGGTTTTCACATCAGAGATTAACATCCCTAACCCTCTAATTACTATCTAAATCAGTAGTTAATGCCTTAATCACTTAATTAATCCAAAATTACCCAATTTTTCTATCATTTTAGGGCTAAAAATTAACCTAAAAATTTTGAAAATTAAATTTAAAAAACATGGCTTCATAACATTGTTCTATATCACTTAAGCATTTTACAAAAAAAAATTTGAGCTCTAAACTACACTCCTAAGCTTATTTATTTTTAATTCTAATTATGCTCAATTTTGCTTACTTTCTTAAGAACCCTATATTTTCAGATATGATTACACTTAATCACTATTTTTCCTAAATCTACATGCAATAAAACCTTAGAATAATAAATTTCATAATTTCTTGGGCAAAATAAATAATTTTACAAAATTATATAAAACCAGAGCAAGTGAGAGACTTACTAGGTCTGATGGCTTTTGGCCTTCCAACACCGGTTTAGGTGTGTCGATTGGTCTAGGCGGTGGGTTTGGAGTGGGGTAGTGGTTGTGGCTCGATCCCAGGTGGTAGTGGCGCTTAGGTTTGGCTCACTCGCCCTAATTGCATAGTTTTCCCTTCTTTTTTTTTTTTTTACTCTAGTTTTTCTCTTGAATTTTGATGCTCTCTATTTTTCTTTGATTTCTAATTGTCTAAAGGAGCTCTGTAAATTTTTTCCTTATTTATAGAGCTTTGTGGTAATTAATGTGCATTAAATTAGACAAGACATTGCCCAAATCCTTTGGTTTTTAGCTTTTGTGTTGCTTGATTTTGATTGGGCAATTTTTTTTCTTCACATCCTGACTTGCCATGACCACATCTACCTCATTCCTGATTTCTTTGATTTTTTCTTAATTAATTAATAATTTTATTTAATTATTTAATAAGTTTTTAGCCACTTTAAGAAATTTCGCATATTTTTATCTACACGTAAATATATGTGGGGTACATGTGAACATTCTTAATTATTATTTAGGTCATTCTATAATTTTTAGTATACATATAATTTTTCTCTAGTAATTTATTAGTTATTAAATTACACTTTTCACTTTTTCGATAATTAACGATTATTATAATTAAAATTTGAAAATTTTATAGTATCCTATTTTATTACTTATTTTCTTAAATTCAAGTTTATGGAGTCATTTTTACTAATATTTTTATCCATAGTTTATAATTTGGGTTTGATAGGATTCTTTAACCAATCGTTCTAAATTTTGTGTTTTAAGTTCAATCTTACGGTTATTTGGTTTAACTTTAGGACTTACAATTGGTATGATGAGAGTGGATAAAATGATTTTTTTAAAATTGTTTCACACAAACTAGTGTATGGAATGGGTTTAAACACTAAAGGGTATCTTAAAGTAGGGTATTTTGAGCCTTTTGACGAGAAGGATATAAATACATCGTAATTTTCAGATAAGAGACATTATAGATAGCATATCACATCAATTAAAGACATTACATCACATCAGAAAAGAGAACATTAGATTATTTATGTTAGAAACCTAAGACCTTTTGCTCTAATTTTGAACCACAAAAACATCTATAAAATCAAAGTTGTATCTATTGTATCTTTACATTTTCGATATAGTTTTCTACGTATATACTATACTTTTCTTGAAACTACTCAAGAGAGCCAATGGGAATTCATCATTTGTGCAGTTGTGAGACTTCAACAGTGAAATTAGAAAGGGGTTTTTACTCTTTTACTAATGCCATGTTTTATTTCTTATTAATTATGAGTTATGTTAGTTTATATTATTGTTTTATCATGTATGAGTAATAGTTTAAGATTCGATATATCCACTTAGTATGATCAAATGCATGGAAGTAGGTTCTTGATATTTATTAGTTCTGGTGAATTAAACTTAATAATCTAAGTATGGTGTAGTGTATGATATTAATTTAGACCAGATTTCAATAAAATATATTGAGGGACAATTCTATTGAATAGATCTAATTCATTGGAGTAACTTACCCCTGATAGTAAAGATATTATTAAGAAAGTTGCAGCATTTTTAGGAGAATCAATAAATGAATATGACATTAATGTGATTTTAGTTGGTTGTTAATTTAGAAGAGATTCTAATAGATGCAATTAGGGTTAGGAGCAAGTATTTCTAAGAAGAATGCTTATAAGGTAGTAATTCCCCACAAATAATGAACATTAGGAGAAAAATGTATTGATAGTATCATGCTAGGTGGTAAAGCAAGTTTGCATGTTAAGTGTAGTGTTAGTAATTGTTCTTATAACGATTGTGTTAGCTGACATTAGTTTGTAGATTAGTATAGTTTAGTAAGTAATTTATAGTTTTAATAATTAATTACTTAATAAGTTGGGTTGCTAGATAATAGGAAGATTAATTAACATTAGTGTTTGTATCTATTTCTAGTGAAGGTGACTTTATACTTATTTGTGATCGAAATTGATAGGTACACTTATATATTAAATCAAGTTAATGATAGAATATAGGTTTATAAATTTTAAGACTTAGTAGTTCTAATTTAGGGACCATTATGTATGGTGAACTAATCCCTCTATCATGATTCGCATTAATTTATATATATATATATATGCATAGCTATATGAATGCATGCAACAAATAGTATGCCAAACAATATATGTGATGACCAAGAAACCACTGTAACTCAGAATTTCACTTCTTGTGGTTGGGGTTGGAGATTATTAACCGCCACAAATTATCAACTAGATTCTAGCACCTAAAATCAAGCACTTAGGTTTTTATACAACTTGTACATATGCACTCAAATCAACTTATATACATATATTCGTATATGTAAATAAACATATTTTGCTTTAATAAAGAACATGATCTTTTCAAAATTCTCAAGTCCAATAATGTGGTGGCCCTCATAGTCTGTTACGCCCCGAAGTCGCAGAGTCGTAACAGTCCCGCCGTGTAAATCATTCTATGATAGTAGCTGGTCTCACAGCGCCTACCAAAGACATGATCTACACAAGGCGTCAACGACTCCTCGCTTTGAAGTAAACAGTTCGATGAACAATTAAACTACAATTATGATAAATAGTACAAATTTTTAATAACATGTATAATTATATATATAAGTCCACAAAGCTTCCTAGGAAGTTTTACATAAACATAACAGTTCACTAGATTACATAATAACTATCAGTCTTTCATCCTTAATTACATGGTCACTTTAGTTACACATTATACTAAGTAACTTGATCCTCACACCCCTGGCTTCAAACAGACTAACCTCTGGGTAATTGTAGGGCAGCATAGTACTTGAAATGTTCAGAAATCAGAACCTGCAAAAGGATCTATAAGGGTATGAGAAACTACAGCTTAATAAGTTGAATTGGAGACTCATGAATGCATACAACTACAAACAGGGTTATCAAGCAATTATTTTCATGCGATGCAATAATCAAGTGTCATCGCACAATGTAGTCCGGTCCGTTGTGAAATCAGAGAAATTTTACCCGCTCCAATCCGGGTTGAGAAGTTTCCATGTTATACAGCAGCTCACAACTAAACCCAGGCTTGTGCAATGGAGACCTCGCTCCTCCCGTGACTACCTTCGAACCATTGACTTCACCCTCGCCGTGACCTCCTCTCCTGTCACTTAGTTCAAATAAGGATAAAGAAGGGACCATTTTGCAATCCTGCGATATCCCTTTCAAAGGGGTTAGTATTTAGTTGGAGAATCCTATAATCCCCTAACGGGTTGCAATGCATGACATTTTCGGTTATTAGGGTTGAATAAGATTAAATTTCATTTAGGGTGTTCAAACAATTTCATACCAATTCAATCAGTCACAAAATCACTCACATTACAAACTTAGTATGAATTCAAATACATCAAACACATGCGTAACCTACTTACAATCATAATCATATACAAGCCTAAGTCTCCGAATACCATAAAACTAGTACTCTATTACAATAAGTAATAACCCAACTTACTTGGAATTGCTAGATCGCTCGATCCCTTAATCGCAAGCTGATGTGTCTCTAGGTATCCTATAATACAAATTGGTCTTTTTAATACTTATAATTTATTGTTTCATATTCTAAGTTATATTTTAACTCATTTTTTCCATGTATACCCATTATGTCCTAAAAATTCGTTGTACTCTATTTCGGTGTTCGAATCCTAAATTAGATTTTAAATTTTGATTACTAAGCCTTAAACATGCTTGAATCCTAATGTGAAATTAATCACATTAAGCTCGAGTGTCCAAATATCCTATTGGGTCGTAATTTGGTATTCTAAACTATTCGGTACACGCTAACCCTAATTACAGTTCCCGATGTGTGAAAATCTTACATTTTGAGACATTTACTTAAAATTAAATGTTATTTCAGATTTATTATTTTTCTGATTTCTATTATAATATTATCTAAATAACCCTATTTTTTTAGATTTATTATTTTACAATTTCACATATTACTAATTTCTTATATTAATTACCTAATTTCCTAAATTAACCATATTTAATACTCCAAAGGCTAGGATTAGGGTTTCACATCAGAGATTAACATCTCTAAACATTTAATTATCATCTAAATCAGTAATTAATATCTTAATCACCTAATTGACCCCAAATCACCCAATATTTTCATCATTTTAGGGCTAAAAATTAACTTAAAATTTCAAAAATTAATTTTAAAAAAATGACTTCATAGCACTGTTCTATATCATATGAGCATCCTACAGAAAAAAATTGAGCTCCAAACTACACTCCTAAGCCTATTTATTTTCCGTTCTAATCATGCTCGGTTTTGAACAATTTACTAAGAACCCTATATTTTCAGACATAATTAAACTAAATCACTATTTTTCCATAAATCTACATACAATAAAATCTCAGAATAACAAGTTTCATAATTTTATGGGTAAAATAACTAATTTTACAAAATTATTCAAAATTGGGAAATTTAAGAGACTAACTAGTGTCCGAAGCTTTTTGGCCATCCAAACCCGGTCCAAGGCTGTCGGCCAGCCTAGATGGTAGGGCTAGAGTGGTGTGGTGGTAGTGGCTCGATCCCAGGTGGTGGTGAGGTGTAGGTTTCTTTCACCACTCGAATCTACACAGTTTCCTTTCCTTTTCTTTTCTTTTTATTTTTTTCTGGATTTTCTCTCGATTTTTTCAATTTTCCTATTTTTCTCTAATGCTAAACTGTCCAAATAAGTTTTGAAAATTTCTCCCCTATTTATAAACGATTTTTATAATTATTATGCATTAATTAGACAAGAGTTTGCCCAATTTCCTTGATTTTTGGCTTTTATATTGTCCAATTCTAATTGGCTAATTTTTATTTTGTAAATCCTGACCTGCCACGACCTGATTTGGATCATTCTATCCTCTTCTGATTTTTCCATAATTAATTTATAATTTTCTTTAATTATTTACTTAGTTTTTGGCCAATTTAGGTACTTTTATGTATTTTTATCTACATGTAAATACATGTGGGGTACATGTGAACATTCCTAATTATTATTTTAGTCATTCTAAAATTTTTAGTATACATACAATCTATCTCTAGTAATTTATTAGTTATTAGATTACACTTTTCGATAATTAGTACTTATTATGCTTAAAATTTGAAAATTTTATAGTTTCCTATTTTATTACTTATTTTCTTAAATTCAAGTTTATAGGATCATTTTTACTAATATTTCTCTAAATAGTTTATAATTTGGGTTTGATCAGATCCTTTAACCGATGGCTTAGCTTTAGGGCTTACATAGTCCACATTACATACCCTAATCAGAAGTCACAAGACACGAACCTTAGCCAAATGGTTAGCGTCCTTTAGTACCTAGTAAGCCTGTAAACTAGGACAGGAACTCAACAATAATATAGCATTTCAGTGCCTATTCTAACCCATTCAGGAGCCTTTGCTCTTGTGAGTCCTTTCTTATCTTTCGTGTGAGGTAGGATCGGTGTAACCATGATGCAAGGAAATGCTATGCATGACTCATTTAAGTTCTTAGTTAAGTAATTATTTATGTCAAGTAGTTCAGTAGTCGAGTAACTACATCCCACAACAATGGTACATGATCTAATCACACAAGCAATTCCATTTGTTATCCTATTATTATGTCGTGGAATCAATCATAGATTCATACATATGCATTTCTCCATATCCCACATGTGTTCAAGTTATAGTATCAATTTAGTACAACTATATTACAAACAAAAATAAGCTTGAAGTTATCGAAAGTTACTCACTTTGCCATAGTTTCTCAGTTGTAGTAGTCTAAGGGTAGAAAGTCTCTAAGAGTAAGGTCTCTTGAATATTGTAAATATGATATTATGAGAATTAATTTATATATATATATATATATATTAAATTCCAACTTAATGTTTTATCAAGTTATCTTCTAAACTTGATTTAAAAAATTTTTCTTGATTATATTAAATCTTTAATCGCATATAAATTTTTCATTTTAAATTTGATTTTTACGATCCTATAGTCGCTTTTCATTGCTTTTAAGTGTACTTTCATATGGTATAGTTAGATTTAAGACATGAGGATCACAATTTTGCGTATTAGTCAAAATAGTAGCATCCCTTAGGTTTTAGTTTTCTTTTGGGCTAGAAAATGTAGTTGGGTTTATTACTTTGTGAAATATTTAGGGCTTAGGATTAGAACTTTGTTTTAGGCTTGAATACCTCTATTATAGTCAGTTTTTATTCATAATTTAAGGCCTTGTTGCTAGCTTATATTTCTTGAACTTCTAGGTAGGCTATATGGTCAAAATGGACTTATTTCATGTACTAATGAATACTTATCACTTTGAAGGGCTTAAGGGATTTAATGTGGACTTCCTATGGCTCTTACAACATCTTTTTCTTAAGTTTGATGTGCTAGATAGAAATTTTCATTAGGCTTAATCAAGAATTCTAGGCCCAGTTTTTAATTGTAAGCCCCTAATACCAATCCTATTAGTCTTGGTTGGTCTTTTCATTTTGTTTACTTCATTTTCTAATGTCTTTAAGTGGATTATTTCTACGTTCTAGATCTGGTTGGATTGGATTGATAGTTTCTACTTTTATTTTTCTAGTTAATCCATCGTTTTCTTAAGCCTAAGTACCAAATCAAGGGCTCACACTAGTTATACTTCAATCTTTACTTGACTTTTTCTTTATATGTGGATTATTTTGACATAATATCAAGTGGAGTTTATAGAACATATACATATCTTAGGTGCTACACTATGGTTTAGGTCCTTAGGGGTTGATTTTTTTGCTAAAACTTCGTATGATGGTTTTTTCGCTACCTAAAGTTAATTTAAAGTGTGTGAAACTTCATATAAGCAAAAATGACACTTAAGCAAACATGGAACATCTCAAGTCCATTATCTTAGGGAACTTACAAGAGTTTAATTTCTATAGTTTTCTCAAATAAAAAGATGTACTACATGTGGTGTACACTATATTAAGAGTAAAGTAAGGCTATGATACTCATATCTTACTACTTGTGTAGAACCTTTAAGGAACTAACAATTTGACCTAAGTAAAAGAACTTCTAATGTTCATGGTACATCTATGTAGGAATGAAATGGAGCTCTACGTATATTGTTCTAAAAATATCTAAAAGTAAGATGCACTTTACTAGATGTTGGAGTAGTGATTTGGCCTCCTTAAGCTTTCTCGGTTCTTGCTTTTCACCTTCCTTTCCCTTAGTACTCTTTTACTCCTCTTTACTCTAATGGATGTAGTTGTTTTTGAGTTTTTAAGTGTCTCCCTAGCTAGTGAAGTAGAAAGTGAACTTATGGGGTTTCCTAAAGTGACTATTATGTGGTACAAAAAAGTGTGAAGTGGCATATAGTGTGTATATGTGTGTGAAGTAGACGATTTGGCTAGTGTATTTGGAAGGTTTTTTCTTTTGTTGGCTTTAGTATTTAAAGGACATAAGAATTTGAAAGACAAGTGAGGGTGTGGGGAGCATGGGTGGTCAATTCTTCATAAGGTCTTGTTGCCCTCAATTAAGTCCTTAAATCAAGGGATTTGAGTGGATTACTTACCTTACTCAACTTTCCTAAACATGACATGTTGGACATGATAATAGATTGAATGGATAGATAAGAAGCATGCCATCCCTCTCTACCTCTCCAGCCGGCATGGTGTGTACTTGTGGGTATGGGAGCTTATCACTTCAACTTGATTTTGGAATTAAATAAATTGGTTAGTTAGATCACTTATCTATAAGTAGTATAACTTATATGGAGAAGAGGGAATTGCTTTATCTTAAACTTTTGGATGTTATCAAATGATAAGTTAACTAGATTCTCAATATTGGCTTTAATTTACTTAGATTAAATTGAAAAATAATTCAATGTGAGTGGTCAATAATAAGCCTCACACGTATGATTCTTAGGTTATCCTATTCATGTTATTCTTTTAGGGTTTGGTTCTTCAAATATTTCTTCTCTTAAAATTTTCTCCTCAAAACATATTATAGAATTTTAAGGTCAAATCGATCTTAGTTAGGTTTGAGGTTTTTGATCATTCGCTTGGAGTTTCAGTAATCTTAAGTATTTTTAGCTCATCTTAGGGTTTAGGGTTTTAGTAATTTGAGATTTTTTGTTCCACCTTATGGTCCTCAACTATTTAAGTCAAGATTGTACCTTACTTAGGGTTTAGGATAATTCCTTATGTTGATATCGAGCTTAGGACTTTCAGATTGAGTTAGAGTTATGAAGTAAATAGCTACAATTTTTAAATTAAACTTGATTCTTAGTTTGGTTGGTCCTTAGGAATAATCAAAGAGTACTCTCAACTACATCAGATGTCACCTAAAATTGTATGGTTTACATAGCCTATGAATAAACTAACTTACCATCAACTGATAGAAATGAGCCACATGGAATAGCCTTAAATAACCTTATAAAGGTAAGAAGGCTAGCTATTTCTAATGATTATGTAGTTTATTTGTAAGAGTCAGACTTTGATTTCGTTATTAATGAAGATCTTCTTTGATTTTTACAACCTATTAACAGTGATAAGTCTGATAAATGGATTGATGTCATGAAAGATGAGTTAAAATAAATGGCTAATAACAATGTCTAGGAACTTATTATATTTCCTGAAGGATCAAAATGAGTTAGGTGTAAACGGGTCCTTAAGAATTAATGCGACTCGAATGGAAGTATGGAACGATATAAAGCTAGACTTATTGCCAAAGGTTACACTAAAAAAGATTGTATTAATTATAAAGAGACTTTTTCACATGTTTTAAAGAAAGATTCTTTAAGAATCATTATGGCTTTAGTAGCTCATTATGATTTAAAGTTACATCAAATGAATATGAAAATTGCCTTTTTAATAGAGAACTTAAGGATAAAGTTTATATGGATCAACATGAAGGTTTTTCTATATAAGGAAATGGTCACATGGTGTGTGAACTTAAGAAGTCAATGTATGGACTTAAACAAGCTTCCAAGCAATGGTATCTTAAGTTTAATGATACTATTGAATCTTTCAGTTTTCAAGTAAACACTGTTGATCAACGCATTTATTGAAAGATTAGTAGGAGTAAGTTTATATTTCTAGTTTTCTATGTTGATGATATATTGCTTGCTGCTAATGATTTAGATATTTTGTATAAGACTAAAGACTATCTCTTTAAGAATTTTAAAATGAAAGATATGGGAGAGGCATCCTATGTGATTAGAGTTTCAATATTTAGAGTGAGATCACAAGGATTGTTAGGATTGTCTTAGAAAGCATATATTGAGAAAATTCTTGAGAAATTCAATATGAACAAATATTCAGCGAGTGTTGTCCTAGTACAAAAAAGGGATAAATTAGTCTCATGCAATGTCCAAAGAATGATATGGAGCGTAAGGAAATGGAATCTATTCCATATGCTTCTATTGTCGATAGTTTGATGTATGTCCATACTTGTACTAGACCTGACATTAGATTCATGATTGGAATGCTTGGCAAATATCAAAGCAATCCTGGTATGGATCATTGGAAAGTTGCAAAGAAAGTAACAAGATACCTTCATGGGAATAAGGATTATACGCTCACATTTAGGAGATTTGATTAGTTAGAAGTGATTGAATACTTAGACTCAGATTTTGCTAGATGTCTTGATAATAGAAAGTCAATGTTTGGTTATTTGTTATTATTAGCTAAAGAAGAAAACTTATGGGAAAGTGTCAAACAATTTGTCATTGCTGCATCTACTATGGAAGCTAAGTTTGTAGCCTATTATGAAGCTACAATTCATGTATTATGGGTGCAAAACTTTATTCCAGGACTTAGGGTAATCGATACCATTACCAAGTCGTTGAAAATTTACTGTGATAATTTTGTAACAGTTTTCTTCTCTAAGAACAATAAATATTCGAAAGGTGTTAAGCATATATGTTACGCCCCGAAGTCGCAGAGTCGCAATAGTCCCACTGTGTAAACCATTCTATAATAGTAACTGGCCTTACAGTGCCTACCATAGACATGATCTACACAAGGCGTCGACGACTCCTCGCTTTGAAGTAAATAGTCTGATTAACAATTAAACTACAATTATGATAAATAGTGCAACTAATAACATGTATAATTATATATACAAGTCTACAGAGCTTCTTAAGAAGTTTTACATAAAGATAACAATTCACTAGATTACATAATAACTATCAGTCTTTCATCCCTAATTACATGGTCACTCTAGTTACACATTATACTAAGTAACTTAATCCTCACACCCCTAGCTTCAAACGGACTAACCTTTGGGTAATTGTAGGGCGGTATAGTACTTGAAGTGTTCAGAAATCAGAACCTGCAAAAGGATCTATAAGGGTATGAGCAACTACAACTCAGTAAGTTGAATTAGAGACTCATGAATGCATACAAGCACAAACAGGGTTATCAAGCAATTATTTTCATGCAATGCAACAATCAAGTGTCGCATTGTGAAATCAGAGAAATTTCACCTACTCCAATTCGGGTTGAGGAGTTTCTATGTTATGCAGCAGCTCATAACCAAACCCAGGCTTGTGCAATGGAGACCTCGCTCCTCTCGCGACTACCTTTAAACCATTGACTTCACCCTCGCCACGACCTCCTCTCCTGTCACTTAATTCGACTAAGGATAAAGAAAGGACCATTTTGCAATCCTGCGCTATCCCTTTCGAAGGCGTCAATATTTAGTTGAAGAATCCTATGATCCCCTAACGGGTTGCAATGCATGACATTTTTGGTTATTATGGTCGACTAAAATTAAATTCCGTTTAGGGTGTTCAAACAATTTCATACCAATTTAATCAGTTACAAAATCACTCACAATACAAATTCAACTCAAATTCAGATACATCAAACACATGCGTAAACTACTTACAATCATAATCATATACAAGCCTAAGTCTCCGAGTATTACAAAACTAGTACTCTATTACAATAAGCAATAACCCAACTTACTTGGAATTGCTCAATCGCTCGATCCCTTAATTGTAAGCTGATGTGTTTCTAGGTATCCTATAATACAAATAGGTCTTTTTAGTACGTATAATTTACGGTTTTATATTCTAAGTTATATTTTAACTCATTTTTTCCGTGTATACCCATTACGTCCTAATGATTCGTTGTACTCTATTTCGGTATACTCTATTTCGGTGTTCGAATCCTAAATGAGATTTTAAATTTTGATTCCTAAGCCTTAAATATACTCGAATCCTAATGTGAAATTAATCACATTAAGCTCGAGTGTCCAAATATCCTATTGGGTCGTAATTTGGTATTCTAAACTATTCGGTACATGCTAACCCTAATTACGGTATTGGATTTATTTCCGATATGTGAAAATCTTACATTTTGAGACATTTACTTAAAATTAAATGTTATTTCAGATTTATTATTTTTCTGATTTCTATTATAATATTATCTAAATAACCCTATTTTTTTAGATTTATTAATTTACAATTTCACATATTACTAATTTCTTATATTAATTACCTAATTTCCTAAATTAACCATACTTAATACTCCAAAGGCTAGGATTAGGGTTCCACATCAGAGATTAACATTCCTAAACATCTAATTAATATCTAAGTCAGTAATTAACATCTTAATCACTTAATCAACCCCAAATCACTCAATTTTTCCATCATTTTAAGGCTAAAAATTAACTTAAAATTTCAACAATTAATTTTAAAAAAATGGCTTCATAGCACTGTTCTATATCATATGAGCATCCTATAGGAAAAAAATTGAACTCCAAACTACACTCCTAAGCCTATTTATTTTCAGTTCTAATTATGCTCGGTTTTGAACAATTTGTTAAGAACCCTATATTTTCAAACATAATTAAACTAAATCACTATTTTTCCATAAATCTACATACAATAAAATCTCAGAATAACAAGTTTCATAATTTTCTGGGCAAAATAACTAATTTTACAAAATTAGTCAAAATTGAGAAATTTAAGAGACTAACCGGTCCAAAACTTTCTGGTCGTCCAAACCCAGTCCAAAGCTGTTGGCTAGCCTAGACGGTGGGGCTAGAGTGGTGTGGTGGTGGCAGCGGCTCGGTCCCAGGTGGTGGTGAGGTGTGGGTTTCTCTCACTACACGAATTTGCACAGTTTTCTTTTCTTTTTTTTTTTTCTGGATTTTCTCTCTTTTTTTTCAGTTTTCCTATTTTTCCCAAATGCAAAACTGTATGATTTCTGGAAATTTTTCCCCTTTTTATAAACGATTTTTGTAATTATTATGCATTAATTAGACAAGACTTTGTCCAATTTACTTAATTTTTGGCTTTTATGTTGTCTCATTTTAGTTGGTTGATTTTTCTTTTACAGATTTTGATTTGCCACAACCTGATTTGGATTATTCTAGGCTCTTTTGATTTTTTTTTATTTTTTCCATAATTAATTTATAATTTTCCTTAATTATTTACTGAGTTTTTGGCTAATTTAGGTAATTTTGTGTATTTTTATCTACACGTAAATACATGTGGGAGTACATGTGAACATTGCTAATTATTATTTTGGTCATTCTAAAATATTTAGTATACATATAATCTATCTCTAGTAATTTATTAGTTATTCGATTACACTTTTCGCCTTTTCGGTAATTAATACTTATTATGCTTAAAATTTGAAAATTTTATAGTCTCCTATTTTATTACTTATTTTCTTAAATTTAAGTTTACGGGGTCATTTTTACCAATATTTCTCTAAATAGTTTATAATTTGGATTTGATCGGATCCATTAACTGATCGCCCTAAACCTTGGGTTCTAAGTTTAAGCCTACGGTCATTTGGCTTAGCTTTAGGGCTTATAATATAGAAATAAAATATTTTACCTTTAAGGAGAAGGTTTAGAAACATAGTGTGTATTGAACATATTAGAATGAATCTCATGATTGTTGATTCGTCAACTAAAGGTTTACAACCAAAGATATTTAAAGAGTATGTACATAGAATGGGTCTTGGTTGCATTGATGATTGATTATGATGATGATGGCACACTCATGAGGTTAATAACGATATGTTTCTGATTTTATGGATTATTTCTTGTTTCTTATGTTTGTGTATACTTAATGCTTTGAACAAGAAATGTGTCTTGAAGACAATTATGTGGACATTATGTTATTTATATATAAATTATGTCACTTGATATGATAAGTTATTAGTGTGGTAATATATGGAAGGAAGTATGTAATTTCAAAGTGTATGACAGCCATAACTCTCATTATGTGATTTGTTGTGTTAAAGTCAATTGTGATGAAAGAATGGAATTACGAGATTTACTCATGCGCATTCAATGTTTACACTATTAAATATCAATGTTATTAACTGTTAGATCAAGTGGGAGGATGTTAGAATTGTGGTATGAAAGTTGACCATATATATTCTAATATTTAATATTTTTTATTTGATTAAGGTTCATCTATTTAATTAGGAATCATATTTCATAGTGGAATAAATTTAAGCTATTCATTCTAGAATATGATAGAAGTATCAGATTTAAAGTTATACTCTATATATAAATTGGTCTTCTCTCCACGTAATTAGGGTTATGCACAATTAAGAATAATATTTTATATAGTTCTCTGTAGCATTAAGAAAACGTTAAAGGAGAGAAACCAATTTTAATTAAAAGTACCAATCTAAAGTCTAAAGTTATTCAAGTTTATCTTTTTCTTAATAATTATGATGAATTTCGCATCAAATAAGTATCCTTATGTTTTATTTATGACAATTTATTTATTCAAGATCCTGTGATTACGGTGTTATCTATAATGATTTATGTACTTTAAGATTATGTTTAACAATAGATATATATGCTCACTACATCTGCATCACCATAAGTAATGATAAAAAGTGGATCGTGGCTTTATTTTTTGAGAAAGCTATGAATATCATTTGTGGATATGAGATTTCCGTCTAAGGTCTAATAAGCCTAGAACAATCTCTTAGAGGCTTGGACGACCGAGCAGTTTTTGCTCGATCTGATCTGTTCAGACTGGTTGACATAAATCCATTTGTAAGGATTACACGTAAAAACAGCAGCAAAGTTCAAGATTAGTGAAGTTCAAAAGAATGGAAAACGGATTTGATAGAACCAAATTTGACTGAACAACGAGAATAAAGTCGCACTGGGCATTCTACTGGACAGCGATGTACTTTATTTTCTCTGTCCTCCACCATGCAAATATAAAACTTATAGGAATGGTATCGTATATATATGTACATTCATTTAGCCAACTATAACAATCTTACTGAATATTTCCATGTAAATTTCACGTGGATGATCATAATCCAAAACATCCTTGTAAAAGATAACTCAAACCCATTGCACCAAAAGCACATCAGCAATTTTTTTTTTTTTTTTTTTTCCTTCCCATGCATACGATAAAATTTGGGCTTTTGAAATCCAACGTCATTGCATGTTGCAAATTTTGGTTAATCCTCATACATGGTCTTGATCAGTTCTAACGTAATGTAAGAATATTTCAAATACGGACGTCATTCTAGCCCATAGTATATAGATTAGAGCACTGGGAATCAACTTCTATGTATACCCTCCATCATTGTTTAAATTCCTTTCATCCCTCAAAACCGCAATCGCTCTCTCACTGACACATCCAATGATGGCTTCTTCCACCGTGCTCACTCCCACTCATTTGACACCTTTGCTGTCAAGAAATTTGAGGAATGGGTGAGAAAACATGGTTGAACATACAAAAATTCGGAAGAGAAAGCAAAACGATTCGAGATATTTCAAGAAAATCTTCGATTCATTGAATCATTCAACGAAGAAGGGAATTCAACTTACACGTTGAGATTGAATGAGTTCTCGGATTTAACCAACAAGGAGTTTCTTAGCAAATACACTGGATTCTACAACTCCTCTGCATTGAATGGTACGAGTAATGCGTTTGAATCCAAGGGGGACGCACCGGAGAGTGTGAACTGGGTGGATAAAGGAGCTGTTTCTCAGGTACAAAATCGGGTAGCATGAGGTAAGCTGTCTATCGGGTTCACTAAATTTACCGCTTTCCATTTCCATGATGAAAAACATATAATTGATACCATTTTAGACACATGCTGTCCAAAATTAAGGTAGTTTTGGACATGTTTAATGATTCAGGGTCAATTTAGGACCAACTAACTATAAACAAGGGATCGGATCAATTTCGTGAAGTTAAACTGCTGTTTAATTTGGAAAAATTTCACAGAGTTTTCAAAGAAGATTTTATTAAAAAATTATCAGAGAAATTTTAGAAACTATCTTTGCTTCCCATCGTCTGTCTTCTTCTTCTTCTTCTTCTTCTCTTTTTGGAAGTTTCCTATCCTCTGTTTTCAATTTTCACTTTCTAAAGAAAAATTGTAAAAATGGTGAAAACGAGATTGGTTGGGGTGCTAGAGAGTAAAAACATTTTATTGTCTAAAAATATATAATATATATATAGCATTTTTTTTATGTGATGTTAGGCACAATACTTTTATAAATATTATGTGATGTCATATATGATCATATACATCATTTTTATTAATGGTAATTTACTGAATATATCACGTCATCATCCAAACATGAAATTCCATACCTAGTACCTAATAGCATCCCCACCAAAGGTTCTTAGGATGGGATCCTAAATAAATAAAAAAATAAAAAAACCCTCCACAATTTACTTTTGGGGTTCTTAATAGATGGGGAGAAGTCCTTAATTAGCCTTTCGGAAATTCTTCGCTAAGAATCTCATAAAGTAATGTTTTATTTATTTATTACTATTAGTGTCATGTTAGTTTAAATTTATATTTTATGGATTTTATAAATAATATAAATAAATATTAAAAACCTTTATTTAAGAATTTTATAGATAAAGTGAAGAGATTCATAGAAAAAAAGGTTCTTAAATTATTGATGTAGCATTTAAAAACTTTTAATGAAATCCTTAGCAATAAGGAAAACTTTGATAGATATGTCTATTTTAACAACTGCTAGCAAATGTTTTTATAGGGCTATCATTTTTGTAAGATCTTGCTGGTCTATTTCAACTATAAGGATAGTAGAAGGGATCACACAGATAAAGACAGGTTCATTATATGACTTAGCGGAGCAACAATTGTTATATTGTTCAAGAAGTTATGGAAATAATTGGTTGCCAGGGTGGTTACTTATATGCAACCTTCTAATATACCATGTACAATGGCATTACATCTGAAAAATAGCTACCCTTATACTGCAACCAATGGAACTTGCAAAACATGTGAGACTACCAATAAATTAGCTCAAATTAGCAGATATGCATATTATTCATTAACGAATGAAACTATATTACAAAACCTTGTAGCAATCCAATTGGTTTTAATTTATCTGGATGCATCAGGATTAGGATTGTAGAATTATGGAGGCGGCATATACTCTACTGTGAGATCCAATGGTTAAGTATCACATGTAGATTGTAAGAGGTTGTAGTATTAATTTATAAGGCTATAGTTGTGCATATCTTATCAATATAAGTTTGAAACTTTTGAATTAAATGGTTGAAATAGGTTAATCAATATTTATTCAAGCTTGAAACTTTTGGGATAAGTAGTTGAAATAGGTCTATCAGAATTTGTTAGCTTGGTTATTCATTATTTTTTTGCTTATGGTATTACATTTAGTCAATGTAGTTATGATCTCAACCATTGTATGCCAGTAATACGGTATGGAAAAGATGAAATCGACACTAAATATTGGTTGCTTAAGAACTTATGGGGTACGATTTGGGGTAAATGTGGATATATGAGAATACTTAAAGATTCCAATATTTAGGGAGGTTTGTGCATATTAGTTTTATATCCTGTATATCTAATTATATGAGAGAACCTTTTATAAATAGTTGCACACTGTATATAACAAATAAAATTTCAAAGTGATTGAACTCTTAGTGCTTGAATTCATGGGTGCTTGTTGTTTGCTCTTCATCTTCTTTTTGCCATGGGGAAGGGTAATGGTATGTATTAAATGTTTTATGTTTGTAAAATTTGCCATGAGACTTGTAGGTGTTTATGAGCTGCTTTGTATAGCTGCATATCCATATGTATATGTCTTCAACATGTGAAATGTGTTTAAATATTAGAAGTGAACAATATAAGTGTTTGAGTTAAATGTTGTGTTTTTGTTCTCTTCCTTTGTTAACTGCATAACAAAATCATTACATTACTTATATGATATGTACAACCCGATTACTTTAGGTGACAATAATACTTCATGCATTGTCCCATGATATTATAATTTGTTTTTCATGAAAGTAAAAATGCCCTTACGATTAAGTATAACTTGAACGTTAAAAATTTACAACATTTTTCAATTGGGGCAACATTAAGTATAACCCTTCTATTTTAATAGAAATCCATTTTTTTTTTTGGTAATAAATGGAAAGCTTTTTAAAAAATGTCTCTTAATAAGCAGAAATATATTAGTGGTCGCACAAAGACATCAAAGCAATCTTGACCAACAAAACTATTTATATTAAATAGTATCGTTCAATAACATATAAAAATTTAGAGCACTAATGGATATGTCCACCGAATATATATTATTTTAAATTTGAAATAATATATATGAGTATCGAACAACTCATAACTCTCATTGAAAACCAATTAGTTTAATTTTCTTTGTGCATTTTCCTTTTACGTTATAGAGTAATCATTAAAAAAGAATGAAGCAAACAATGTCTTCCATGTGATAATAAAAATGGTAAATAGAAGCATTTTAATTTCTAGATGGTTTATGAATGTGGTGAAAGAAAATTTATCCCAAATATAAGGGTAGGATAATAAAGCATATGTGATCTTTTTACAAATAAAAAGTGATTAGAAGTTACTTTTTGTTAGACTTTTGCAAATATTTCTATGATAAATTATTGTACGTTATGTAAATGTTTATCTTTTTCCAGCTAATTTCAAAATAATTTCTTAGCAACTCTTTTTTTTTTCACTCTATTAATTTGGCTAAAGGAATGTTATTTAACTATATAATTATTTTTTAAACTTTTCATTAATGTATTAGAAGATATTCTATTCATTAATAAATATAATTATCACTTTAAAAAAAATTTAGAATATTAAATTAATATGTATTTTAAAAAGTTTGTGATCATCATATACATATTGTTTAATATAAGTTATTTTCTTACTTTTTATTATTAGAGTTTAATATTATACAAAACCCGTACATTACATAGGTTATCAAGCTAGTTTAAAGCAAATTAAGATTATGTACTCTTTGTTTCAAGAGACAGACCTATCATTTAGGCTTACTTTCATGGTTTTGCCAAAAAGTTTAAGTTGAAACGAAGTATGTTATTAAGCTCTAAATTTAGTAGTTTGGAGACTTAAGGTATCACAATAGTAAGTGAACTGAAATACATAGATTTTTATTCATTAAGTTCATACCAATACTACATAGATCAAGTTGAAAGCCCTATCTATTAATTGAGCAACTCTTTTATTTAATGAATTTAACTACTTAATCAACAAGACAATCAACAATGAACAGTTAATTGATATGTTAGCTATAAACCTATTGTCATGTATATATGAGCACACTAAGGCGCTATGTCTCTATCCATACAAGATAACCTACAAACACTTCAGTTGAATAATAGGGGGAAAATAACCACCCAACTATTTCCTCAATAACTTATAGTCTAGTAATAGCAAAATATACGAGGTAAACTTGCCTCAAGCACAATTGTAACATCAAATCTCCAAGGAATCTAACACGCTCTAAGTAACAAAAGTGATAAAAAAAAATCTTTAGAGAGTCTATCACATTCCTACATAACAACCTCAGAAGCAAAATATAACAACTAACTCATTAACAGATAGTCTCCAAGTTAGCTCAACTTAAATCACTACTCCTCATAAAAATATAAATTCTCCGTTGTATCCTCCTCATAGATCCCATTCACAAATGGCTCTTCATAAATAACATAGTCCTCATTAACCATGCCTAAAAAAAGTAAAAGAGTGAGTCGAAGCCCAGTGTATAGCACACAAAAACACACATACACTAATCATAACATGTCACATGCATAAAATGCAAGAATAACAATAATGAATTATTATCTTACAGTCTTAAGCCCGCAAGCATCAAGGGAGCACTCATGACCCCTATACACCATGATCTCAAACATATACATACATACATACATACATACATACATACATACATACATATAAGTAGAATATAATTCTTTTAAGTTACTACTATATATTATTGTGAAGGTCATATGACTAACACTTAGGGAATCGAAAAATACTAATTCAACTGCGTCATCTCATATGCAAGTTCACAAGGATATCTCCATATACGATCATTAGTCGCCTCCCTTTAGGAGGTCATGATAAGCACAACCATCTAGCGTAATTAAGTTAAATATGTATTAATCAATTTCTTCCTTATTATTCTAACATGTACAATCATCACGTATGTACTATGTACTTAAATAGTCGTACAAGGCCTAGACTAGACCTAAATATTGATAAAAGAGATGGCTTGAACAAAAGAACCTATTAAAAAGATCAATAGACTAACTTAGATACCTCATAAGATCAAACCAAGGATACAATACATACTTCCCAACTCCCTTACTTGCCATCTTCGATACTTCTCCAATCTACTATACCCTTCCTTCTCAAGGAACTACTTTAATAACCTCGACTATTACCACATCTTAGATACTAAAGCCCAACCTTTACTATCGCTACTAACCAACTCCATAATATGCTTAATTTGGCATTAATTTAATATTAAAGATAACTTATGCTTATCTTATAAGGATTACCACTTTCATCTCAACTCCTAAAAGGTTACATAGGAAATCAAGTTAAACTTTGATTTGAATCACATGACACTTTGACTTTATGTGAGTAAAACAATGCTTAAAAGCTTAGAAAACCATTGTTTACTTTACTTCGAAAAAACCTCCAAAACAACCTTAAACTTCATCCCAACTTCACAATACCTCAGTTTAGCTTCAACACTCAAAATACTCTAAAACCTACAACAAAATCTGCTCCAAAACAACCCCAAAATTCCATATTTCAACTCAACAACTTAACACATTTAGTCTTGAACAAAGAGACTAAAACATGAAGAGCACTTGGTAGCTTGTACACTTAGAACACACATGAATTAAGTCGTAAATAATTAAACACATCATTAAATACTTATTTAAATTTCAAATTAAAAGAAAAACCCACTAAATCATCATCCAAAATAGGGGTTTTTGCTAAAAAGAACTTAAAATGAATAAATCCACTTAGAAATTTTACCTCAACCCATTCCTTCACTTGCTCTTGATGTATAAAGGAGATTGCCTAATGAAATCCCAAGTAATTAAGCTATAATGACCAAAATGAAAAAAAGAAAAAAAAAAGAAGAAGTGGTTTTAGGGTACTTAAGCCCCAAAAGAGAATTTTTTTCAAGTAATACCCATAACTTACCTTGATCTCTTCCCAACTTTCCTCTTAACGCTAGGTTTTGGGGAAAGCCTTAATTTTCTGCACAAATGAGAGGGGTTAGTTTACTTTTAGGAAAGATTAAGGTTTAAGAGACTATGTAGCTACTAAAAGGGTAAAGTTTTAATAACTTGGGTCAAAAGACCAAGATACCATTCCTTTTGAAATTATTTTTCTTTACTATTACATCTAAAATAGAAAAACCCTCTAATTAAGATAAATTGGGATTGAATTATTGGGTTGGCGTTGATGTTTCCAAAGAGAAGGGAAGCTTGATTCTTTTGCATTGTAAAATTTTACATTCTATACATATGAGGCTTAGACCTCAAATTAATGGCAAACGGTTCATTTCTTTACCTTTTTTAAATATGCCACATCAACAAGTAAGTTTATAAATTAGGTGTTTAGAGAGATGTTTAAAATGTCGTATCAACATCTTAAGCATCTCTCATTTTTAAACACTCCTTTACTTTTTAAAAGGATGCTTAGCTCAATTTTTAAATATTTATTATAAGTAACATAATTAATATTACAGCAAAAAATAAAAAAAGAAAAGAAAAAAATAATAATAAATAAAAAGGATTAGTTAGCCTACTTGTCATGGGAACTTGTATCAATCAAAGATAACCCAATAAGCACCCTAACTTTACTAAGCATCTCTTGGTGCATACGAATTATAAGTGAGGTTTATAAGGAGTATCAGATAAGAATTCCCATGCCAAATGCCTCACTTTTCTTTATGTTTTGTAAGTACGCTTTGGTACTTAAACTTGCAAGGGTTGTCAAGGTGCTTTGCAAAGCATCCCATTACTTCTCGAACGTACATTCTCTCTCTCCTTATGTTTGACAAAGTTAAACTTTTATGCTTTTGGCAAAATTTTGGTGTTATTGCACTAAAGAGCCATTACTTCTTCTTTTTTAATTGTTTTAAAACTTTTTAAATTAATAAATACGATATTATATAATATGTAATATTAATAAAATAATTTTCTACACTTTAAAATTCTTTTATTTGAAAAATAGTGATAACATAAGACCCATAATAGATTTAAAAAATTGTCAAAAAACATTAATGAAATATTCCTTTAGAAAGTAAAGAGTTGCTTGAAAAGAAGAGTTATCTAAAATATTGATGTGTTGCTCTAAGTATCTCCTTAGGTATCCAACTTATAAACATGGTCTAAAAGAAAGTAGGTACCTAGCACAAGAAGTTGTGAGAGGTACTCGTTGTAAACTCACTCTAAGGGGTATAACTTTTGGCATTAATATTAGTCAGTGAATTATTTCTCTATAATGGCACATAATTTTGAAAAGCAAGCATGCCAATATAATTTTGGAACTTTTCAAAGGTGGTTGGTTTACTTCGTTTTTATTATTATTAATATTTTTATCATTATCATTGTCGTAATTATTATTATGAAAACTTAAACAGTTTATCAGAATATTTTCGTAGTTGAACCTAAATGGTTCGGTAGGATTTATGATGAAACAAAATAAAGGATATAATCACAATTAGTGAACAATAACTATTAACTTCTTAATAAAAATGTTTTCCTTGGTTATATCATGACACAATATTATCGGAAAGTTATTCCAACTACTGTTCAAACAAAGTAATGACGACGGCTTCCATTGAGGAAGAGCACATGGCATTAGAATAAAAGGCTTAAGAAAGATTCAACTGAAGTGGGATAGTTTGAATGAAGTGAAGGATATATAGCCGCTGTTCACCTGCATTGCGAATTAGTGATGATCAAAAAGTCCATCATGGCTTGTTTTCTTAAGTAGGCTATGAATAAACTTCAAGCGAATTCCTTCCTTGTTCTCATTTATATTATTCATGCAAACTTTTAGAAAGAGAAATTACCAAATGTGTTCATTGTGGGATGCCTCTTTTACGATGGGAATTAAAGCGAACTATATTGAAATAAGTAATAATTTTAGGGAACCATTTCACATTTTAAATTATCAATTCTTTGTTATACTTAAATTTCACTTAATATGTTCATATGATTTAGTCATTCTAAGTAAAAATTGATATATCGCAATTTTGTTAAAAACCAACGAACCCAATTCAGTCTCCTTCATTTTGTTTGGCCAAAAATCTCCCTCATTATTGAAAAAAAAAGAAGACAAAAGGAATACATATTTGGTTTGTATTAGAATATTACATAAAACAATTAGCTTTTATTGTTATCGCTAAAGTTTAAACAACTTAACCAACGTTTCTATCGTCTATATTCAATCCATTAAACCCAGCTGATTTATATTTGCTAATATTACATTAAATTTTCGATAGAATCTTCTTGCTTTTGATTTAACGTCGTTCTTGACGTATTATATAGTGTATTATTAAATAATCTATCTATAATTATTAGCGATTGATTTCCTAACCAAGCACTCCCATTGTGGCTGAACTTCGTAATCAAACTTGACAACTTTCTGGGCTTGCCCACCGAGTCCATCGAAGGTTCGTCCGTTGATTTGATCTATATAGAAGCAAATACTACTAGTTGATATGTGTAGATATAGGAATTCAATTGGAATTGTTTCATGTGTATTGCGTAAGCAATGTACTATGTATGATTTAAGAGAAGCAAAGTGAAAATAACACTTGAAGGAACGATTAGGTGAGAACGAGACATTAGGTGAGAACGAGACATGGATGAGGAACAAGTGATGTTAGTCTTTTAAATACACAAATGACAGATAAAGCAATTTTAAGAGGCCTTAAGCATAACTTTAACAAATGAGATTGGTTCTTTATGTGAATTGTTTCTTTGATCTTAGGGAGTAAAGATTTTACAGAGTAATATTATTTATCTACTCTCTCCATGTGTTTCAATTAAGGAGGACAAGTTAAGTATTTATAGGCTTTTAGGTAAAATAACATCCATCCAATTTTTAGGTAATCAATAGATAAGATGAAATTTGCTTAATCAATGATCATCTAAAATAAGCCACCTAATAGGCTCAAAGCCAGCAACCTATTTTATAAGTGCATAAGTTTTCTTAAGAAAACTTGAATAGAAATAGACCGATTCAACAATCCTTATTTCAACCTTATTAAGCTAGTTTTTCCTAAATTATCTCAAATATATATCAAACTCCTTAAACCATGTTACCTAGTTTATGGAGTTAAATCTAAATAAAAAACAAGCTTAACCTAAATATTTTAGGTATCAATTACTATCTTTGAATAGCTCATAACTTACGCAACCGAAGACTTCATTTAGTCTAGTGCTAGTATTGCAAATTTATTCCTTGAATATTTTCAATATGTAAGCTTGCAACATCATCTAATTAGACATGTTACTTTGAGCATGCTGCAAACAAGTCTTCTATTATCATATAGATTGTTTTTATGCAAACGGATTTCATCTTTTTTATCCAAATCATTTATTTCATTGAATAATTCTAGATGTGCCATGGTTTTTTCTTTTTTTTCTTCAGTTGGCTCTTTAAATTATCACCCATGTCTACGATGCACTATTGTTACCTTCTTAAACTTACTTCGAATATATAGAAATATATGTAATGGAGCAAAACCATTAACAAAAATCACAATCCGTCGTCTCCACCCTTTAATCCGATGTAGGAGCTTATCCCTCGTAACCTTTAATAGAGGTCCATTACTTATTAAGTTTCCCAACGTACATTCACATTAGTTACATATCTGGGCCAAATACTATTAAAAGTCAACCACTTATATACTTCGTTTTCACGTGTCATCTGCTGAAATAATCACTGGTTCAGTGACTTTGTCCGCCGCAGTGTGTCCCGATGGCACTTCCTTTTTCCTTCATTAATTTATTTCAACATAAAAAAAAAAAAAAAATTCCAGTTATAAGTACGTAGGTTGGAGCCATGCAATCCCCTGCGATGTCTTCTCGGTGGATTAGATTTTTACACCACCTGCATCAATTTAAACCGTCGTCAAATCCTTTCCCCGTCTTTCAAATTTTACTCAAACACATAAAATTCCATCGTACCCCTCACTAAATTGGAAATAAACATTATCAAAACAATCCTTCCTGATTGAATCTTGGATTTGAATTATTTATCTCCACTGCATGGCATCAGCTCTAAATATTCATATATCTAGTCATTTTCTCTTCACTTCTCTTTGTCTGTGGAGTGACAACATGCTTTGATCACAATACGCTGGCGAGATAATCATAAATTCAACTCCGTTTGCTTTCGTCTCCTTTATTACGGCAGCCGTAATAATTTTCTTCCTTTGAAATCGATCTTCTTCTCATATATATATATATATATATATAATTAGTAATGAGAGCATCCTCGTACATTAAGTCTTGAATTGGAAAGCCCTCCTTTTGTTTTTTTCTTTTTTAATAGTCTCCTACACTTGGATTTCGCAATAACAAACACAATCATCCGGATCTTCCCTTAAATCTTACCTTCAAGTCTTAGGTTGTTGTAAATAATCGATCAAGTGCAACGTTTAAGCTGATGACACATGGAGAGATGTCGTTAAAAAAAGACGTAGAAAGAAAAATGAGTAAACTCGGTATCTCGAATGCGTATATGTGACAGCGAATTAAACTTGGTATTCTTGATCATTCTTAATCAAATTACTTGTTTGATCTTTTCTAAAGTGATTTCAACAAAGCTTAAATCTTTGTCTCAAACTTGTTAATATTCTGAATGAAATCAAATAAAAATAAAAGTCTCCTATTTATAGAGTTTAAAGGTTAATCTTATCTGTTGGATTGCTTTAAAATAAATAGTTGAGATTGAGACTTATTATTGAAACTTATCCTCTCTTATAGCCTTAATGGGCTTGGATATAAGCTCAGGACTTATGATAATTAAAAGAAGTCAAATTTCTCTTTAAATAAGTCTAAAGTATACTCAAGCCTCTTTAAGGCCCAATAACGCTACACAAAGCCCAAATGAGCTTTGAAAGGTTATTTTTAGAGTCTACTTTTCTCCAGTTTGGTGATTCTCATTCTAAGCTTATCAAGCCAAATTTCCATGAAACATCTCTAAATAAATTGATTTTTGAAGCTCTGTTATTAGCTCAAGATATCAGTTTATAGCATTAAATTAGATTAAAGGCCTAAGTACTGAAATGACCTTCTATATTTTACCTCATGACCAAATGTCCTTTAGACACAGTCTGCGGGGATTTTTGGCATTTCTAAAAATCATTTCTTCAATTGTTGTGCAAATGTATTAGGTAATGATCTCATTAGCTTGATCACTTATAATATTAATGAAATTAATACTTCTTTTAGATCATTGATGAGTTAAACATGATATGCCGACATTCATTCTTGCTACCTTGAGATCTGTTCTTCCATATGCTTCTCCATTGCACTTTCTAATGATTTATTCTTTCTATGTTATTGATTTGCAGCCATTTGCATAGAGTTGATAACTCAACTTTTCTCCATATTTCCTCTTTTACTCTACAAGTTTTGGTAGAAAAATAAAGCCTTGAAGCATTTATAGAACGCATCAATCATATTCCATCTAACCATGTTATATATACATATATATATATATATATTTTTGTTTATACCTGTAATTGAGGCAGTACTATTGTAAAGGCGGTATGATGTTATTTCTCCCAAACGCTATATATATAATTTTGTAGAACACGACTTGAGAATTTGACAGCTTAGTTAGTGAATGTTTCCATCTATAGGCCTAAACACTTGAGTTTGAATCTTCATTGTGCCAGTTGTACCCCCTTTTTTTTTTTTTTTTTTTTTGTTTAAGGCTTCATATTTTATAAACTTCTTGAGAATCTTGTTGACCCGTTGGATGAGCATATGCATTCCACATAGACGAGGTGTAAGCCTTGTATGTGAACTTTTTCTTTCTGATTTTACTTCCTTTTTTCCAAGCGATATTGGATCTCCTTTGACCATGCAATAACTATATGCTCTCTTCATGGTGGAACCAAAACTGAAAATATGACCTACATGAATTTGTGCCCTTTTAATTCAAAACATATACTTTTTTAATTTTTTTTTATTTAGCCTCTAAAACTTGAATGGAATCCATAGCATGGAGCTGCAATAGGTAAGCCTTGAAACACGCATTCAATCATACGCCACATCTTCTTCTTATTTATTTTTTTTCAAAGCCATATCCGTAAAAATACTCCTAAACCTTCATTGATATCTTTAAATCTTTTTAACAACCAACAATATCTCAAGTTAAAGTTCCAATATACTCAACACCCATTATTAATGCTATACATATCTATTAAATCTTTAACTCAAATCCTTCCATATCTATCCTCTTATCTTCACCTTGTCTCATATATATATATATATATGCATGCATGTACTCTGGTTGCTGGCTTGTTCTCATAGTAAGTTTCCTTCATGCCTTGTTTATATTCATCTTAGTAGCTTGGCTTGTGATCGATTATGCATATAAACATTTTTTTTTCTTTATTGTTCTCTCGCAAGTGGAAGGCTTTCTTCTTCTTTCAATTACACCACCAACGATTCTTCACTAGTATTTATTGCACCAAATTTTCTTGATAAATATAAAAAAACTCAAATCCCCTGTTAAGTGTTTGTTCTATCCTTTCTTATCTATTATCTCCGTCGCCGCTTGTATGATCTCATGATGATGAATATAAACTTAATAGAATCCTTTTCTTTATTTCCTTTTGAAATAATGAAGACCTTTCACAAGGAGAACTTAAAACCTTTTTTTTTTTTTTTTCCTGACATTAGCTTCAAGTCCTACGGCGCAACTCCATGAGAGCTGAAACATTAACTTAAAGACGAGATTGACAAGCATGTGGTAGGGGATTTTTGATTTGCAACATAGTTTCAAGTTTGGACTAAATCTAGCATGATGGGTTCTTGAACAATGCACGACTGACTTGTAAATTACTTTATCAGCTACTAAGTTTGGAGCCAAGACGTGAATGTAAGCATGTGATTTTGTCTTTTTCACTTTTCCTTTAACTTTGACTTTTTCTAATTATAATGGAGTTGGAATATTTAAGACTCAGGGGAACATTCATGTACTATGATTTCGACAAAGTAATTTTTGCTGCTCCTCCAGCCCCTCGAGATTTCATCACACCTTATCATTGGACGATTTTAACTCCACTCAAATCTATCAATATCTTAAATCAAAGCTTCAAATTATATCTTTAAATCTCTCATCATCAGCTATATAAGCAAGTGTAGGTCGTCGATTTCCCTTTCGCTCCAAACCCAAGTTGCTTGCTTCCGTCGTCCTTTTTATGTATAGAGAAGAAAAAACATCGAATTATCATTCATCGATAACAACCAAAGTTTCGTCTTTTCCTTTGACATAGATATCATAATACAATTGAGCCAGTAGATGAATAATTTTTTTAATTTTTTTTTTAACTAAAGCCCCCTTTTTGAATTGCCTTCACTTTATATCCCTTTTGAACCACCTCCATATATTATCAACAAAACTTTTGAATATATGAGATAACAACCAAAATACATATTTCATCTTTATCCCTTTAATCAGATCATGCAGACTATATATATACACACAGGTAGCCCCAATCTTTTCCATTAAAACTTAACAAGTCACTCATGTATGTATATATATGTGTATATTTTTTGATTTCCTTTCTAGTTGCCTGCTCTGATACTTACCTTTCTTCTTCTATTTGCTCCTATAAATATTTCAGTAATTGCTCCCTACAAATCCGATCTCAATATTAGTTGGCTTGCCTTCATGTCAAATAGCACCTATTTATTTTCTCATCAAATCACCGGCATATCCATAAGATTTCGTAGAGATGAACTGGTCTGAAACATGGCTTTCCAAGCCAACTTCAGCTTACGGACTTGTATGCCGGAGTATTGTTTTCTTTTAACTAATTTTAGCCGATCTATTCACTTCTACTTGGATAGAGCTGGATTTCGCATTTCATTAAGTCTTATTTGTCTTCGATCGGTCTTGCTTCATTGATGATCCATTGGGGACGTTGGATAGCATGAGTTGAAGGGATCTTGGAACGATGCGTAGATAAAAGCATGTACTCTCGATGGCATTGACTTTGTGAGCTGAGTACTAATTATTCATTTATATTTTCGTGGACTTGCTATCCTCAGATAAGTACATGTCCTCTGTTGAGCTTTGTCTTCAATTGAGTCATGATAATGAAATGTTGAATTATTTGAGTAGTGAGCAATAATAATAATGATGATAATAGTAATAATAATAATAATTCTTTTTTCCATTTTGCATCCACTTCTTGCATATGTTTGGGTTTCTTCCGTTTTTTTCTTATTTAACTTTAAATTCATCTAGCTTCGTGGTCATTCATAGGCAATGGCGGCTTGATCCTTTATGTGAGTCCATTTTCCATAGCCGACTATAGCTTTACTTATAGGACGATTTTCTAGATTATGACTTCCATCGTGATTTTATTTTCATAAATCATTATAATTCTCGAATACTCCTGCTTCTCAATATTTGCTCGGTTCAAACTGCTCGTATTCAAATTTATTTTTTCTTTCAGTAATGTCAATAGTAACCACCCCCACCACACACACCCTTCCCCCCTTCATTAAGTTGATGAGCCCAAGGTTAACTTTAAGTGTTAGTCCAGAATCCCAAAACTTAATCATTCATTCAGGCCTTCAGTTAGTTACCGTGGATCCCTGACATTAACATCGTGTAAGTCCTTGGTTAACCTTGACATTATCGTAAATTCTTGACATCAACACTATAGGGCTCGTTGTTAATCTTAGGTGTTAATGTAAATTCCTTATATTTAGGTATTCAATAAGCTTACAGTTAATCCTGATGCTATTGCGGATTCTCAATCCCACTACCTTAGAGTTAAGTAGTGAGTTATGCATCTAAGGGATCTACATCCAACCAAGTCATACATTATCTAGTTGTCAAGCATTGTACTTCAAAGTAAGGATTGGAATAACTTTAGCATCATTGCCGCCTTTGAAAGTCACTTATCAAGCTTAAGGTGTATCAGCCTAAAGGGCAAAAGTAGGCATACAAATCCAATCAATGATCCACTTAGTAGTTAATTGTCAATTCAATGGCCCCATCATTAATGAGCAAGGAATCACATTACCCAAGAGAGTAAAGATTCAACTAGGGGTTGTCACCAATGTTAAATGTAAGGCTATCGTTCAACAAGAGAACTAGTTCTCGAGGTGTATCACCCTAAGATATGAAGATTACAACAATCTCGAGGAGAGATGGCTATCCTAACTTTTTGCAAGTGTAAGTCCCCCACTTTAGAGTGCCAAGCATCACTTAATTACCTAAGGAGAGATGGCAATTGAAGACTATTCAAAATTTCAAGTTGCCTTACTTTAGAGTACAAATGTCATTTGATTGTGTCTATCCATAACCAGCGTAACATCATTACTCGTACTTCACTTCATATAAAGATGTCACATAAGATTCGTTTAGGAGCTTGTTTGGAGCTATATCACAATGGATTTTTAAAAAGAAATTCTTAAAATTTGACACATTGTAGCATTAGTTTCTTCTCCCTAGATGATAGGGCATCATAACATGATGAGGTATTAACTCATGATTCGAGGGATACCTTTCTTGTCTCATTATGTGAATACCATTCACAGTTGGTTATGTAGACGATGAGTCATCAAGTGGAGTATATTATGGAGTTACTTCAACTCTAAGATCTTGCTTTGATTCTTAGCTATTAATATGCATTTGGTTAAATGATTGAACTAAAATTTCTTCAAAGGAAATGACATCACAATTATTAAGCCTATCGTAAACTCGCTTTGATTCTTCATGACTACGATTGCTTAGATCTCATCATTTGATAAAGTGGTGTTATGACTATCAAGCCAACTATGGGATTGCTTTGATCCATCACAATTGAGGTTACTCTGACCCTGTAATTGAATAAAGTCACATAAAGGCATTATGCTCATCGTGTACTTAGGAGTAGATGCTTCTGCAAAGTGATCACTTCGATCATGCATAGATGAGATCCTTCAATTGCAAGATCTATGAAAAGGTGTTACAACTACTATATGATTACTTCGATCGATTGTAGTAAAGATCGCCTCAATCTAATGAATAACGTTGCAAAATAGGCATTGTTCTCGCCATGTGCTCAAGAGTATATGCTTCTACTAGGTGACTATAACTACCATGATATGACTGCCTCAATCATTCATAGTTGAGATTGCTTTGACCTCAAGTTTTTCATATAGGCATTACGACTGGCAAGCTTCCTATGGAGTCGCTTCAACTCATCATAACCAAGATCACTTTGATCTCGTAAGTAGTGTTGTAGGAAGGACATTGCACCCGTTACGTACATAAGAGAGTGTGTTTCTATTGAGCAACTATAGTTACCATGATCTAATTGCTTCAACCATTAATGGATGAGGTCACTTTAACCTCAACCTTGCAAAAAGGCATTATGGTTGCTAAGCCTATTATAGGATCACTTTGACCAATCATAGCGAAGATTGCTTTGATCTCATGATTAATGTTATAGAAATGGCCATTGCACTCAAGAGCGTATACTTATGCTGAGTGACTACGACTACCATGATATGATTGCTTCAACGATTCAAGGATGAGGTTGCTTCTGTCTTAACTCTGTGAAAAGGCATTATGGTTGCCAAGCCTACCATGGGATTACTTCAATCCCATGAATGAGGAGCACCAATCAATGATATTAGCCGAATCTATGTGACTAAGGATCTTTAGTGGAAATGTTAGCTATATCAGCATGAGCGGTAGTACAAATGCTATGCATGGTAAGAATTACATGAGAGTAGTAAAGAGTTCGTTGATCATGCGAGTATTCTCTTATATGGTGTATTGTATAGGTGAATCATCAATGTTGGGTAGTTGTATAGTCCCAAGTACTTGCATAGCAATCGGCATTAGTATCTTACGTTACTTGGGTTTACTCAACCTTCTTATGTTGGTTCTCATGATCTTAGACGTGCCTATCATTTCCAATCTTCTTGCACGTAGGTGCCATTTTGTTAAGTCTCTTCCTCCCTAGTGAAGTCACCAAATAATGTATGGTAGAGTTGTTGTGGCTAGCCAATTATGTGCAATGGGTATGCCAATTGACCTAGGGGACTTCTTAAGTTGATGACACGAGGAGGGATGTCGTTAAGAAGAGGTGTAGGTAGAAGAACAGGTAAACTCGATATCTCGAATGTGTGCATATGACTATGGATCAAACTAGATATTCTTAATCATTCTTAGATCGCTCCTGATCAAATTGTTTGTTTGATCTTTTCTGGAGTGATTTCAATAGAGCTTTAATGGTTGTCTTAAGCTTGCTAATATTTCAAATGAAATCAAATGAGAAGAGAAGCCTCTAACTTATAGAGTTTGGAGGTTAATCTTATTCGTTGGATCACTTTAAGATAAATGGTTGAGATTGAGACTTGTTATTGAAGTTTATCCTCTTTTTTAGACTTAATGGGCTTGGATATGAGCTTAGGACTTATAATGATTAACAGAAACCCAATTTCTCTTTAAATAAGTTTGAAGCACACTCAAGCCTCTTTAAAGCCAAAGAAAGCTCAAATGAGCTCAAAAAGGTTGTCTTTTAGTCTACATTTTTGCGTGAGATAACCAAGTAAGGCCAAGAACAGAAAATTCAGTTTTACGATTTCCATTTTCATCCTATCAAGCCAAATCTCCCTAAAATGTTCCTAAAAGGGGTCGATTTCTAAAGCTCTGTCACTAACCAAGATATTGGTCCATGCCATTAAATTGGTTTAAAGGCTTAAGTACCTAAATGACCCTCCATAGAATCTTCTCCTATATTTTATACATTTTTAAATCTCTCTTAACATTCAAATATTATCAACAATATGTCACTTTAAAGCCTAAATATATCCAAATGAATATCATCAACACTTCTTCGACATTTCCTATGTGAATCGATTTTTATTTATTATTTTTTTATTATCACTCTTCATTAGGCATTTTTTTCTTTTCTTCTTTTTAACTTGTTGCTATTATTGAGCTTAGACGTATAAAACAATTGTTCTACATTAATACTCATAGGAGTATTAAATTTCTCTCAAGACATCCCTATTGTTTTCAACAAGTTGAAGGGACATCACTTTTCCTATCCAGGCATTTCATGGGTATAAGCATATATATTAAAGGAGGCTTACACATTCAGGTCGTTTTCATCAATTGATAATGCTTGTTATTCTATACTTGTCTCCATGTGAGGATTATACATGTAATCGTTTTCCTTCTTCATCGTCAAACCATCACATGAACAGAGAGATGCATTTGGTGCCTCCTTTTATCATTATTTAACAAATATGGAAATGCCAAGTCTTCCTCATGAAATAGATGATTCCTCACTTACTCCATAAAATCAATGTGTATGACTTATGCTCCTTTTTTTCATGTTTTTCCTTCTTTTCTTTTGTGATACTTGAGTGCTTGAATTTGGTTTGTTGTAATTAAATTCCAAATGAAGCTTCACGTTATCTTCACAAGAATGAAAAGGCTAATTGATTATTTAATCCTCATGTGGGCTACATTATTTTAGCCTTTAATTTTTTTCCCTTAATTCTTCTTCTAATAATGAAACTTAAAAAATGGTTCTTCATCTATGTTAGATCTGGTTTGACTCAGTAGCTAATCAATCTATTGACTTTTCTTTATTTTGACTTTAAATTTCCCTCCTTATATCTCATGTTTCTTTTCCGCTTTCGTTGAAATCCAATTTGCCAATGATAAACAATCGGGTACTTTCATAGCTTAGAATTCAAGCTAGAGGGTGCTTCTCTTCTTTATTCTTGCCATTGAGTAAAAATATTCCTAATATGAATCAAGCCTTGATTGTCTCTCTAATAAATGGATCATGTAAAACTTTATTTGGTTCTTTGAACATACCATTGTTGCTATCATGATTTCAATGATTACACACATACATACATATGCATGAGCTTTGACTCCTTTAATCACTCATATATTTTTCAACCTAACCTCTTTATGTTGAAGCCGATTCACATCCCATGTACTTGCTGTCATAGACAATAGACATACTCTTTTCTCTTTTTATAAAAAATACATAAGTAATCTCCTTTTCCTTTTTCTTCTTCTCTTCTTTTCTTCTTTTTTTAACCACCTTAAGCCAAGTGTACATGTATTGAATATATGGCTTTATATGCTGAGATTTTCACCAGCTTACTATGTTTTGTGTCATAAGTTTTGTCCACTTTCTTTTAGGATGACCTACTGTCCCAACGGCACCATATAATGCCATTTTAATGTTTAGGCTTTGAAATTTTCACCTCTAATGAATCTCATGCTTGCAATTTATAGAACATGCTTTTAGAGTGCTTCTAAATGAATTACCTTACAACTAGTTGAGTATTCATTTCTTGATCTAGAGAATATATTAATTTTGCACTCTAACAGGAAAAAAGATGAAAACCAATCTAAGTCAAAGCATGAAAGTAGTGAAGCTAAAGGACTTGTTAGTGCATCAAGACAAATGCTCACCATTAGTCTTGTATCATCAGGAAAAGTGGTTGAATAAGACTATTTCTAAAGACACGTTTTAGGGCAAAGCCAAGCGTTGAGTAACCCGCCCAACACTTTGCATTGATGGTGGTCTCCAATTTATCAAGCACAAGCCTTATACCGATTCTAAAGACATCATTGTAGATTCCTCATTTCTTGCCTCTTGTAGATGACTTAACTTATATTTCCTTCATATAGACATCCAAGTCTTCTCTTGTTATAAAGGAAGTCATTGGAGTGGAGGTTATGGATGCAGGTGGCAGAGCAAAAGCAACATTAGGGTGGGAAGTAGATCCACTTAAGATTGAGATGGAAGATTGGATAGAAGAGTAAGCACTTACGAAGATGAAGAGCCACTTGGCTGGACTCATACATTTCTTATTGTAGGGGTTGGTTGTTGTGTAGGTTATGGCCGGAGAGTGCATAGGGGGTAGGCGGTAGGATGTGTTTTTGTTTGGTGATCCTCGCCTTGATGTGAATCTTCCTCAATAGTTGGAAGGCTAGCTGGTTGAGTTAAGGTAATAGCACTTGGCTGCATAGAAATGGTAATGTCTGACAAAGCTACACCCTATTGTACAATAGCAATGGCAGCGAGCCTAATCGAGAGGGGTTAGAATGTAGCCATGAACTGGTTTAAAGCCTTCGTAGCTTCTTACATTGCCTGTACTGTCTATGTAGGATCAAAAGGAGCCTTAAGTAATAAAATGGTCTTAACTAGTGTTCTCGCACGATGAGAGCAAATTTTACTCAGTAAGCTGAACATTAGTGTCAAGCTCTTAAGATGTGGTATCAAATATGCCAATTGTTTTGTTCCTAAGAGGCGCCATGTCTCTATTATCACTTGTCCTCAATTGAGTCACCAAAATGTAGATATAGGGGTCTAATTGGAGTAGTCTCATACGTGTTGCATGAGTGACCTGTTGCATGTAGCTTAAGAGAAGAAAAGTGAGAATAACACTTGAAGGGATAATTAAGTGAGAATGAGGTAAGGGAGAGAAATAGGTAATCTCAGTGTCTTAAATGTATAAGCGATAAACAAAATAGCCTTAAGAGACCTCAAGCATTTAGTTTGAGCTACTGATATCAGTTCTTTACCTAAATCACTTGTTTGATCTTAGAGGATAAAGATTTTATGGACTAATATTGTTTCTCAACTCTCTCTAAGAGGTGGAAATGAGGAGGAAAGCCGGGTATTTATATACTTTTAAGCAAGATAATATGCATTTGATCATTTATGTGATCTACGGATGAGATGAAGCTTACTCAACTCATGATTATTTAAAATAAGCTAGCTAATAAACTTAAGACCAATAGTCTTTTTAACAAGTGCATCAGCTTACTTAAAAAAAGTTGAATGCGAACAAACCGATTCAACTGTCCCCATTCTAAGCCAACCAAGACAATTCTCATTATATCATCCCAAATATAAACTGGACTCTTTGAGCTCTACTACTTAGCCCAAAGAGTCAAGTTACTTAGCCCAAAAAGTCAAGCTTAAATAAATAATGAGTTTAACCTAATAATTAATATAGCAATTTTTAGCTCTCTACAATATGATAAATTTAAGTATCATGAGGATGGCCTACCTCTTACTCTATGGCTTGTTCACATTCTATAATGAAATAAATAGGGAATAAAAACCTTATACCTTCATGTAAGTTTATAATATATGGAAAACTTATTCAAATATTTACTTCACCTCATTAATTGAAATATTAAGTTCAGCATCTAATCAAAAGTACCCATATGCTCTTATTTTTAGTGAATAATTTCATCAATTTAAGTTATTAGAAGGATATGACGGTTGAGTACTAGGACATTTTATTCCCTCCATAGGAGGAATAATAAATTCTACCTTTCGTAAGGTATTGACTATTCCCTTTACAAAGGGAGTAAAAAAGGTACTAGAATAAAAATTCAAAAAAAAGTACTAGATTAAAATTCCTTACCCAAAATCCAAGTTTACAAAGTAATAAAAAGTTGGGAAAAAATGTAAATAAACCTCCTAAACTTTTACTTAAATACAGATTGACCGCTTCAATTTTCAAAATGTGCTTTAAGACCTCATTAACTTTGATAAATTAGTAAAAGACCTTTATAAGTTAAAAATAACCCGTTAAACTTTGATGTTGGTGTATAGATACCCCTTAAATTTAATAAAGTGTGCTTTAAAACCCTCTAAACTTTAACGATAGTGTAATTTTTTCTAATTAAAGGAAATATCTTTTATATTATTAATTTATTAAATTTTAAGAGTCTTAAAGCATACGTTGAAAGTTTAAGAGGGTTATTGCAATTTACCTAAAAAATTAAGAAGAAATAGCTATTATACTCCCCGTTCTCTATTATCTCTAAGTAAATGGGTCGTAAGTTCAACAATGGTTAATTTTTTTATTTTTTTAAGTGGAAAAAACATATTATTTATATATATCTAAAGAATAAATTATGATACAATATTAAATTAAATGTTTGTTTTTGTAAATATAAGATCTTAAATTCAAATATGATAGTGTCATTTTACCTTTTCGATATGCATTATTTCAAATGACATCCTAGTTTTACTTTCTATTTTAACTATATTTATAGTAATAACTAACAACATTAAATTCATTTTTTACAAAAAATTTATTTGACTATATAAATTCTCTTGAGTTGTAATTTTCTTAAATTCAAATATGATAATGTCATATTACATTTATTTCCATCTTATTGAATAAGTTATCGGTAAATAATAATACCAATTATATGTGTTGGTTTAGTAATATATTTTCATTTATAAGTCATGTCATAAAAATAAATATGGATTATTGAAAGATTGATTGTTCAATAACTCATTCAAAATGATTATTTAGCATCACTAATAATATAACTTTGAATAGTTAATTATTATCAAAAGAAATCATAGAATGCTTATGTCAATTTGCTCTATTTGCAATTTCATTTCAAAAATTTGCTTTGATATATTTTTGTTGAAAACAAAGCTTACATAAGCTTTACATATTAATTTTATTTTTTTTATTAATAGTTATATTTCAAGCAATACAATGTCATAATGAAAAAGTAAAATGTTTATTCTTTCACCCTCTTACAAAGTGTAACTAAGCAACTATAATTATTTCTGTAAACCCCATAAATTTAACTTTTTAGGTATCGAATCGATTTAAATATTATTGGTAATTACTCTAAATCAATGGAGTCGATAAATTTAAAATTGGTTAAAATTTTTAACTCGAACATAATACGAAAGAGAAAAACCCTAAAAATTTCTATTGAAACTTTAATCGTGTATAAGAACCTTAAACCCAATATACGCGTAAATACCTAAGATTGAACTTGAACTTGATAAAAACTCTAAAACTATAAACCAAAGCTTATAAAATGAATCATTATACCCTAAATGTATTTTAAAAAATCTAATAGAATACGATTATCAACTAATATACGTAATCGTGTAAAATTATTAACGAACACATTGAAATAATTTGTGAATCTTATAAATATAACTGGTAACAATTTAATTAATAAATTTTATAAAGCTTCAAAAAATATTTATTAATTATTATTTTGTAAATTATATTAAAAAAGTTGTAATTTTTTTTTCTTCTTACTTTTCTTTTTCTTTTCCCTTTCTTTTCTTTCTTCTTTCCTTTTTCTTTTCTTATTCGAAATTTTTCCCTTACCACATTAGGTTCAGGAGCCTTATATAGCTACCTATGTGCATTTTGTTTTCTCCAAGTGCTTAATTAAGATGATGATGATAAGGCATTAGATAAGCATATATCAAATCACCATAAATGCATTCCTTATCCTCTTTTATTTTTCTTTTCATTTGAATTGTGTTGTTTTTTCTTTTTTCTAGCTGGTTCACACTTCTTCTTCTTTGACTTGTCCTTTAGTTCTCTTTCAAAAAATCAATTCTCAAAAAGCACAACATAACTCCACTAAAAATTTGCCATTTATTTCCCTCTTCTACTAATTTTATTTTTCTCAATTTCCTTCTTAATTTTCAACAACATAAGAGGAAGAAGAAAAAGCATTTGGGAAACCATACATCAAGACATCAAGAGGAGCAATTTAGTTGCCTTTTAGAGTATGTATTTTATTAAATTTTACATGCTTTATGTGTATATGTATTTTGTAGAAATATATGTATTTAGGGATTTTGTAATTTTCTTATATTGATAATAAGTGTACATGAAATGGAATGATATGTGAAATTAGTAATTCTTTATGTTCATATATTCACATTGGTATAAATACATAAGTATATTCTAGCGTACATACATATCATATTTGATCTACAAATATTTAGTATAAAGATTTATGTATATAGATATATATGTATGCATGTATATATATGTATATATATAGAAGTGGCTATATATGCATAAATATTCATATATGATAGTATATATATTAGGAATTTTCAATATATATATATGTAATTATGGTCATATATGTATGTATGTATAAAATATAAAAATTACAAGTTTATTAATATAGATGTCGTATAGGTATGTACATACATATGGCATATGTCATATATTTAGGATTATATTATTATATTACATAAGTATATTTATACGTATATGAATAGTATAGTATATATATAAGTACGAGTATATCTAAACAGTACATATATAATATACTATGATATTAATTTAATAAATAAAATAAAGTAATATATATGAGTATGTATACCGTAAGCCTCAAAAAAATATAAAATAACTAATTTGTAAAATTTAATACAATATAATGGTAAATATTATTATATACATATTATGTAAAAATATAAAATAAGAAAAATATTGAAAATTTACGAAAAAAAATTAGAAATGACACGTGGCATCTTCTTATGATGACACGTGGCATCTTCTTATGATGACACGTGGCATCTTCTTATGCTGCCACGTCAGCATTTAATTAAATTCATAATTAAAAATAATAATAATAAATTTAATTAATTAGAAAATTAATAAAGTAGTAAAAATGAATTAAATAACTCTTAAACATAAAAATTAGTAAAAATAAATAAATTATGGTAAAATAGACTTAAAAGTAAGAAAATTACAAAATATAAAGTTTAGATATTTATTAAACCTTAAATATGCAAAGAAAAGGTGAAACTAAAATTTATAACCTTTTTACAGCATACTAAAAAATGTAGGTTACAACATTCAAAACGGACCCCACTACGAGAAGGTATATTTGAAGACAACAAAAACAGACTACAAGTTCATAAAAATCGGAGTTAAACTGAAAAATTGTATACAATTAAAAATTTAAGATAAATTGAGAAAAGTAAGTAAAAAATTTTAATTAAACTATGTTTATGTCGTATTTAGGTTATAGTGAGAAACTAGATAAATAATAATAGATATTAAGTTAATCAGGAAACCTAATTTTTCAAAATACTTATAAACTTTCTTATCTTTTAGGTATTTGATGATCAAGTTCTAGAAATCCTAAAGGATTGAAAAGTAACTATTAACCTAAGTAAGGGAGTTCTTATAATCTACTATCTGCTTACTATTTGTTATTTGTATGCTGTTTATTAGTTGATACCGATTGTTTGATACTAATTGTTTGATTAAAATACTAGTTACTTTGTGTGCTATCATCCATATGATTACTTTTTAAATTGGTAAATATAACTATTCGACTAAAATAACTAATTATATTTATTGCATGTTAGTAACCATTTGGTATACTGATAAAGAGTGTTAGCTTTGCAGATTCTTGAGAAAAGTATTTTTGGTAAACGTTTTCTCAATCTTAAATATGTTTTGTATGATTTCTATAATGACTCATGGTATCCATAAATGATATTTTTATCGTTAAGGCAAAGCTAACATAATATCTTCAATTGATTGATAGAGGACTCATATATTTGTACCCATGCAACCTTGGATAAATATTGATAGTGAAAGGACTCACTTTGTGTGCTCATAGGGCCTTTGATATGTTTGGTAGATGACTCTAATTGAGGTCTACCCATATTGATTGTTGTTTCTTAAACTAGGTCAATAGTTAAGTGTTGTCTGGTGGAACGTTACCCCTAAGCAACCTCATACGGTTAAAGTGAGGTGCTCCATGTTAGTAAGTACAAAAGAAAAATCGACATATAAACAACATAAATCTATACCTTCCATATTTCTAAACTCCTATGGATGTGTTACTTGCATTCATTACGTATGTATTCATGTTGCTTGTAAACAGATTACGTGAGTGATAATAATGTTTGATAACTTGCTTGAAAAATAATAATGAAAAACGAACTCATTGAGCTGTAGTTTGCTCATTTCCCCATTGTTTCTTTTGCAGGTTCCTTTAAGTAAGGATCGAGGAAAATCTTGAGAGCATGGTACAAATTAGAAACAAGTTTGATAATGTTAAAGTTGATTGAAATGTATATAGTTGATATAGAAACAATTGATGTAAAAAATATTTATATGATAAGATTATGTGTGATACGGTATTTCTTATAAATTATTAAGTTGTTTTACCTTATCTTAGCATTTAGTAAGGAATACCGATTCTCTGCAGTTTTGGTGAACTGCAAAATATCGGATATCTTTAGTCATTTATATTTTATAGTAAGTTAATTAATTAAAAACCAAAAACCTTAGTGACTAATTATTTAGAGTATTACAATCTCTAACTTGAAAGGTGATTTTTGTATCATGAGTATACACATAATATAAAAATTTTAAGTTATCATACTAGACCCTTTTAAGGTCATGACAATTTCTGAAAGAATTTGTTCATCCTATTAAGTTTTAAAAAAATATTGAGAATGCAATCACTAACCAAACCCTTTAAAAGTATAAGATGCAATACAAGTAGGTATTTTCCTATAGGTGATTCTAATATTAACTTAATTAAAATAAATTTAGTCCCTCAATCTTATGTTTTTGTGTCCATCCTTTAGTTTCACCATCTAATTTGACGATTATATGAATATTAGATTCTAGTAAATATGAAATGAATGGAAGATATATTCAATAAAACCAAAGACATGCTAGGATTAAATTTGTATTTCTCTATCCTCCATGCAAATATAAAATTTTTAGGAATGGCATGCTGTATGTATTCCCCATTCAGTAAGCTATAACAATGCTACTGAGCATCTCTATGTAAATTTCACGTGGATGATCATAGTCCGTAATAATTTTGTAAATTTACAGGAAAGCACAAATTAGATGTTGTTAAGAATTTATTAAAAATATCTTTTGTGTCAAAATATCAGCGTACAATAGCCATTTTATTTTTTTATGCATATGTGAATTAGTGAATAATTATGATACTATATGATTAAGTGTCCTAAATAGATCATGGTTTATTATAATACTAGTTTATAAGGTCAACATGGTGAATGCCTTGTCAATACACTATTGCAACATTTTGACCAAGTAGTTTATGGACACATTTGTATTTATTGGCTTGATTTATTTACTACTTTTAACTTAAGGTATTAGAAACAGTATTAGATCTAACCCCTTATTGGTAAGTGGATGAATCGAGTTTGTCTCCGACTATTTGAGATGACCTATATATAGGTAATGGGTGGCTCAAATTGTATATTAAAAAGGAGGAATAATTAGGTTCAATTGTAAAATCTTGCAACTTCAGGATGTAACATATTTAAGGAATGAGATTTTGATATCTCATGGTTAAATATCCCACATAAACTGAAAAAATTATAATACTAGTTTATAAAACTATAGTAGCTTATTAACATAAGATTGCAATATTTGAGATAAGCAATTAATGAACTCATTTGTATTTATTGAGTTGATTATTCATGGTTTTTTTGTCTAATAACTTACAATAATAGACAACGGTACCCCTAAATTTTTTTATTATATATTATCCTTCTATTTTAAGGAAAAGTTAATTAAGATCATTTAATTTCTTGCTATTTTCTTACAAATTAAGGACAACCAAGAATGTCAGTGTGAACTCTATTATTGTATTAATAAATTCCATAAATTCCCGTCTCATTCTTTTTAGTCCCTGTGTAATTACATGGTCTTGTTCATATTCCGACGTAATAGAAGAATATTTCCAATTCTGATAGCATTCTAGCCCACGGTTGCCTATAACATATCAGCTTTCCTTAAGTGCCATTTGCCATAGATTTCGTAACCCGTAACATTTTTTATCGTGAAAAAAATATTATATACGGAAATATATATCGTACACAAAATTTATAGTCCTTGTTTTAAATATTTTATAGATCAATGATATCACAAGAGATCGCATGTTGTCGTTCTAAATATATTTTACATATTAATGATAGTACAAGAGAACTATGTTGTGATAATACAATCTTTGCAGTCTTCAATTTGCTATAACGAAAATTAAAGATTACCGGTTTCAGCTGCCAGAGCACCCAAAAATTTGAAGAAAAAAAATAAAAAAACCACTAATATACATTGAACTATTGTATTGGAATATAAGTAAGCCTCTGTTTTAGAGAAAAATGATTTTCGAATCTCAACATAGAAATATATATCGGAATATTATAAATAAGAGGCATAAATTTTCTTTCATCCAGAAAGAGTACGTAGATAAGAGAGAAATTAATGATTCTACTATTTTAAAATTAAAAATCATTTCTCAGTTGATTAGTAAACCATTTCAAATGTTCGTTTAAATCCTGATGTTTTTAAGAAAATGCAAATGTATAAAATTGTATTTCTAATAATTGTTTGGAAATATGTTTAGAACTTAATTGACACTTTTTATATTTGTTTAAGACTAAAGTGCACCTACATTTTAAAAACTCCATTGACAAAATCTCGATATGTTTATAGCTTAATTGGCACTTTAAAAAGGCTTCAAACTCAATTAACAAAAAAAGTTAAATGCTTCTCATAATCTATTTCCCGCTTTGTTTTTTATCGTACCTGGTTGAAACGTGATAATGTAGTATCTGTTTATGGCCTCAATAAATGAAATCAATGTCAAGACTATTATAATGTAGTTGTATAAATATTAATTTTCTACTGGGATGAATTAAGTTTAAATTTTCCTTCTCTCAAGTTTGTAATATAGTTTGTTAGGAAAATAAATAAATAAAAGATAAAATAAACATTTGGAGCATAATCCTACCTTCTTCAAGCATATCAATCGTTTCCTTGCCGCTTAGGATGAAGTATTTATCAGCTTTTCCTAAGGATACTTGGAATAGTTTTTGCCAAATATTGGTTTCTTTCCTTATATAATCTACTTTTACTCGTTCACATTGTTATCCCATTTGCTAGCCACTTAATCTCTTGGACAAATTCTTAGTTTTCTATATATATCAACTCGAGCAGTTTATATCGTCAGAGTATATAATACACGGAACGTACGCAGTAGATAACGTAGTATTAGTTTCAAATATTCTCTATTGGACAAGTTCATGAAGGTTCCAATGGATATCAACACCTCAAGTAGTTTATATTGAGAGTATCTTATACCAGGAATACTACCGAACATAGTATTAGTTTTAAATATTAAGTATTAATGATGTCCATGGCGAAAAAAAAGAACAAGAAGTACTAATGATGTTGCAAGATAGTAGTACCTATGCTGTGATGATACAATCTTTGCAATCATCAATTTGCTAATAACTTGGTCTAAGCTAGTGAAAATTATAGGATCCAAATTTTGGTGGTTGATCACACAAAAAGATTTGAAAAAAAAAAAGAAAAAATTGTTCATATTGATACCTTATGTAAGAATATGTTCTGCCTTCGTTTTAGAGAAAATTGTTTTTAGGATCTTAGTTTAGAAATGTATATCTGAATATTGAAAAAAAAAAAAATTGACTTGCTTTGCATTCAAAATGGCCATGTAGATAGCGGAGTAATTAATCATTTTCATTTAAATACTAGAAATGATTATCTGATAGAGTAATAAATCTTTTCAATAGTGCATTTAAATCTTAACCCTTTTCTTTTTTTGAAATTGCCAAATTTGTGTGATTTGCTTTTTGGATAATTTGAAGTAGCAGTATTTGTGGTTTAGTCCAATTCAACTCAAGAGTCGAACTAAAGTAAACTTAACCGCATTTGAAATGATTCAATTTAGACTATTGATTTGAACATAACTACTTCAAACATAATTTGATTTAATTTGAACTTATTTGAATAGCTTTCAAAGACATCTAGTTATTATGATTATATTTTTCTATACACAATACACATTCATCACTATAGTTTTTACCTGTACACTTCATTGCAAGACTCAAGAAAAGCTTAACAAGTGGATGATAAATGCATAATATGCAAATTGAAAAAAAAAAATTATGATTAACAATTCATGTTGAACATGTTAACTTGCTATTCAAACTTATCTCGTAAATTCCCTCTTAGATTGTCCACATGATATAATAAGCAAGCTAAAAAGAGAATAAATTAAAAAACAATAGATCGCTAAAGAACTTCTCGGTTGCTTCTTGTTGTCTAATGTGATGCTAATCCATAGCACATAATACTAATAGTTTGTTACAAAGGTGAAGTAAAGTCATCAATTGAGAATCGAATATGGGAGATGGATAATAAACTAGCAAAACACAGTTCTCTGCTAGTCTTGGGATTGAGGAGAGACTAAGAGACGTGATGAGACTATGAAACTGTGAGGGATTGAAACTGAGATGAGAGATGAGAGGGAATTCATGCTAAGGCTCGAGTGCATGAGAGTGAAATATAAGAGGATGGGAGATGTTGAGCATTAGGAGTAACATCCTTAGGTTAAAACTACCTTTCCCTCTCTGTATTTATTTATTTTTTAATCATAGAGTTGCTGAGTTAATCCTATTTATTAGCATCCAAAAATCAAAATATGCCAACTTTTTATTATTATTTAGAATTGGTTCTGTTCAAGTTGAGTAATTCAATTTGATTGAGCCATCTAAACTAATATATGAACCATTTTGACCCTCGTCAAATTGATATGATGAACAATTGATTCAACCAAACAAACACAATTCTAAAGGAATTAACAAGAACAAGAACTTTAGAGAAATGTCTCTCTGGGTTTTCATTAACTAGTAAAAGCTTGCTAAAATGTCTTTAATTAGAATATATATATATTTATATATGAAACTCCAGTATCCCTAGAGTAAAATAGGAAGGTAACTGATAATAAAAAGGACTAAAAGTAATTGTCTAGTTATAGAATAAACCATAAACTAAATACCAGAAATAATAATAAAAGAAATTTGCAAAATAAAACGAGCAAAAACAAGCTTCAAATTTCAACACATCCAACTCAACATAGTTGCCATCACGATGGTGTTAATGACCATGTAACTCTCTAGTCTTGAATTCCAACACAACACAGTCATGTTGTTAAAATGCTCTGATCAACAAGGCCATATTCAATTCTATTTACCACTATGTTCATTCAATTTCTTGCATATTTGACACCAAATATATCATCTTGAGCCATGAATCAAAATAAGTCTCCTAATTTCATGCCTAAGGAGTCAATGCCTATCAGTTACACATCATCTATGAAATTCTGTTTAGCTGTACCTCTAAGTTGTGAATAGCTAACTCTTAATTTTAGAATTTCATGGATGCTAACTAAACAAAGATTTTTGTGAGCTCTTCCATTCTTAGTTTCTTTTCTTTAAGGAGTTCTGAGAATTGAAGTAGTGGCATGTATACATTGATGCTCTTACACCATAAGCAATTTAGGTGGTCGTGCTACTCCAAGTTATAAGTACTCAAGTATAAGTTGTGGTTCCCCTTTTCTTGAAAGTTGTTAACATAGCTTGCTCAATGTAAATGCTTACAAAATGAGTAAAAGGATTACCTACCATAATGTAACTTGGGGTTCAACTTGATGCAATTAAGGTCCTAAAAGAACAAGAACTATGAATAGATGCTACCATAATAGGGGAAATAAGGTCAAAAGAGGAGAAATGGAGGAACTAAGCAAGGCATAGCCAACATACCTATGTTCGTTAACAACATAAGGATATGTACCCACAATATGGAGATACATACCATATATTAGGAGATATGCATTATATGACTTAAATAAGAACATATGGCCACCACATTGGAATAAACACCATGTATATGTTGTAAGTCCAAAACATAGCCATGTATTTGTTCCATACATTATGTATTTTATTTAATGTGTCATGCCATTTTTTTTTTCAATTGCTATTTTCTTTAGTTGTTATTTCCTTTCTCATATCTAAGGTTATGATTATATATAATACTCTTATTTCATTGTTCTAGTTTTATTTTTTGGTCATATAACATATTGAGAGGCTCTTTTAAGAGTATTTTGTTAAAAGTAGATTTCTTATAATTTCCTTTGGTCTTATCCATCAATCAATTGGCAAAAATTGTAGCAACTTTATTAATATCTTAAACATTGTTAGTAATATTGGTCTTTGATAATCTATTTCTAGATTGTAAGTCATATCAATCCCATTCTTTGGTAATATTACATTGTTTGTGCATCATAATTGTATGTTATTTGTTCCATTGAGAGAATACATTAGAGATATTGAGGATTGCTTTATTCAATTTCAAATGGCATACAGGGTTAGTTTTATGAGATTGAGGTTCATAGGTATGTTGCTCCATGGTCACATCATACCTGGTGTAAAACCTATAATCAACTACTTAAAATTTGACTCGTAGAATTTAGGGCGATCGGTTAAAAAATTCGATCCAGCTTAAATTATCAAACAAAATTAGAAATATTAGTAAAAATAATCTCGTAAGTTCAAACTAAAGAAAATAAGTAATAAAATAAAAGAATATAAAATTTTCAAATTTCAAGTATACAACTCCTTATTTATCGAAAATGTGTAAAAAAGTATTCCGATAATTAATGAATCGCTAGAGATAAATTATATGTATACTAAAAATCATAGAATGACCTAAATAATATTTAGGAATATTTATTTGTATTATATATGAATTTACATGTAGGTAGAAATAAGCGTAATTACCTAAAATACGCTAAATGTGCAAAAATAATACTAAATAATTAAATAAAATTCATAATTACTTAAGGAAAAATAAAGAAAAATCATAAAAAATAAGGAATGATCTAGATTTAGGTCATGGCAGCTAGGGAAAATAAGAAAAAAAATTAGCCAAATAAATTAAAACAACACAAAAGGCAAATTAGAAGAAGATAAGGCAATTTTCTAACCAAATTAATGGACAATAATTTCCCAAGATCTCTATAAATACCCTAAAATTTTTAGAAGCTCATTTTGGATGTCAGCAAGCTTAAAAAATTAGAGAGAGACGAAATTGAGAGTAAATTAGGGTTTTACAAAAATTTAGCAAAAATCTGTACAGTTAGGATGTCTAAGAAGAACCTAAAACCAACGAGCAAATAGGAGTGGACGATCATCACCACCACATGGTTGTAGTAGCGCCCAAGTAGGCCGACACACTCATGGCCACCAACAATGGCCAGAGTCACCTAAATTTGTAAGTTCGATTTCTAACCCGATTTTGTGTATATTATTATAAAATATTTTAGTATGTCATTTTTAGTAAAAATATTATTTTGCTGAAAATATATCCCGCAATATATGGTCCTTAAGAAATCATGTAAAACCGAACATATTTCGGTTTAGAAATAATGACTTTAGGAGTATATTTTTTAGCCTAAAATTTTTTTGTATACTACTTAGGTGATATCTAATAGTGTCATGAAGCCCTTTTTCAAAAATGAATTTTCAAAAATTTTAGATAATTTTTAAGCCTTAAAATGAAGTATAAAATGGGTAATTTAGGGTTAATTAGGTAATTAAATAGATAATTACTGATTTATTAAAACATTATATGTTTTAAGATGTTGAAATCTGATGAATTATAATACTTGTATCATTTAGGGTATTAGATGTAATTATTAGGCTAATTATGTAGTAATAAGTAATAGGAAAAAATAGTAAATTTTATGTTAATTTTATAAATTAGGGAAATTAGATGTAAAATCTTATTTATGATAAATTAGACATTTTGAAATGATAATTGATGATGGGAGATAGTAATTAGAGTAATAGAAATATTAGATGTATATTATGTACATAATAAGTGATAGTACATAATAATTGGAAATATAATAAATAGAAGATATTAGAATAAAAATTGATATTATAAAAATAATAGGGATATATAATTAATCTAATAGAAAACTTAAATTTATGTAATTATATGAAAAATATAAAAATTTCTCACATTAGGAGTAAATTCGGTATACTAATAAGGATTTAAGTATACCGGATGGAATAAAATACTGATTAGGAATAATTATGGTATTTAGGATATCTAGAAGTAATGTGATTAATTTCATATTATGAGTTGAAACGAGTTTCTAAGATTCTGGTATAAACAGTACTTAGAAATCGAACTAGAACTTAATTTAAAAATCGATGCGGAAACTAAACCCGAACCTAGCCCTAAACCTAAAATAATTTTAAAAGATTTGAGAGCTTAGATAACTGGACATATTAAACCCTAAACAAAAGATAACAATAAGCGTTATAGGATAAAACCAACCTATAATAGTTATATGAAAAACTGAAACTACGTTTGTATTATAGGGATGATCAGCAATAGCCTAAGTAAGTCGGACCTTGAGTAAGTGAGCGAGGAGTCGAGGTGAGTTAGGATTAATACGTTGTTATATTTTGGAGGCTTGAGATTATACTTGGTTTTGCTTATTAGATAGTTGGTTGTATGTATGTACTTGATTATGAGTAATGCTATGATTCTGTTTGTTTTCTAGCTTGTATTATATGAAATGATCGATCACCCTAAACTGAACTTAACAAAGATATCACTTATAAACATAAATCGAACCTGCATAGTAACCCATTGGGGGAAACATAGGATTCTCCGATTAAATACCGACCGTTTCGAAAGGGATAGCGTTGGATAACATAATGGTTCCCTTCTTCATCCTTAGTTGAACTAAGTGATAGATGAGGAGGTCGCGACAAGGGTGAAGTCAATGGTTTGAAGGTAGTCGTAGGAGGAGCGGTGTCTCTATTGAACAAGCCTAAGTTTGGTTGTAAGCTGTTGTATTAACGGCAACTCCTCAACCCAAATTAGAGTAGGTGCAATTTCTTGAATCTCACGTCGGGTTGGATAATGTTATGCAATGGTATTTGCTTAAATATGCATTGCACCAAATGATTTGGTTGATAACATTGTTTGTGTTTATGGTATAGTTTTAAGTCTTCCATCCTAACTTACTGAGCTGTGGTTGCTCACATCTCTATAAACATCGTTGTAAGTGCTGGCTAAAAAGAGGTTTACAACTACTTTGAAGTTAGCAATTGCTGGATCCTAAGGAGTGAGGAAAAACATTTAAAAAACAGACATATATTTTTAAGGTCTAAGCTCTTATCTTAGAATTTTTCATTTTCGAATAATATATTAACTAAGAAATAGATTACGGTGAAGCGTTATAAATGTTAAATGTAATAACTAAATTCTAGTGTATACATATATTTTCTCATTTTCTTAGGTAAATGATTTATTTAAATTATGAACTGTTTACTTCAAAGCAGATGAGTCATGGACGCCTTGTGTAGATCAGGTCTAGGATAGCAGTTATAAGGTCAACTTCTATCTTAGAATGGTTTACACGGTAAAGATATTATGACTCTGCCGTTTCGGGGCGTAACACCTAGTAGTCTATATTGTTATGTACGCGAACATATGATATCAATACTACTAGTAGGCTATATTTATAACTTGTGTTATTAACTAATTGATAGCATCTAACCCACGAACCCCAATAGCTCTCTTAAGTATGACTCTTTTTGGTTTGCCAACTATATGTATTAGATGTCATCTCATCATTAGGTCGTAAGCTTCATATTCCCCTTCGAGTTCTAATAAACATTGATCTCACATGGACTTCTAACCCCTTATAAAAGATATAAACCTACATCGAAAGCTAATGGTGTAGGTATCTTCTAAATAGTTCCTTATACCTTTTCAATGCCTTGTACATGGACTACTATATTGTATAGAAGATCTGATGATATCCTTAGTTTGGTAGAGTGACAAGGGGATAAAATCTTATGTGGAAATTTTGTGGTAGCTATTCATAAGTGGTGGTCACACCTTGTTAGAATGAGATGAACCATCTTTTTACTTTGTTAATTAAGGAGAAATAGGTCAACCTTAGATGCATTACATCATCCAACACCCCTCTTATCTTAGAGGCCTCTCAAATTTGATGAGATTTATATTGTAGTCATTTACGTAATTACCTTTTAAGCCTCCAAACAAGTTAGACAGTACTATCTATATTAATATAGTCTTATTGAAAAATGTTATCCTAAATTGTTACTTTCCTTATATTGTTTCCTTCTTCATCAACTCTAGGTAGTAGAATACTCACTTAAGATATGAACATTGATGTTATGCTCATTAGCCATCTAAGGTGCTCTATTGTGCTTTATGTTCTCTTACTCTCATCTAAGAATTAGGGAATGCAACCTATTTCCAAGTCAAAAGCTATAGTTCCAATATTTTGCATCCTACACATACTAATGAGGTGTTTCTAGAATTTTAGAAGTTCTAAATTTTATTTTTCTTTTATAATATTGAAATTAGCACTAAAAATTTAGAAATAAAAAATAAATAGAGGACCAAAGGAAAAATGAAGCCCAAAAGAACAATAAGCTTCATTGTCATGCCTTATGCATGGGATGTGATTGCTCCCCTTATATTTACACTTTAATGTAAATATACAAAAGCTAAACCTTTGGTAAATATCACAAGTTTTTCATAAAATTTCTACAAACTCTGATACTGAATAATCTCATAATCACATAGCTCAAATAAAACAAAATATTCTTTTAAGATTTCAAAATAAGTAAATCAAAATCCTCATAACATGGAAAACACAAATCTAAGTATAAATAATACAATTTGTAAATCAATTGTCTCGCTTTAGCATATCTAGTGAATTAGTTATTATTCAACTTATCATAACCATTTAATACAATCTTCTCTGGTCATTAATTTCCTAATAATTTGATCAAGCTAATAAAAATTTGAAAGTAAAAATTTTAGTGGCCAAACTCACATATAGATAATGGGTTGAAGTAGTTGATACTGCAATTCATATATTGAACGAATCTCTAAACAAAAGCAGTTTCTAATAAGACTCCTTATCAACTTAGAATAAACAAAAATTAAGATTAATCTTTTGATGATTTTTTTTATTTATTGCATATTCTCTCATTCCATCACAAAAGAGAGAAAAATATGGTGAGAAAAGGATAAAAGATATTTTCAATGGTTTTAGTTAATGAATAAAAAGGATGCTATCTTGTTAATTTAAAGACAAATGACCTAATTGTTTTACAAGATTGTTATCTTTTGATGAAGATTAATAGCTATCAATTTCTAATATTGAATCTAGAAGATTCGTTTCAATTTAGTAACTCAAGAAGACATATTTTGGTAGGGTTTGCTTTATACAGATGTCACCCTTACATAGAATTGCATAGAATTATTTAAAAATGTCAACTTTGCATGTGAGATCCAAAAAGTGGCACACTACAAGACATCGTATAGAGATTATTTAGGAGATTAAAAATTATTTGTTATTTTATTTTATTTGATATTCTTTTTATAATATTCTTTTAGTAATTAATTAAGATTTATTAATTGAATAGTCAATTCTTTTTACTTATTATCGCTAATAGCTAAATTCCTATTTTTCCTTAGGGATTATCAGGGTATATTATCAATACTAGTTAAGAAATATCATTCATTAGTCAATGAGTGAATTTACAAAAAACCTATAGGGAGTTTTCTCTATTTCCTTAAAATTTGTTAATTCAATATTAAATTTTAGCATTTAAACAAAAACTTTTCTCTCCATATCATCTTGATATCATAGCTATAGCTTGACATAATTCATATGAAGTCTCAAACATCTCAACTTTGTTTGAAATTTTATTGAATTGAGATTAAGGTTTATTAAGGTTAAATGTTATTGAAGGTAGATTGGTATTGGTGTGGTGTATGGTTAAGATTTGAGATTTCCTATGTATATTTAGTACCGATGAAGTTTATGCATTGATTTAACAAAAAAAAATTCAAGGAAGGATTAAAAGAAATTATTATTATGACTAAGAAAAACTAAAATGGGTAGCATAGGAAGGGAATGAATGGTTAATAGCTTAGAGAAATGGATAGAGCATAGGTCATTAATAGCATTCAGGACTTGGTTAAGCTATTACAGGGTCTTTCTAATTTTCTTTTGTAGGTTTGCTTTTGATTTTGGATGATATTTTCAAGAATTAAGGAAGAACCATCTTAAGCTCAAGGGTGATGATAGGGATTATGTAATGCCCCGAAATCCTAATTAGCGCTACAATCCACAAAGTACCCTTGCTATTTAAAAACATGCAAAGGCTCTAAAATTGACTAAAATCTCTAAATGTATATGTATACCTATCAACAAAACACTGATAACACATCGCTAAGTTTTCTATAATATGAACAACTCATAGTTGAGCCATTCTAATCACAATCATTTCTATCATCGACATTTTTCTACTCTACACTAACAAAACCTATCACCTAAAAAGTATTCCATATCATAAAAGTCATCTCCATAGATCACTCAACAACTTTCTCAATACCAAACACTTCTCTTCCCAAACTTGATATTAGTTACCCTGACTCTACAAGTAGCAAACCTCATCTTAATCACCTGCAGTTGTTAAAAATAAGAGAATGAGCGGAAGCCTAATATTTGATGCACAAAAAAACATGGATACTTGAAAAGTGTAAATTAATTTACACTTTCAAAGCATGTTTATGCATAGAATTGATTATAAATGCGATTCAATTCTTTAAATTAGGAACTTAATTGAATAAAGTAATGATTTCAAATAACTCACAGGCAAAAGAATAAAGTATACACAAGAATAACAACTTTCAAGTTAGTTACGACTATAAAAGGGGAAGAAATAATTGTAGAAGCATCAATTACGGGTGTGATAATGAAGCAATGAAAAATCTACCCTAGTTACGCCTTCAATCATGGTCGTAATCAAGGGAAGTTTTGCTAATCCTCCTATCAATCACGACCATGATTGAATAACAGAAAGATGATCACGGTAATAGTCATCGGAGTGATGAGAACTAATAATACGATAAGGAGTTCGTGATCTCAATAACGGCCATGATTGGTGAAGAATAATTCTTTTTGAGACTATCATGCCTTGAGTCACAGGCGTGAGGGCACAACTGTTCTTTTCATGCGAACCAGAACATAGAATACATCAAGTAGTGCCATAAAGGGGTAGATTCAAATTTTTTATAGGGAGAATATAAAAAGATATGGAAACTTTTAGAGAAGACATCAATTTTACATATATTAATTTTTCAGACTTCAAGAACAATACATCACCTGTCCACAGCACATCCATTTTTAACCATCCTTATACCTAGTTTTACATTTTGTTTCATTTGTCTTCTATATAAATTCATAGTATATACTATACTTTCCTAGAATCACTCAGGAGAGAGATGGGAATTTATTGTTCGTGTGTTCATTAAACTTCTTCAGTAGAATAAAGAAGGGGTTTTACTTTTAACTTATTCCATGCTTTATTTTTGCGTAATTATGTTTCCTGTTAGTTTACGTTATTGTTTTATCATATGTGAGTAGTTTGTTAGGGTTTGCTACATCTTTAATATGATCAAGTGCTTGAAAAAGTAATTTCCTGATGTTTATTAATTCTATTAGATAACATTTAATGAATCTAAGTATGGTATAGTGCACGACATTGACTTAGGACAGATTTCAATAGAATATATCAAGAGACGGTTCTATTAAATATATCTAGTTCATTAGAACAACTTACTCCTGATAATAGAGATATTATTAGAAAAGTTGTTGCATCTATAGGGGAATCGAAACATTAACACAACGTTAATGCAATTTTAATTGGCTGTTAATTATAAAGAGATTCCAATAGATACAGTTAGGATTAGAAGTAAGTAGTTCTAAGAAGAATGCCTACATACTGTAATTTCCCGCAGTTAACAAGTTTTAGGATAAAGAGTATTTTGGTAAAATTACACTAAGTGATGAAGCAAGTCTACATGTTAAGTGTATTTTCGTAATTGTTCTTACAATCATTTTACTAATCATTCTAGATTGTAGATTAGTGTAATTTAGTTAACAATTAGAGTCTTAATAATCGATCACTTGATGAAATTGACTACTAGATAATAGGAAAAATTATTAAGTACTAGTATTTGAGTCATTTTCTCAATAGAGACGACCCTATTGTCATTCATGTTATAAAACGATAGATACACTTATCTATCGAACTGAGTTAAAGATATGATATAGGTTTATAAATTGTAAAACTTGAAAGCTCTGTTAAGAGGCGATTAATACCAAATCAAGTCATATATATACATATAATGCAAGTTACATCAAGTATAAGTAAACAATCAATTAATTATTTTGAATTTAGGTTAGTAACTAATAAATGGGTACTTATAAGCCTGCTATACCATGATCTTTGTCTACATACATAGGTAGATATGGATATAAGTTTTTCTTTGAGTCCTTTACGACCAAAGTTTTGAGTCATTGAATTTAGGAGATGAAATCCTTTTGATGATTAATATAGGTTTCAAGAACTCTAGAGTTTAAACTCTGCACGTAAACAACTTACAAGAAAACTCATATGTATATCTACCTATATATGTAGACAAAGATCATCATGTAGTAAGGTCATGAGTATCCCTTTGTTGGTTGTTAGCTTAAATTCAAGATAATTCATTTACTGTTTTCTTTATATTTGATGTAACTTACATTATACACTTGTATATGACTTGGTTTAGCATCTGTATGTGCTTATGCATCACATATTGGGCTTCAACTTATTCATTTTTTTTTATACAACTGTAAGTCAATTTGATAAGTTTGCGATAAGTATAAGAATTACTATCATCAGGTTAGGAAAGAAGAGCAATTAGTTCTGTATGCCATAGAAAATCAAAATTTGGTTATTGAGCATGTCTATCATTAGAGTGACTTGCTTTTGAGTCACTCGAATTGATGTACTTAGAGAATTAATGTTTTTTACTTGATAGATAGTTGTTACAAGTGAAATTGGAGATGGAAGCTAATCTTAAAGCCTTAACATGCTATTTGAAAATTAAGAATACATGGCGAGTTGTGACACTCTTAGGTTCTGGGGTGTTATAACTTAAGTAGTATCAGAGCTTAGATTGTTTGGTCTCTTGGGAGCATAGGTTTATAGACCTTAGATGAATTTTAGGCTTATGATCATAGAAAAGCTTAGGTTTAATGATCACTAAGGAGTTCGACTTAGTAGATGCTCAAATAGTTGAATTGGTTGAACCTAAAAGCCTAAGTTGGAGGATCATAGAATTGCATAAGGGATGGATCATAGGAAGACTTAGGTTGATGGATCACTAGCGACTTAAGACAAGTAATCATAGATATGCTTAGGTTAGTTGATTCTAGAAAAGCTTAAGCAATTGATCAAAGTGGCACAACAGAAGCATGATGAGCCATTGAGAGGAGGGGTAAGACCCTATCCAGACTAAGAGTAAGTAGTTACCTTTGCCCTTACACTTATACATTTAAGCTTTACCTTTTGCTCTTACTTTTTACCTAACTTATCTTCTTACTTTTCCTTACCACATTAATTGTGTGATTTCTTACCTATTTCCATTAACCACCTCTCCTAACTATTATTTCCTTCTAATCTTTCATAATCTATTGTGTTGTAGTATGCCTAGGTGTTAAGTTTTGAATAAGGAAGAAAAAGAAGTAAGATGGAGGATGGTAGAAAGATTAGAGAGCTTATCCCCTCTGGTGTGATTGAATTAAATCATAAGATCTAGAATAGAGATGAAATAATTAGGGAAACTTAATCAATAGGACTAATCCCTAATAAAGAAAAGGTGAACTTGAGAAATAAATCAGAAGTAGTAACTTTACACTCATTTAACTTGTGTAAAATGGATGCAACTATTAGAGTAACAAACCTGATGCTTATGCACTAATTGTACAAACATAAGGATACTCACCAAACCTTACACAATAAGTAGCAATACATAAGAATGGAATGTAAAATAGAACACTAATTTAAGGAATGGGATCTAAAAGAATTGAGGAAGCTTAATATGTGGATGCTCATTATAAGACGGATGGACAAATCCTTTCATGTTGTATTGCACATGTAGGTTTGTTTCGAGTCAATAAAGGTTGAGTATCCTTAATCAGTTATAGTTAAGTTAAATTGTCAATCAAGTTAGTTATGTGTCGACATCCATCAACCCTATTATATATATACTTATGTTAAGTCACATATATAAACATTTTAATACTAATTGAAAGATATAAGTGATAAAATGAGCATTAAGAAGAATGAGATCACATAGAACCAACAAATTGGCTAAACTTCATTAAATAAGTTAAGAAACACATAAACTATCAATGATAAACATAATCAACTCTAAAAACACTTAGCTTGATTTGGGGATGAGTGAAGGAAGTAGTAGTAAATAATCTAGGAGTAAAGTACACAATTAGAAGATAGGTGTAGAACTAGAGAACCTTTGAAGCTAAGTATGATTAGAGATGATTGAAGAGTAAAAGGTGAAGTAAACTATGATAAGAACCAATATGGTTGCTTAATATATGTTTGGTGTAACATCTAAATAGATTCTAAGAGGTAGGTATTAGGAATTCCTTAGTAATAGATGGTTTAGTTAAAACTTGTGGATGTTTCATATCCTGCTTTACTTCTACATTGTTAGCTTAGAGTTTTGATCTGATCTACAAATTGTTTTCTTCAAGGAGATAGAATTCTTTTCTTAAAATTACATAGACATGGTGGAATTCGTTAATCATGTTGGAGTTGTAGACTTGTTTAAGAGCTTATGAGAACTAGTTTGTATGGGAGACATTATATGATAATCATATTACTACCATATGTTATGATTCTATAGTAAGGTAAGAAGGTGGAATTAATGTATTGGTGTATAACATATTAATATTGTGGTCATGAAAACCATGACGACAACACGAAGGTTGACATGTTAGTAAATATGAAATTGATTGATCAATCGAGCAATGAGAAAGTGAGTGCTTTATTTCCTTGGAGTCAAAAGTAGAAATGTATGAATCAAAAAAGACCATAAAGGGAATAAGACAACAATGGTTGAAAGTTGAAGGAGTTGGATTAAGAATAAAGGGGCTTACTAAGGGTAGAAAAGCTAAGAAGTAGACCCTAAGAAGTGGATCATTAGATATGTAAAGTATAACTGAGTGAATAGTTCAAACAGAAATGAATTTGAAGTTTAAGAAAAAAATAAGGAGAAAGTTCTTAGAGACATTTCAAGAATTAGGTTACTTTTGAGGATAAAATTCATTTTAAGAGGGCAGGATATAATGCCAAAGAAAATTCAAGAAAATAATTTCAAAGTGAGAGTCATTGTTATAATTTCTTCTATATGGTTAAACCCCATTTATCTTAAAGTCCACCCATATTGCCCCTTTATCGCCTTAAACCTTATCGAAACTCTCTTAACTTACTTATTTTCTTTTCATTTTTGTCACCACCCCCACCTCACACCGTCATGCCTGTACACATCCCCTCCTTTCTAGTTAAAATAAGCTCTTAAAACTTCAAATACTCAAGAAAAACCCTTTTTAAAGCTCCTCCAAGTGTAAGGTAATGTTTTAATCTCTTTTTCAAGTGAAAAACCTTTGTTTTCATGGAGTTTTCTTAGCAACTCTTACGAAATTTGAATTTAAGTTGGTTATTATTTGTAGCTCTTTATTGGGTTTTGCTCCATTTATCACAAGTAAGTTTTCTTCCTTCTACATCTTGTTATCTTGCTTAAAGTTGGTGTTCTTAAAGTTATTAATAGGTTTGACGATTAAGTGGGTGTTTGAGTTAAATTTTGTGATTTTGGTGGAGATTTTAGGTGATTGGCAATTGAGGGTTTAAAGTATATTTAAGGTTCAGCTGAAGATTTGAAGGGAAAGAGTTATATTAGAGTGTTTTTTAAAGGAGAAAAAATTGCTAGTTTGTTGTTGAAGGCATACAACCAATAATATGATCATGTCACTGATTGTATCTTGTAAGGGGAAAATTTACGTAGAAAGTGACACAAACAAATGACATGATCATGTTGCTAATCATGTCAAGTGGTGAATTTCAAGTGTATTTTTCTTATGATTTTCTTAACCAATTTTACTCAAATCTTTTCCTACCATTAATATTTAGTTTAAACTAACTTTATTTTACAAAATTTCCAACTTTTATAAAAATTGTCAGATTTTGACGCAATCAAGCAACATGGCATATTACTGACCATGTCAAGCTAAAAACGTTATGTGAAACCTTTTCTTGTTATTTTTCTTAACCAAACTCAGTCAAATATTTTCCTAACATCAATATTGAGTTCCACCTAACCTTCTTTTATGAAAGTTCTAGCCTTTACCTAGAATTTTCAAATTCTTTAAGCTTAATTTAACATTTGACTAGTTGTAAATACTTTTTACTCTTAAATGTCATTTTAACCACTTTTAGCGAATTTTACCTTATTTTACCATTCCAATACAATAATTAGTGTTTTTCAAACTATACATCTAAATTTCCTACAATACTTCAAGCTTCTAATTTTTCTTTCAAATGTTTCTCCCAACTTATTCTTAATTAAAGTATCAAACTTTACCCTTAACCTTAATTCTAGTACCTTTAAGAGTTACAGTGAAGTTTAGAGAATTATAAACAAAGTCAAGTTAGCTTATTGTTCTAATTGCTAGGTTCTTGATTCAAGTTCCTTATTGAGTATAATTTAGACCTTAAGATTAGACTTGGACTTATGAATACAATTTGGACTTAGACTTTGAAATTGTGTTTTGTTTACTTTCTAGGTACATGGTGCTTGGTTATTTGCTTGTACTTGTTAAGACTTAGTAAACAACCAAAATAACTTATATTTAGCCTAATTAAACTTGGTTCTTGATTGTGTTTCACTTGCTTACTTTAGGGGCCCACATAATAGATCCCGAGAGACGCAATTGCTGATCATATGTAAGGTTTTCCTAGTAGACTTACTTATAGGACGACATAACTAAAATTTTAGGATTCAAGGAATCTAGATATAAAAAACTTAAAGAAAAATGTATATTTATATCTACCTAGGTATGTAGAAAAAAATCATAGTATGGCTAGCTCATGAGTACCCCTTTACTAGTTGTTAGCCAATTCAAGATAATTAATTAACTGTTTATTTATACTTGATGTAACTTGCATTAGATACATATGTATGACTTGGTCTAATATTTGTGTGTACTTGTACATCATGTACTGAGCTTTCGCTCATTCTTTTATGTTTACAACTAAAGGTGATTTAGATCAAGTTTGCTACTTATAGAGTTAGGGTAACTAATATCAAGTTTGGAAAGAGAAGTATTTGGTATTAAGAAATTTGTTGAGTGAAATATAGAGATGATTTTTATAATATGGAGTACTTTTTAGGCAGTATGCTTTATTAGTATAGAGTAGAAAATATTGATGATAGAAATGATTACAGTTAGAATGGCTCGCTTATGAGTAAGTCATATTATAGAAAACTTGAAGATGTGTTATCAGTGTCTTGTCGACAGATGTACATGTGAATTTGGAGATTATAGCTAGTTTTAGAGCCTTAACGTATTCTTGAACAGTAGGGACATGTAACTAGTTATAGTGCTTACTAGGGTTTTGAAGTGTTACAAATTAATACAAAATATTTGTGTAAACACTCCATTTTTGCCTCCGTTTTTATTTTTTTAATTTTTTAAAATAAGATAAAGGGTGCTAAAATACAAAAAAATAGAAAATTAAGAAAAACTAAAAAAAGAAGAAAATTTATAAAATACAAATTTAAAAAATAAAAGTAGAAAATTTAAGAAAAAATATCGAATTTTTTTAGCAAAATATTATATTATATTTTATTTATTTGTTTGTTTTTAATAGGCATTTAGAATTGTCTTAGGATCATTAGGTTTAATTTAATTAATTTTGGAAGTTTTTTAGGTTAGTTCATGGTTTAAATACAATTTATTTGCACAAGGAGATAGCACAAGCCAATAACCCATATGGTTAAGTCTTTGGTCTTACATTTAGGATTAACAAGGAGATATCGGGTTTAATCCGTACACTAAGTACTTTGTACCTTTTGTTCTTTGGTCCAGGCCATTTTATTATGTTATATATTAGCTAAATGACAACATGATTGAGAATTCCGTTCAGTCAAGTTGGCAAAAGGGGTGTACGTATGAAGCAAGGCAACTTAGGTTTGATCCTCACTATACGCATATATTCATTCTTTTTTTTCATCTACTCTATTTCCAGCTATGATCACTGCTTTGTTAGCCCATTCCTTAACCATTTTTTACTCCATTTTCTCTGCAATTTCTCCAAATTAATGATGAAATTGCGAAGTAGACTTGGAACATTCCTAATACTATCCAAAATCATGTCTAAATTCAAACATTAAAAAGGTCAAAAAGAGGATGAAAAAAGGGGGAAAAAAAGAGAAAATTTAGGATGCCGTTGAATCCAATTTCTTTTTCAGAATTCGAAAGGCAACATAAACAAAAACAGACTCGATTGTTCTCTCTCATGAATAGCACACACCCATGCCGTTAACATAACCTTCTCTCGACCAACGATAGCCACATTGACTGTACAGGCCATCCACATCCATGAAGCAAAACCACAACCACAATAGCCATCCAATCCTTAACCTCTCTCACCCATAACACTACTAGTCCAACCAATTGTCCAAGCCTCAATAACCAATTCCACACATACGTTCGTGCCCCAAGCCACAACAAACTCCAACCTTATGTAACCTTATAGTAGGCCTTCCATACCCACTCCTCTTCGTAGTAAACACGACAACAACTAATAGCTTCCACCATCTTCGACTTGACATTGCATAAATACAGCCAAAAACACAAACACGTAACCCTTTGTCATAGTTGCATAGATTTAAGCCAATATCTTCACTGCTACTACGCCAACGGTAAAAACAAGACACACTGAACACCACCATCCACTGCACTTACGTCCAACTCTACTATACGAATACAATTAGCGGCTTACCCTCATAACCATAAACATCACACAATCACTCAGTATAGTCTGCACTCCCCTTATACACTACCTGTACTTCACAATACAATCAATATAGCATACGTCACTAATCACACACACACACACACTTCACCAAATCATATTGCACCATTCACTGTCAACATACGAATTCACTCATTGTCACTTACACACAATTAGCACACCTAACACTGTATATCATGTCGTGGCACTATCTAATCAATACATCTACATACACTGTCCATCACGTTGCTCTACTGTCTAGTCCGTACATCCATACACACACAATCCATCATGCCACTCCACTATCCAGTCTTTATGACACTACATCCACTGATCACATTTGTATACCAACCAAATACAGTTACAACATGATCCCATTGTGAACACCATGACAACTATACCCCTAACTTCAGTAAACACCATAAACTATCATCGATTGGTTGTGGCGTTAAGTTTATCCCCCTATTTGTCAATTGGAAACACACAAAAATGAAGCCACCCACTCGAAATTTCACTTGAAACTACCCTTATCGTATCCTTAAGCTATTGTGACCTAAATCCGACCTGCAGGAGCTCCAACTTAACCCGTTCCAAGACCTAACAACCAGACCCGCGATCTAGTTGTTGGCTCGCTCCTTTGCTTTTGCTTTGTTGTAGACATCCAATTTTTTCCCCTTTTATCTTTATTTTTACCCTTTTTTTTCTTTTCTCAATAGGTCATAAATTGGGAAAAATACAAAAAATAGGAAATTAGAGAATTATAGAAAAATACAAAAAAATTCAAAATTAAGAAAAAGCACAAAAAAATAGAAATTTTAAAAAGAAACCCTAAAAGATAAAAAGTTTAGAAAATAAATTTTAAAAATTTAGAAAATTGAAAAATTATAAAAAATATTTAAAAAATAAAATATTTTTGAAAATAACATTTTATTAGGGTAAATTTTTTTAGATTTAGAAATTGGGTCATTGAACCTAGACTTAGATTAAATCCAACCTAGGCTAACCAAGTCTATATGTGCAATTTAGTTACGCATATGGACAAAGGACAGGCCAACCACTTAATGGTTAAATACATGGATTTGGTTTAGGCATTGAGTGTGAGGTCTTAGGTTCGAATTTTAGCAAAGACAGGGAGGCCTTTTGATTTTTTGTTAACTAGCATACTGCCATGTGTTAGGATCTTACTATGCCATGTGTCAGGATCTTACTATGCCACTTGTCATGACACGTAGCAATGTAGGATTGGACGACCTTACTGACATGGCACTACGTGTCACATAATGACACATAGCAGGTCATAGTTGGTTGAGATTGGCTGACGTGGCATCACGTCAGCACTTTCCCTCTCTTTCCCTTAATTTTTCCTCGTTTTCTCCTGATTTTCCTCTTCTTTCCTTCTTAAGAACAAGCCCAACCCCCTTACTTTGGCCTTTGATTTCGTGTTTTTCCTTACTGAAACACACAAATTAATGATGTGAATTCATCCTCTACATAGCTTACTTTGAATCAAACACAATAACACATCTAAATTCAGTTAATGGCACATTTAAATTAAGCTTCAAAGATCAGAAAAAAGCTACAATTTCAAACAACTTGCATTCACTCCGATTCGAGCTTTCCTTTGTTTCTAAGCTAATTTCGAGTATATAAAGGGTATCAAGGTGATCATGGGACAGGCACAATCACACATAACCTCGTATGATCACTCGAAACAGTCCTTCTCTCTCCTATGATTACTTTCTCTCTCTAACTCACTCTCTTTTTCTTTGAATCTCTCTCTATCGAGCTTACTACTACAACTGAGCACCCTAAGATCACTCCCCATCACCTAAGCTCTAGAACCTAACTACCTTTGACCTTCGATGTGGCCTGTGGCATTGCTACCAACTCACTACCATCCAAACCCTAACCGCCGAACCCCCTCCTTCTTGAACCACCACCTTTGACTCTCTTTAACCTAAACTAACCCTATATCCGAACTCCCCACACCTTACAACCCAACACTATACTCCCCTTTCAACTCCAGCAACCCCCTTTGATACCATTTGAACATCGCCACTACTGCCGCAATTTCCACCATCCACCAAATGCTCCACCAAACACAGTAGCATTTGAAAAACACCCCCAAACCTAATAAAAATCCCATGAAAACACGTTTTCCAAATTAATTCAGTACACAAATTGGCCTGGATTCATACTGTATTGTTATGGACGAAGGAGAGGTTAAAGACGACCCGTACCCAGCATTTGAACCAAGCTCGAGTTCGACTTGCACTTTGACCCACACACCCAATTTAGCATCTAGTCCAACCCAGTTTTATTTGTCTTCTTGTACATCTTTATTAGTTCTTTTTATTATTATTTATTTATTTACTTGTTTGTTTATTTATTTATTTATTTATGGTATCAATGTAATCAAATAAAATTTAGAAGAAAAAAAAAAGAAGAAGAAAAGGGAAGAAGTATTTAGTTTAGTTTTTATTTATTTATTTTCACATTTTAGCCAAAAAAACAAAAAATAAAAAGTAGAAGGGATAGATAATAATAATAATAATAATAATAATAATAATAATAATAATAATAATAATAATAATAATAATAATAATAATAATAATAATAATAATAATAATAATATAATAATATTGATTTATCACTTAGAAAATCAATTTTCCAAAAATGAAATAAAAATAAATAAACCATTTTCCAAATTAGGATCATTTAAAATTTTCAAAACTAAAATCAAATTTAGAACCTTTTTTAGAAACTTTCTTAAATGAACCCAATTAAACTAAAAACATAAATACGATTATTTTCAAAAATTAAAATCAACTTAACTCACTAAAGTTTTCATTAAAAGAACTATCTACGTCTAATCCCGAATATCGAGTATGTAGATACCTATAGGGTGACGATAAAAATTTAAAAACTAATTTCCCTTTTTCTTTAGTTTATATTAGTTTATTTATCTAATTACAGTAATCAATAATCAAGTTTTGTCTTTTAAAATTAAAAAGTGATTTTTAAGTTTAATTCTAATTTTGGAAAGTCAATTATACCCATGAAGGTTTAAAATTCCTAACCCCCGAATCCAGATTCTTTGGTTTCAAAAACTGTTTTGTAAAACTGGTTTTAATCGTTAGACTAGTAACTAAGTTATAACTAATCTATCCAATTGGCTATAATTTAACTATCTTTCTCGACTCTAGTTGGGTGGCGACTCCAAAATGTTTTCAAAGTATAAAAAAATCGATTTTTTTTAAACCCTAGTCGATGATCGATATTAAACGAATAGGTTTTAGTACTAATCGGTTTAAGAAAGCCTATTTTATAAAAAGAACCGGGAGAGTGAAAAACTAGGCTCAACATTTATTTCTTACTTTTTGTTTTATTTATCACCTTTTTCTTCTGTATTATTAGTTTTTTTTAATTGTATATATTTGTAAATGTAAATGTAATAAAAAAAGAAGAGAAAAAAAGAAAAATAGAAAAGAAAAAAAAATAAAAATGAAAAAAAGGAAAAAGGAAAAAGCAAAAGAAAGACAAAGAAGAGGAAGTATAGTTATTTATTTATTTTTGTATGAAAATGAAAAAATAATAAAATAAGGAAAGTAAAAACCAATTAAAAAAACACTATTTTATCACTTAAAAAAACCTATTTTCCAAATAAATAAAATAAATCAACCCTTTTCCTAAATTATGACGATTTTAGAAATTTTCAAAATAAAAATTCGATTAAGATCCTTTAAATCATTCTTAATATCATCAAACCAGGTAAAAATGTAAACCAGATCATTTTTTTTTCAAAAATTAAAATCAACTCAGTCACTAAAATTTTCGTAAATAAACTACGAAAGTCTGATTCCAAATAGTGGATACATAGACACTCATACGTAAGTATGAAGTAACTTAAAATATGAAAATTTTTCCTTTTCCACCTTTTGTAAATAATTGATCACTTTATCTTATTAAAATTAAATCAAATCGCATGCAAACAGATTTCATTAAGGGTAATTTTGAAAAGCTAAATTAAAATTGAAAAGTTAAAAATGTGGTACCCGTTAAGAGTTTAAAAAATTAGCCCTCGAATCCAGATCTTTGGTTTTCAAAAATTGTTTTAACAAAATTGGTTTTATCGAAAGATCAGTAGCTAAGTTATAATTAATCCACCAAATTGTTTATAACTTGATTCTTTTTCCCGACTACAGTCAAATGGCAACTCCAAACAATTTTCAAATTAAAAAATCGGTTTTCTCTAAACCTTAGTCGAGGGTCAATATTAAGTAAGTAAAGTTTAATATTGATTGGTTTGAAGAAAACAAATTTATAAAAACCAAGAAGAAAAAACCAAGCTCAACAGCTTAGCAACTACATTGGGGATCAAGAGGGCTAACCACTTAAATACTTTCCAAAACTAAAATTTCTTTTCAAAATACCAATGTCATTTATTTATTTGTTTGTTATTAACTTCATGTATATACTTTATTTTAACTATTTATTTTGCATACTACATACATCGGGACATAAGGGGCTCATTTGTTGCATCTAAGATGCAAGGTAGATACGGTTAGATCCAAGCCATCTTAGGACTGTAAGGTGGCATTATGTAGGCTCCGAGCGTAATGGTGTAACCACCATTCGAGGTTGATTAGGCCACCCTACTTAAGCTCATTGTGACTAATGAAAGTATTTTCTAAAAATAAAGGAGGTAACAAAGCTTAAGAACCTTTTAGAACCTACCCTAATTGTATATACTCCCTTTCGAGTTTGAGTTAATATACTACCGTTCAGAAATTGCAACCCTACTAATCGTTCAAGAGTTTTAATGCAATCAATTTTTTGAAAATTATAGTAAGGTTGCAACTTGAAGAGTAATGTTTTAACCCAAACGATCCTAACATTTGCACATTTCTACATACTTTCTTTTATTGTATTAATAACTAATTCTTGTTCAAAAATGTGTAGGCCTAGAATAGTAGATAACTAAGCAAACAATCAAGGGAATGATAGGCCACAGGACATCTTTAGGATTTGTGAACAGATGCTGAAAGATGAGATTGCTTACTTAAAAGAAAAGCTCAAGTGTTTTAAAGCTCACAACTGGACCTTAAGTTCTCTTCTAGCATAGGTCATTGGGGATACATATGAAATGATAGATGGCCTTAAGGCTCATATACGAGACTTAATGTAAGGTTTTTTTTCAATTCACATCTAAAGACCTTAGAATAAACATCAAGTTGTAGAATAAATGTTAGGTTCTTTACCTTTCTTTTCTACATTTTGATTTTTCAAAATAATAATGTTCTTTTTAGTTCATTATTCTTCATTCTCTAGGATTCCCTTCTTTATAAATAGTCCTTTAAATAGGCATTTGCCTAACTACTATTCCTTCCTATTCCAAGAAATGTAAAATCTCATAAACTCATAAATAAGACCCTAAATAATCATCATCCTAAGTTATAAATTATTTTCTATAAAATAAAACTTTATCTTTCGCTCTCTCAAAATAAGAAAAAGAAAAAAGAAAAAAGAAAAAGAGATAAAAATTGAAAAAAAAAATGAAATTGAAAAGAAAGTTGCTAACGGCTGTAAATCCTTATGGGCTCAAGGAGTCAACAAAAGCTCAGGCCTTTGACCTACTCAAGTAGCTACCTCAAACACTTAGCTTCCGACCCACACAAGGCCCTTCGATCTATTAAGGAAGCTAACACAAGCCCCTTGGCCCATTTAACACAAACACGGACCCCTTAACCCGTTTAACTTAAACATTAGCCCTTTAGGCCATTCAATCTAAACAACCTTGGGCCCATTCAAGCAACCTACCCTACGCAGTAAAAGCCTTCCCACCCACATTACCACTCCTACGCAGTAAAAGCTCTTCTAATCTTAAAAGATAATTTACTTTTAATAAAAATTGTTTTTGAAACTAAGGCAAGCATAGTTTTAATTTTTCCTTAAGATTATCGACTTGTACACTCAGGGTAAATAAAAAGTATTTCTTTTCAAAATAGGCCTCTTTATTAGTCATTTTTTAAACCCTTTGACCAAAAGCTTAAATATTGAAACAAAAAGACCTAACAAATTGACCAAAGCGTATCACTTACAAAATGGAGTGTAATTTTTGAAACTATAGTCAAGAATAAAATCTAGACCGAAAGTTAACAAAGAAGCCCTCTTTGACTAAAATAATCATAGGTTGCCTTTTCCTTAGGAAGTGAATATTTAAAATCATAGACCTGTAAGGGAACCTAACATCAAGGTCAAGAGTATCAAGATACCTTACATGATTATCAAAGAAAGGGGTGGTTATAAACTTATTCCTTTAGTACGAATTTATAACCTTTAGCAAACTTTTAGTAAAAAAAAAAGGAAGGGGAGGTGGGGGAAAAAGGGGGGGGGGGGGAGACAAGAAAAAAAAGAAGAGCGAGAAAGTAAAGGCTTGTTAGAAGATTTTTGTCCAATCCATGTCGGCTTGAGTAGCTAAGCTTTCAACTCATGTCGTTCGTTTCTTTTCCAATGTAGTCATACTTTTTTAAATTGACCATAATAGTCTAAATCATTCTTCCCTATTACAATTTTTACTATCCTTTAACTCTTTTTCAAATCAAGAGGCTTATCCCTAATACATTTTTCATAAATAGTTTTTCAACAATTTCCCCATAAATTATTTTCTAAGTCAAGAAGTCTTTTTAAAATTGGTTGCTTTCCTTACTTTACTTCATCAACTTCTCTTACAGTTCAAACTAGCTTTTAGAGCGCTATCCTCTCTTTTAATATGTTTTTATGGATTCAGCCAGCCTTTAGGGTACTATCCCGTCTTTTATTTTTAGGGATCTCACTAGCCTTTAGGGTACCGTCTCGTTTCGTCTTTCTTTCTAGAGTGCTAGCTAGCTTTCAAAGCACTACCTTCGCTTTCGTCAATTCCTCTTAGGGTTCAAGCTAGTTCTTAAAGCACTATCCCCTCTTCTATTCTTTTTAGGGTTCCAGCCAACCTTTAGAGAGTTGACCTATCTTTTATTTTATTTAGGGTTCTAGCCAACCTTTAGGGCGCTATCCTATCTTTCATTTATTAGGGTTTAAGCTAACTCTTGAGCACCATCCTATCTTTGAATCTTTTTCGGTTCTAGCCAGCCTTTAGGGCACTATCCCGTCTTTCATTTTAGGGTTCAAACCAGCTCTTAAAGTATTATCCCCTCTTCTATTCTTTTATAGGTTCTAACTAACCTTTAGGGCATTGTCCTGTTTTCTATTTTTAGGGTTCAAGCTTACTCTTAAAGCGTTGTCCCCTCTTCTATTCTTTTTAGGGATCTAACCAGCCTTTAAGGCACTATCCTATCTTTTATTTTTGAGATTCTAATTAGTCTTTGGGGTATTGTCCTGTCTTTTTAGGGTTTTAGCCACTCTTTAGGGCATTGTCTCATCTTTCTAAGGTTTAGCTAACTTTTAAAGTGCTACCCCCTCTTTTGTCTATTTCCTTTAAGATTCTTAGCAAGCCCATAGGGCACTTACCTTACCGATTCCTTATAGTGAGATCATAGGGTACTTCTCTTCACCCAGTTCTTAGTAAGCCCATAAGGTGCTTCCTTATCCACTAATCTTACTTCATCATGTCATCAAGCTCGTGGAGCTCCTCCCTGTTCATCAAACTCTCTTTAAGGTCTTAGTAAGCCCATAGGGTACTTCCTTTCATTAATCTCTTTAGGGTTTCGGTGAGCCCATAGGGTATTTCTTTATTAATTAGTCTTACATCAGCATTTCAAGTGAGCTTTTAGGGTACTTCCTTTCATCATTGATTCTTTTTAGCGGGCCCATTGGGCGCTTTCTTTTACCAATTTCTCTTAAGCAAGCCCATAGGGCACTTCTCTTCATCAATTTCTTTTTAGCAAGCCCATAGGGTGCTTTCCTTTAGTAATTTCTCCTAAACAAGCCCATAAGGCACTTCCTTTTATCCTCAATTTCCTTTAGTAAGTCCATAGGAAACTTCTCCTCTCCAAGTCCTCAGTAAGCCCAAAGGGTATTTCTCTTCATCAGTTTCTCTTTAGCAAGCCCATAGGCTACTTCCTTTCATCACCACTCTCTCTCAAGCGAACCTATAAGCCGTTTCTCTTCATTAGTTTCTCTTTAGCAAGCCCATAGGATGCTTCCTTTCATCACCACTTTCTCTCAAGTGAACCTATAAGGCGTTTCTCTTCATCAATCACTTTAACAAGCCCATAAGTCGCTTCGTTTCATCACCAATTTCTCTCAAGCAAGCCCATAGAGTGCTTCTCCTCATTAAATCCTCTTAGCGAGCCCATAGGGCGCTTTCTTAATTCCAAAAGTTAAGGTCGTTAGTCCCTGAAAGATGCTCCGACGTAAGATAGTCAGCTTAAAAAGGAGTACTACTAGGTTTCAATTAAGGGTCTTAGTTAGCTTTAGGAGCGTTTCACCCATTTCACTTAAGATAGTTAGCTTAGAGGAGCACTACCAGGTTTATCTTATATCGATCCCAAAAGTTAGAGTTGCTAGTCCCCAAAAGACGTTCTGCCTAAGATAATCAACTCAAAGGAGCACTACCAGGATTCAATTTAGGATCTTAGCCAACTTTAGAGCACTTTACCCATTTCACCTAAGATAGTCAACTCAAAAGAGCACTACTAAGTTTATCTCAAATTGATTCTAAAAGTTAAAGTTGCTAGTCTCCGAGAAACATTCTCGCCTAGGTTAGTCAACTCAAAAGAGCACTACCAAGTTTCAATTTAGGGTCTTAGCCAACTCTAGGAGCGCTTTCTTATTTCACCTAAGATAGTCAGCTCAAAGGAGTACTATCAAGTTTATCTCAAATTGATTCCAAAAGTTAAGGTTGGTAATCCTCAAGAGATGCACTTTCTTAGGTTAGTTAGTTCAAAGGAGCACTATCAGGTTTCAATTTAAGGTCTTAGCTAGCTTTATGAGCACTTTGCCCATTTTACCTAAGATAGTTAGCTTAAAGGAGCACTATCAGGTTTATCTTGAATCAATCCCAAAAGTTAGGGTTGCTAGTCCTCCAGAGATGCCCCTTCTTAGGTTAGTTAGCTAAAAGGAGCATTACTAGGTTTCTTATTTCACCTAAGATAGTCAGCTCAAAGGAGTACTATCAAGTTTATCTCAAATTGATTCCAAAAGTTAAGGTTGGTAATCCCCAAGAGATGCACTTGCTTAGGTTAGTTAGTTCAAAGGAGCACTATCAGGTTTCAATTTAAGGTCTTAGCTAGCTTTATGAGCACTTTGCCCATTTTACCTAAGATAGTTAGCTCAAAGGAGCACTATCAGGTTTATCTTGAATCAATCCCAAAAGTTAGGGTTGCTAGTCCTCCAGAGATGCCCCTTCTTAGGTTAGTTAGCTAAAAGGAGCATTACTAGGTTTATCTCGAATCGATTCCAAAAGTTAGGGTTGTTAGTCCCTGTGAAACACTTTCACCTAGGTTACTTAGCTCAAAGGAGCACTATTAGGTTTCAATTTAGGGTCTTAGCCAGCTCTAGGAGCGTTTTGCCTGTTTTACCTAGATCAGTTAGCTTATTGGGGCACGACCAAGTTTTCTCATTCTTTTAGGGTCTTAACCAGCTCTGGGAGCACTCCACCTACCTTAGTTAGTCAGCTCATTAGGGCACGACTAAGTTTGCTCACTCTTTTAAGATCTTAGCTAGCTTAAGGAATGCTTCATCCACCTTGGTTAGTCAGGTTATTAGGGTATGACTAAGTTTTCAACATATCTTTTAGGGTTTTAGCTAGCTCTAGGAGCGCTTTGTCCGCCATGATTAGTTAACTCATTGGGACAGAACTAAGTTTTCAACGTATCTTTTAAGGTCTTAACTAGCTCTAGGAGCGCTTTGCTCACCTTAATTAGTCAGCTCATTGAGGCACGACCAAGTTTTCTCATTCTTTTAAGGTCTTAGTTAGCTCTGAGAATATTTCGCCTACCTTAGTTAGTCAGCTCATTAGGGTACAACTAAGTTTTCAACATATCTTTTAAGGTTTTAGCCAGCTCTAGGAGTGCTTCGTCCACCTTGGTTAGTAAACTTATTTAGGTATGAACAAGTTTTCTCATTCTTTTAGGGTCTTGACCAACTCTAAAAGCGCTTCGCCCCCCTTGGTTAGTCAACTCATTAGGATACAAACAAGTTTTCTCATTCTTTTAAGGTCTTAGCTAGCTCTAGGAGTGCTTTTCCTGCCTTGGTAAGTCAACTTATTGGGGCACGACTAAGTTTTCAACATATCTTTTAAGGTCCTAATCAACTTAAAGAGCGCTTTGCTGACCTTGGTTAGTCAGCTCATTGAGGCATAACCAAGTTTTTTTATTCTCTTTAAGGTCTTAGCCAGCGCAAGAAGTACTTTGCTCGCCTTGGTTAGTTAGCTCGTTGTCTTAACTAATTCAAGGAATGCTTCGCGCATTTCAACTTAGTTCATCAACTTAGAAAGGGACAACCAGATTTTAATTATTCTTTTAGTCTTACAACCAGCTCTTAGGGTGCCACTTCTCTCTTCACCAAAATCCCTAGCAGACTAAGCTTAGGATAGCTAGATAGTTGTAACGCTTCTTAGGACAAAATCCACCTTTGGGGCAAAAATAAGGTCTCTTTTATTTTTGTGGTAAAGTTTTACTCAAACTTCACCATAAAAAGGGGTAGTTGTAGACATCTCAATTTTGTTCCCCTTTTTATTTTTCAAAAATTTTTAGAATAGGATAAAGGGTCCTAAAATACAAAATATATATATATAATTAAGAAAACCTAAAAAAATAGAAAATACAAATTTAAATAACAAAAAGTAGAAAATTTACAAAAAAAAATATCAAATTTTCTTAGGAAAATATGTCATTTTATTTTTTTTAATAGGAATTGAGAATTGTGTTAGGATCATTAGGTTTAATTTCGTTAATTTTGGAAGTTTTTTAGGTTAGTTCATGGTTTAAATATAATTTGTTTGCAAAAGGAGACAGGGTACGGACCATTAGCCCATATGGTTAAGTCTTTGGTCTTGCATTTGTGATTAACAAGGAGATACTAGGTTCGATCCATATACTAGGTACTTTATACCTTTCGTTCTTTGGTCTAAGCCATTTTATTACGTTATGTATTTAGTAAATGACAGTATGACTAAGAATTTGGTTCCATTGAGTTGGAAAAAGGGGCACTCATCTGAAGTAAGGTAACTTGGGTTCAATCCTTATACGTAATGTGCATTCTTTTTTTCATCTTCATCATTTCTCGCTGTAATTACTACTTGTTAGCCTATTTCTTGACCATTTTTTACTCCATTTTCTTTGCAATTTCACCAAATTAATGGTAAAATTGTGAAGTAGACTTAGAACACTCCCAATACTATCCAAAATCATGTCCAAATTCAAACATTAAAAGGGTCAAAAAGGGGATTGTAAAAGGGAAAAAAAAAGAAGCCAAAATTTAGGATGGCACTAAATCTAATTTCCTTTTTAGAATTCAAAAAGCAACACATACAAAAACAGACCTAGGTCCTCTCTCTCTTGGACATCTACCTCTATCTGTTGAATAATATACACCCACATCGTCAACATAACCCTCTCTCAACCAACGATAGCTACATCGACTGCACAGGCTACCCAAATCCATGAAGCAAAACCGCAACCATAACAGGCATCTAATCCCTAACCTCTTTCACCCATAACACTACTAGTTCAACCAATTGTACAAGCCTCAACAACCAATTCCACACATACATCCGTACCCCAAATGACAACAGACTTTATCCTTATGTGACCATAGAATAGACCTTCCGTGCCTACTCCTCTTCATGGTAAACGTGACAACAACCAGTAACTTCCACCATCTTCAATGTAACGACGCATGAACACAACCAAACATACGAATACACAGCCCTTTGTCGTAGTTGCACCAACCCAAGCCAATATATTCACAATTGCTACACTGACCGTAAAAACAAGGCATATTAAACACCATTATCTACTACACTCACATCCAACTCCACTACATGAATACAATCAACAACTTACTCCTATGACCATATACATCACACCATCACTTGGCAAAGTCTATATGCCCCTTACACATTGCCTGTACTTTACAACACAATCAACATTGCATACATCACAGATCATACGCACACATACACTTCACTAAATCACACTGCACCATTCACTATCAACCCACGAATTCGCTCATCATCACTCACGTGTAGCTGCATGATCTCCAATCACAATCTTCACTTACATAAAATCAACATACCCATGCACTGTCTATCATGTTGTGCCACTGTCCAGTCCACGCGTCCACATACAATGTCCATCATGCCGCTCTACTATCTAGTTCGCACGTCCATACATACACAGTCCATCATACTATTCTACTGTCTAGTCTTCACAACACTACACCCACTATCCACATTTGTACACCGACTAAATACAATTGCAGCAAGATCCCATTGCGAACACCACGACAACCATACCCCTAACTTCAAAAAACACCACAAATTATCAATGATTGTTTGTAGTGTTAAGTTTATCCCCCTATTTGTCAATTGGAAACACACATAAACGAAGCCACCTACTCAAAAAGATGCTTGAGACCACCTTTGTTGCGTCCTTGAGCTATTGCAACCCGATCCGACTTGCTGGAGCTCCAACCCAACCTGCTCCAAGACCCAACAAGTCGACCCACGATCTAGCTGTTGGTCCAGCCTTTTGCATTTGCTTTGTTTCTTACTTTTTGTTTTATTTAGCTCCTTTTTATTTTGTATGTTTTTTTTTAATTTAATTATATATATTTGTAAATGTAAATGTAATTAAAAAAAAAGAAGAGAAAAAAAAAAGAAAAAAGAAGGAAAAAGAAAAAGAAAGAAAAAGAGGAAGAAGTATAGTTATTTATTTATTTTTGTATGAAAATGAAAAAAATAATAAAATAAGGAAAGTAAAAAGAATTAAAAAACACACCATTTTTTCACTTAAAAAAAAAAACTATTTTCAAAATAAACAAAATAAATCAACTCATTTCCCAATTAGGACATTTTTAGAACTTTCCAATATAAAAACCCAATTAGGATCCTTTAAATCTTTTTTAATAGTATCAAACCGGGTAAAAACATAAATCGGATCCTTTTTTTTTTTCAAAAATTAAAATCAACTCACTCGCTAAAGTTTTCATAAACGAACTAAGAAGTTTAATCCAAAATAGTGGGTACGTAGTCACTTGTACGCAAGTATGAGACGACTTAAAATATGAAAATTTTTCCTTTGCCATCTTTTATAGATAATCGATTGCTTTATCTTATTAGAATTAAATCAAGTCGTTTGCAAATATATTTTATTAAGGGTAATTTTGAAAAGTAAAATTAAAATCGAAAGGTTAAAAAAGTGGTACCTATTAAGGGTTTAAAAAATTAGCCCCTAGATTCAAATCTTTGGTTTTCAAAAATTATTTTAACAAAATCGGTTTTATCAAAAAAATCAGTAACTAAATCATAATCACTCCATCCAATTGGTTATAATTTAACTTTTTTTCTCAATTACAATTAAGTGGCGACTCTAAATAATTTTCAAATTTAAAAATCAATTTTCTTTAAACCTTAGTCGAAGGTTAATATTAAATAAATAAGGTTTAATATTGATTAATTTAAAGAATACTAATTTATAAAAATCAGAAAGAAAATGCTAAGCTTGACAATTTGAATGTACAAAATTTATTTCAATTAAGTAGCTTAAGATTTGACAAGCTTCACATGATACAGAAGTCACCATTACATGGAATTATATGATATTATTAGGAAAATCAACTTTGCACATGGGATCTAAAAGGTGGCATTTGCACATGGAATTATATGATATTATTTCAATTGTTTATCATTTTATTTTATATGAATCGAAACCAAAATTAAGTTCAAATTCTCTGGGTAATACTAGTACATCGACTGGTCCAAGCACATTTGCATCAGTGAGTAAGGCCGGCAATTTAGGACACGATTTATGAAATCAAACATAAAATGCCACAATTATAAATGAGTTTATACATGGAAAAAGCTAGCATAAGCACAAATGAGTTAAACCCATTTAAGTAAGATAAAATTCATATCCTAGATTGGGTTTAACTCATAAATCCGTACATAGACCCCGTTTGTTAACCAAGTCCTACAAACAAGTCCTAAGTTCAACCAATAAAGCCATTTGATGTTAAAATAACCAGTATTTCGATATTTTCTCCACCTTGCATACACCAACTTGTTATACATTCAATGTTTAATATTTTTGTTTTTTCTTTAATCTAAAGCTTATGAATTTTAACTTTAATGTTTATATTTTCTTTTCACGTTTAGCATCACATGCTTAAACTCCATACTCTATTCTTTTAGATTTTAAAGGTAAGTTACCTTCTTTCCCTAGATGGGAAAACAAATCCAACTTCATATTTCTTTTTCCTATATGTTTAGTTTTGCAACAGGTGTTGCTTTTGGAAATTAAAGCTACCTATCTATGTTCTTTTATTCATAATACATGATAATTACCTAGTTTATCGATAAAAGCATGCATTAATAAGTCATAATTGATTCAAATAATAAATAATGAAACTATATATGAATTTTGTTTGCAAAGAAATACTAAATAATGGCGTGTTTGATCTAATTATTGGTGTATATAATTTTTTGAAGGAAAAACTTATAATAATAAAGATGGATTAAATTGGATGAAGAGTAGCATAAGATGGTTGAAATGGATATATTAAATAATTGGAAAATTAATCTACTTCAAGATTCTAAAGTTGCAAAAATGACAGGTAAATCTTAAGTATACTAATATCTACAGTAGCTTTCGAATCCACATTTAGTACAGGAGGTTGAATCTTTAATTAGCACTACAATTCATTGAAACTTGAAGCACTTTTGTGTACTAGCTTTAGAAAAAAGGTAATAAATTAAATTATTTCTATAAATATTTCAAGATCTGTTACTTTTGATCGTAATTTTTTTAATCCTAGATTCTTTATTGTCTCTTAAGAAAACTAATAGGGAATATGATTAGTTTGTAAATTACCACTAATAGTAATATCTTAATGCATCATAATTCAACTTAATATCATGATGTTTTACAATCGATCAATATTTACATTTGTTATATTTAATCAAACATTACTTTATTAAAATTTTCTTATAATGTAATTCTATATTTATGTCTTAGGACAGTCATTTTTATTTGCAAATGTTAATCATATAAGCATAATTTTCCATATGTATTTATAACTATTTTATAAATTTATCTAAAACTTTTTAATCGCTAAACAAATCCAATCTAAACACAAACTCGTCTATTAAATGAGTCGAGTTATAGATTGAGGTTTTCAAGACATGACTCTATTTAAACATAGACATGAGAGATGAGAGGTTAATACGAATTTCTAACCATACCAGTTAGTGTGCCAAACTATTATCGAGCATTGGAAGGCCCAATTGGAAAGGTACAATCCATGCAAGACATGTGATGCATTTTTCACATCTAAACCATAAAATTATGAAGAAGATGCAAAAGAAAAAATATGAGCAAAAGCCATAGATAAAGAAACAATAACCATTAGGAAGAATTGCACATGAAAACTTATCAATCTTCCCAAGGAATGAATAAGCTATTAGATTAGAATTGCTCTATCAAACTAGATATAAAGATGATGATTCAATCTAGAAGCACAAAGCTCGTCTTTTAGCCAAGGGTATTCATAATAACCAAGCATCGAATTCACTAAAACTTTTAGTCCTATTACACACATAAAAATAAGTAAAATTGTCTTGCTTCATTAACTCAATTATATTCATTAATTCTCCAATTTGATGTAAACCAACATTGTTAAATGGAGAATTACAAGAGAAGATTTATGGGAAACAACCTAAAAGATGTATTATCATAGACCATGAGGAAAAAGTTTACCACTTACAAAAGGCATTGCATGGATTAAAGATGAAACCATATACATGGAATAACAAAATTGATAGTTATTTCTACTGAATAGATATAACTCATCACTCAATCCTACTCGACCTACAATCTGTTGGATATGACATACCGATCCGAATTGAAGGGTTAGTCGCCATTACTCCTTACTAAAGAGAATAGATAAGAGTGAAATAATAACAAGAATGCCAAGGTTGCTTAAAGTGAGTAATTCTGTATTAAAAGTTGAATGTTTGCATATAAGGAAAATGAAGGTTTATATATTAGCCCACTAGGGTTATTTTACATGTATGAAAAGACAAAAAGGGTATTTTACAATTACATTACATGAATCATACCAAAAGGGGTAAAAAGGACAAAGAATATCCAGTATGGAAAAGAAAAAATCATTCTGGAATGTTGTGTCAAAAGGCACATGTTACTTAATGGCTATATGTTAAGAGTATGTACAACATAAGTAGAAATAAGAAGTGCTAGTAGTCAGGGGCCAACCTAATCTAGATCAAGTTGAGAGTCAATTAGTTTGATTAGGAAGTCAACTGAATTAGAGTCAAGCATCGGTGGTCAGTTGGAGAGCTCGGCTCAGCTAGCCTTTCCTAGGTTACCTTATAGTTCAGGACTTTGCAGCTGGGCAAGAGGATGATGGACACACATGAGGATCTAGTAAACAAGTCAACCGAAGGTCAAGTTAGGATAAGAGTCCCCATCTCGGTTATGGCTTAGAGCTAATATTTTCCATGTAAGCCCTTAAAGTCCTCTAGCTCAGCTTCTTGTGATTAGTCCAAGGGGTTGATTCCTATTATTTGTTTGGGGGATTGGAAAGATTTGTCCTCAAATCTGAAGCAATTTCTATTCATTCTTCTGAGGCACTCATAGGGTCTTCTTCTATTAGTTGATGGAGAATTAGATTGGATACATTGAAGGTAAAGGAGATAGCATAGTCATCAAGCAACTCGATACATTGAAGGTATTGCAATTAATTTTCTTTAAGACTTTGAATGGATCGTCAGTTCTAAGAGATAGTTTACTTTATCTTAAGTGCGAGAATCACCCTCGACTGAGGTGAATCCATACTAAGTCTCCTGGTTGGAAAGAAATAGTTCGGCAACCTCGGTTACTAATCTTTTATTGTCTATGATTGAATTTAGCGATCTTCTTTGTTATGGACTGGTGCAGTTCATGTAATTCTCGAGCTTGACCAACTCCGAATTGGCTTTCTTTAGCAACTGCTAAGGTACTAATCATGTCTAGGGGAATGGTTGGGTTAAGGCCATAGATGACCTCGAATGGGGTCTTCCCTATAGTTCTGTAGACAGTTTGGTTATATGCGAACTTCATGATTGATAGGCACAGATCCCAATCCCTTAAGTTCTTCCTTACAACAGCTTTGAGTAGATTGCCTAGTGTCCTGTTCACCACTTCAATTTGAGGGTGGCTATTGGAGTTGAACACTAGTTTAGTCCCAAGTCTCCTCTAAAGAGTCTTCTAAAAATATCTCAAAAATTTTATGTCACAATCTAAGATAATAATCTTCAGTACTCCATGTTGTTGGACAATCTCCTATAAAAGCAAATCATCTATATATAAAGCATTGTTAGTCTGATGATATGAAATGAAGTGTATCATCTTGCTAAAACGGTCTACTACAACAAGAATAGAATCTTTCCCTCTAAATGTCCAGGGCAACCCTAGGACAAAGTTCATGCTGAGGTCGGCCCATGGTAAGGTAAGCGTTAGTAGAGGCATGTATTCTCTATGAGGATCTCTCTTCTCCTTAGCACACTTATATAGTTTACAATGACCGACTACCTTATGGACATCTTTGGCCAAACCTAGTCGGTAAAAATTCTCTTTCGATAGGTTAGCTATCTTAACCTCCCTAAAGTGGTTTGAAAGTCTACCGCTATGAGCTTCCCGAACCAACAGTTCACGTGTGGAGCAATTTGGAACATATAGTCTGTGGTCCTTGGATAGATAGCCATCCTTAAGATAATATTCTTCCATAACTAGTCCTTCGTGACACTATTCAACAACAGAACCGAAGTGAGGGTCATTAGTAAACTACTTAGTGATGAGTGAGAAACCCAATAGTTTTGTTTGCAAAGTAATTAGCAAGGTTTACTGTCGTGACAATGTGTCAGCGACCACATTTGCACCTCCCTTCTTGTACCGAATGACGTATGAGAAACCTTCCATGAACTCTAACCACTTAGCTTGTCTCTTCGAAATCTTTTTTTGACTTCCAAAATGCTTTAATGATTCATGGTTAATGTAAATAACAAACTCTCGTGGTAATAGGTAGTGTTGCCAAACGGTAAGGGCTCAGAAAAAGGAATACAACTCCCTATCGTACATAGAATAGTTCAAGGTTATGCCACTTGGTTTCTCATTATGATAAGTGATAAGCCATTATTCTTATATTAAGACAACACCAATTCCAACTCTCAATACGTTGCACTCTAGTTCAAAGGGCTTGTTAAAATCTGGTAATGAAAGGACGGGTGTTGAGGTGAGCTTCTCCTTGATCTCCCTAAAGCTTTGCTTAGTTCGATCATTTCACCCGAACTCTTCATTCTTCTTTGTCATCTCGGTCAATGAGGTGGTTATTATGCTGAAGTCCTTAATAAATCTCCTATAGAAAGAAGCTAGGCCATGGAAACTTCAAACTTCAATAATATTCTTCAGCGTTAGCCATTCTAAAACAGCTCGAATCTTCTCCTCATTTGCTCGGATTCCTTCTCCCGACACTACAAACCCTAAGAACATTACCTCTTTCTAGCAGAACATACATTTCTTTACATTTTCATACAACTTATTAGCTTGTAAAATGCAAAATACTTTAAAAAGATGTTAAACATAGTTGTTCAAGTTGGCACTATACACCAGTATGTCATCGAGGTACATGACCACATATCTTCCAAAAAGAGAGTGCATTACATGGTTCATTAACCTCATGAATGTACTCAGCGCATTAGTAAGTCAGAATAGCATAACCAACCATTCGTAGAGTTTGTGCTTAGTCTTAAAGGCAATCTTCCATTCATCACCCGACCTCATACAAATTTAGTGGTAACTACTCTGCAGATCTATCTTTGAAAATATCTTTGGACCATGAAGCTCATGCAACATGTCATCGAGCATCGGTATCAAGTATATATATTTGACAGTAATTTGGTTGATTATTTGAATATCAATGCACATATGCCATGAACCATCCTTCTTTGAAATAAATGAAGTTGGTACAATACAAGGGTTCGTGCTCTCTTTCACATATACTCGTTCAATGAATTCGTTTACTTGTCTTTTCAGTTCGGCAGTCTACTCAAGGTTCATCCTATACGCAGGTTGGTTAAGTAGGGCAACGCTCGGCTGCAGATCAATATAGTGCTCAATACCTTGGACTGGTGGTAGTCCTTTAGGCAATTTTTTCAAAAACAGGTTGGAAAACTCATTTAGCAAGTTTCAGATCTCTTCTAGAACATCCTATAATTCCCTCATCTCCATCAATCTTCTAACCAGTAGGAACATAGGTTCATTAGCTTTCTCAGCAAATCAGAGCTCTCTTCTACTTATGATTAAGATCTTTTTCTTACTAGCTCGAGTAAGCTGGTTATGGGTTTTGTTTACTTGTGATGGGGTCAGGGATTACAAAACAATCTTCCTTCCATCCTTAATAATGGCATAGGTGCCCTTATATCCATTATACGTAACATGTCGGTCAAACAACCAAAGTTGTCCAAGCAGCAGATGTGAAGCTCCCATAGGGATAACATCACATACCACTTCATCCCTATACATATTCCCAATACTGAATAGCACGACCACTTATTCAGTTACGTATAAAGCACCCTTATTATGAAGCCAATATATCTTGTAAGGTAGGAAGTGCTTTAAAGTCAGTAGACCTAACCTCTGCTCAAAGGATTGTGTGACCACATTAGTACAACTTCTTCCATCCACTATAATCGTACACAACTAGCCTTTATGGTACACTTGGTATGGAATAGATTTTCCCTCTGGTCCTCCTTAGAGTTTAGCAAAGAACTCAATACTCATCTTAAGACTAAGGTCATCACTTCTCCTAGGTCAGCATAGACGCAAGTCTCCTCTTCCTTTTCAACCCTGAGCTTCCCAACATCTTCTTCCTCGAGTTCACTCTCGTTGGTACTATCTACTACATCTTTTTGGAGTACCATGATGCATCAGTTCAGACACTCAGTAGTCATGTGTCTAAAGCCTAAGCACTTGAAGCATTTCACCTTGCTATTCTTTTATCCAAAGGTTTGTCCCTTCTCATATGTTCTCAGGGTTGGCCTAACCTCAGATTGGCTCAACTGACAGGCTTAGCCCTATTGACTAACCCAATTATCATCAAGTCTGTCATTCCTATCCTCGGTTACGTATAGTCTCCTTAGCTCAACTTGAACAGGTTAACGTGGTACTGGAGCTTGAGAGAATGTCGACCCAGGTCGACTCGGAATATTTCTACTCTATTTCTTGAGTCTTTGCGCAATCTTAATCATCTCTTATAGGGTATAAAATCTCTATACTTCCACGATATTGTGAATCTCATACTTAAGCCTAAAAAAGAACCTTGATACTATACAGGCCTTTGGTTTTTCCACATTAACTTTGATCATAAGCATTTGGAATTCTCTAACGTAGTCATCGACAAATCAGCTTCCTTCGCGAAGTTCCTACAACTTGGCAAACGTATCTTGTAGGTACGTTTTAGGTACAAATCTACCCCTCAACAACCTTTGCATCTCATCCTAAGTTTTGACACCTCATCTTCCATCCCTTGCTTATGTCGCATTCAGATTTTTCCACTACATTATTACATGCCTAATAAATTCCAATACAATAAGTTAGACCTTGACAGTATTCATATACCCATAACAATAAAATACCTTCTCAACCTTCTCCTCCCATTCTAAATATTCATCGACATCTCCATTTCTACTGAAGGGCGGAATTTGAACATTGAAATTATCTAACCCTCGAGGGACTCGGCGTCTTCGTCCCTATGTTTGGTAATAATCAACTTCCTCTTCCTCACCAAACCCTTCAACATTTAGCTCCTCATCATCCTCCGCAATCTCTTCTAACTCCAATCTTCATCTAGCTGCTCTTCCAACTCAAAGAGGTCAAACTGGTTGACTGATTCAATTGACTCAGCTATAGTATCTCTCAAGGATGCCATCTTAAGGGTTTTGTTGATATACACCTTAAGGTTATTGCTTTTTAACTTGCATTGCGGTGACTAAACTCTCAATAAGGATTGTGAGCCTGTCAAGTTTGTCATTAACAGACCCTAAGGTGTTACTTCAATTATGACTAAGACCAAGTTGAGCACCACTGCTCTAGTTACTAATGACACCATGAATAGTCAATTCTAACATAGTATAATACTTTTCGAACAGATTAATAAATTATTAACAACTATAGTACCTAGAGTTACTCAAATAGAATGAAGACAAAGTTACGCTATTTTCACAATGAAAAATAAAGTAAGAACAAAGTAACAATGAAACCACACTTACGAACACACAAGCATACTATAGTAGCTATGAAAGGAACACAGCAGCCATTAACAATAAGGCGAGCCAAAACTTCACTAAAACTTCACACACTCTCTTGTGAAACTGTACTCCGATACTAGTGAAGCTAATGCGTCTTCGGGGTTGGATACACGGAGAAACATTATAACGAACGAACCGAAAAGGAAAACAGAAAAGAAACTAGTGAAGTCCAAGCAACTACCGAATGAATATAACTCGGCATTCATCGTACTCAGCCTACAATCTATTGGATATGACACATCGATCCGAATTGAAGGGTTAGTCGCCATTACTCCTTACTAAAGGGAATAGATAAGAGTGAAATAATAACAAGAATGCCAAGGTTGCTTAAAGTAAGTAATTCAGTATTAAAAATTGAATGTTTGCATACAAGGAAAATGAAGGTTTATATATTAGCCTACTAGGGTTATTTTACATGTATGAAAAGGAAAAAATGGTATTTCAGAATTACATTACATGAATCACACTAAAGGGGGTAAAAAGGACAAAAAATATCTAATACGAAAAAAAAAAGAATCACTTTAGAACGTTATGTTAAAAGGCACGTATTGCTTAATGGTTGTATGTCAGAAGTATGATACAATATAGGCAATAATAGGAATTGCTAGTGGTCAAGGGCTAACCTGATCTGAATCAGGTTGGGAGCCAATCAGTCTGGTTAAGAAGTCAGCTGAATTGAAGTCAAGCACCAGTGGTTGGTTGGAGAGCTCAACTTGATTGGCCTTTCCTGGGTTACCTTCTAGGTCAGGACTTTACAGCTGGACATGAGTATGTTGGACACACATGAGGATCTGGCAGACAAGTCGGCTAGAGGTTAAGTTTAGATAGAAGTCTCCATCTCAGTTATAGCTTAGAGCTAATATTTTCCATATGAACCCTTGAAGTCCTCTAACTCAGCTTCTTATGACCATTTCAAGGAGTTTACTCCTATCATGATCGGATATTGTCTACCTAATCAATTTAATTTCTACATTATGCAAAGTCTAGGCAAATTACATTATGTAGTAGCTAAGAGGATATTACGATTTTTACAAGGCACTAAAAATTATTACATTCATTATATGAAAGACAAAGATTTTAAGCTTATTAAATATATAGATAATGATTGCATTGATTCCATTTGATTAAAAAGGCATATAAAGATATGTATTTTGCATAGGATGAAAAATTATATCTAGTTAAAGAAACAAGAAAAATATAAAAAAAAATCCTTAATATTTATCTATTGTTAGATTTCATTCCTTAACATTTCAAAAATATTTGTTTTTGTCCTCAATGTTTATAAAAGATTACAAATTAATCTTTAAATTTGATAGTGTTAGATATTAGTTACATATTGATATGTAGTAATATCTTATTAACCTACATATTTTTATTAAATAAATAATAAAAAATATAAAATATTTTTATATAAAATATAAAAATGATAAAATATCTAACAATAGACAAAAACAAAAAAAAAAAAAAAAGAAGAAGAAGAAAAGAAAGAAAAAACTGGAAAATAAGAAAAAAGGGGTGGCTATATTTCCACCTTGGGTCGAAACAGGTTACAACCTACTTTATGTTAAGTTAGTCAATTGAGTTACACAACCTAATTAGGTTTTGCCTTTTTTTTTTAATTAAAATGGGTAGATGCAGCAACCCATCACCCTAATGGGGTCAAGCAACCCACCTTATGTAACGGGTAGCCTAACCTCCATTAATGTAACCTACATACTAATACTGGTGGTCATTTTGGCTATCGCTTGTCACAGCCTGACTATTACTTTTTCTTTTGTTAATTTTTTTTATATTTTCTTGCTTCTTTAATTTTTTTTTAAATTTATATTAATAAATATTTAATTATTTTAGAATTAATAATTATTTTACCTATTTTAGTTTCCAAATTTTTATTTTATTTATTTTATTTTTTAATAATTTTCCTTATTTTTTACTTTTTTATTAATTTTACAAAAATAATATATACTATTAATTTATTTAATTGAATCAATTATTCAAGTGAATCGAGTAGTGACACATGTTAATACTAACAGAAAAACTAATGAAAGGCTTATTTGTAAATTTTTACAAATATTAAGATTGAAATGAATTTTCAAACATTAAAAACTAAATTAAAAAATAGATAAACATTAAAGATTTTTCAATATACTTTTCCCTCAAAGAAAACAAAAATAGTATCATTATCTTTGTTTGAAGTACAATATATTGCTACCATAGATGCAACATGTAAAGCAATATGCCTAAGAAGAATATTATTGGAAATAAATCAAGGCCAAGAAATTACACTTATCCATTATGACAATAAGTCAAATATAGCTATGACAATAAACCCAATATTTCATGGAAGAGCAAAGCACATCGAGTTTTCGCATCATTATATAAGGAATTTGATAAAATAAGGTGAAAATCAATTTGAATTTATTAATATGATTGAGTAATTTGAAGATATATTTACTAAAGTTGTAATAATAGAAAAACATCAATATTTTTTAATTACAAATTAAAAGGGGGTGTTGAGAAATGTAATTTGTAATTTTATCAAATGCTCTTAGTGGTGGAACAGTATGTACAGCCATTAAATCATCTATGAAAATGCTAACGAATACCTCTTTGAATGATCAAGAACCTAAATATCCCCGTAAAACATAATTAAAATCCATCACGACGAAAGCATAAATAAATGTTATTTAGAATTCATCACAGATTGCATTATCTTTGTTAAAACAAGAGTGTATATTATCCACTTTCTTTTTTCATGTTTATGAGAATTTGCGAGGAGGGATGTCTTTTACTTTATCAGTGCGTGTAAGCTGATATATTTGGGCTTTAAAAATCGAATGACATCACATGTTGCAAAATTTGGTTAACATCGTGCATGTTCTAGTTGGGTTTCTTACGTAATGTAAGATGATGTCCGATTCTGACATCAATCTAGCCCATTGTACATTTATCAAAACACTCCACATAAACTAGTATATATATACCCCATCATATTGCTAATTCCTTTCATCCCTCAAAACTACAATAATTCTCCTTCTATAAGCTACTAATAACATATCCGTTGATGGCCTCCAAAGTGTTCAAAAATGCAATATGCATTCTGCTAATTCTAGCATTGTTCACTTCACATGCCAAGTCCTACTCATTCGACACCTTTGCCCTCAAAAAATTTGAGGAATGGGTGACAAATTATGGTCGGACATATAAAAATCTTGAAGAAAGAACAAAAAGATTCAAGATTTTTAAGGAAAATCTTCGATATATCGAGGCATTCAATCAAGAAGGGAATAAGAGTTATACCTTGAGCTTGAATAAGTACTCGGATTTAACCAACAAAGAGTTTCGTGACAAACTTACAGGATTCCGCAGGATTTCTGCTCATCATGGTAAGAGTCCATTTCAACCCAAGGGCCAGGTACCAGATAGTGTAGACTGGACGGACAGTGGAGCTGTTTCTGCGGTACAAGATCAAGGCTTATATTGCGGTAAGTTTTTTATCTGAGTTCATTAAATAAATCCATCTCTATCCGCCCATTTCAACAATGAAAAACATATGTTTCATACCATTATAGACAGCAGCCATCAAAATTAAATAAATATATTCATTTAACTAATGAGTATTAATATGTTACGTAATATATGATCATATATGTATATTTTGGGTAATTGATCTACTTATATGAGTATTTGTTATGTGTATGAATGATAATGCTTATTAGTGTCAGCTTTAAGCTATTGATATAATAGATTTCCCGAAGGACATTTCTTTGCATAAGAGAATAAAATTTAGAAAGGGAAAAATATTTTTGGAGCCAATCATATCCTAAAGTTTTGCTATATTTTAAATACCTCTTAACTGGCATTTCTATAATTTAGCTTAAACTTTTAGCTAATTTGAACAACAAATTAGTCCACATCAATTAAAAAAAAAAAAAGGAACATTTCCAGATATAAATATATATATATATATATCAAAATTTAAATAGCAAAATTTTGATATATATATATGTGTGCGTGTTTGTGTATATATATGAATATCCATTACTAATTTTCTGCAAAAATAATTATCATGTTAGAACCAATGATAGCTTATTGTGTATATTACTTATAGGAGTATTGTTGTTGCAGGATCTTGCTGGGCCTTTTCAGCTATAGGGGCAGTAGAAGGAATCACGCAGATAAAGACAGGCGAGCTGAATGACTTATCCGAGCAACAATTGGTAGATTGTTCGACAGATTATGGAAACGATGGTTGCAGTGGTGGGGATATGCTCGCAGCCTTCGACTATATCATTGACAAGGGCATTACAACTGAAGCCGACTATCCTTATAAGGGAATCGATGGAATTTGCGACGCAGATGCAGCCTCCAATGTGGCAGCAACAATCAGCGGATATGCGCTTGTGCCATCAAGTGAAACCGACTTACAAAGTGCTGTGGCAATGCAGCCAGTTTCGATTGCATTGGATGCAAGTGGGATTGATTTCCAGAAATATGGAGGAGGCGTTTTCATGGGTCCATGTGAGAACGATTTGAACCATGGTATGTTGGTTGTAGGGTATGGAGCCGAGAACGGCACTAACTATTGGTTGCTGAAGAACTCGTGGGGTACGACTTGGGGCGAGGAAGGATATATGAAAATACTTAAAGACTCCGATGAAGCAGGAGGCTTGTGTGGATTAGCAACATATGCTTCATACCCTGTTGTATGAGAGAAGGTTACAAGGGCAGTTTACATTGCTTCATATACTTTGTGTGTGTGTGTGTTTATAACGAATAGTATTTCAAGCGATCGGACTGTTCATTGCTTGAAATTGTGGATGCTTGTTGAGTGCATATCATCTCCTCCTATTAAGGGGAAAGGTCTTAGTGTGCTTTAAATGTTTATGTTTGTAACTTGAAATCAAACTTGTGTGTATGAGTGGCTATGTTAAGCTACATACCTCCTTGTTTTCAATATGTGTAACGTGCTTAAATGTTGCAAGTGAACAATTTAAGTGTTTGTTAAGTGTTATGTTCTTTTGTCATCTTCCTTCTTGTTCAATGTAACATGCTCAATTATTTTTACGTCCAAAGTCAAAAAGGGCATGGTTAGTTCGGCCTGCGTCCTTATAGCTTGATAAGGGAACAAGGAATTGGATCTTATACACATGAATTTTCCTATCCATGATCTCTTAATTAACTTTGGAAGTAAGTCCCAGAAAGAAATGAGCAAATACACCGAGCAAGCAACTTGATTTCTCACACACAAAATCATGCCAAACCATTTACAACTTAACTGCTAAATACAACAATCATTTCATTCAACACATAAAAGTATCCGTTAAAGAGTTATTTGAGGTAGAGACAACAATGGCACACTAGAGCTTTCCAATCAAATAAGCAAAATAGGTACTCATGTTGTTCTTTAAAAAATTCCTTCCATATCTTCTCTGTTGATTCTTCCGGTATATCTTATGATTTAATCAATAACTTGATTAATTTCAACATATCATTTCTATGATCTTTTCAATTTATTTTGTTGATTATCCTATCAATGCAAAAGACTTCTAATAGATTTAGGATTGTTTTAAAGGGAAAAATGCAGAGAAATGACTTGTATTTATACAATTAGTTTTTGAAAAAAAAAAAAAAAGGATCTAAATTTTTCAACAATGCATTTAAGTAACTTAAAAGTCACACTTATTACAGGACCTCCATCCATCCACAATTTATGGATTATGTTTACTCATTTTCTCATTAAAACTATTTTTGTCTTTTAAGTGATCATGTTGATGCTTTTTGTATAATAGAAAGTCACATCACTTTAGTTCTACTTTGAAATTCTATCTCATTATCACTTCTTGTTGTCCTTCGAATTTGCTTGAAAATATATTTTCAAAAGACAGAACAAAAGATAGTTGGAATTCATTACTAATAGTCATTCCATATAGTCCTTCCTCCAAATTTTTTTTCATATTTTAAATAATATTTTACCGGTTCAAAGGAATTAGGTTGCCCTAATGGGAGATGCCATGTCGATTACGTTAATAATTTGGGCGACTAAGTTTAGCATTTGGTGAACCTACTTTCTAATTAGGTTTGCCTGGTTTGGCTATTTTAAATAATTTTTACTTTTCCTTATATTTTTATGTAATGTTTTAACTAATATGAGCTGTAGGTTTTAATTTGAACTATAATAATATTTTTACCACTTTTATTGTACATGATTAGTTATCTTGTTGTTGTATTTCGTAAACTTTAGTAATCATTTAGAGTTTTACATTGTCATGCCCTTTGAATGAGGTGTGACCATTCCCTTGAATACTCTTATTATAGTAAAAGCATGCATGGCCACTGAACTATCTGCAAACCACATATAAACTTTAATCTCATTAACATTCGTCAATTTTCAAGTACAAACTCGTTTATATAATTAATTTTTCATTACTGAATATCCAAACCTAATATATCAAACTTAAGAAAACTTCAAAATGTAAATTATACTCTGCACTAAGATTAAGTTTTAGCTTGTTACTCCTAATAGCTAATACTTAATCTATTGCAATCCCACTCTAATGAAGATCAAATTTGAATTTCTAAGCTTGCTTATACTTGAAATTTTAAATCCTAAATGGTGAAAAATGAAACCATGTATGGAGACACTACACACACATGCAAACATAAGGGACATGGTCTTACAATACAACCATATTGTTAGGTCGTGTCCCCTGTAGTGAAACTAGAATTTCCTCCTTTTGAAAGTAAACCCAAATCTAACAAAAATCCTTCCATCCTTCACTCCAACTTCATATACACCTTAAACACTCTTCAATCCATCACTAAAACACATTTTTAATCCAACCCGATTGCAAATATCTACTCAACGCATTCTAGAATACTATTTTTATTAAAACTCAAGCAATTTAGATTAACAAAATAAAAGGGAAGATTTCTTACTTAGATAAATAAGAAACTCCTTGGAACCCACATTGAATCAAAATCCAACAAAAGAGCTACGAAAACAAACATCTTAGATCCGTTTTAAATCTAAAACCCAAGAAAAACATCATCAAAATTAAACAAGGTTTCTCACCAAAAATGAATTTGGGTTGTGTTGTTGTTCTTCCAATTTCTTGCCTCATGCTCGTCAATGAAGCTACTTCTAGAGATTAGCTTGAGTGGCTAAGGTTAAAGTTTCTGGAAAAGAAAGGATAGAGGGTTTAGAGTAAGGAGGTTAGAGTTTTAGAGGAATATTGATAGTTGGGGTTTGATAAATGAGGATAGGGTATGGGTGGGTTTAGAGAGGTTTAGTGTAATGGATAGCTTTTTAGAGTAAAGCAGTAGGGTTTTAGATGAGAGTGGAGTTTGGAAGCCAAACTACACCTTTATCCTTTTATTTAAAACGATTTTCTCTTCTTTTTTTCTTAGATTTTACATCTTGCTGTTGATACCAATTTGTTGTGTGGATCTAGGTGGCGAAAACCAAAATCAATTAAATATCAAAATAATAACACACAAAATAGAAATAAAACAAAGAGAAAGGGAATAAAATTTATACATGGATATTATGTAGAAAATTACAAATTTTAATTAGAAAACCCCGGGCATAGCTAGAACATATCTGGTATAGGGCCAAATATATATAAATTCTCTTGATTATGGGCAACATTATTGTCATAATGGAGTTCTATCCAATTCGTACATGACTCCTGTAACTCACCAGTTGAAATCGAGTTGCAAAAATGAACATTCTCTCTGGGTTGTTAACCTTAGTGTTTAAAAATTCGGGGTATGTTATCTTTGTATTGAGTCTTAATTTAAATTTCATTAATTTGAATTTTGTTTCAGGGATCCTATAATTATTTTTTTATATTGATAATGAAAAAATTGGCAAATCATCACATGGCCATACGTAGTCTTTGAATGATGTAATTTTAAGGAAAATTAAGGCACTTATTAATGATCAAGAAAAGAAACTTTAACTCATTTTCGTAGTTATTTTTATGTGCAATCGTTCTTTAAAATATGAAAGTTTTTTTTTTTTTTTTGGTGATGTTGAATCGATAATCTCGAAATATTTACGAAGAAATTTTTTTTTTTTTTTCAAATGAAATATAATGCAAGTATATATTTTATACGATACGTAACGCAGATAATAGATGCATTGGCGAGTAGGGTGTAGAACGATCTTATTCAAAATTTTTCTTAGGATCACAGAATATATACTACTCGGGACGGACGAGTGATGGTAAATACACTGATATAATCTATTAAAGCATTCCAATGTAAAAGGTTTAAATGATTAATGACGTATAAATTTTAATAAGTAAAAATATAAAAAATGATTTTTTAATAGACTAAAAATACCATTTTTACTTATATGATATTCGTTTATTCATATATTACATTAATAACATTATTTTTTTTTTCCGTGCTAACATGATGTATTTAAAGTTAACCAATAAAGAACGACAGATGCCTAAATGCAAAAGTAAAAATGATCACTTTAGGAAAAACGCTGGTCGGACTTTGTTTTCGATAATTCTTGTCGGGTTGTCAAACATTGATTACTGATTTCATAATGATGGGAGTTGAGAGCTTTGAGACTTTGAAGATAGAACTTTCTTGCATGTGAACTCACAAATTTGAATTATCTAAATGGAATTCAGTTTACCGAATACTGGTTAATATTCTAGAAAATAATATTCTTATTCCGCTTCTTCGTGCCTATTACTCATTTTATGAAGTGAAAAAAAAAAGAAAAAGAAAGAAAGAAAGAATCAACGAAAAAATAAAATGCTCACTGGATTTCTTTAAAATGCTCATAAAACATCCATAAACATTTTTCAATAACGTGTCTCCCGACAATGCTGGAGTCATCAATTAGGTCACTCCACATATCACAATCAAAGTTTGGACGCATTATGGCATGGCTGCTGCCAAAGCAAGGCGTCCGCTTGTCTTGTGGCATGTATCGCCAAAGAGAACCGCCGATTGATATTACTTTATGTACTTATGGATAGGTGATAATAAAATTTAGATAAATGCATATATAAATACGATTGGTAGATTTTTTAAAAAATTTTAATTATTACACTTATGTATTGAAATTTTATTAATATTTTTATATCATATATATATATATAATATGTGATATCTAAAACAATAAGTTATAAAACCAATTCTTCGTAAATATGCAATACTTAACAATAATAAAGTGCTCATATTGGTTGATGCTTGATTATTGAGCATGCTGCTATTAAGTTAAAATTCTTAAAATTTTCTTTTAAGACGATCTATAATTTTAAGGAATTTTATGAGATTGTTATGATATCAAATTAGTATATTAAGAAACTCTCATCCTCAAAAACCTCTTTACTTTATTCCTAAGAAGCAACTTCTTAATTTTTTTTGTCCTTGAGCATAAACTTTTAATTGCTATTTAATTTTTGCATTATGTTAGCCATATCCAGTTTTTTATTGGATAACCTTTTTTGAGAAATGTCCATGAGCAATATTAGACTATGAGCTCTCACAATCCATCCTAACCTTTGAGTATCCCAACCTTTGAGGATTGTAGGTTAACTTATCCCGACCCATAAATGGTCTGCCTCAATCCAGATCCTAGCCTTAGAGGATTTGTCAAATGTATGACCAAACTAACTTACTCAACCAACCTACTTTAGGTCAAGTTTGTACCTTGATCTTCTTCTTAAGGGCTTAGCCTATGGCAAAATGTCATGGAAAGGTTTTGGACATCAATAGTGCATCTAAGAAGCTCAAAGGTCCAACACTAAGTAAAACTATAGCATCTATAGTTTGTAAGAATAATTTAAGTGCAAGTTACCTTTAGAAACCTTACTATATTTATTTAAAAGATATATTTAGCTAAATGAGTAAGATATAAATCCAGCTAGATTCCCTTCTCAAAATTTATAAATAGGTATTAAATCTCTCAAATAAGATACTTTACGTACATATGCACAAACCCTCTTGTATTCTTCCTCTCTAAATCTTACGGTTACTGACTCAAGTATTGAAGTAATCATGCTAGACAACCTCTCGATATCCAGTAAATATGTTTATTAATCGCAGATACAGGCTTTCTCTCAAGACCCAAGACAAATAATTTCTACTAACTAAATTTAGATGATAGCAATTAAAATTATATATATATATATATATGTATATTACTTGCAGTCCTTCACAAAGGACCGTCTCGATTTTAAGGACGTAAGGTAGATTCCTTAAATCCGAAAAGTCATGCTAATGTACCTGCATTGGTGATGAAGAGAGTTATCCTCTTACTCTAATTTGAAGCAATCAATGTGATCTAAGGATATTTTAATGAAGTATATGGAAACATGTTTTTTCTTTAATTTGAAAAGAAAAAGAAAGAGATTGTAAATATACCTCTAAACCATTTATCCAATATGGATAAACCTCTAAACTCCTAAAATGTACCTTCATTTTGTTTCTTTGTCTATGTTTAACAAATAAAAAAGAAAAAAGAAACTTTCAAAAATATATACACCCTAAACCATTACTAAAAGTTTCAAACTTAATATTATCCATAATCTATTTCACCATGATTTTGCAATTTTAGCGATATGTCATAAATCTATGCATATTTCAAAAGTTAGGATGCAATAAAGACATCATTTAATAGTTTAAAACATCCATCCAATACTAAAATATCCTTTAGAGAAATTGTATAAAACCTCCATAAATTTTGATTCTGGTGTGAATTGTCTCCCTAAACTTTCAAAATATGGTTTTTGATTCCTAAACTTTTATAAAATGATAAATAACTCCCTAAATTGAGAATAACTCCTTAAATTTTGATTTTTGTGTGTAAATATTTCCTAAATTATGTGTTGTTTAGAAAGTATTTACACACTAAAATCAAATTTCAGGAGGTATATATATTGAAATGAAAGTTTAATGGATGTTTACAAACTAAAATTCAAGTTTAAGAAAGTTACGAGGGTTATTTGCCAATTTATAAAAATTTAGGAAACTAAAAACTACACTTTGAAAGTTTAAAAGGAAAATCTATACCAAAATTAAAGTTTAAGAGGGGTTTTATGCATTTTCCACAATTACTTTAAGATATGCTTTTGATATCATTTTCATTACCTTCAATCTTCACAACTATATTTCTTATTCCTTGATGTAACTTGGAATTTCTTGAGCTAAATGTTGAGAAAAAACCAATCAGAATATTATATAGGAACCTCAAAGTTTTTGAACTTCACATATTTAGTTTACCATTTTTTTTTTTTATTAATTGGAAAATTTGTGACTTCAAAATTTTCGCCAAGATTCCACATATTTCAGCTTGCCGCAAACTCAAAATTGTGCACAAGCCAATTTTTTTAATATTGTAATTTTAGCCTTCTCCACAAGGTGCAATAAAACCTGACTAAAAGTCTAAATCCTAGATATGCGCACAATGGGACCAACCTTCCTTTCGATATCAATTCGTTTAGTGAATTTCATATCAAAATAAGAACATAAAAGTGGAAATGAAATAAAGAGAAAGCAAAAAAAATTAATACATGGACTTTATGTTGAAATACCTAAATCTGAGTTGAAAAACCAAGGGCGTAGCTAGAATATATCTGACAATCTATAGCAGCACAAGTATACAAATCTGGGTATGTTTTCATTGGTTTTGAGTCCTAGTTATTTCATTAAGATGGATTTTATTTTAGTAAATCCATACTTATTTTTATTTTGATACGCAGTGTTTCGAGCAGTTTTAATTATTTGTATTTATGGTTATTTTTATTATGGGCTGATCAGCAGCACTTGAGTACTTAAATAGGTATTGATGCCAATTCTGAATATCTATTTCTTTTCCATTCTTATTTTTTCATAAAATGTATAATCATTCTTAAAATATCAAAAGTCCCTTTTATTGGGAATTCTTGTGTCTCAAAATACTTATTAAGAGATTTTTTTAGAAAAATAAAATCCAAAGGACTTATTTTATACGATAATTAATGCAGACAATAGATGCATTGGCGTGTAGAACGGTCTTATTCAAAATTTTTCTTAGGATCATAGATCACCATATTCGGGACCAGTTTCGAAATCATGTACCAGACAATCTCTCTACGTCGATTTTCCTTCTACACAACGCAAGTGGTGAACTTGGATAGTGATGAGAGCTCTGGAACTTTATGAAGATAGAATTTTCTCGCTTGTGAACTCACAAATTTGAATAACCCAAGTTGGGATAAATATTTGCTTTCCCAGGTTCTTGTCTCCAACATGTTTCCCTCAATTATATATATATATATATATATAAGTGGAATAAACTTTTATAATTATATATTAATTTGTTTAAACATATATTTATGTGATTGGTTGGGACACACTTGACATAATCAGTTATGGACAATAAATATTTATCTCCTAAAGGAGATTTCATTTACAGATACAATTGTTAAGAATTTAGAAAAAAAATTTATTTATTAATATTATCTATGTTACTGAAAAAGAACAATAAACGCATGAAAAGATAAAAGATTCTTTTATTTGAATTTTCTTATAGAGCACCCATAAATATTTTCAATGATGGGTGTCTCAAAAGTGCTGGGGTCATCTAGGAAATTAATTTGGTCACTTAACTGGACAACACAATCAGGAAATGGACGCATTATGGCTGCTGCCGAAGCAAATGTAATTGACTGGTATTGTGATGTAACACCTACTGGTGTAAGGCATCCACTGGCTTTGTGGCTCTATCCAACGTTCCTAAGGGAAAGCAACAAGTCATTAAGTCGGAAAAATATTCAATGAGTATTACCAATTATATGTATATACAAATTGTTGGTAAATACTAAGAGAATTTAAATATATAGTAGTATGTATTAATATGAATGAGAATCTTTTTAGCAATTTTTTCCTTCTTTCCATTTTCAACTACATATTACACAACTAATAAGAAAAGGGAGTCAATTCTATTCCACTAATATATGTTTGAACTTTATTGGTATTGATAAATCGTTTTGACCGTGAGATCATCAGAACAAGCCCAATCTATATTGAGACCAAACTAGGTTGTCTAGACCTTGGTCCCTAGTGCCAAACCTAACTCATTAGCTAATAGCCCAACCAAAGCAAGCTAAGGTGAGCAGATAGCTTAACCTCATCTTTAGGACAAATTGATAGCTTAAGTCCCCTCATTTGAATTGGCGACTTAAAAAAGTGCCTTAAGAAACTCTTGATCTAGTGGCCTCCAAGATGCTTGGTAGCAATCCAGCACCATAGCCAAACACGACCCTTCTCTTAGGTCATACAACACCATAACACATTGAATGCATGAGCCTATATGATAGCCTAAAAGTATTAAACGCATTGGGATTAATGCAAGTTTGAAATAACTATGTAGGAATACCTTTATTAGAAGATACAAGGAATCTTAAGGATTTAAGATAACACGTCTTAAATTATTAGAAAATTTTTTTTACCTAATTTCTCCTTTTATATATACAAACCTACACTATATTATCGATAAAATTTTAAGAATAAGAATTTTGTAACTACCCATTACGTGTATTTATACGCGGCATGTACTTGTTTCTACCAAGTAAATTTCTCATAACTATGTGATACTTGATTTTAAGGGGGTGGCCAGTTGAAAGATAATTGATTATTGGGTATGATGCTACGAAGACTGGAATATCGAGATTTTCACTTACTCTAATTTGAAACATTATACATTGTTACATTATGTCACTTTTAAGAGATATTTCAATGAAGCATATCGAAATTGCAAATATAACTCTAAATGGAAGAAAGAGCTAGGGATCGTCCCTACATATTTTGGACCATCTTTTGGGTGGATGTCTATTTAAAATTGCTCCCTTGCAACTTGCTAACCATAATTAAAATATCCTTTCAACTTTTGTGAAGATTCCTTCATTTGATAATGATGGATGAACACTTAATTTATGTTCCCTCTATCATGCGATTCATACCACAAATAAGTGACCACTTTATATACACTGTTCTTATTTTTTTAATGCTTCGAACCATTTCAGAGGTCAAAATATAAACCTTTTTTTTCCTTTAAAAATTTTAGAGCGTTCGATAATTTCTAATAATAGATAATCATTATTCTTATTCGAAAGAAAGAACTTGCACTTCATAATGATTTTGTGGATCCACATTTTCATCAGACAAATAATATATGGAATAATCTAGTATTTGCCTTTAACCAATTTTTTCAAGGCATCGATTAAAGGTTAATTAAGATCACGCAATGATCCTTTATATTCCTTGAATTTCCTAACCGTACAAAATGTCCACATTAATTGCAAACGCACATTTATATATTTAGAATTCATAAATTTTCTAAGAAAATATTGCTTTTTCACCCTTAAAAAAATAGTAAAAACGTTACAATTGTAAATAGAGTCTACGCATGCATCTTGTAAAAATTTAAAGGTCAAACTACTCGGAGACTAAGCATCTGCAGAGTAAAGATAATAACGTGTATTTGCTATTACCTGCCCCATCAACCTCCAATTACTTATAGCTCTTATTGGTCAATGCAATCTTCTGAAATTACTAAAAGAAAAAAACGCTTACAATTTCAATGCACTAATTTCAGAAAATATCAAAAATAGTTCGAAAAGAATTTTTCATAAAACAAATATTAGTAATTAGGATCAATGTTTTCAGACTTAACCCAATTAATTGATACAAACATATAAGAAGGTTAAAGGTTAAAAGTTAAAAGGATAAAACTGAGTTTGATCATAGTTCAACAAGATTATACTAGAGTTGGATTCGATCGATATTATGGTCGGATTAGGTTGAATCGGATTAAATCATAACACTTTGTTTTGGAAGAGGGAAGAAAAGTAAAAGTAAAGAATTAGGAAGGAAAGAAAATGAAATATAAATATATATATGTATATAAATTTCCTTGTTTGATAAAAGGGGGAAAGAAAATGAAACGAAAGTTAATAATATAATTTTTTTATTTTGTTAGAGTACCATAAATGTCCCTATATTTTCAAATTATATATTTGATCCAAAGGTAATTATATCATTTCATTACAATTCTCTCCCAATCTTCTCTAAAATAGAGAGAATCGTTTTTAGTCTTAACCAACCAAGGGAATTGTATAATTTTCCTTCCAAATTCCTCCCCTCTCCTTTTCTTCCCTCGATCCAAACATAGCGTAAAGATTAACCCGACTTTGATAATATTGATTAGGACTACTTCTACTCCTAAAACATAAACTTTGGATAAATTCGTAGTCAGTCATAAATCACAAACTTGGCCTCTTGGCTTCTTTTTCGAAATCTAGATTTTGCGGTCATCTATCTATCTTTAGTTTGCATCTCAAGGCTATACTGAAAAATCGACTGGAATGATAGGGAAATAAGGAGCTTCCTATAATGGAACAATATGAAGTTCAATTAGATGGCTTCCTCTTCAGGATTCTCGGGGCAGTATGTACGTGATATAGTATATGGAATGCCCACAAGAATTATGATCAAAACTAGGACGACTATGTACTCTCGGCCCAATCCTTAAATGAGACGTTCATTTTAGAGAGAAAGCTTGAATTGGAAGGCCACCTCAAAGGTTTTACTATCACGTGAATTGCACGGCGATAAGCAAAAATAGATAAAATTTAGACACATAAAAAGATTTGTAACCATTGTAATAATTTTCTTAACATGATAGTATATATACTAAATACATTTTTAATACCTACCAATAAATTTTAGACACGGCATACCAATCTTAATAAATCTTTCATTCATTGAGGATTCCTTCGAGTCTTCATGGGTTTCGACATTACCAAGATAGCAGGAAAGATTTCGTATGTTGATGCTTGGAAGCAAAATCGGGGGTCTTGACTGTACCGGAGGATCGTGACTTTTGAGCATGGACTTTTTTGTTTCCTTTCCAATCGATGTAGACCAAGAAAGTAACCACCCTAACGCAGGGTGCAATTAAAACCAAACCTTACGTTTTCTAATAGGAGAACTAAAGAGTCTGGAGATGGTTACAAAACTCACCATAAATGTAAATCCAACAAAAAATTTTGATATTTTCTTCAATTTTACAACTAGTTTATTTCAAATTGAATAGGAAATGAGACTTAATTTTATTGGGAGATAGGTATTTATACCACTAAATTATAACAATCTTAGTTTATAACAAGTTTAGTTTAGATAATTGAATAAAATCAAATAAAATATTATTAAGTAACCATAAAATCAAATCGAATCTAATCAAAATAAATCGCTTTCACTTTCAAAAAATTGTTTGGTTTTTGGTTCAATGATTATAAAAGGATAAAAAGACATGGTTAGCCAAAGCTTTGAGCTCTTACGATGAGCACAAGAAGAATAAAGAAATCCATAAACCCTTAATTGTACGTAATTAAAACTTCTTAGGGAAAGGTAGGTCTACAAGTCAAATCTTAGTGAACCTTATCTCATATCTTGAATGACATACACATAAAGGTGTATGGGTTTTCGGCCCTCTTAATTTTGAGAACTTTCTAAAATTAACCTTGGAAAAAAAAATATATTTTCTTTTGAAATAATAATTTATTTCCTTATATTACCCCTCCATTCTTATACTTGCATGTGGATTTAATTAGACAAGAGGAAAAGCATATAGTATACAAGTCTTATGAGTCTGAAAGCAAAGATAGGCCCATAATTTAATAAAAAAATGTGAATATATAGAAGAAGACAGACTCTGTGGAGTCTAATTGACAATTTTTTTTATAATCAGAATCTAATCGACAGTTCACCTAACTATATAATATAATAAAATGAGAGACATCCTCTTGTGACCCACGTACTTTATTAAAAGTGATTGGGCTTAATGGAACTTTGACAGGATGTGGTTAATAGGTCCAGGTCCAGAGCCCTCTAGGACGTTTCAGTGTTGTGGAAAGTGGAAAACAGTCCGAATGACTACGACATACATACATACATATATATATATAGAGAGAGAGAGAGAGAGAGAGAGACTTGTGTCATTTTGCGACTTCTCTACCACTGTACTTTTGTTCGCTCACTTTTCCAAACGTAAGGAACACATGGTATAAAAAGTGATGATTTCAATAGTTAATTCTAGGTTGTCATCTACGCTACATTTGATCGGAAACTTTTTTAAGATGATTACAAATTATATTTTAGACATACATAGGTACCCTCCACCAATAAGGGAGGTTCTAATAGGTGGATAAAATAACCAATTATGGGTTTGCTACAGCTGATTGATTATGTATGTTGTATGAATAGATCGATTTTTCAGTTCACTTGATTCAATAACACGTTAATAGATATGATAAAAAGACTTATGAGAAGAGGAATAAGTGAACTTAATGTCTCATGATGCGTCCATGTTGAAGGTTATAATGAGTAGATTGAGTAATTTCTCGATCTGTTTTTAAATAATTTGTTATTTGACTTTCTTTAGAGAGATTTCAACAAAGTTTCCACATTTTTCTAAAAACTCAAAGAAAGTAAATTGTCCATAAAATGAGAAAATTAGCCTCATATTTATAAATTTTAGAAACTAATATCGACCGTCAAATCATTTTGAGATAAATGACTGAGATCTATTATTACTGATAATTGTAAGCCTTACAACCAATCACTTAGGGTTTTAATCGGCTAAAAGATTTGATCAAGCTCAAATTATAATTAAAGGTAGAAATATTAGTAAAAATAATTCCATAAGTTTGAATTTAAGAAAATAAACAATACAATAAAAAAATATAAAATTTTCAAATTTTAAATATATAACTCGTTATTTAACGAAAATACGTAAAATGCATTTCAATAATTAACGAATCGTTAGAGATAAATTATATATATACTAAAAATCATAAAATGATATAAATAATATTTAAGAATATTTATTTGCACTATATATGAATTTACATATAGGTAGAAATATACGTAATTACTTAAAATGTACTAAAATAATACTAAATAATTAAATAAAATTCATAATTAATTAAGAAAAAATAAATAAAAATTAGAAAAAAATAAGGAATGATCCAGATTTGAGTCGTGGCAACTAAGGAAAATAAGAAAAAAAATTAGCAAATTAAATTAGAGCAAGACAAAAAGTATATTGGATGAAGATAAGGTAGTTTTCAAATCAATTTAATATATAATAATTTCCCTAATACTCTATAAATAGCAAGAAAATTTTAGAAACTCATTTGGTCAATTTGAAGAGTGAGAAAAATAGAGAAAGGTGAAATTGAGAGTAAATTAGGATTTTATAAAAAATCATAAAAAATCTGTACAGTTGAGGCTTCTAAGGAGAATCCAAACCCAATAAGCAACTAGGAGTGGATAGCCACCACTACTGTACAATGGTGGCAGCGCCCAGGTGGGCCGATACACCCATGACCATCGACAGTGGTCGGAGCCACTCAAACCGGTAAGTTCGATTTCCAACCCAATTTTGTTTAATTTTGTAAAAATATTAAGTATTCTTAGAAAATTATGAAACTTGTTATTCTGAAATATTTTTGTATGTAGTTTTTATAAAAAAATATTATTTTGATGAAAATATATCCCGTGATATATGATCCTTAAGAAATTATGCAAAACCGAGCATGTTTCGATTTAAAAATAAATTATCTTAGGAGTACAGTTTTAAGCCCAAAATTTTTGTATAGACTATTTAGATGATATAGAATAGTGCTATAAAGCCTATTTTTAAAAATTAATTTTTAGATAATTTTTAGGCCTTAAAATAAGGCATAAAATGGGTAGTTTAGGGTTAATTAAGTAATTAAATAGTTAATTACTAATTTAGTGAATAATTATATATTTTAAGATGTTGAAATTTGATAAATTATGATACATCTAGTATTTAGGGTGTTAAATGTAATTATTAAGCTAATTATGTTGTAAATAAGTAATAGGGAAAATGGTAAATTTTAAGTTAATTTAGTAAATTATGGTAATTAGGTGTAAAATCTGATTTAGGATGAATTTAGATATTTTGAAATGATAATTGACGTTAGGAGATGGTAATTAGAGTGATAGAAATATTATATGTGTATTATGTACATAATAAGTAATAATACATAATCTGTAATTATTGGAAATATAATAAATAGAAGATATTAGAATAAAAATTGATATTATATAAATAATAGGGATATATAATAAATCTGATAGAAATCTTGAATTTATGTAATTATATGAAAAATGTAAAAATTTCTCATATCAAAAGTAAATTCGGTATACTAATAAGGATTTAAGTATACCGAATGGAATAAAATACTAACTAGGAATAATTATGGTATTTAGGATATCTGAAAGTAATGTGATTAATTTCACATTATGAGTTGAAACGAGTTGCTAAGGTTCAAGTATAAAACAGTATTTAGAAATTGGACTAGAACATAATTTAAAAATCGATATGAAAACTGAACCCGATCATAGTCTCAAACCCAAAATAATTGTAAAAGATTTAAGAACCTAGATAATTAGACATATTAAACCCTAAACCAAGGATAACAATAAGTGTGATAAGATAAAACCAACCTATAATAATTATACGAAAAAACTGAAATCACGTTTGTATTATAGGGATAATCAACCATGGCTTGAGTGAGTTAGACCTCGAGTGAGTGAATGAAGAGTCCAGGTTGGGATTAATACGTTACTATATTTTGAAGGCTTGAGATTATACTTGGTTATGCTTATTAGATAGTTGGTTATGTGCATGTACTTGATTATGAGTGATGCTATGATTCTGTTTGTTGTTTTGGCTTGTATTATATGATTTGTATAAAATGATTGATTACCCTAAACTGGACCTAATCAAATATACGACCTGTAATCATAATTAGACCTATATGGCAACCCATTAGGAGAAATCTAGGATTCTCTGGCTAAATACCGACCCCTTTAAAAGGGATAGTGCTGGATAGCATAATGGTTCCTTCTTCATCCTTAGTCGAAGTAACTGACAAGAGAGGAGATCGTAGCAAGGGTGAAGTCAATAGTTCAAAGGTAGTCGCGGTAAAAGCGATGTCCCCATTACACAAGCTTGAGTTTGGTCGTAAGCTATTGCATTAACGGCAACTCCTCAACCTAGATTAGAACGAGCACAATTTCTCTAATCTCACGACAGGCCGGTTAACGTCATGCGATGACATTTTCTTGAACATATATTACACCAAATGATTTGGTTGATAACCTTGTTTGTATTTATAGTATATTTTTAAGTCCTCAATCCTAATTTACTAAACTGTGGTTGCTCACATTCCTATAAATTTCATTGCAGGTGCTGGCCAAAAAGCGGTTTACAATTACTCTAAAGTCAGCAACTACTGAATCTTGAGAAATAAAGAAAAAATTTAAAGAACAAACATATATTTTTAAGGTTTAAGCTTTTATTTTAAAATTTTTCATTTCTGAATAATGTAATAACTAGAAAATATATTACGGTGAAACGTTGTAAAGGTTAATTATAATAACTAAGTTATAGTATATATATATATATATATATATATATTCTTACTTTCTTAGGTAAATGATTTATTTAAATTACAAACTGTTTACTTCAAAGTGGGTTAGTTGTAAACGCCTTATGTAGATCAAGTCTAAAATAGTAATTGTAAGGCCAACTTCTATTTTAAAATGGTTTGCACGACAAGACTGTTACGACTCTACTACTTCGGAGCGTGACAATAGCTATTAGATTGCTCGTGATAATTGAACTACTCATATTGATCCCTTCTTTTCTTATAGACTTAAGTTTTGGAGATGGGCTTTTAAAATGGGCCTACATAGGCCTATAAGACTTATGAAAAATTAAAACAAGCTCAACTCATTAAAAGGCCAATTCCTTAAATAAGGTTTATTTTAATCATTTTAAGGCTTACAAAGACCAAATAAAACCTAAATAAGCTACGAAAGACTTCTTTTAAATCTTTTTTTCTTGCATGAGACAACCAAGTAAGGTTGAGAGCAGAAAAGAACTTGTTGAGTAATCTCTGTTCCAAGCCTACCAAGATGAATTCCCCCAAAACATCCCATATTAAGCTTGGTTTCCTATACCCCATTACTAACCCATTAAACCAATTCATGGTATTAAATTCAACTAAAAGTCTAAACACTGAAATGACCCTTTACACCAACTAATAAGGCATAGGGCAATTAAACTATGTCATGAGGTATTGAATCTCTTCCATACCTAGTTAATAAGGATCGATCCTTACTCAACCAAAATCTAGGTTGTCGTCTCTTATTTCCCATTTTGTGTGTCTTACATATTAAACAATAATGCATTCATAATGTAAATAGCTAAAATAATAGAAGTCATTTAATAAAAGGTAAAATGCTTTAATTGCTCATTATCTAAAAAAATTAACCTAAAATATGAAATTGTGTAACTTGAGAAATAATTACGCCAAAGTAACATATTTTTAGTGAAAGGGTTTTGATATTTAATTTACTTGTTAAATCAAAACTCCCCTTCTGCTTTAAAAAAATATAGATATATCATCTTTCAGTGTTTTATTGTTATATTATAGCATCTCTATAGTGTCAAAGATAAGTGATTCAAACTTTTATGAGTTATGGTTTATTATTGGAGTATACACATAATGTTGATGCACTAGATAGCACTTTAATAAAAATTTAGTGATTAAAGGCATAATTATTACTCATTAAGCATGTTTATGCTAGCTTTAATCCATAACATAGTTTGATGGAGTACTTCATGTTACCTTGTCCATAGCTAACAAGCATGGTAAATTTTCGAATCTTGAGATCATTATGCATTTACATGAACCGCTTTACTTTGTTACCAGTAAAAGGTGACTTCTCCATAGTTCGTTCAAATCGATTATTGGAAAAGATCCAGACCTCTAGAGAAAGGTAACAATGAGTTAAGATAGGATTCATTCATCTTCTATTTAAAGATTGCATATTACTTACAACTTAATTCAAAATTAAGTAACTTGAAATATATATAGCCATGGTAAGATGTAGCTGAGTGTAAGTTATTTCAATAAACTAAGCCAAACAATCAAATTGATGATGGTATAAACATATACAAATTGATTGGGAATTTTAAAAAAATGGAAAGATACAATCATGCATGCGAATTAGTAGTCAATATAGAGCATCAAGTACCTTAACAAACACAACTAGACATTCTGATTAATTTATATTAATCTACTTATAGCACAATGAGTAAAAGGTGTCTAAATGACATATATAATAGTAAGGATTTTGGGTTTAAATCTTAAATAGGTAGATGTAAGGAAACCCTAACCAAACGTTTTAGAATTGATTAATTCGATTTAGATCTTGAAATATTTATTCAATTAAAGTGATTGAGAAAATTAGTTGATTTTAATTTTAGAGTTAGAATTAATAAAAGATTAAGGTGTCCTTGGATATTAGGAAATTAATCAATGAGATTGAATTGGGTAAGGCCATGAAAAGCTCAATCCATTAACTTGGTGCTAGTTCCATCAAAATAAAAGAGAGTTTTTGTAAGAACTTTATCTAATTAATGAAGTGTACATGTGAGTGCATGTAGCTGCACATGTAGAGATGATTAGTTTACCAGGCTTGAAATACCCAAATAGGTTCTAAAATACATATTAGACATCAATTGAGATGAATTTCAATTTTCAAATCTCTTAGAATCTACTTCTATAAATTGGGTACAAGATGTAACCTTCTACTCGTTCTAAAACTTGCCTAAATTCCATATCTTACAACTTGTAGAATTGGTAAGTTGCGGGTTTTATAATGATTCCATCTGTTCTCAATTATGAAAACCTATACCCACTATTAAGATTGACTGTATTTGTCTAAAATTAAGTAATACTACACTAAGTCCAAAATAGATGAGGTCAAACCCTTAGGAGTCCTCTAGTGTCCAATATTGACCAAGTTTCACGTCCTGCAGTGAAATTCCACACATGTGACACAACATAACATGTACTATTTACGCAACCCGTCCCTGCGCATTAAATGTTTTTTTTGTTTCTCCTTCATTCTGTCATGGCAGTTTGTGCTTCTGTTAAGTCGGTAGAGAGAAAGTGAAAGGGATATGATGTCAACTAATCAATTTTATCGCGTTATACGGAATAGTTAGTTAGGGCAAAAAATGAAAATTACAATAGATGTAATTGTAATTGCAACGGCCTCATAGAGGTATTGTTTGCTATTCCTTAATGAATAATTAACTCTTCAAATAGAAAGAGTTGAATTCTCATAAATAATCTATAAGTGATTTATTTACTTAATTATTTATTATTTTTTGAGTATCTATAACCAGATGTATCTTTCACTAATAGAAGAAAAGTAAAAAAGAGTAATTAAATTGACTCATGGTTGTGGTGGATTTTGTCATTAAGTATTTTTCTAACATTTAGCTGTATTTAAAGATTTTAATGGTACTACTATATTATATAAATAAATAAAATTTTAATAAGTAATAATGAAGAAATGTATTATTTTATATATAATAATGAAGAAACATACCTTTTTAAAAAAATATTCAGTATGTTTTTATATATAAAAAATTTTATTATTATTTATATATCACTTATCAATTTACGTACCTTGTTAGTACTATTTAATATTTTTTATTAAAGTTGCATGGAAAGCACAATGTTAAAAAATTTACCCGTCTTGATTTGAAGATTGATGAAAATTAAAATAAGAAAAACGGAAAAAAATAAAGAAAAGCGAGAGAAATAGGAGAAACTTTCCTGCTACTTTGTATACTTTTAAAGTAATAATTGTTAAAGGAAATAAAATATTGTTATTTATCAATGGATTTTTTTACCTTTTACCTTTTTTTTTTATTTTTGGCCAAAGTATCTCGTGGATTAAGGTCAAGAACGTGCAATTTCAGTTGCTATGCTAGCGTGAAAGCTAGATTCAATTAACTGTAAATGCAGCATCTACAGCCCAGGTTTATTTATTAACTGAAGCCACGAACCTAATTGTCGTCCAATTTTAAATTTAGCAATTCCACAATTATTTTATTTAAAAAGAGAAGAGAATGTAGTTGGTGACAGCTCTGAAAAATGATGGATTATACACTTTTAGTGTATATATGATATTCCCTTACAATTAATTTCACTATATTGTATAGGACATTCAACTTCTGAAGTTGTGAACTCTTTTGTATGGCAGGTGGGAAAGAAAGAGAAGGGGAAAATATAGTATAGTCACAAAAATTATGATGGAAAGAATTATGTTAAATATGTATTTCGATAAAAAGGGAATTGAAAACTAAAGGAATGTTAATCATTATAAGAGATAAAAAAAAATTAAAAAGAGATATAATATAAAGTTACTAATATACTTAAAAAATTAAAAAAAAAAAGAAGAAGAGAGAAATGGTGAAGGAGAGGGATAGAATTGGAAATACAACAATTTATTTTACTTTTCCTCTTCCAATCTATGAGAGGAAAAGAAAATTGTAACGCCAGTTTCTTTATACATTTAAAATGTGTTTAGTAGCAACCTTTATTTCAAGTAAAAATAGAAAGAGATCTCTTAAAAAAATAAATAAATAAAAGAAAATATAATTTTGACTATTATTTGGATGTCAAGAATCAAAATGGAAGGAAATATATGTAATGACAATTTCTATTATCCTTTTCCTTCTCGTCCTTGGGTGTTGAAAATCAGCATGCAATTACGTTTAATGATAAATCCACTTTTACAAATATATAAATAATGATAAATGTGGAAAACTTACCTTCTTTATTGCACACCATATTCTAATATGCTAAATCATATAAAAACCTAACATTTTTTTTTTTTTTTACCTATACCATATTAAAACCCAAGTATTAAAATTATATTAGGATCCTTCCAAGATTTCATTACCCTATTGTCAGAAATCGAGAATAATATGTATGTATGCGTGCCCTGCAACTGTGACCTTAACCTGTGGACACTAATATGCTTCGTCCACACTCAAAAATTTCCTATAAATAAGGATACACCAAAAACCAGTTTCATTCGCTTTCGAACCCGTATCATCAAAAGTTGGAAAAAACATGACTGTTCTTCGTTGTCGTGTCATATTATGTTTAGTACTTTTTTCATTGCTCTTTGTTTTACAAGAAGCAAAAGGTGATGAATCCTACAATGTCACTAGATATCTGAGAGGAAGGAAGCAATCAGGAGCATGTAACTTGTTCAAAGGAAGATGGGTTTTCGATTCATCTTATCCCTTTTACGAAAGCTGTCCATTCATCGATTCTGAATTTGATTGTATCAAGTATGGAAGACCGGATAGACAGTACCTTAAGTTTGCTTGGAGACCCGACTCTTGTAGCTTACCAAGGTACATACACAGCCCAAACCTACACGCATCATTCACCCGGTCTTTAAGCCGACTGATTCTCAAAAGCTTCTTCTTATCTCCAATTAGAAGTTTGTTTTTTTTTTCTGCTGGATTTAATTTCCGTATATCCAAATTTTCAACGTTGAATTGTAATAAATATGCAACAGTATATTATTGATAGTAAGTTTTGATAAGTACCAACTCCAAAAATCTAAGAGAAATATTTTCTATTGCAACTTTTAAGGATGGCGAAATTATAATCTTCATTATATACGTGGGGAGTCGTTTTTGGACTTTTCATATCGTTTTCACAACGGGCCATCTGTTACGTATTTATCTCTTGTACATGTTTATTGGCTTATGAGTACTTATCTTCATATGTTCAACTTTTCCTGGTGCGCGAGGGCCGAGAAGGATGCAGCTCTGGTTTAACAGTTATGAAGGTTACTGCATGACGAGGCATTTATCGCTAAGATATGTGTTTAATAATAATATCGGGTGTTGTTAATGTTGATATATATATATATATATATATTTTCATTGAGATTTTCAGGTTCAATGGGATGGATTTTTTGAGTAGATTCAGAGGGAAGAAGATAATGTTCGTGGGTGACTCACTGAGTTTGAACATGTGGGAATCGTTATGCTGTATGATTCATGCGTCGGTGCCGAATGTAAAGACAAACTTTGTGAGGAAAGAATCATTGTCTGCTGTGATTTTCGAGGTGAGTTTTTACCGTCTTTTTTGTTTCAGTTTTTTTCTTTTCCATGAAAAAAATTTAATAATATTAACACCTTGTATGATTCAATAAAACGGATGATATATATGTTTTTTAAAAAATATTAATTATATTTTTATATATTAAAATTTTTTTGAGAAGGTTATTCTTGCCCTTGGGGCGTCAAAAAGTCAAAATTTTTCTCTTCTATCAGAGGCTGAAAATGGATCCGTGACTGAGAGTGAGTGACCCTCCTGCACGATTTGTCCCTTCTTTTGCAATTTAATATTTCTATATCTCTCGTCTTTTTGAGGTTGTCCGTTTTCCAAGCTCTCTATTCTAATTTTGTTGATTTTTCTTCTTCACGTCACATGTGTTCTTCCAACTTTGCTTTTCTTGGATTTTTGTGTAATTAATCTTGTGGAAAATGGCTACTTTTAGGGTTTTTAGCACATCGTGATACATCCAAAAACTGAACCTTAGATGTCAAACTCCAAGTCCTAACAGCATCCCTTCATCATTTGCTCATAACTTTTAAATTTATCTATGTACTTTTTAAATTATCACTAAAACTTCAAATTAAAATTATCACTATAAATGGTTACTTCAGCGCTGGTATAGGGTTTTTGCAACAATTTAGAATATATATACATATTGTCAAATGTTGATGAAAAGCAATGTCACACTTTAGAAATTAAAAAAAAAAAAAAGAAAAAAAAATCTAATTGTATTTGTTCAATTGCTTCAAGAACTATCCTAATTTTTAAGTTGGTATATCGGACCTCTTTCTAAAAAAAAAAAAAATTGTTGGTTATTTGTCAATACAAATGGTGGTAACAACATTTAATTGATATTTGATGATAAAACTTAATAATTTATAATACCAATTATTCTATTAAAAAGCTTGCGAAACAGTTAAAACACATAAATAATGTCTAAAAAAAGCTATCGGCCGAATGGCATGCTAATAGCTACCAAACACGGGTAATATGAAAAGTGAAATTGATTATGAAATTTAATCTACATCCCAATAATCGCTTTCATATTATTGTTTTAGTTAGAAACTTTACGAGGAAACTACGATTCTAATTTCTGTTTATCCATAACGATTCGAGCAAGTTATTAATCATTTAATTTTACAGCCGAGCGAGCTACCGAGAACAATAATAATTCACTTAAAAAGTATGTAAATGTGTACTTGATTCCAAGAGAGCTCAAGCAGCTACTCCAATAATGGAGATGTGGTTCATACTCAAATGCAATACGTGACTTTGGTGTGCTAGTTGTAGCAGAAGCACCACTTTAGTGAAAGCCAAAAGCAGATGCTAACCACATAGTAGTTGTTAGTATTTGTCCCTTTTTTGTTGTTTTTCTATATAAGTAGATTGTCCTAGTTCGAAGGTCGAAAGATATGTGGATTTAGGGCAACTGGAGAAAAAGGTGGTGACCCCTCCATTATTGAATATTGAAAAACAAGAAAAATGATTAGATCGTCATAAAAACACCTAAAATAAGCAATAAGATTGGCAAGAAACAAGTAAGAAGCGAAAGGCAAATTTGTTTAGTTGCGTCTGCCAATTTCATATAATTCTGGACCACCCTTAACCGCACCTTACTTTGACTATTTGCATTGTGATTGCTTTATATATCACATCAATATGAACGTATAATTTTAGGATATAAATGTGAAACTTTATCTTTCCAAAACTTTTCAAAGTGCATATATAACCAACCTGTGATTAAAACCCAAATTTGAAGAAACATATAAAAGTGACGGTTCTATTGCTTTAGTAACAAAACACACACACACACACACATATATATATATATATATATATATATATATACATATGTATATCTTTAAAAGTGATGAAAGAATAAAAGCTGTGTTTTAGTAGTTTAGGAGTTTATTTGCACAACTGTGCCTATCCAAGTAGAGGAGATATTTTTAATTTACCCTATAACCTTTGCAAATACTTTTAAACTTAGTTTAGCTCACACACACACATATATATATAGTCATAATAAATATTAATTTAGCATATGACTAATATATATTTGGAAAACCTTATGCAAAGACATAATTTCTTTGGTAAAGTTCTAATACCATTGTGTGAACATGATTTTTTTTTTTTCTTCTTTTCTTTTCTTTGCTTGAATCTCGAGTGTATTATCAAATGAATTGATAGTAAACTAAGGTTAATTAGTTAGTGTCCTTACTAATTGAATGAGATAACAAATCTATATGTTTTCAACCACAAGAACTGTTTGTTATATGTCAAAATCGAAGAAGAAAAGTAAAAGAAAGCAATTGATGAAGAAAGATATCGATGTTGCTTTAGGCTTTATCCATTTCATGATGATGCGGCTGCTCTAAAAGCATCCATCAAAACCCGTATAAGATATTTCAACTTGCAATTTTTTTCTATAATGTATTAACAATTATCACGTAATATTATCTAAATTCGATAATTTTAATAAAACAAGTAAGAAAACATGCTTCATATAAAGTTTAATCAACCGTTACGATTATTCCACAAAGGTCAAAATAAGTCCGGATGAAATTGGATTATGGATGGCATATTAATCATTTTTTTGCCTCTTTCATCAATTTTTTCCCAGTTACATAATAATTTCATATTATAATTTCATTATGCGTATTAAATTAAGAAACAGCTAGTCTCTAATTTATATAAATAAAATGCTTTCTAACGTGTGAACTTAGGACGACATCCTTAATTAATATAATCTATTGCATAACTAACTGGAGATGATGAGTCAAAGCAACCATTGAGTGAGTGACAGGCTGTGATGAAGAACCCGCCAACCTAATGCCTATGTCCTGTTCTCCATGTTTCGTCTTGCACGTTATGTGTTGTTGTGCTATGCAGCTCTACATTAATTTTCTATCAATTTATAGCAATTCTTCATGTTTAGCTGTCACCTTCAGGTTTATTAACATGAGTTGGTGCATCAAATCATGACACTTTCAAATTCATAATGGATCGGCTATTTATATTATTAAGCCAAGCCATCTTGCTTAACTCTGTAGCATATAATATGTTATTTGAAAATCGTTAGTGAGACGTTATAAGTGGGTTAGTAAGAAATTGAGGATAATGATAAGTACCCCTTAGCCCATATTTTCTCGTGAAAATTGTGGGATAAATCACTTATAATTATATTAAAATTGAATCGCATTTCAATCATGAAAACAAACTCGAATACTTGCATCGATGGATTTTGTATTGGAAACTACGTGTATCATTCAAATTAATATCTGTTGAACACATTATCAACTGACTGTAGGTGATTCAATTAATTTCAATTTTGCTTAGCTTTCATTGTGAATACATCTCGAAACTAGGCAAATCCCTTTCCAAACGGTTTACAGGCCCTTTTGAAATAATGGGAAGAGCGAGAGAAATAATCCATGAAATGACCTTATGACCCACATTATTAAGTATTCATGATGTCTTTACTAATTATCCTTAAAGAAGTACAATCCATATCCAAGCCGCATGATAGAGTTATCCTTATAGCGAGTCGGAGAAAAGTGGCCTAAGGATAACCCGTTAGAGATCGTAAATTAAATCATAAGGGACGGATGTCGGTCCAACCCAATTCAAATGTATATATCCGTCCATTTTACTCTACTAGGTGTTATATCAGGATCCATCGGGTCGATAGGTGTTGCCCTCGTCATCTTGAAAAGGAATTCACGTGTATATGAAATACTCCTATATCTAAAACCGTATAAGGGTCAATTTTGAACATTGAACCAGTTCAGATTAGAAGTAGCTAGACCAAAACCGCCTCCCGAGTTATCGGGCCTAAGTGGTTCAAGGGATAAGAATCATCAAAACTCGTAGGTCAACTCACCATTGAACCAATAGATCGACCTACTAGTTCACTCTCTTAAAAAAAAAAAAAGAAAGAAGTAAAACTATTAAGTTAGAAAAAATAATTGAATGATATTCATTAAGTTATGATATGTTAAAACTATTTTCTTTATAATAGCGAATGATAATTTTCTAAAAGTAATATTATCAAATTAATGATAAAAAAACTAATTATAAGTTAATTATGTATTAGGAATATATGGAAAATTTAATTTAAGTTAATTTAAATTCATTTTGTAAATTTTATTAAATGTTAAAGACTTAAATATGAAGAAAAAATAAAATTTGAGAGAAAAAATAATAAAAAATTGAAACTATATTAAGTTAGAAATTAATAAAAAAATTATAAATTATTAATAAATTAATATAATTTTTTTGAAAAAAAAAAGAGAGAAAGAAGCCTATATGTGGAGAAAAAAAATATAAAGTTGAAATCACATTAAATCGAAAATTAATTAAAAAAATTAAAAATTATTAAAATTAATAAAAAATTAAATATTAAAAAAAACAATTCAAAAATTTACGAATTGATTCAAAACGGGGACTAATGGAGCCAATCATGATTCATTATGAAACGATGATTCCGTACCGAGAAAGCCTGTTGAACAGATCACTCATATCCATGTCTTCCTAAAACATCATGCCCATGAATATTAGGATTCGGTACGGTGTATGTAGAATTCATATTTTTAACCTAGGAGTAGATTATTTTATATTAATTTGGGTCAAGGTTTTCGTCAGCTCGGAATGCATATGATATGATATTCTTGGTGGAATGAAATGAATCTAATCTATGGTAATGTCCAATAGCAAACAGGAATTAGTGGTCACGTGAACCCATCTGATCTGTAGCCCCCATGTGAGATTGTCACGAATCACCATGATTGTCTGATAGCACCAAATTTTTCCCTTTCAACCAATAGTATTCTTTCAAAGTAAGAAAAATTGAAGAACAACTTGTAACGAACGCTAACTTTCAATTGAATCACCAAACCCCTGAAAGTAAATAACTTATTTGGATCATTAGATGTACCATCACTTTCAACTCGAGCTACGGATGACAAATTAAATCAAGTTCAATATTTGAAATATTAAATTCATTAAACTTGCGATTATAATTATAAGATGTTTAAGAAAATTTGATAAAAATTTTCAAATTAATCAAACTAATTAAGTCAAAAGTATAGAGTTTAAAATTCAATTCAATCGAACTTAAGTTAAGATTTTAAGTTTGTAAGTCCAACTACGGCTCAACAGTATACTGGTTCAACTTGGCTTAATTGGATTCATGTATAGTACTCAACACCAAACCCCAGTAATTATCTAACAGTTAAAATTTTAATTTTTCTTTTTTTTTCTGTTGGAATAAACAGTTCAAAAATGTTGTTGACACATTTTGCACAAGGTTTTTATATTATACGTTTTCTTAAAGTGTTCAAGCTCTTATTACAATAAGAAGTTACTGTCCTAGATACTTTATTAGAAATGTAATCGATACTATGAATTAACAGCCGCAGCAAATTTTTCGTAAAATATTCATTATTCATTAACTCGAAAATCTCCAAATTTTGGGGTAAACACAAATTTTACTTGCTGGATGTCTTGTTTTATGCATAAAAGCGCTAATTTGCTAGAAATGCTGTGGATGCAGAATTATGGAGTGACAGTGTATATGTATCGCACACCGTATCTAGTGGACATAGTGAAAGAAGATGCAGGACGAGTACTTAAACTGGATTCCATTGAGGCGGGAAAAGCCTGGATGGGGATGGACATGCTCATCTTCAACTCCTGGCATTGGTGGACCCACACTGGCAACTCTCAGCCGTATGTTTCATTTTCTCATCTCCCTCTTCGTTTCTTTTCTTCACCATCATCCCTCATTGCCATTTTAATACATACGTACATATATTCATGTTTTATATTCTTAAAAATATTCGCGGTGATTGCTGTAGAATACTTGTTAACGAACCAAATAAAAAAGTTTTTCACCTTTATTTACGCTTGCCTTTTCATTATGTAATTGATATTGAAAAGCGAGTTTAGTTTTCGTTTCAATACCATAACAAGTGTCACGAAGACTCCTATTAACGGGATAATTACTGCTATTCATGTGGTAAATTAATCTTCATGAATTTTAACCGTAACATCCCAAAAGCTCTTCTATTAGTAAGATATATGAGTAGGAAGAAGAACTGCATATGCGTTTAAAGAAAATTAGTTATAAGTTAATATTATTCACTCAAATTTGATGGGAGATAATTCTTACTGAATTATTCACTTCCTCTAAATCCACTTGTTTTCTTTTTATTGTTTCCAATCTCCAGAAAGAGTTAGCCCCGTGTACTACTTATTAAAAATTTTATAACCAATTAGCTTTGGATTTACCTTTTATTGGTTTTAAATTGGGTTTTGGGTAGTCAAGTAGGATTTAAAAATAAGGATATGTTGTTAAACATTGTTCAATGTTTTCTCCATCTCCATGATTCTCGAAAACTCGTAAAATTCCCGAAATTAGGATATGTTGCTATGTAATTTACTGAACATTCGTTAACAATTTGATAGTTTAGAAATTACACACAATCCGTTCTAACGTCATCATATTAGAACGATTTTGGACCCTTAAGAACGAGATCACTTATTTCATCCAAGCATGTAGTTGACTATATATATATATATATAAACATTCCGTATGCCTTTCATGTAAAACCCGAATCCACCTAAATAGGCTTTCTACAATCCCTTCCAAATCATCATTGACCTACTGCAATGGTTATGAGGGTTAATGCAATAAAGACTTCGCCAGTCAGAGAACGGACTAGACACTCCCATGCACGGGACCATAGAATCACCCCTCACCCAAATTGGTAGGATTCTAACAAGCTAATCATAAATTTTACCCACATAACAGTGGAAAATTCCTTGACATATGGTCTGGTCCAAATGCAAAGCTAACTGTCTACTTCATTCTACAATTGCTTTTAATCCTTTGAACAAGGTTTGATCACAGAGCTGCTGGGACCTGTCCACTGGAAGCCCAAAAAAAAAAAAAAAAACAAACACTTCATAAAGGACATCATTACAAATAAATTGCTCCCTCACTACTTTAGAATAGTGATTCCACTTTCCATAACTGATGAATGGAGATAATTCTATGGGGGTGGGGTGGGGTGGGGGGGTTGGGTTGGGGTGGAGGAACATATATTGGCTATATGCTGTTGAATGCGTAACACTTTTGGCAATATTGCCATTTTTTCAAAATTTATTGCCTTCCTGGTTTTCCAAATTTTATTATTACTACAAATAAGTGATAACTTAACACTGAAATGGTAGAAAATAAAAATTGATCGATATAACTTAACACTGTTAATACTTGCTAGATGCAAGAAATACTGTGCTTGATATATCTTAAGACCGCTCACTAAGTTTACTCCATGTTTCTCCAATTGCCTTGATTTTTCTTGATGAGGATGCAAGGGTGGGATTGAAGTTCCAGAGCTAGTATGTTGTCACCTTCTAGATCAAGTTTAAGAAAGGGAGATTCATTTTAAATAAGAAGGGTAAATTACATCGGTCTGAGTTTTTTATTTTGCACGCTCATCTGACTAACATGCACTAAGCCTACCTTTGTAAAATCTTCCGTTAGGGGTTTCCATGCTTTTTTGAAATTTATATTGGGATATCAATGCACTTCTAAAACTGATCAGGAAGTCTAATATTGCATAATAAGAGTACAAGTGCACAATTAAAAAATCGGAGTGTATCATCATAATTTTAAAAGTTTTCATGCGTAATTGCTGTAGTTCTAAACTCTAAAAGAAAATTTTAACAAAAGACAAGAATGGGAGAAATGGAGAAAAAAAGAATAATAGTTTGGGTTTTGATGATTATATTCAGATGGGATTATATACAAGATGGTGGTTCAATGAGCAAAGATATGGACCGGCTACAAGCATATTACAAGGGGATGAGCACGTGGGCCAGATGGATTGACCTTAATATTGACTCTTCAAAAACCAAAGTTTTCTTCCAGGGAATCTCTCCAACTCACTACCAGTAAGTGTGTTTCTTCTACTTCCACACATAGCTCTAACATTATGGCTTATAAATGCTAACGAAGCCAACTCATATCACCATGTTAATCCAGAGGCAAAGAATGGAATCAGCCTAGGAAGAATTGCAAGGGGCAGAACAAACCGGTTCTTGGGTCAACATATCCAGCTGCTGCACCTCGAGCAACTGGTGTTGTGAGCTCAGTTTTGAGCAGCATGAAGACACCAGTGTATCTGCTCGATATTACCTTACTTTCACAGATGAGGAAAGATGCTCATCCCTCAGTATACGGTACCGATCATTCTGGGAACGATTGCAGCCACTGGTGCCTTCCTGGGTTACCGGATACTTGGAACCAACTTCTATATGCAGCTTTAGTCATGTGAAAAACAAAGCTAATGTGATAGTTCATAGCTCGTGTCATATTGTTATCGGTATACAAGATTGGTCAAGGTATACAGGATAACTTCCATTGATTGATATGAAGTAAAGATGCACAGCAAGTGTAAGATATGCTTTAGATTATCCCTTGTGGACTGATGGGTCTTGAAACTAAACACATGAAGAGTTTCAATGACCAATGTATTGTGAAACCTTTCTGTCATAGCTTAGTCTTCTCCTCTTGTGATTTGTGAACAAGCAACAAATGCAAAATGAAATAAAAGATAGTTATATATCCAAAGATTCTGATTGCAATCTTCCTCAACCCCCCACCCCACCCCAACCAACATTTCATCTCACCATATAATATGGATAACTACAATGTTATTATACTGATTTAAACCACCAATAAGTTACAGATCTAATGATGTGGATCAATTTAAGATAATCGAGCCTATTACTTGTGCCTCAGTCCAGCAATGAGGACAAAACGGTCACATTAGCACTCCATGGAGAGTTGGACATAGCCACAGAACATGGAGCACATTATCAGCTATATGATATTTGCTACATGGAGAACAAGTGAATACCGTCACATAGCACTCTTGAGAAACATAGTGGTAATCTTTTTCTCATGCTTGAAGCACATATATTTAATGAATCCAGTCAGTTGTTCCAGAAGGTTCTTATATCTAGGTTAAGAGCATGAACCTATGCTAGTTCAGTCCTCCATTAGTATCTCCTATAAAAAAATGACATATGTTTCGTGCAAGTCATCTACATCCTTCATACTTATGATTTTACACCAAGTTCGTCCCTATATTAGTATCTCCTATGATTTATGACAAAAACATATAGGACTTATCAGAGGACTTAAATAATTTACTTGAAATATACAGGACCATTTAACTTTTGACGTAACCATAGACAACTAAAATGATTTTCTTAAGACAAACAAGATTTAATTGAATTTTAACACTCCTTTTGAAATGAGCTTGGGAATAGAAGTGGGTCATATGGTGGTGTGAGTGACAGTTTGTTTAATGGTTTAGGTACTATTGCATGATGGTTTGGATGATTCTTTGTAGTTGTCGGTGTATTCATCTATGTGCCTATTGCTAGGCCTGGTGGTGGCCATAGTCTTTCATGTGTGATAGTGGTCAAGGTGGGGGTTGTTTGTGGGGGGTTATTGGTGGACATGTGGAGTCTCTCTCTTGCTGTCAATTCCTTTGGGGGGATGGATCAGGATTTGCAAATCCTTCGCCTCCATCAAGAAATGGTTACTCCATTGAATAGCAAAATTTCTCGGTTCATGGATTTGCTGTTTCAATGGAATTAGCTATGAAGTCAATCAAGTGTTATGTTTGGTAGAAGAAATAAGATGGGAATAGAATGAAGATTCCACCGACTAAACATGACATTAGTGTTCTATTAAGTGGAAAATAGGTCCTTATCAACATTTTGCTGTGGCAAACCAGGCTTTAGTTACCTAAGTGGCATGTCCAAACTCATAAATCATATTCGAAATTCCCCTTACACTTCTTCCATTAATTCGATCCATCCAAAATACCAAATTCATCCCACCAACCCAAGATCAAACACTCTTTTGGGTAGTCAACCTTAAATCCGACCCCCTTTAATCTAGCTAGTAGTACCCACATCCAAAATCAAACCTCACAACACACCTGTACCTCCATCCACATAAAGCACCAAGAACAATCAACACACAACTTCAATTCCACTGCCACCAAATCAACACCACTTTCCACCTTATCACATGAAACAACCAAAAACACCTAAATGAGTTGCCCCTAGTTAAAATGACTAGAGACTTGATGATGCTCAAGGCACATCAGAGGAGCAATGGTTTTTTGTCATGTCCAATGAGCACATTTCAGCCAATTAGCCATTCTTATCCAAATTATGGTTCAACATCACCATTTAGATTCCATCTTAGCCCTCTCAAATGATTCTTATTGTTTATGCATCCTAATAGGAAGATTGGATTGATTAGTAACACTAGAGTTGATGTTCTATACCATTACCAATCATACTACCCATCCATAGTAGAAAACAACTTGCTACAAGAGTTTTTTTCTACATAGTAGTTTGGCAGAATCTATGATCTTAACAATAATCCTGAACAGAAGGAACAAGATAGCCTATGAAATTATGCTCTCAAATTTGCATCATTTTTAGTATATTGAGGCCATACAATTTTCAGCCCCAATCAAACCACTTTTCTTTTCCCCCCCAAAGCTAAGTGAAAGTTCAGTTGCAGGGATCAAGACCATCAGTCTAACCATCTGAGCTGGTATAATCGCTACTTAATCAAATCACTTCATAATCAGTTTAATGAACTACCATAATTATATGTGATAAATATTAAATTCATGGCATACCTACAGTAACAGATAAGATCTCACCCACAGGGAGCAAGCAAAGGCCATCAAAAGCATCATTTTCCAGGAAAGGTTTCAGGCTACACAAAATGAACCGGACTTGCTCAGGGACTAAACTCACTGAACTTTGGCTGCCAAAGAAGACACTTAGTTGACATTTCTTCTTTGGAAAGAGCTACATTTTTCACCCCAATCCAACAGAGACTCAAGTCACTGGAAACATCAAATCCAATCAACCATTTGACTAAATAAACCCACACTGCAATGCAGCCTGTGAAACATACTGTCAGTAAAGTATAGCATGCGGATGAAAAATTTAAAGTGCAGTAGTTGAATTTAGAAGTTCAAAAACCATGATGCACTAATGTAATATAAAGCACCTTTGGGCATGGAGGGGAAAAAAAAGGAAAAAATAAACCTACCTAAAAAGATGAGGCACAGGGAAAATGTACCCTAGTAACCTACATAAACTGCAGCGTTCACTATGTAACAATCTTCATTCTTGTCACCCATCTCCTCCACCTTCACACCACTTGAGCATATTAACCCTCCATCAACAACCTCAAAATCCATGATTTTTCCACTGAAATTTCCATATATAAATAAATAATAAATAATTATATTGATAAATGCGTATATACATATAAATAAAAAAAAAAATCTTCATGGGCATGCAGCTATATTAACTATTCACAAGTTTCAGGAAAATAATATATGGGTTTGGCTATATTTCTCCATGTAAATTCTTTCCTATATTCATTTGCAATTCCTACTAACAACAGCTGCTATTATGCTCTTAAGATTCACCTATGAACTACCGCCTACATCATTAAACATAATTCCAATTGCAAACTTAGGAGTGTTTCAAAACTCACTAGGGGAAAACAGCCTTGACTCTTTCTATGTCCAGGGATTTTTGGAGAGAATGAGGAACCCCAAGCTTGATTTGCAATTTCATCTGTTCGAATGTGACCCCAGGTATTGAACCTGCACTAATTTCATAAGAGAAATGATGCAACATTGCCAAGACAAACTAAATTCTCCAGTATGATCTACAAAAAATGGTAACAGGCCAAGATAAAATACAATTCACTGTTCCAGCTCTGATGGTACCCAGAGAGTAGAATCTACCCTTAAACATTGAGGTTCATGCTGTAACTGGACAAGACTCTGCATAAATGTGGCATACATGAAGTTTTGCCAGATTTTAAAAATATTTCCCTCAAATCAGTAATGCATGTAAGAGCCTACGACTGCACTACTTACACATGCAAGAGGTTTAACGTGCATACAAGCAATTTCCCACTTCTTTGTAGTTCTTGGCTCTTTTACTACGACTTAGTGAAAGCAAAATTAGCATCTGACAGATTTGTTTTTCTTTTTTTCCAAAACTAAATTTTTGCATGAACCTTTTCAATGACATAATTCTCTCAATGGTAAAGAATGTGTCTGATAGAGTAACCATAATGAATAGGATATGCATATTACTGACACTAGCTTTGAAGACAAGTGCATACTAAAAGATCCAAGGCTTATCATTTTGATGATTCCTATTACCTATTACGATGGTTTGATAAAAATTAATGCTTTACTTCAATTACTACGTCCATTGCACCAAATTAAAACCGATGCTTGAATTTTCTTACTGAAACTATACTATAAGCGCCATGAATCCTTCTAGCAAAGATCCCAATAATGGTCAAACCATAGCAAATATTTGAGAAGATAGCAAACACAAGTCCCCCGTTTGCCATGTATGAATAAGAGCCATAAGGGACGGCCCACATCAAATATTCATGATAAACGGCAGTATGTCATTAACTAGGACGTGGGGAAATCAAATGAAGGCAGGAATTTTCTTATCAGCCATAGAAACATGAAAGATTTGAGAATCTAGGTGGTCAAAAATTGCAAGCAACTCAGCTTTCAGATACTTGAAAGCCATTTAGCATGGAAATGAAAATCCAATGCCTGAAAGACTAAGACAGAAATTGCAATTTCTCCATCAATTTTCAGAATATTTCAGCCATTCATTCAAAAAATTGAAGACCACATTTGAGCTGATTTGTCTGATGATGAGCAGTAATACCATATCAAAACCCCAGTGCATCAAAATTCCAGGGAAAATTGTTAAAAAAGTACAGCAAATGATTCGAGGTGACATTGCCAGCATACCAGGAAGCTTTGTCCATCAAACACCATGTGTTCAATATACAAAGAAATTTCATTTCACTCACACCGTGTCCTAACTAGCACAGGGAATTCAAAAAGATTAAATTAAAGAATGACCTCTTCGAAAAGCCGGTATAGAATTGGAAGAGATGGCATCTCTGCATGCCCTCATTGCCGCTGCAGTAATGTCTTGCCTATCAAAACAAAACCAACCCCAACTCAATCAACCATAAATAAATTATATAGAAGCATATAATTTATATACATGCCAATGATCGTTTCGGGACAATTAAAGACTCAAGAAAGAAGCTTTTCACATTATTACACATGGAAACCTCAAAAAGTTCCTCTTTTCGGAACCCTTTCCCTCTGAAAAATAATCAACGGAGAGAGGTTAGAGATAGATAGTTTAAATACCCATGTTGATCATAACCCACACCCATTTCGACAAACAAGAGCTTCATGGGTGGGTTCTCCGAGGAGTCTCCGGAAGTATCTCCTTTTTGTTGGGTTTCCATGGCTGTTCGGGCACGTAATAGCGTTAAAAAGTGAGAAAACCGAGGGAGAGAGGAAGAAGAAAATGGGGTTTTGATTTTAAATTGGAGTTTGGTGGCAGGAGGGAGAGGGCTTAGAGGAAGTGAGGTGTGTTGTAGGAATGAAGAAATACAAAGTGAAAATGCCATTGCACAGAAACCGGAGCTTTCTTTTTCAGGTTTTTTACCCGCAAGCCGGAACCTGGACTGCTCTCCTCCTTACTCTTGGACCGGTGAAGTTAAGTTTTCACTTTTCAAGGCTGTTTGGGCTCTTTTCTATGTTGTTTTTTTCCATGCCCTTCTATAACCGTGATTTAGTGTTTTATATTATTAATAAACATTTTAATTCTATTTCAAAAAAAAAGGAAAAAAAATATTATTTTCAATTTTATGGAATTAGTCTTCACATAATGAGCAGTTACATATATCTCCGCCACATCTAATAACCATACCATCCTCAAAAATAATAAGAGTAACAAAAGAATTCACATAATTTAGGTGTTTTTAGATTATTGGGTTAATAAAATCAAAGACGGATTACTGGCTCAGGTCTAATTTGCTTTCATGCTTTTGCCTTTGGTTTGTGTATCATAATTCATCCCATCTTTTAAACTCTAAAATTCATTCTCGAGACTTCCGCTAATTACTCCATCCATTCCATTATATTTATAATTTTTATTATATTTTTCCAATATTATTATAATATTTATGCACTTATGGTGGGTGCAAGCTCCACTACTATTGTTTAAGTGCAATCACGAAACATCCACACTATGGATGCTATAAGAATGATAATAATTAAATAAATGAAGATACCAAAACCGCTCTATAGTCTATATCTCTTAATATTATAATAGGATTTTCCATTACCAAATTAACGAGTGATAAACTAATTGCTTCAAATCACTTTAATCGAATACGTTTTATGTGGATCAAATTTATGATGGCAGTTTCAAAACCGACTTCTATTATACAATGGCTCATACAACTTCTGTCAACCCACACATATATGTTTCATATCGATCCATAGTAATTAGTATAATAAGATGGTACTATTAAATATATTTAATTGCATAATATAATAAAATTATTAAATAAATTCAATTATATAACATGAAAATTTATAAAAATTACATAAAATAATTAAAAACAAAAAATTTAGCTGAATGTATTTGTGTAAATCTCGACTATATTGTCCAATTATCTCAAGACCAATAAGAAGTTAGCACATACTCAAGATGGGAGAAAATTTAAATGGATTTAATGAAAATTTTATTTGTATAAGATCTTGAAAGCGTTGAGGAATGAAATAAAATTAAAAAAAAAAAAGATTAATGCTCATATAGAAAAGTAGGTATATGTTTTCTCTATTCAAAACATAACTTCTCTTAGACACTTGAATTACTATATTGTTATAATTGTTTTAATTCGTGTAAAACCATAAAATTACCTCAATAGCTTCAATATAATGGACTATCTTAATAATAATATAGTATATATGAAGAGAGATAGAACCGAGAGAGGAAATATGGGGAAAAATAGAAATTAAATGGGTTGGGAAAATTATAGAAAAAAAAATGTAACTAGAAATGTGGAGACGAATAAATTTTTATTAGCTTAATAATATAGATAAGAGTTGGGGATATTAAATTTTTGTAAGATATTGAAGATTGTATCATAGAATAAAGGGGAATGAGAATTAGAGTTGAAAAAGAAAAAGAAAAGAAAACGCCTAACGGATAACCACTTGTGTGTTTTGGGTAGTAGGATTACGGAGAGTTGGAGAGGGATGACCAAAATTTTGAAGTTAGGACTCCTTTATTTGAATATTCTACTACACAATCAACTCCTACTTTAAGCAAAAACACATCTGCAATATGAGCGGAATCGAGAGGAACAAAAGAAGAGAAACTAAGAGATTAAATAAGCTGAATTGAAACAAATTAAAAAAAAAAAAAAAGACAAAGACAAAGAAAAGCGAAATTGAAATATGATTAACATATGTAGAGGGCGCACGGCCAAACAGGCTGTGGGAGAAACTCATGCTATTCCACGCCCGAGCAAAACAAAAAATGATGCCAATTTCACTGAAAAAGAAAGTAATAAGATCAATTTCATATTAAAATAATATAGAAAATTTTGTTGATGGAGGAAGATAAAAAAGCATGAATATAGAAGACCTTTTGCCCTTAAATTTTGACTTAAAGCAAGCACCTAAATTCATTTAATGACAGCCATATTTTTTTATTTAAAATGATTTTTTTAATGCGTACAACACTAAATAATATCGACATTAATATTATGTATTCATAATTTTAGACTATTTATGAAATATTGGGATTACATCAACACTCACCTCCTATGTTATATATATATATATATATATATATAACTCTTGAAGAATATTCATTAATAAAAAAAAAACAAACTTAAAGGCATGGATGAAACGTTTATATAAAAAAAAGTGCTTTTTTCTCTCTCTAATTTCATATTAAGATTGAAAAGTAAATTGCTTTTCTAAGAAAATCCACTTAAATAATAATGTATTAATAGCTAATGTAATACATGAGATAAAAGGAAAATTATATCACTTATCACAAGAATTTTTATAAAATCAAATGTAAATTACATAAAGGTGCCCATCTCTTCCACTAAATACCCTTATAACCAGTATAAAGTAGAAAACCAATATCACAAAAACTAAACTTACAAATAATATATCATTTAACAACCTCTTATATAATATATAGCATCTAATAGCCATAGTATATGTATTACGCACATATGCAACAACATAACTTCCCACAAATTCGCAATTAAAGAATCTTCCAAAGGCAAATTTCATGAATATGTCCAAACCAAAATATCAAACAACCGTAAAAAATTCTAAAAACCCTACTCAAAAAAAAAATTGTAAAATCAATGCAAAAAAGCTCAAATTGGGATAAAATTTGAACTTATTAAGAATATCCACATGATCTTAAAGGCATATCCTTGAATCATCACTCTTTTCCCAACATGAAAATCTCCACAATTATATCCCAATCTTCATGTTTCAATCCACCATAACTTATCCTTTACATCAACACAAATTTATTCCTATTAGACTTCTTTTAAATCCTAACACACTTTTGTGTAGGTAGTTTTATTTGCTTAACCTTAACATCAATCGGTAGAACAAACCCATCTTCTAAATTTCCTTAACATTGTAAATAATAATCAATGTCTAAAATGCACTCATAACAAAAATTATAAGCACAACTTCACCAATATTACTCCCTTCCGAACCTTATTTCAATGTCCTTTCACTCCCAAACCCAAACTCTGTATGGTGAAACCTTAACCCTCTCTCAGTTTACTTCCAATAAACTATTCTTTTATATTTGACCATTTTTCCTTTGTTGAGACTTAAGTCTCTACCTTTCCTCCTCTCTCTTCATTAAATTCACTAATATGTTGTAAAAGCTTCATCCTCTAATAAAAACTCTCAAACCTTTAAGAGTTTCTCAATTATCCAACTAGGGACATAAAATTGAAAATAGCATCAAATTTGGGAAGATTTGTTTCATTTCTATTGATACAATCATGAAATTGGTGGTAAAAGTTGGAAAGAGCTTGATGCAATCTACCATGGGATCTTCCCTTAGAGTTACCTAAGAAAGGGTTTGCAATTAATGAAAGTGATAGTTGGTATCTAAGAGTTATATATGGACTAGATGTATTCGATGTGTTTGTGGTGACGATTTTCTATGTAAAAATTTAAGATTTCAACCATGTAAAGGTTGCATTATTTAGAAAATAATTGGCTAATGTAAAAATTTAGAACATGGGGATAGCATCTCATTGAAATTTTTTCCTTCTTATCCATGTTCTAACGATTTTGAATTTTATACTAAGATAATATTAGTAATGTAAATGCAACTCTTAAATGGTATTCTTCCATACGTAAGCATGGGCAAATATTATTTTGGTGAAAAAAAAAGGAAAAGAAACCATCTAATATAAGGAATTGCAATGACATCCTATGCTTATGATTAAAGATAATTCTTATTGAAAAAGGCAAGTAAATATTAGTGTAATAATGTAATTTTTGGGGTATTCAAGGAGAAAATAAAAACATGTCAAATTAAAGACACGAAAAGGAGTGCATTTCTCTTTATATATATAAAAGATAATAGTCAATTTTAGAGATGAAATTAATATGAGTATTTGAACTTTCATATTTTTTCATTTTCATATATAAACTTTAAACTTGTTTATTTTAGCACCCTAATTTTTATATAAGATAAATTAGTATCTTCATTATAACGGTCGTTATTATAAAATGGTAAAATAATAATATAAGTACATCAAATTTCATTTTATTTCTATTTTAATGCTTAAACTTTATTGTTTATTTCATTTTGATAATTCAACTTTTTAAAATGAAACAAATAAGTATTTTTTATAACGTCATTATAACAAATAAACTAATTTGTCTCATTTAGAAGTTTAGAGTATTAAAATAAACAACTTTAAAATTTATATGCTAAAATAAAAAAAATATGAAAATTTAGGTATTTCTAATGGATTTATCCCATCAATTTTAGCATTGCTTAGGAAAAATACAAATACATTATAGCATTACTTCATTTTATGAAAACATACAAATGTATAAAAACAAAAAAGATACTATAACTACTATTACATGAAAAAGTAACAAGTAAATACAATAATTTCAATAAAATATATGACCTATTGCCATTTGTGATGTTAATGTTTTTTCATACACATCATATAATTTTTACAAATATCTCTCTAACTTGCATTATACGCAACATTAGTTAGATTGAAATTATTATTTTCTTATTTTTCTTGAAACTTTAGATGTTGGAACAAGAGATTGGCATTAGCATAAAGTAGAAGTAAAAAATTAAAGAGTGATAAGATGATGATTCACTTATGATATGTTTAGTTCACTAAATGGAATTAAAGGGAAATGAAATCAAAATTGAAATTCTTTAGGAATGGAATAAAGTAGCAATGTGTATTACATATACATTGTTTGGTTAGGGAAAAAAAAAGAGTAAATAAAAGGTCTTATAACATATTTGCCCTTGCCTTCTTCCTCTCTTTCTCTCTCTTTCTCTCTAAAGTTAGAAAACAAGACAATAAAGAGCCTTTCCTACTGAATATTCACATCCCCTTACCTCCCCCTTCCCCCCAACCCAACCCAACTCAACTTAACTATCTCTCTTTCCAAAAATTAGTATAATGATGTTGAGGATTAGTATATTTCTTTTCAATTTTCATAATAGTTGACTAAATGGTTCGTTATTACAAGTTAATGAAAATAAGATGAAAACATAAATTAAAACCAAATTGAAAGAATCAGGTTGTGATGAAACTTTCATTCTCTAAAATACTCATAACCATTTGAAACTTCTCTCTAGAATTTCATCAAAATTAGGTAAGATTGAGAGAAAGGAAGAGTAGAATTAGAGTTCTAGGTACTCATAGAATCAAAAAGCTACAAACTGTACTTTGATTATGAAATGCCTTAGGACTCTTATGGACGTTACAACCTACCATATATCCCTACTAGTTAGATACATGTTAGGAGACTAACTTAAATCCATAAGAGTAATTATAACCTATAATATAAGTTTAAACTAACCATATCTCCAAAAATAAATTTCAAAAGAGTAGGAAAACTCATCCACTCATCATCCTATAAACCTAAAAACAAGTATTATCTTATCATATGGGAGTACACCTTACACTCAAACATAAGAACAAAGTATAATAATCTCATGGGAGCCTAACATGCCCTGGACAATTCCAAATACCAAAAGAAACACACAAGGAGTCCATACACTTTAAATATATCAATAAGTAGTATCGGCATAGCCAAAAGTCTAATGCCCCCACTCAAATATCAATAAACCTTAGCAAAGAAATGAAATCTCCAAAAATGAAACAAAATATCTCAAACTCTAAGAAACAACCATCTACTAGCAAACCTACTCATGAACTAACTCCACTTTAGTCATCATAAAAGTACTTCATACCTTCCTCTTCATGAAAATCATCAAGAAATGGCTCATCATAAATAACATAATCATCAGTACCTATACCTAGACAAAATAAAAAGTGAGACAAATCCTAGTAAGTGATGTATAATCACAAGTCAATGCCAAGTAATCCAATTCATATACACATGATGCAACTAAAGACAAGCAACATTTTAATTATCCTGAATTTAGTCTAAAAATTAATAAATGGATACTCATTATCCTACCACACCATGATCTTATACATATAAGTATATATATATATATATATATATATATATATATACACATACATACACATACACTTATGTTTTCTTATAAGTCATTCACATCTAAAGTCTAAACTCCTTAAATCTTAGTATTCTAGTTGCATTATCCCATATGTAAATCTACTAAAGAATCCTCACATATGATCAGTAGTTGGTCCTTAAGAATTTGCCATTGTAAGCCCTTACGACAAGTTGGTAAAGCACAATCAACAAACCATTCATTTAGGTCAAACATAAGTTAGTCTTGTTAGGTTATTTCTATCCTAGCAAATACAACCATATAAACAAGCAATACATACCTAAACAGTTAGACTAACACCAATCATAAGTCTCAAATCATATCAAACATTGACATATGCACTAAACCAAAAGAACTACAATCTTAACATAGTTCCATTACATAACCAATACAAAAATTATCCACTACCTAACCCCACTACAATTCTCCTTCTCCTTCTCTTTCCACTTCTTACACTAACACTATTCTTTAACTAACACTCATGGATCTTAATAACCTTTAGTTCTTTTCTCCATGCAGTTTACTCCACATCCAGACTTCAAAAACTCCTCAATTCAATACAATATAATCTTTAAGTTTAAGCTCCTACTCCCTCTTAAGCTACTCTCATTAAGGTGCATAAAGAATTCAATTCAATTGATATTACTAAGGTTGAAAACACTTGAAAATATTAGGTTTTTGGATAGATTTAGGTATATAGAACACTTAGGCTAAGATGTGAAGTTGAAAGGGTAAAAGAAAATGAGAATCGGTGTTGGTCAAGGCAAGGCATCTAAGCTCTAACAATAATGGTGTCCAAACTCCATCCAAGAATTTGCAATTTCATAAGTCGTCTTCCTCTTTGAAATTTGTAGAAACACCCATGAAACCAATCCGAAATTTCATCCTAACATCATAACACTTCAATTTAACTCTAATGCCAACCTTAACACTCAAAATACTCCAAAACCTACATAAAAAACAACTCCACAATAGTTTAAATCTCCAAATCCTCAACAATCTTAAAAACATTTAAACTTGAAGGTGAGAAGAAAAGCATAAAGAAAACTTACTGTAGTAACTCAAACACTTGAAATGTACAAGAATGAAGTTAGGAACTACTTGAACACATTACTAAACACTTATTTAAGTCCTGAATTTGAAGAAAACCTCACCTAAACATCACCCAAAATTGGGGTGTTTTGGCTGAAATGAGCTAAAGTGAAGAAAACCAACTTAATCCTTACCTTAAACTCTTCCTTTAATTGCTCTTGGCGAGGATTAAAAAACTTTCAAATGAAAACTCTAAGAGAGTAAGCCACGATTATAAGAAATGGATGGTTTTAGGATGCTAGCTACTAAAAAAAAAAAAAAAACGAATTAACTTCATATAACCCTTCAAGACTTACCTTAATCTTCCTTTTAGTACCGTTTCTTAAGGATTTTAGATGGGAGCCATTAAGGTTATAACTACTAGCATCTAAAGGAGGAAAGGGGTTAGGGTTAAAAGAGAGCTTAAATAATTATCTACTAGAAAGGAATAACGTTTTAAGGAAGTAGTTGCCTTAAGGGAGTAAAATTTTTACTTGCACTTGGTTTTAAAATTCATTTTCCTTTGAATTAAATTTTTAGGCATTATAGATTTATTGTGCAAAGTATCAAATTGAAATTTTAAATTCAATTATACGCAGTCACTTCTAAACCACCACTAAGGGTTGATCCTAAGATGAAACCACCATTGCAATGATGTTCACCGCTATCCTTAGAAGCCATTCAATACAGCCCTATGCTTCAATAAATATCGCGATGCCTCATGGAGGCAATTAAGAAAAGAGGGAGTGAATGGATAGGTTATTCTAAGAAAAAAAAATTTTTAATTAGAATTGGGATTCTTTGGCTAATGTAAGGAATCCCTATTACATGATTTTAAGAAATAGAAATTATTAAGAATCCTGATTCTAAGGCTTATAAACAAACTAAATAACGTAATACGAAATAAGAGAAGAATGGAGTGAACACACTTTTAATGTTCATTAATTCCAATACCAAGGTTGTAAAGTACTTATGATTTTGCAAGAAGGCATGAAAAATTTTTCGAGTTAAATATATATTCCAATCTGTATTATTATCTCTTTTGATAGCAAAACCTCTACTGATTAGGTGTAAATAATTTATATCTTCAAGTTATATTAAATATTTGCTACCTAAGCTTCTTTTATAGAATTTCTTGCTTGAACTTTGGCATCAATCATGTCATTTTTAAGTGATATGTTCATGCAAATGAATAAATTGAAGTAGATTATACAACAAATATTTTACTCTACCAGTATCTCTAACTAATGATTCCAAATAAGGATTATAATACTTAGGACCATGTTTCCTCTGAGCCTCATGCATGTGGGCTTAGGAATGTGTTTTCATTTTGCATGTATAATTGATGGACTATGGGCTTTGGGAATAGGGATTATGATTGTGTGTACATAAGGTGTATGAAACTGTTTTTCTTGGTTACAATTTTTTGACTGGTTATCATGGTAGCTATATGAAATGTACAAGAAATAAATTGATATATATGTACATATTTGTATTTATAAGTTTTTTTTTCAATGGAATAAAAGTATAATATTAACCAAACAAAAAAGGGGATTAACCCTTATAACAAAATAATAGGCGAGCTAACAGCTCTCAGTCCATGAGTAGAAGCAAAAGTAGCAGAAATATTAGTTATTGGAGTTTGTTTCTCCCTATACAATCCAAGCTAAATATATTGTCCCTTAATAGATTAAGAAAAAAAGGAGGAACAACAAAACATTCTTCTAAAGCTTCTTAGTGCTACATCCACTTAGCTAACAAATCAACAACTTTATTTAATTCCGGATGAATTGATTCAATTGTCTAAAGATCCATCTTAACAGCTTTTCTCGACAAGTGATCAAGACATTGTGGTAAGGAAATTTATGATTAATATCCAGTTACAATAATGAAACAATAATTGCAGAATCACAACATAATTTAACTTTTTAGTCCAACAAATAAGAAGAAAGAAATGCCCAATAGATGACCCGAAGCTTAGTAGAAAGTATATCAAGTTTTCCTAGCTTTTGTGTCCACCCATGAATCTATCAACCTCACATGGAATCCTCCTCCTCATGGGAGAATAATTATGCAATAAACGGTTTCTATCAGACTAGATCTTTCAAAGCATAATTCCAAAATAAAAAGGAAAGGTAAGAGAAGAGCTAGACAGCTTGCTCTTCTTTATCAGAAAATTGACTTTGATCCACTCAGTGACGCCTTCCCGATTGACACTCGAGGGGAGAGGGTATAATTGCCAATGAACAATAATATCCTTAATAGGCGGATAGTCGTGAAGAGCATGCAGGATTGATTCATTTGAACCGCCACATCTTGGGTAATTCCCAAAATTAATAATTTTCCTTTGTTGAAAGAGATCAACAGTGAGAAGAGAGTGATGTACTAGTCTCCACAAAAATAATTTAACCTTGAGTGGGAAAGGGGATTTCCAAATCCAAGACCATTGATCTGAATGTACACAAGGTCTGTTATTGTTCAAGGGTGTTTGATATATATTACTTGGAGTCGGAATGAATCCACTGTTAGCATCAATGGCCCATTGATTATATATATATAAGTTAGGTTTACTATTCTTCTTAGATTTAATGAAATTGAATATCGATGATGGTTGCTAATGACGTACAACGGTACTCTTGGTGATAGCACCTTATCGGAATGAAAAGGAAGTATGAAGAGTCTTCTCAGATCAATTTTTTTAAATGGGTATGGGGAAATATGTTTGTTCTATTTTTTCCCTCCATCAAGCATGTTATCTTTAATTTAAATTAATTAATTATAAATAAAAATTGTCGTATCAAATTAGCTTTTGATTCACTGTTACATATATCACATGCAATATATTTATCTTAATAATAATTTGTACTAATTCTTAACTGGTAGTATAACGTAGAACAAATATCCACTATCCCTCAAGAGATTTCAATCATGGACCGCTATTCCATATTATTCTTTTTTCTTTTTATTTTGTATCGGTATTAAATATATATATATGTGTGTATGTATTAATAAGGGCCGGTTTTCCTATATTAAAGTCCCATACCCATTCTTGGCGTCTTATATACTCCTGATAAATTAAATACTTATTTAAATCACTAAAATTCCTCTAGTTTCCACTATCGACTTGGCAATTTTTACTTTTAACAAGAGGCTGAAACTTTACCATCTGCATTTCCCAATATCAAGCCTGTAAAGATGAAGTGAGGTCATTTTATTCAGTAATTATCAGTCCCGCAGTTTCCTTTTTTTTTATAGTTATCTGTACTTTATCTATATAAATATATTTCGATTTAGTAACTATATTGCATGTTTTAAATTTGATTAAACTTTTATATTTTATTTTTTCATACGTCACAAATACGTGCCCGCTAGTATTAACTTATTTTGAAATTTAGAATTTATAGTATAATCCTGATTTTGGTAGTAGACAAAATTTAAATGAGGCTCATTTAACGAAATTCGAAACCTCGATTTGTTTCTAGCTAGGTGTGCACTAAAATAGATTTTTGCTTAAGATTGGTAATTTAAGTCCAAACAAGGTGGAACCACATTTCCCTTAAAGAAAACTTATTTTGTGCCTTGACTTGGACTGGGCTTGTAAAAATTAATTTTCAGTAATACTTGAAAATATTACCAAAAACCGGAAATACACTAACCTATATATGCGTACTTTAACTTAAAAAATGATTTTCAACCCCGAAAACAATTATTTTCTACCATAGAAAAATTGTTTTCAACTTCAGAAAATGTTACCTTGGCTTTCTCTATTTTTATTTCTTATTCTTATTTTTTTATTTCTTTTTTATTTTCTCCAATTTTCTTATTTTTCAGGCTTTTTTATTTCGCAATTTTTTTCATTTTGTTTATTCTTTTTATTTTTAACTAGAAAATCTACCCTAGACTAGAAACCAAAAAAAAAAAAAAAAGTGCAAAATCGTAAAATCTACAGTTAGTATGTGTACAAAATACAAGTGAACACAACGATAAATATTCACCTGGGAAGTGAACTTGATACCAGAAAGAAAGTCGCATCTCAAGTCAGACTTTCTGCTAGCTTGCTAATAAAAATTAAATAAATAGTAGCTCTCTCTAGTGAGCAACTAGTTATATCTCTACAAATATTGCGAGTGCCGTTGTACTCAAAGTTGCCTAAGTTGGGTTATTTGAATCCAATTCTTCCATGGATGACATTAGCTGTCCATGACCATATTAGAAAATTCACCATCCCCTTTTCGACGGAATTTGCACTTCAAATGGTACATGCTGTGTTTTCATTATAAATCTTCATCATAGAGAGAGGTCTAAGTTGATTATAACAAGATAATAACATTGATGCATTGAATTGGGAAAAGGAATCTAATCTGACATAATTATATTAAAATCTTAATGGCATATTTGATTTATAGAATGAAATAAGATAGAGATGAAATTACGATTCTTTTAGAATAGAAAAGTAATAATTATTTTAAGATATTGTAAATAAATATAAAAATATATTATAAAAAACGAAAAAAGGACCACTTTCTTCATCTTAAAAAGAAATTATGATTTCTTATTTTTTAATAATAATATTTCACCAACCAAATGTAAAAAATAGTGGGCAAGTAAAAACTATTCTATTTCGCTCTTATCAAATTAATCAAATCAAACATGCCATAAAACTTATAGAGAGTCTAACACATGCACATTTAAGACAATTTTATCACTAATATTTCCCCTTTTTCGAAAATTTTTAGACAACCTTGGCAGTGGCTTAAAATATTTTGGTTGTCCTTCCCAAAGTCATCTGATGCATGCAACCGCATTTTTTTCTACTTAACTATTATAATAAGAGATTCTTTTAATTCAAATCTTAAGATCTATAGCCGTTCCTCCATCAACAAGTATAAGTTCATGTTTTCTGATTTAATTTTTTTAAATGGTTATTTTATTTCATTTGTCATCTTTATATGAGTCACGAGATTTTCTCTAGTTAGAATGTTGGATCTTATACTGGAGCTACATACGATTTTTTTTTTTTTTCCTGATGTAATGTTGCCCATCTTTCTAAGAGATGTGCTTGTGCCTATACTCAAGTAACTAGAGTTTTGGATTCTATTTCTCTTGGTTTATTCAACTCATATCATATGTACTTGTTTTTTTTTATATGTTTCATTGAATAAAATTCACGTCCAATGGAAAAAAGAAGGAAAAAAAGAGAATAAAAAAATATGTAATAAAAAAGAGAGGGAAAACAAATCTTTCGGTTAAATTTTACCCACCACGGAAATATGAGTCCTCCAAGATGCTTGCTATGATATTGCAGAAGGATGAGCTTCTATTTCAGGAAAAATTCCAAAATAGAAAACAATGTCATGAGAGATGATGTGGATAAAGCTACCAAGAAAGGAAAGTATTCCGTTACAATTTCGCTGGGCCAACAAATTCCACAGGCAAGTATGAAGAACATATACAACAATTTCCACTAAATTCACCATCAGCATTTGCACCTGGGACTCCATGTATTCATCCGTTTCTCCAAAAACAATAGTGTTCGAGTTTCAATTAAACGAATTAATCTCAGAAACAATATTGAATAGAGATTGGCACTAGATTAAATATATGGGATGAACTTTTCTTATAAGGTTGTACAACCGTTCATATTGTAACTCGTACAAACAAGTACTATATATATAAATATCGAGGTACAAACCACTTGATGAAAGGAAAAAGAATTATCTATAAATGAATCGCTAAAATGGCGCTCATCGAGTAAGGTAAACGATCAAATATCGTCCCAAATAAGAAAGAAAATGGATGCTCTAAATTTATTATTTCTTAAAATTTTCTCTATTTATCCCTTTTAATGCTTCGACGTGTAATTAACTACAGGCGTTATAAGGATGATAGTAACGTAAATGATGACGTCACAGGCCTGTGCAATATCTCGCGTCTTGCCTTCAGTCTGCTGTACTTCTTGCTAATTACTATCATTCCAAATCCATTCACGACAGTAATCTTGTAGACTTAAATAGACGAGCGGTGCCTGCCAGCAATCGATATTAACTTCTTATGGTACGTGGTTCTGAGAGCTCCACAGGTTCCTGCAAGAGCTCTGTATTCAAGTTTTCTGAACTGACGCCGTCTTTATTAATTAAGGTTAACAATTTTACATATATATATATATATATATATTTACACAGGCCAGACCTGCACCGACTCGAAACCATTAGATCAAAGTTCAGCATTTCATTATGTCATAACCAGCTCGCCTAAGGCCCGTTTTTAGGCTCGTGAACTGGATCTCCAAAATATATATATATATATATATATATGTGTGTGTGTGAGTGTAAGACATGTATATTATATACACATATTATATTATATATTTTAATATATATTATATATATGATATACATAATACATTAATAAGTATAATATATATGTTAATATATATAATACGTAATAATATGTATAAATATATATGTAAATTAAAAAAAAATACTAGTTCAAGCTCACCAATTCAAATAAGTCAAAAGCTTAAAATATCTAGACCTATATAAATTAACAGGTCTATTCTCAGTTCAAGCTCACTACAAGTAAATCGGTTTCATTTTGATTTCACGGTTCAAAATTAATATTTTAATAAGTATAAATTACTTTACACTTTCAAAATATGTTTAGGCATAGAATTAATCATAAATGTGATTTAACTTTTTAGATTAGGTACTTAATTGAATAAAATAATGATTTTAGGCAAATCATTAGCAAAGAGAGGAAGTATACATAAGAATAACAACTTTCAAATTAATTACGACTATAAAAGAGAAGAAATAAGTGTAAAAGTATCAATCACGTGCGTAATAATGAAGCAATAAAAGATCCAATTTGATCACGCCCTTAGTCATGGTCATGATCAAGAGAAGTTTTATCAATCCCCCTATCAATTACGGTCGTAATCCATGATTGAATAGCAAAAGGATGATCACGGCCATAGTCACGAGTGTGATAAGATTTAATAATGCGACGATAAGTTCACAGCCTCAATAATAGCCGTAATTAGTGAAGAATAATTCATTTTGAGATTATCACGTCTTAAGTCATAGGCGTAATAAGAAGGAGCATAATTATTTTTTTCGACCTTTTCACGTGAATTAGTACATGAGAAACATCAAGTGGTTCCGTGAAGGGGTAAATTCGAGTTTTTTTACGGGAAGAATATAAAAAGCTACTACATCTTGTAGAAAATAATTCTTTTCAGATATCAAATTTTAAGAAAGCAAACATCATTTAAAATAATACATCACTTGCCTACAGACATCTACATTTTTACCCATCCTTGTACCATTTCGTATCCTATATCATTTCTCCAGTGTGTACTATATTTTTCTTAGAATCATGAGAGAGAGATAACAGGAATTCGTTGTTTGTATATTCATCAAACTTCTTCAGTAAAATAAAAAAGGGTTTTTACTTTAACTATTCTATGTTCTATTTCTGTTTAATTATATTTCTTGTTAGTTTTTATCGTTGTTTTATCATATGTAAGTAATTCGTTAGGGTTTGTTTCATCAATTAGTATGATCGAGTGCCTGAAAAAAGTAATTTTCTGACGTTGTTAATTCTAATGAATGACATTTAATGAATTTAAGTACAGTGTAGTGTACTATAAGCCTCACAACTAGTCACTTAAGGTTTTGATCAGTTGAAACATTCGATCAAGCCTAAATTGTAAGTAAAGTCAGAAATATTAGTAAAAATGATCTCGTAAGTTTTAATTTAACAAAATAAGAAATAAAATAAAATGATATAAAAATTCCAAATTTTAAGTATATAACTTACTATTTATCGAAAATGCGTAAAATGCATTCCGATAATTAACGAATCGCTAGAGATAAATTATATGTATAGTAAAAATTATAGAATGACCTAAATGATATTTAGGAATATTTATTTGTACTATATATAAATTTACATGTAGGTAGAAATACGCGTAATTACTTAAAATTCTCGAAATGAGCTAAAATAATACTAAATAATTAAAGAAAATTCATAATTAATTAAGGAAAAATAAAGAAAAATCAGAAAAAATAAGGAATGATCCAAATTTAGGTCGTGACAGCTGGGAAAAATAAGAAAAAATTAGCCAATTAAATTAGAATAACACAAAAATCAAATTGGAAGAAAATAAGGCAATTGTCTAATCAAATTAATGCACAATAATTTCCCTAAAGCTCTATAAATACTCAAAATTTTTCAGAAGCTCATTTGGTCAGTTTGGAGAGTGAGAAAAATAGAGAGAGTTGAAATTGAGAGAAAACTTAGGGTTAGAAAAAAAAAAAAAGAAAACTGTACAATTAGGGCTTGTAAGGAGAACTCTGGCTCGACGAGTAGCTGGGAGTGGACGACCGCCACCATCACATGGTAGTGGCAACTCCTAGGTGAGCCAACACACCCATGGCCACCAACGGCGGTTAAAGCCACCCAAATCAGTGAGTTCGATTTTTAGCCTGATTTTATGTAATTTTGTAAAAAGAGTAAATATTCTGATGAAGTATGATACTTGTAGCATTTAGGGTATTAAATGTAATTATTAAGTTAATTATGTAGTAAATAAGTAATAGGGGAAATAATAAATTTTAAGTTAATTTTGTAAATTAGGGTAATTAGGTGAAAAATCTGATTTATGATGAATTTAGATATTTTGAAATGATAATTGATGTTGGTAGATGGTAATTAGAATGATAAAAATATTATATGTGTATTATGTACATAATAAGTAATAGTACATAATATACAATTATTAGAAATATAATAAATAGAATATATTAAAATAAAAATTGATATTATGATAATAACGAAAATATACAATAAATCTGATAGGAAACTTAAATGTATGTAATTATATGAAAAATGTAAAAATTTCTTACATTAGGAGTAAATTCAGTATATTATTAAGGATTTAAGTGTACTGAATATAATAAAATACTGACTAGCGGTAGTTATGGTATTTAGGATATCTGGAAATAAGGTGATTAATTCCACGTTATGAGTTACAACAAGTTTCTAGAGTTCAGGTATAAAGCAAAATTTAGAAATTGAATTAGAATTTAATTTAGAAATCGATGTGGAAAATAAATCTAAACCTAACCCCAAACCTAGAATAATTATAAAAGATTTGAGAACCTAGATAAGTGGATATATTAAACCCTAAACAAAACATAACAATAAGCATTATAGGACAAAACCAACTTATAATAGTTATATGAATAACTGAAACCACGTTTGTGTTATAGGGATCATTGGCGATGGCCTGAGCAAGTTGGACCTCAAGTGAGCGAGCAAGGAGTCTAGGTAAGTTAGGATTAATACAATGCTGTATTTTGGAGACTTGAGATTATGTTTGGTTGTGCTTATTTGATAGTTGGCTGTATGCATGTGCTTGATTATGAATGATGTTATGATTTTGTTTGTTGTTCTAGCTTGTATTGTATGATTTGTATAAAATGATTGATCACCCTAAACTGGACTTAACCAAATATATGACCTGTAATCATAATCGGACCTGCATGGCAACCTATTAGGAGAAACCTAGGATTCTCCGGCCAAATACCGACCTCTTCGAAAGAGATAGCGCAGCATTGCATAATGGTCCCTTTTTCATCCTTAGTCGAACTAAGTGACAAGAGAGGAGGTCACGACGAAGGTGAAGTCAATGGTTCGAAGGTAATCGCGGGAAGAGCGGTGTCTCCATTGCACAAGCTTGGGTTTGGTTGTGAGCTGTTGCATTAATGGCAACTCCTCAATCCGGATTAGAGTGGGCGCAATTTCTTTAATCTCACGACGGGCTAGATAACGTCGTACGATGGCATTTGCTTGAATATACATTGCACTTAATAAGTTTATTGATAACCTTGTCATGTTTATGGTATAATTTTAAGTCCTCCATCTTAACTTACTAAGCTGTAATTGCTCACATCCCTATAGATGTTGTACAAGTACTGGTTAAGAAGCGGCATACAACTACTCTGAAACTAGCAACTGCTAGATCCTAGAGAGTAAAGAAAAACATTTGAAGAACAAACATATATTTTTAAGGTCTAAGCTTTTATTTTAGAATTTTTCATTTCTGAATAACGTAATAACTATAAAATATATTACTGTAAAATATTGTAAATGTTAATTGTAATAACTTAATTTCAGTGTATATATATATTTTCTCACTTTCTTAGGTAAATGATTTATTTAAATTACAAATTGTTTACTTCAAAGCGAGTTAATCGTGGATGCCTTGTATAAATCGAGTTTAGGATAGCAGTTGTAAGGCCAACTTCTATCTTAGAATGGTTTACACGGTGGGGCTGTTACGACTTTATCGCTTCGGGGCGTGACAGTACGACATCGACTTAAGATGGATTTCAATAGAACATGTCGAGAGACAATTCTATTGAATAGATCTAGTTTATTGAAATAACTTACTCTTGATAAGAGAAATATTATTAGGAAGGTTGCTACATCATTAGGGAAATCAATACATTAAATTGACATTAATACAATCTTAGTTGGCAGTTAACTAGGAAAAGATTCTAATAAACATAATTAGGATTAGAAGTAATTAGTTTTGAGAAAAATGCTTATATACTGTAATTTCCTGCAGTTAACAAGTATTAGGATGAAAAGTATTTCGGTAAGATTATACTAAATGATAAAGCAAGCTTGCATGTTAATTGTACTTTCGTAATTGTTCTTCTAATCATTGTATTAATCAATTTAGATTGTAGATTAGTGTAGTTTAGTTAGTAGATTAGTGTAGTTTAGTTAACATTTAGAATCTTACTAAATGATGACTTGACGAAATTGACTATTAGATAATAAGAAAAATTATTAAGTACTAATGTTTGAGTCATTTTCCCAGTAAAGATGACTTTATACTCATCTGTGCTATAAATGATAGGTATACTTACTTGTCAAACCGAGTTAAGGATAAAATATAGGTTTATAAATTGTAAAACTCGGAAGCTTTGTTTAGAGTCGATTAAAGTTTTTGGCGTCATTACTAGGGGAAAATCGACATCATCATTAGGAACATTAGGATTCTTGTTCTTCTAGCCTTTATTTTTCTTTTTATAATTGTTAGCAGTTTAGTCGAAATACTTGTGCTCATATTTGATTATATGCTAAATTGTAGTTTATGACCCGAAGCAGCACAATTGAACTAGCTGACTTCAATCCTGAACCCAAGAGAACACTTAAAAGTAACTTATAGAAGTAAGAGCATAAAAACCGTTGAGATCCAGAATGAATAACCCATATCAAAAGGCCGACCTACCAGTAGGAAATCAGTTCTTAAATCCGGAAGATGGTATCTGAGGTGATCCACCATTGAATTTGGCCTACATCTTGATGTAAATCGAAATGTAGTACGAGCATGAATTGAGCCAAGAGTAAATCTGCTTGTAGCTCTTAGGATAATGTTGGATTATTGTAGGCTTAACTTGGATGGAGCTAGTACCAGTATAGCTCGGCCTAAAGTTCAAGCCAATGCATTTGAAATCAAGCCGATGCATTTGAAATCAACTCGAGTATTATTCAAATAATCTAGCAATGTATTTAGTTTGATGGGTTCAGTGATGAAGACCCCAACAACCATTTGCAGTAGTTCTTGGAGATATGTGATACATTTAAGATAGGTAGAGTTTCTGAGGACACTATTAGACTTAGGCTATTTTTGTTTTCACTAAAGTCTAGTGCAAAGCAGTGGCTCGACTCTATGCCATGGAATTCCATTAATACTTGGCAAGATATGGCCGAACTGTTTATGAGAAAAATATTTTCCAACCTTAAGGACAGCTAAGCTAAGGGCAAATATTTCTTCTTTTAGTCAAATAGATTTAGAGACTCTATATGAAGCATGAGAGAGGTGGAAGGAGTTGTTAAGAAAGTGTCCTCATCACGGTCTTCTGGATTGGCATCAAGTTCAGACATTCTATAATGGACTGAACTACACTACTAAGCAACTCATTGATGCAACCACTGGAGGAAGCCTAAACCACAAGTCACTTGAGCAATGCATTCAATTGTTTGAAGACATAGCCAATAATCATTATCAGTGGTCATCTACAAGAGGAAGAGAAAGAAAGTCAACAGGAAAACATGAATTGGATGCCACTACCGCTTTAGCACATAAGGTGGAAGTGTTGACAAGGAAAATTGATAGTCTCTCAATGGGTTAGAACAAAGCTTTAGCAGTTACAAGTTCAGAGTTAACTAACTCGTCCAAGATTGATCAAGTGGAGGAAGTTAACTACTTAGGGAACTCGATCAAACCTAACAATGATTCCTTCAATAACACCTATAATCTAGGTTGGAGAAATCATCCAAATTTTCGATGGGATAACAATATTGGTCAAGGTTCTAACATGCTTCCTCCTGGATTTCAGAGAGAAGTGCCACCTCCTCAAAGTAAACCAATGTCCATTAAGAAAATGTAGTCTTAATACAAACTTTTGAAGCACGTCGCCAGGCCACTGAAATTGCTTTGAGAAATCAAGGGGCCTCAATCCATAACTTGGAAAATCAAGTTAGGCAGATTGAAAAAGCACTTTCAGAAAGGGTTCCAGGATCTTTTCCAGGGAACACTGAGACCAACCCAAGAGAACAAGTTCAAGCTATAACTTTAAGACAAAGAGGAGTTGAGACTCCTCTAGTCAAGGAATGAAGTTGCATACTTTGGTAACATTGAGCTTGAGACCTTAAATAAGCATTTTTTTTTAATTTATTAGACTTTCAATTTCATTTTGTTTGTTTTGAGTACTTTGAGAATTGTTGATTTTTTAATTTTCATTAATTGTTGTTATTGTTAATGATTTGGATTGTTTTAAGTGTCTTATTTATAATTCATACACAAAGAAAGACATCATAGAGTGAAAGTCATGGCAATTCAGTGAGAAGAGAAGAATTCATGGAATGTGGGGACGTAGATGGAAAAATGGAAGCCTAATATGTATCTCGGCTGTGATAAAGGTAAGTAATTGAATTTTTTTCAAATAAAACATACACCATGGGATCAATTACAGTCATGATAAATTAATAGGGCTAATCCACCTGTCCAATACGGTTGTGATCAATCTCCTGTATACCTTAATCACGGTTGTGATCAATACCTTGAAAGTTCTTCATATCATCACGACCGTGAACTAATGAAATAATTATGAAATTTAAGGTCATAGTACTAGTCACGGGTAACATCACACCCATGACTGTAAAAGGGGGAGGGTCATGATAGTTTAAAATTTTTTGGCACTAAGTTTATCACGAGAGTGATCACGCCTGTAACAAAGCTTAAAAAGGGGATTACATCTCAACTTACGGCCGTGATCATGTTATTATCGCCCCACTATACAAGAAATTTCCCTTACTCTCTCCTCATTTCTCACATTTTAAACTTTTACCCCATGATAAAACACTCTCCAAGCCTATTCCTCATGAAAAAAACCTACACCATTTTAAAACTTACTCAATCATTCTCAGCACAATAATACGCTTCTAAGGAATGATTGCCCTCTTTCTCTTTCATTTTTCTTTATGTATATAGTGATTTATTTTATGTAATTTTAGGGTTTATCTATCTATGTTTGCTGTTATTTGTGAAAATGTTGTTATAGTAGTTTTAGGTTATTTATATCATCCTTAAACTTTGAATTTGCATGAATGCGTAGTATAAGTTGATTATTTAGAATGAAACCCTAATTCCTTTGGATAATGGTATAATTAAGGATTTTTGCAAATTGAGCCTAAGCTAATGAATTTGTCTCGTCATCATACTTACGTGTTTTGTAGAACTGCATTGCTAGTTGCTGTTTTGTACGATGGAAGTGCCATATTATGTGTAATAATGTAATGTTAAGTGTATTTAGTCAAGGGAAGACATTCATCCTTAGCTGATGTTGTGGCTCGAGTTAAGTTATGTTAAATTCATTTGTAGTGGATACTTGGAAGTTAGTTAGGACTAATCATGATTAATCAATAGATGTGTAATGTTTGTAAGCAACAAGAAGTCGAATTGGGTTTGCTTGAATTGAAGTATGCTTGAAGTTTGAACTAACAATTGATATTTCAGATGGCATTTAAACATTTAATTACTTCTCAGCATAAACAACCAAGAGCCGATAGTCTTCTTCCTCATCCTCCCTGACATTCTGAAGCTGTAAGTTCTAATTGGTCAATTACTCCACCAACCGGTATGATTAATGAGCAAGTAGACAGATTCAAGGAGTTCGCCACAAAGAAGATTATTAAGAGACATTGTGTGGTAGATTAGGACGTGCTAGGGGAGTATGGCTTAAAGATAGCCATGCAATGGTTATTAGGGAATGGACTATGGCTAAAGTTGTTTTTAGTGTAAGAAAAGACATATTGGCAAACAACCCTAGCTTTTCTCTCATCCTTTAAGATTAAGTACGAATATATTGACTCCAAGATGGACAATAAGGTGGAGTTCTTTTCATTTGGAAGGACTTACACCTTTGACATGCAGACATTCATTCGGGCAATGGGGTTATACGCCCGAGTTAAGCTTCAAGATGAGGAGTTTGTTGATTTAACTATGAACCTACCCCGTGGAACTTCAATAACCAAATTTTGGAGAGAAATCTCCAATGAAAACAACTTTAGGGTGAGTAAATCAAAAGTTTCTACCTTAAAGAAGACTAGTGCTCAAGTCTTCCATTATATTATGGTCAGGATGATCTATGGGAAGTATAAGAGCCTTGGTGTAGTGGGGGAGTATGATTATTACCTTTATATAGTGTGTTGAAGGGGTTTCCAGTGAATGTGGGCATCTTAACCGCATATGGACTTCGCTAGCAGACTTTTGATAAGAGCAAAGGTATATTCATAGGGGGAGTAATCACTAGGATTCTAAGGAATCTCAGGTTGTAGCCTACAAGTAATAGGCTGAGTGACTCTGGTGATGATCCTGAACCGCTTTTAAGAGCCCCTTTTAATCAATGGGGTATTACAAGAGTCTCGAATCCTAATTTAGATATCGAAGATCCTTGAGCTCCTAAGTTTGCACCTTTAACCTCTAGCTTCTTAGTCGGTAATCTAAAGAGAGTAGAAACCGAGGTAGCTGAGATTAAGGAAACTTAAAAGGAGATCATTGAGCTCTTGAAGAATATAGCTACTGAAGTAGGAACGGCTATACCGTCCTGTTTCCCTTATCCCCAAACTCAGGAGGACATTAGTCCCAGTTAAACTCCAGTTCCCTTACCAAGGCCAGCTCCCCAAGAAGAAGAAGGAGGAGGAGATGAAGAGTCTGAAGAAGAGGATTCTGGTGATGATGAGGATGACTCCGACGAAGTCGATAGTGATGATGAAAAAGGCACTGAAGAAGCTTAGCAAGCACCAATTGGACAAGATGCTGAGGATAGAAGTGAAGAGGAGTCTTTTAAGGAGGATGAAGATAGGTCGGATGAAGAGATAGCAGCCAATGAAGACTGACTTGTTTCTTGTTTGTTGTTCCTGTTATTTTCTTTTGACATGGGTTATTGGTTTAAGATCACTGGTTCATTAAGAGCTTACTTTTATTGATGTATATTGTTATGGAAACTCTCGTATCATGAGCTTGTCATCTTTTGTTTTGTTTTGTTGTTTTGTCTTGATGGTCGGGTGTATGTTGTTGTTCAAGTTGTCCTTGTGTTGGAAGCTATACTCTCTAATTATTTAAGAATCAATGAATTAATTGAACTTCAGGTTCAGGGAAGGCCAATTCTTGTTGTTTCTTCATTTTCATCTTTCTAGTTATTTCAGTTATATGCCTATTCTATATTTACTTCCTTTCGGCATTAAGGATAATGTCTCTCATTAAGTGTGGGGAAGGGTAAATTATGTTTATCAAAAACCTTCCACTTAGTTTGTTTGTTTTAAAGTATGACTTGATTTAATGGATTGTGGATTTGACAAAATAGCAAACAATTTGGTGAGTTAATTTTGTGCCTCACTTAATTCTTGTGAACTTAGTTTACATGATCAAGATTGTGGGATAGAATTTCAGTGAATCACACTTCCTTACTATTTAATGTATGACTTGATTTAATGGATTATGGATTTGAAAAAATAGCAAACAATTTGGTGAGTTAATTTTGTGCCTCACTTAATTCTTGTGAACTTAGTTTACATGATCAAGATTGTGGGATAGAATTTCAGTGAATCACACTTCCTTACTATTTAATGAATAAGTTTAGGGGTTTGAAGTGAATCGTAGTATTTGTTTCAAAGTTAAGTGGTTATACTTCTAAATTTTCTTAGTAGTATATCTACTTTTCGAGTACTTTTGGGAGATTATTTAATCTTGAATGAAAAGGGAAAATGAAGTAGTTCGCTTGTTGATACTTCTTGAGAATCTCTTCAAATTGGAATAAATTGAAGTGTAAGGACTGAATTAGTAAAGGTGGGCTTCAGTTCCTCAAAAAAGTGTAGTCTAACCCCGTTACTAATTTTTGTTTTTATAACTTTATAATAAGAATTTATAAGGATCAAGTTAGTAAGGGCGGGCTTTGATCCCTCAAAAGAGCGAAGTTTGACTTTGCTGCTAATCTTTGGTATTCTTATGAAAAAAAAAAAAGCGAATGCAAGGTGTAAGTCATTTTGGAGAGATTCAATGAAAAAAGTAGAAATACAGTGGAAAGATGGATGCAATATACTTTTCTTTTAGACAAGTGTTCTTAAAAAGTAATTAAAGGTTTCTTATACACTGTCGAGCCTGATTTTTCAATTTTCTATTTAAAATTGATTTCCCCATTTCCGATTAACACTAAACCCTAACCCACTTAATATTAATCCTCAATTAAAGAAATTGGGAAATTTCGATTTTTTTTTATTTATAAAAATTTTTGGAGTTGCCACCCGACCGGATTCGGAAAAAAAAAAGAAAACTATAATCAATTGAGTGAATGGATTACAATTTAGCTATCGATTTTGATTTCAATAAAAACCAGAGATTTCCGAATCGGGAGGCTAACCTATTAAACCCTAATGGGCACCACTATTTATTTGTCGAAATTAGGATTATTCTTCTAATTATCTTTTTCTACAGAAAAATAAAATAAAAATAAAAATCAAAAGAAAAAGAACCTAAGTTACTACAGATTTTATCGTCGCCTCGAAGGCACCTACGTACCCGCCAGCCGCGATTAGAAAATCATAGTTCTTTCTGAAAACCTTAGTGTATTGGTTTTTTTTTTTTTAAATCGATCGGATTTACGTTTTAATTGATTCAGTTTATTTAAAAAGAAATCTAAAGGGGCCTTAACTCTTGGATGATTTTATAAAAAAAACGAGTTATTTATTTTTTATTTCCAAGAATGAATAAATTTTTGTAAGTGAAGAAATACTAAAATCATAATGTAAAAAGAACACCTAAGTTAAAAAATAAACTAGTTTTCTATATGAGAGAACCTTAAAAAACTAATCTTTTAAAAAAATCCTAAACAAATATCTATGCATCCTTATATCTCTATATCTATATTACTACTTATTAAATAAACCTTCACTTAAATCCATGTTAAAACTAATGCTAAAGAAGTTTTCTAAACTATTATATATAAAATATATTAAATCACTTAAAGTTATAATAATAATATAATAATAAATAAATAAATAACTCCTAATATATACATACCTTATATATGCTACATTATATGGCCAATCGTTCGATAGTGCTGTTCGGTGAATTGTGGAGTTCGTGGCAATTGGCAGTGAAGATGTACTGCAACCAGAACGTAATTGCTGGCGGTGTTGGAACATTGGTCGGTAGTGCAAGGTGTATGTGATCTCTCATGATTAAGGGTGGCGAGTTGACGGAGAGCTTGTGCTTAGTTGCTGCAGCAAAGTGGAGTATGCTTTTCGTGGCTGTTGTGCCGCATAGGATTTGGAGTCGAATGTGCAGTACAATGGATCAAGCGTAATCGAGCAGTTACTGCTACAATCGGAGTCGAGCTATAGCTATTGGTTTGGATGTAGTAGCTGCCTACTTCGAGAGTCTGGGACACGATAGTGAAGCTATGATTGGGGCAATCATGTTGTTGTTATGTTGTGTCAGTGAAGCTTGGACTTACTCGATGAAATCTGTATGCAGTAGCGTAGATGGTATAGCCATGTTGCTGCTATAAGCGTGTATGGCAGGGGACGTAAGGAGTTGATTGTTGGTGCAGCAACCGTACGTGAATCGTTAAGTTAGCAGTCGACCTAAGTGATCAGTGGATAGAATGTATTTTGATCGTGGAAGTGAGTTTGGGTGTGAATTAACGTGCGGTTGTGTTTTTTTTTTTTTTTTTTATAGTGAAGAGAAGATGGTCGTTGGTGAACAGCTGTTGTGGCGTCGGACTGCTCGTGTTCTATTGTTGCAGTGTATGTACTAATTGTGAATCAGGTGCTCAGAGCATGTGTGAAGTGTGATCGGTAGAGTTGCGTCACTACTGCTTGCTATGTACTGGAGAGGACAGTATCGTGTTGCTTGATGTGGACGTGTTGGAGTGCTCTAAGTGTGCGTGATATTGTGGTGAATTGACGTGGAGATGGAACAGCGATCAACAGCGAAGCGGTTTAGTCGACGCCCATACTGATCAACGGTCTATGAAGTGCAGGGATTAGATTGCTGTTCGTGGGGATGAGGACATGTTCGAGTGATGATAGTTTGTGTAGGTTTTGACGTATGAAGCTTGCTCGGTAGAGTGTGTAATTGTAGCAAAGGTCCCCTTTTTATGCATGGGAGAAAGTTGTATATAAATTCGATTTGTTTATGATTTGATAAAAATCAAATGAGATTTTAATCTTTTATATCAATTCAAATCCAATTTGATAAAAATCAAAATAAATATGAATATCACCAATCTCTATTGCATTAGATTAAAAAATTTGATTAGATTTAAAACTAAATTTAAATCCCGTAAGATGAATCGATTGTCACAAAATAAAAGGAAGAAAACTAAAAAGGACATTTGTGCCTAGCAAGATTCGAACTTACTACTTCAAATTAAATCCAATCTAATACTCCAATACTTGTTCGTTAGGCCGTTGGCCTGTATCTTGACATTAAATACAATTAAATTGTTCTATCTAACCCAAACTAAATCGATTGAGCTTAAAGCAATTTACTTTCTAAAAATTAAAAAGAAATCTTTATAATTATTTTCTTTTTCTTTTTTTTTTGTATTTTTTATCATTTGTCAATTTTTTATTATTTTTATCTTTTTATTTTATTTTTTCCTTTAAAAATATTATAATTAGAAGAATAATACTAATTTCAATAAATAGATAATGGTACTCGTTAGGGTTTAATAGGTTAGCCTCCGAACTCGGAATCCTCTAATTCTTAATTCAAATTGAAATAAAAAACTGGTAGTCAAATCGTAATCAATCCACCTAATTGATTATGATTTTTTTTTTCTTTTTCCCTACTTCAGTCGGGTGGCGATTCTGAAAAATTATTTTCAATAAAAACCATAATTTCTTAATTTCTCTGGTTAAGGATTAATATTGAATGGGTTAAGATTTAGTATTAATTAGAAAGTGGGAAATCGAATTAAATAAAAGAAAAGAAAACCATAATCAATTGGGTGGATTGATTATGATTTGACTACTAGTTTTTTATTTTAATTTGAATGAAGAATCAGAGAGTTCCGAGTTTGGTAGCTAACCTATTAAACCCTAATAGATACCACTATCTATTTACCGAAATTAGGATTATTCTTCTAATTATAATATTTTTAAAGGAAAAAAATAAAATAAAAAGATAAAAATTGACAAATGATAAAAATACAAAAAAGAAAAAAGAAAATAATTATAAATATTTCTTTTTAATTTTTAGAAAGTAAAATGTTTTAGGGTCAATCGATTTAGTTCGATTTCGATAGAACAATTTAATTTGAAGTAGTAAATTCAAGTCTCGTTAGGCATAAATGTCCTTTTTAGTTTTCTTCCTTTTATTTTGTGAGAATCGGTTGAGCCTGCAGGATTTAAATCTAATTTTAAATCTAATCAAATTTTTTAATTTAATGCAATAAAGATTAGCGAGATTCATATTTACTTTGATTTTTGTCAAATTGGATTTGATATAAAAGATTCAAATCGATATAAAAGATTCAAATCTCATTTGATTTTTATCAAATCATATACGAATTGATTTTAAATCTCTATTAAATTAAGATTTGATATGATTTAAGATTGATTTGTTTCAAAGCTTTATATATACAACTTTCTCCCATGCATAAAAAGGGGACCCTTGCTACAATTACATACTCCGCCGAGCAAGCTTCACACTTAAAAACCTATACAAACTATCATCACTCGAACACGTCCTCATCCCCATAAACAGCAATCTAATCCCTGCACTTCACAAACCGTTGATTAGTACGGATGCCAACCAGACCGCTTCGTTGTTGATCGCTGCTCCACCTCCACGTTAATTCACCATAATATCGTCCATACTTAGAGCACTCCAACATGTCCACAGCAAGCAACGCGATACTATCCTCTCCAGTACATAGCGAGCAGCAGTGACGTAACTCCATCGATTGTACTTTACATATGCTTTGAGTACCTGATTCACAATCAGCACATACACTGCCACAATAGAACACGAGTAGTCCGATGCCACAACAGTTGTTCACCAACGACCATCTTCTCTTCACTGCAAAAAAAAAAAAAAAAAAAACACATTTACACATTAACGCATACCTAAACTCACTTCCATGATCAGAATACATACTATCTACTGGTCACCCAGGCCGACTGCTAACTTAACGATTTACGTACGGTTGCTGTACCAACAATCAACTCCCCACGTCCCCTGCCATACACACCTATAGCAGCAACACGGCTACACCATCCATGTTACTGCATACAGATTTCATCGAGCAAGTCCAAGTTTCAACTACACAACATAGCAGCAACACAATCGCCCCAGTCATAACTTTACTGTCGTATCCCAGACCTTCGAAGTGGGCACTTGCCATGTCTAGACCAATAATAGTAGCGCGACTCCAATTGCAGCAGTAACTACTCAATTACACTTAATCCACCGCACTGCATATTCGACTCCAAATCCCACGCAGTACAACAGCCACAAAAGCACACTTCGCTTTACTGCAGCAACTAAGCACAAGCTCTTCGTCAACTCGCTACTGCTAATTACGAGAGATCACATATGCCTTGTACTGTCGACTAACGTTCCAACACTGTTCGCAGTTACGTTCTGGTTGTAGTACATCTCCATTGCCGATTACCAATAAACTCCACAGTTCACGAAATAGTACTATCAAACAACTAAGATCCTTGGCCATATAATGTAGTATATATAAGGTATGTATATATTCGGAGTTTTTATTTATTTATTTATTATTATAGTGTTATTAGAACTTTAAGTAATTTAGTATAGTTTATTTATAATAGTTTAGGAAATTTCTTTAGCATTAGTTTTAACATGGATTTAAGTGAAGGTTTATTTAATAAGTAGTAATATAGATATGGAGATATAAAGATGCATAGATATTAGTTTAGGATTTTTTTTTTTAAGATTAGTTTTTTAGGTTCTCTCATATAGAAAACTGGTTAATTTTTTTAGCTTAGGTGTTCTTTTTACATTATGATTTAGTATTTCCTCACTTAGAAAAATTTATTTATTTTCAGAAATAAAAAATAAAAACTCATTTTTTTTATAAAATCACCCAAGAGTTAGGGCCCCTTTAGATTTTTTTTTTTAAAAATAAATCAAACCTGTTAAAAGGTAAATCCGGTCAATTTCAAAATTAAAAAAAAAAAAAAACCAACATACTAAAGTTTTCGGAAAAAACTACAATCGTCTAATCTTGGCTAGTGAGTATGTAGGTACCTTTGGGGCGACGATAAAATCTGTAGTAACTTAGGTTCTTTTTATTTTGATTTTTATTTTATTTTACTTTTTTTGTAAAAAAATAATTAGAAGAATAATCCTAATTTTGATAAATAAATAGTAGTACCCATTAGGATTTAATAGGTTAGCCCCCAGATTTGAAACTTTCTAGTTTTTATTGAAATCAAAGATAGATAGTTAAATCGTAATCAATCCACTCAATTGTTTATGATTTTTTTATTTTGAGGACTCCGGTTCGGTGGTGACTTAAAAAATTTTTATAAATAAAAATATAAACCAGAATTTTCCAATTTTTTTAATCGAGGATTAATATTAAGCGAGTTAGGATTTAGTATTAATCAGAAATGGGGAAATCAATTTTCAATAGAAAACTAAAAAATCAAGCTCAACATACACTTAAGGAAGTCAATGAAGTATAACTAATTATTATTGATCTATTTGACTTTGTAATTGACTTTGGACCTTTGAAAGCCTTTGTTAAATAGTAAGGATTAAGTGTGTTTTACTTTGATTAGTCTTAGAATATTGTTTTTGTATTCTAGGAACACAATGGTGTATGCACAAAGTTAAGCCATTATAGATATTTTGTCAAATGTGCAATAAATTGTTTTGAGTGTTTGCTTGAGGACAAGCAAAACTTAAGTGTAGGGAAGTTGATAAGTGTAAATTACTTTATACTTTCAAAGCATGTTTAGACATAGAATTAATCATAAATATGATTTAATCTTTAGATTGGGTATTTAATTGAATAAAATAATGATTTTAGGTAAATCACTACCGAAGGGAGGAAGTATACACAAGAATAACAATTTTTAAGTTAGTCACGGCTGTGAAGGAGAAGAAATAAGTGTAGAAGCATCAATCATAGGCGTGATAATGAAGCAATGAAGAATTCATCTTGGTTGCGCCCTCAGTCACAACCATAATCAAGGAAAGTTTTGTCAATCCCCCTGTTAATCATGGCCGTGATTGAATAGCAAAAGGATGATCACGACTATGGTTATGGGCATAATTAGATTTAATAATGCGATGAGGAGTTCACGGCCTCAATAACAGTCGTGATTGGTGAAGAATAATTCTTTTCAAGACTATCACGCCTCGAGTCACAAGCGTACTAGGATGGGTACAACTGTTCTTGTTAACCTTTTCACACGAACCAATACGTGAAAAACGTTAAGTAGTGTCATGAAGGGGTAAATTCGAATCTTTTGATGGGAAGAATATAAAAAGTTACTGCAACTTGTGGAGGATAATTCTTTTTAGATATTAAATTTTAGGAGAGTAGACATTATTTAGAACAACACATCACCTGCATACATATATCTACATTTTTACCTTTTCTTGTACCATTTTGTATCCTATATCATTTCTCAAGTATGTACTGTATTTTTCCTAAAATCACTTAAGAGAGACGACGGAGATTCATTATTCGTGTATTTATCAAACTCCTTCAGTAGAATAAAAAGGGGTTTTTACTTGAACTATTTCATGTTCTATTTCTGTTTAATTATATTTCCTGTCAGTTTTTATCGTTGTTTTATCATATGTGAGTAATTCGTCAGGGTTTACTTCATCAATTAGTATGATCTAGTGCTTAAAAAAAGTAATTTCTTGTTGTTGTTAATTCTAATGAATGACATTTAATGAATCTATGTATGGTGTAGTGTACGACATTGACTTAAGACGAATTTCAATAGAATACGTCGAGAGACAATTCTATTAAATAGATCTAATTCATTAGAATAACTTACTCCTAACAATAGAGATATTATTAGGAAAGTTGCTACATCATTAGGGGAATTGATACATTAAATTGACATTAATGCAATATTAGTTAATTGTTAATTAAGGAGATATTCCAATAAACACAATTAGGATTAAAAGTAAGTAGTTCTGAAAAGAATACTTATATACTGTAATTTCCCGCAGTTAATAAGTATTAGGATGAAAAGTATTTTGGTAAGATTATATTAAATGATAAAGCAAGCCTGCATGTTTAGTGTACTTTCGTAATTGTTCTTGTAATCATTGTCTTAATCACTCTAGATTATAGATTAGTGTAGTTTAGTTAACATTTAGAATCTTACTAAATGATCACTTGATGAAATTGACTGCTAGATAATAGAAAAAATTATTAAGTACTAGTGTTTGAGTTATTTTTCTAGTGAAGACGACCCTATACTCGTCTATGCTATAAAATGATATGTATACTTGTCCATCGAACCGAGTTAGAGATAGAATATAGCTTTTTAAATTGTAAAACTCGAAAGCTCTATTTAGAGTCGATCACTTTTCTCTATGTCTAATATTACGGTTTTACCTTATGAGGGATATCTAAATAAATAGAATCGGAATCACAAATTGAAACGACACATTGCAAAATTCAATTTTTCTATATTAAAGAACTTGTTGGTAAGGGGAAAAATTAGGAGATTATTGTAGCCAATTCAACAGATAATGTTTCTTTCTTTCTTTTTCTCTTTGTTCATTTTTAATAGAGGCCCACAACATTCGTTTCCCCATGGATTTTGTTTTTATATAAACAACTACTTATTAATAATATATAAAATGGAACGATCGTCTTCTATAACTGCTAACGTCTTGCTTCCAAAATATAAAAGATTAATAATTTTTTTTGGATTTGTTATCTTGAGAAATTACACATATTTGATAGGAAAAAAAAATTGAGAGAAACATTCTTTTTATATCGGTAATTTTAAATGTTATGTTTGAGCTATACATCAAATACCAAATTACTCTCTATATATCTCTCTCTTCCTCCCTCTTTTGTTTCTTGTTGAAACAAAAGGGCTTTTGCTAATAATATTTTAGTTGTCCTTCCTAAGACATCTGATATCACTAATATTTTAGTAGTTATGCAACTGCTATTTTCACTGTATAAGTATTACAATAGGAGATTGTTTTAATTCAAATCTTAAAATCTATAATTGTCCCTTCATCAACAAATATATGCCCTTCTTTTCTAATTTTTCAGGTATTGTCTTTTATTTCAATTGTCATCCTTATATGGGATTTTTTCCCGTTAGAGCCTTGAGTTTTATGCTACGATTGTATATGAACTTTTTTTTTCTTGATTTAATGTTGGCTATTTGTCTAAGAGAAATACCTATTTTCAAGTTAGATCTTTGAATTTCTATCTCTTTTGGTTTATTCTATCGATATCATATGTACTTGTATTCTGAGATGTTTTATTCAATGAAAATCATGCCCATTCAAACAAATAAAAAAGAAAACTAAGAATTACAAAATATGCAATAATAAAGGGAGAAAAAGGATAATCTTCAAGACAAATTTTACCCACCATGGAAATGTAAGTCTTCTAACATGCTTGCTATGATATTGTGGAAGGATGAGCTTCTCTTTAAGGAAAAACTAACAAGATAGAACACAATATCACAAGAAATGATGCCGATAAAGCTACTAAGAAAGAAAAATTCCGTTGCAATTTTGTGGGGTCAACAAATTCTACAACCAAGTATGAAGTGTAGGTACACAAATTATGGGATAAAGTTTCTCAATTGCAGTTACAAAAATGGTATAATCATGTAGATTGTAGTACATACATAATATAAATATGTTAATATAAGCTACATGTTTATACTATAGTTATAACTTATGACTTCATATAGAATTAGCTATACATAACTTCACGTAATAAAATTCGACGATACCATCAAATCTACCATAACTATTTCACCTATTACTATATGTATTCATCCATTTTTCCAAAACCATAGTGTTTGAATAACGAAGGAATCTCCACAAGAAAATTTATTAGAGATGGGAGTTAGAATAATATATACATAAATTTTTTTTACATAGAGTATATAACTATTTACAGTTTGACTCATATGAAGAAGTGGTATATCATATACATATTCGAATTTAGACCACTTGATGTACGAGAAGAAATCATTTATCACGAATCACTAAAATGGTCCCATTTAGTTTGAAGGATCGATGAGATAATTAATCAAACACCATCCTAGATCATCGTATGTGTTGCCTATTGGCTATACTTTTTGCTAATTTACTACCATTGGACACATCTAATATATCTTGTCTATTCACAACAATATTTCTATTAATACTTGAATCGACGGGCAGTAGCCGCCTAGTATTCGATGTTAATGTTTTAGAGCTAGTTGGTTCTATGAGCTCCACGAATTGCTGTTTGTAAATACATATAGTACGGTTTTACCTCACCAGCGATATGTGGAGAAACGGAATTAGAGTGACAAGTTCAAATAGCATGTTGCAAATTCATTTTCTCTATATTAAAAAATTGTTGGTGGCAAAAAAATAAACAAATAATAATAGTAAGATAGAAAAAAATAAAAAAGTAAAATAAAATAAAATATATGAGAACTTGCTGCAACCAATCATTATAGAAACAGATATACAATGTTTCTTTCTTTCTTTTTTTCTCCTTTATGTTCATTTTCAAGAGTAGCCCATAACTTTGTCTACCATTTGGATTTTTTCTTCTATTTTCGTTTTTTTTTTCCCTTATATAATTCAACAATTCCATATTAATACTATATAAAGTGGGACGATTGTCTTCTAAAAATGCTGAGCCTTGTTCCCAACTATAAAAGATAGATGATTTTTTCGGATTTGTTACCTTAAGAAATCATGCATATTTAATTTTAAAAAATAAAGAAATATAAAATTTTGATATGCTTAATATGTTGGATATGCACGACTATCTGGTGTCAATCCCATTCAAGGAATGCTTTCAGAGTATTCAATAAGGGTTTGAAAAAGAAAATTTTCATGTCATCTAACATCATCTATACATTTTATGATATATTGAGATTTTTTTTTTGTTTAGCATCTTAACAATATTCTTTAAAACAACTATATATTAATGTATTCTAAGTAATATATACTAGTTCAATAATAATTGTTTTAATTTTTCCTATTACACACTATTATGACTTCACCTATAAGCTATCGTGAGGTTTTAATAGTAGCCTTTAAGTAGGACATGTTTAACCACTTGCCTCAAATGTGGTTAATATTCCTATTTTTTATTTTTATTTTTTTTTATCCTAAAGACAATTTAGAATAACTTCTTATTGGATGAGTCCTTGCTTAATTTTCCTTTTCATTTCTAAAGGAGTGTGAATACTACCGTTATGTATTTATACTTTATATATATATATATATATATTAACTTTCATGAAATATATATAGATATGCATTATCGCACATGCACACACTATATATCAAGTTAAAATGATGAAATAATATTAATTTTGTTTTATTTGACATATATATAATTATCATAGGAGCCACATTGGCCCATGTCATGAGTTAAAAGGACTTAACTAGGAGCAACATGCCACTAAAAATAATTACCAATTAGCCATAAAAAGGAACCAATAAAAACTTCTACATATCACATTATTATTGGATCTTATCTACTATTCACTACTCTAAGCAATATACATTAACCAACCACTACAAGAAAATTTAGCAATAGAGATTGTAAATTAATAACAGTTTATAAGCATTTGTTGCAATTATCAATTCATATCGACTACTATATTTTTTAAAAAGATCAATTATAGTAGTTTTTTGTTCCCTTATTAGAGATATAACTTATACATTAGAAATGCTTTTCAAAATTTGTAATAAGAATTGTAAATATATACATACATATATATATATATAGTACAGTAATATGCGCAGTATTTTTAAACCACTATTATTAACGGTTTTAAAATACTACTTTTTAAAAAGTGTTAGCATTAACATGAGAAGTAGAGTACTCTGATTGCTATTGCTATTGTTTTCTTATTTCTAATGTATATATTTTACTAACGGTCGGTAGTTACAATTACAGAATATAATACAAGTATATGTTAATTAAGTACCAACTTAGCATATCTTCTTGTTTATGTATTACACTTTATCATTGAATAACTAAATTAATCAGATTTGTTTACAAACCATCTCTACTTTCTTTCGACACAATTAGCTCTCATGGAATTCCTCCAAGTTGCAGTAGCAAATTTCATGTGGTATTAAAGCGACCATGGTATGATCTTTTGATCATTACTTACTAATATTCAATCATTAGTGTTACAATTTTTCTTCATAATCTCTTGCATACTTTGTTTACTCATTTTAATGGACTAAATGAATAATATTAGAGATCAAGGAACTATGAATAAGTTATATATTTCATGATTCGATAATCTTGGAATGGTTTTGAGCAATATCATATTCAATGGATCAAATTTTTTGGCTTAGACCCAGTTAATTAGGATTGTTAGAGAAGCCAAACTCAAATTAGGGTTCATAGAAGGGTTTGTTCTTAAACCAAAAAAGTATACCAATGGTTGTATGCGATGGATGAGATGCAATTACCTCGTGAGATGTTAGATTTATAATTCAATGGTAAGTGATCTTTCTTAGACTTTTCTATATTTACAATCAGCAGCTAAACTATGGAATGAGATTGGCGAACAATTCGGACAAGCTAATGGTTCATTAATTTTCCATATTCAACATGAGTTTTCAAACATAAAACAAGGCAATCTGTCAATTGTTGCTTATTATAACAGACTAAAAAAATGTTAAGGTGAATTGAACTCACTATATCCTTATTAAGTCTATACTTATAATAGGATGAATAATTGTAAGTGTGGTCTTAAAGATAAACTTGTGGCATAGGAATCATAATAAAAATTGATGCAATCTTTGATAAGCTTATCATATTTATTTAAGGTAGTTAAGGATCATATTTTATCTCTAGATCCTTTACCTATTGTTAATAGAGGCTATTATTTGATCCAATAAGCAGAAAAACAACGTCAACTGATAACTTCTATATCCATTGATGAGGATTTTGTTGCTTATGTTGTTAATAGAAATTCTATAAATCACAATGTTACTTTGAAAAGGGATGTGAAAAAGAATAATGTGAAGTGTAAGCCTTGCAAAAGGTTAAGCTTGAAAATTGTTTTAAGCTTATCAAATACCCTCAGTGGTATAAAGGGAAAAGAAATAGAAAGAATAGTCGTATAGCTCAGTACGTATGATTAGAAATTCTTGATACTCCACATGATATTATTGCAATTGATGTTGAGTCTAATAATTCTTCTGGTGTTAGGCACTTTGATATGTAGATGTTTCGAGAGCTTTGCTAAGAAATAACGTGAATAATGAAAGGGAAATAACCAAGTATTGAGCAATCTCCTTGTGCAGATACTTCTTCTGCTTCCCTTACCACTTATAAGAGTCTTATGAATAATGAGATATTTACTTAGATTGTTGATTTTGAAGCTACAAACCACATAAGTCCTTTTGAAACACTTTTCCTTCATAAGCATGCACTTTTGAAACCTGTTTCACTTAGCCTACATGATGGTTCAACCAAGTTAGTACATATTATTGGTTCAGTTGCTATTAATCAAAATCTTATGCTGCACAATGTTTTCTTAGTCAATGATTTTAAACACAATCTCCTTTAATCCTTCATCTATTAAACAGCCATGATCTTGTTGCTATCTTTGACAAGACTTCATGCATCTTACTAGACAAGATAACTAAATCCTGCATAGTTACTACAAAGGCAAGTCAAGGCTTGATCCTTTTATATTCTAATGTCAGTGCGGGTAGTTCTATTGCTGTAGTTACTTCACAACATAAAAAAAATTGTTTCCTTATATTTCACATTCTTCCATTGTAACTCATGTTGATACTTTGTTGCTTCACATTCACTTAAGGAATTCTTCATGGTCTAAACTTTCCCATCTACCTCTTCACAAAAAGTTAGATATGAAAAATTTCTTCCGTAGAACTTATCATTTGGCCAAGTTACACTTATTACCATTTCTTAGAAGTGTAAATATATCGATTTCGCTTTTCAATGGTTACTTATTGATATGTGAAGTACTTATTATATCCCTTCATTGAATAGAGCTTAGTTCTTTTTTACTATTGTGGATAATTTTTCGAGATACACATGGATGTTTCTTTTGCAAAGAAAGGCAAAGGTTATTAGTAGATTCCGAACTTATCTTAGTTATCTTAAGAATCATTTTCAAGTGGGACAAAAATTTATAAGGACTGATAATGGATCAGAATTTTTATTTCATGATTGTCAAACATTACTACATGATTTAAGAATTATCCATCACAAGACTATAACTTACACACCTCAACAAAATGGAGTTGTTGAGAGTAAACATAGGCATCTCATTGAGACTTCCTAAGCTATTCAATTGTATGCTAATTTGCTTAAGGCTTTTTAGGGAGAATGTTTTGATAGCTATATATCATATAAATAGAATGCCTATGATACTTTTACAATAGAGATCTCCTTGTGAAGTCTTGTTTGGATAAGTTCCTTCTTATGATCATCTATGTATGATGAGTTGTTTGTGTTTTGCCCTGAATTTGACATCGCGAAAAGAAAAATTTGATGCTAAGGGTGTGAAGCGTGTCTTTTTAGGATATGCTAGTGGTAAAAAGGGATATACAGTAAATGATTTGGAGAGTAAGAAAATTTCCTTAAATAGGGATGTAGTTTTCTATGAGGATAAATTCCCTTTTCGTGAATTTGATGCTAATATACTTTCACTTGGTTTTCATCTCACACATAAATTTCCACTTGTCTCTTTTGATTCTTCTACTATAAATCCATTGAAACAAACACATATTACTATTCTTAATGAGTCTATTTCTTTTGCTTTTAATACTCCTATTGTTGATTGTGTTGTTCCTTTGTTGATTGATGTTGATACTCATTCACATGATACAATAGTTTCCAATATTGCTATTTTTGAAATTGCCGAAGTGTAAAGCTTTTTTAGGCCATGCAAAACTCCTTCTTAGCTTAATGATTACATCTATAAAGTTAATCATGTTTTGCTTCACTTGTCAACGATAGTTGTGCATTCTCTTACCATTTCATATCCTCTTTTTACTTCTATATCCTTTTATCATTATCCTAATGATTATATGGCTTCTTTAGCTCATGTTTTAACAACTAAGGAACCAAATCTTCTTATTCACAAGCTTTTCAAGATGAGTTATGGTAGAAGATATGAATAAAGAGTTGGAAGCCCTTAAAAATAATCATACCTGGGAACTTATCACTTTGCCCAAAGGTAAGAAAGTAATAGAGTGCAAATGGGTTTTTAAAATTAAGTAGAAGGTTGATGTTAGTGTTAAACGTTACAAAACACGATTAGTGGCAAAGGGTTACAACCAAGTAGAAGGGAAGGACTATAATGAGACTTTTTTCTCCTGTGGCTAAATTTGACACGATTGGATTATTACTTACCATTGGTCCAACTTATTCATGGCCCATTTATCAAGTTAATATTAATAACTCGTTTTTGCATGGATTTTTTTATGAGGTAATTTATATGACTTCTCCTCAAGGATATTCTAAGCCTATGCCCAGTTAAGTGCATAAGTTAGTTAAGTCACTTTATGGGCTCAAACTAGCCTTTAGGCAATGAAATATTGAACTTTATAAATTCTTACTTGCTTACAGTTTTCTTTAATGAAAGATTAACTACTCGTTATTTACTAGAGATGATTCTTTTAGGTTTCTTATTGTACTCTTATATGTAGATGATATGCTTATCATAAGCATAAGTGTTGATTCTATTTTTGCTCTTAAAGACAACTTCATTAAGTGTTTACTATTAAAGATCTTAGTGAAACTCGCTTTTTTTTTTTAGGAATTGACATTCGTAGGACTTACCATGGAATGCTTCTTCATCAATGAAAGTTCATCATAGATTTACTCTTTGATTTTGGTTTATTAGCTAGGAAACCAACTCATGTTCCATTACCTACTGGTTTGCACCTTAATGAAAGTTCTGATGAAGTGTTAGATAATCTATTAGTGTATAGAAGCATTGTTGGCAAATTGCTTTACTTGTCATTGACATGTCCTAACATTTCATATTCAATTTTCCAGCTTAGTCAGTTTCTTTCATGACGTTGCAATGTTCTTTTAAGAGCTACATTTCACCTACTAAAGTACTTAAAGGCTGTAATATCTTTAGGCTTATTTTATCCTATTGATAACTCATTGAACTTAGTTGGTTATACTAATTTTGATTAGGGAGCTTGTCATTTGTATAGAAGATTTGTGAATAGTTATAGTGTATTCCTTAGCAAAGCACTTGTTCCTTGGAAAACAAAGAAACAACACATTGTTTCTAGATCTTTTGCTGAAGCGGAGTATTGAAGTATGGTTTTTACTACTAAGGAACTTTTGTGGGTTTCTTACATATTGAAGAATCTTCATGTGACATTGTCTTTACCAGTCCCTCTCTTTTGCGATAACAAAGTTACTCATTCTATTACTAGTAATCCATGTTTGCATGGAAGAACATAACCAAGTACAATGATATTAATATTCATTTGACAAATATATGCGATCAAGTTTCATTTGGATCGTTAAAGACTCTTTATGTATCATAAAAGCTTCAACTTGTTGATGTTTTTACTAAGTTAGCATCCGAGACCTAATTGAAATCTTTTTCTTCTAAGTTAGGCCTTTGTGAGGTGACAACTTAAGGGGTTAAGGTGGGGGTGGATGTGAGAATTAGAGAGTTTTGATTGCTGTTGCTATTGCTTTTTTATTTTTGATGTACAAATTTTACTAGTTGCTGGTACTTTTGGTTAAGGAGTAGTGTACACATGTATGTTAGTTAAAAGCCAGCTTAGCATACCCTCTTGTATATATAGTACACACTATCATTGGATAACTAACTTGATAAGCTTTTTTTACAAACCATCTCTGCTTTCTCTCGACACAATTAGCTCTCATGGAATTCTTTTAAGTTGCAGTAGCAAATTCCACAATTAGTATAGTAGTAAAATATATCCAGTAAAAGGTAGTAAAATATATTTAGTAAAAGTATTTTGTATTGTAAATTATTAAAAAAAAAACTTGCACTTACATTAAGGAAAAGAAAAATAAGCACAGTGATTTTTATTAAAAAAAAAATAGAATTGTCATTGAAACTGTGCGATTGGTTCATTTTCTTACTATTTCTAATAAGGAAAATGTTAAAAAATAGGACTTTTATATACTCCCAAGAGTATTCATGTGTTAAGTAAGTACACCTATCAGTTTATAACATAGTGAATATAAGTTTAAATGTCAATCTCTTAGAGTCTTTGACTACTAATATTCACCAGGTCTCTATTACCTAACTAGCAAATTAAATTTCACGAAACTTAAAGAAGTGAATCTAAATTACTACTAAAACTAATTTAAAAATCAACTAAGACGCAATTCAAAAATTAACAAAAAGGCGATTTAATTAGAAATTAATTCAAGATTTAATGTTATACCTAAATCTTGCTTCTCCTAACTTTAACATTTGATTTTTCTAAAGATAATTTAATTTATTCTTTAATTTTTCTTGACTAGGAGAATTCTTTACTAAAGTTAATTGCTTTCTCTAGCCAATTAACCCTAACTCTAAAATCACTTATTAGAATCTCTTTTTAATAACATGATCTAAGATTTCATTATTGAACAATAAATTCTCTATGCTTTAATTTAAAATTCTAGAAGAATCTTGCAAATTATTTTTAGTCTTACAATAACCCTTATCAACTATGCCTAAATCTAATCTTATAAGGAGTCTGTCGATTCTCTTATAAGATATCAAACTCTAGATTATTACCCGCAGAAATAATAACCTAAATCATAAAGTATACATAGTTGAACTAAGAAAAGACTAAAGAATTAAATTAATCAAGCAATGATAGTATCACATAAATAGATCTCGGTTCTATAAGACCTCGATATCAAAGATCTACTCACTATACATCACAAAATAAGGATCTAAAAACAAAGAGTAGAAAATTATAGAAAACAAAATCATAAAGTTTACATAAAAATTGAATTTTGAATTCTTGATGATTCTCTTGCTCCTTAAGTGTTTTTGTCTTGAAAAGCTCTCTCTAATTCGTGTTCAACGAGTTCTTTATAAATAAACTCCTACAAGGCTTTACATAGGAAGAGATAAAAATAAATAAATAAGTTGGTTGTAAAAGATAGGATCGAGTCTTTTAGTTGTATCCTAGGTTATGAGAGTTGAAAAAATGCTTTAAATTCACGTAAAAATGATATAATCATATCGTTCAATTGTGTTAATCTTTAAACTTTTATAACTTGCTCATTTTAGCTTTGATTTAAGTGAAATTTGTTTTTATCTTCTCATTTTCTCATGGAGATCGTTTCAAAACCTAGAAAAGAAAATTTTACTCAATTAAATATTATTATCTAAAAATAAACTCAATTTTCAAGGAAAAATCATGAAAAATCACTAATTAAAATATAACCAATTTAGAACTCATTAACCTAAATTTCATTTGTCATAATATGAACATGAAGTCCCCCTATAAAGCTAAATCAACATCACATTAACAAAATTTATAAAAGACATACGATGAAACTTGAAATTTTTTTAGATATATATACAAAACCCTAATTTTTTTTAAGAAAACCCCATTTTTTAATGAAGGTCGAACAATGAAACCTTAATTTCTTTCATTTCCATAGTTAGATTAAAACCTTAATTTAGTTGAGTAATCTATCCTCTTATTGTAACACCTAAGAAGTTCAAGTCAAACATAAAATAAAATGAAGAAAATTGATTGAAATAAAAGGCAAGTCAACATTGTAATTTAATAATTTAAGTAGAGGGCATAACAGGAATTATAAAACATTACAGTTATATGATTAACCTAGCTCTAAAAGCTCTCCTTTACCATTTTCCACAAATACAAACTGGCAAAAGAGAGAGAAGAAACACACTCCTAATCGGTTGAGCAACCGTAAGTAAGACTCTAAGTAAGGCACATTACCTATCCTCCTTCTATGATTTCCGTAAGCGAATAAGAAATTTAATGTCGATTAAGATGCAAAACCATTTGTGCACCTTCAAATTTTGGGTAGAGAAAGAAATTTTACAATGGATGAAGAATCAAAGGTAAGGAAAAGCATTGAAATAAAAGGAAATTACAATCCTTGAGGAGTTATGATCAGATTTATTATTTTAGGCGGATTGTTTGGTAGTTATGAAGTAATAACAGTCGGGATTGTGCAAGATCTCATAAGGAATTGCATTAGGGATTCATTAATCAATAGGATAATACATTTACATCCTTGCAATTCTTCATCTTTTACAAAAATTTTGGATTAAAATTGTTGTGGGGATGTTTTGATGTGAATTTGGCTAAGAAGGTAAGGATTTCGGTGTTTTTGAAGTAAGTTTAAGGTTAGGATTTCGAATCTAAGGTATATAGTTATGTTTTTACAGAAAAGAGAAGATAATTCAAAGAAGCAAGATCATAGTTGAATACCACAGGCGTAGTCCTAATTGAATATCCGACTTAAGTTATCTTTGCTGGCTGCTTATGTATGTTTTAGCCTAGGGGCTTCAAGTGATAGATCCCTAGGAGGTAACCTTGATTATCATTACAATGTGTTGTTCCTAGTAGGGTTTAGCTTAAAAATGATCTGAAGTAGATTTAGGTTGATGTAGATGAGACCCGAAGTGATGCGCCTAATGTAGGATTATAGAGGGGTTCGGAGTGGTATGCTTAACTATAGGTTGTAAAGGTGCCTAAAGAAGTACACCCAATCACTAGAATGATGAGTCGAACTGTGTTGTGATAAAGGTTATGAAAACTTTCATTGTATGATGTGCGATTGGTTAATATAAAGTTAAATAAATTATTGTGTGTGATTTACTTACTTACATTTAACGCATGTGATTGTGTGTGGTTTGCTCAAATATATGTGCTTGCGTATTATGTACTAAGCTTCGGCTTCAAATGTAAGAAGTGTTGAAGTATAAAAAATCTATTAAAGTTATGAAGATACTTATGATTGCATTTAGGATGGGAAGAGAGACAATTACCTTTGTTACTTAAAGAATGACTTAGGAAAATTTGATAAGTTAGGACTTTAGTCCTATTTACTTAATAATTATTTTTTAAGAAATAACTATTTTATTCAAAAGAAATTATTACTTTATTTGAGGAATTTAAATATATGAGAATATTTAGAGCCTGTTAGAGAAATGTTTTTTATATTATAATTGACCACCCCTATAAAATTTGCAAATAATTTAGATACAAATTTTTTAAAATACTACACTTACCTCTCTACTTTTATCTTATTGGAAGCTAATGTAAGGAAAATGATAATATATCATCACTATATTATTGCCTCATCAGCATTAATAATAATTTTTATTTAAATATATACTAAATAACCAAAATTAACAAAAGAAAGTTAAAATAAGTTTTTTTAAAAAAAAAAATTATGCTGAAAATTTTCTTTGAAAGAATAATTTAATTTTATATACCCAATGTACTAACATTGACATGGCGATTCTTCTACTATAATTTTGGCCATGTCATATAGGTTAAACTTTAAAAGATTTTTAGGTTCTTTCAAGTTAAAACGAGAAAGGAAAACAAGAAAAAAAAAAATTGACGAATCACGTGAAGAGAGACGTAATTTTGTTGGCCTATGATACCGTGCAATTGTGGCGGATGACGATGTGTTGTCATCTATTTTTTTTATTAGATTAAATTATTGTAGGAGGGTTTGAAATGCCCAGGATTGTCATACCAAGTTTCCAGTTCAGGTAAAATTAACTCGAGAAATTACTTTTTTAATTTTACAAAATTTTTCTCTAATTTTTACTGAATGTTTATTTTATTTTATTTTATTTATTTGCTTAGTTATATATATAATATTGAAATAAAAATATTGATAAGGTGATAGGATGGCGATGACGCATGATCTTTTACGCTACATTAGCTATCTATTAGGTAAAAGCAGGGTATAAGTGTCTTATTTTGAAAGAAAAGGATGTTCATGTCGTTTACAAATTTGGTAAATGTAATATATCCTCCTTTTATACTAGGACTAGTCTTTCTTTATTGATTTCCACACAACAGTACATACACAGTTCTATACAGTAATGGATGGCAGCATGTGCAGCACCAGCACAGACGAGAGCGCAGCCGCAAACCTCTCCACATCATTTTTAGCGCCACCGTTAACGTTCAAGTCTCCGCCCACAAATCTCGGCCGCCGAATAGGAAGCGGGACAGGTGGTGCTGTGCTTGACTTCCAGGTGGAGTGAAGGACGAAGATTCCTTTCTGAAAGTACAAAGGAGTTGTCCCTCAGCCAAACGGTCATATTGGGGGCGCCCAAATCTACGAGAAGCACCGGCGCATGTGGCCCGGCACCTTCAGTTAGGATGATGAAGCTGCACAAGCCTATGACGTGGCAGTACAGCGGTTCCAAGGCCGTGATACAGCGGTTAATTTCAAACCCATAGACGACTATGCCGAGGCGTCGTTCCTGGAGTCCCATTCAAGGTACGAGATCGTGGACATGTTGAAGAAGCACACCTACGGCGACGAGCTAGCGCAATGCAAGAAAACCTACATGCTCGACGGGAACGGAAAGAGAATCATCAAAGATCCTAGCCGTTCTATTGGCGCGTGTCGCAATGGGAGGGCGCGTGATCATCTGTTTGAGAAAACGATGACGCCGAGTGATGTCGGAAGCTTAAACGCCTTGTTATCCCAAAGCAACACGCGGAGAAACACGTCCCAATTAGCGTCACGACAGCCAGTGTTAACGATCTCAACCGCGGCCCCAACGGCAGTCATTTGTCTACTAGTAGTACTTCTTGTAAAGGAGTACTGTTGAATTTCGAGGATGCCGGAGGCAAAGTATGGAGATTTAGGTATTCGTACTGGAATAGTAGCCGAATCCATGTCCTAACAAAAGGGTGGAGCAGGTTTGTCAAAGAGAAGAACTTCAAAGCCGGAGATACGGTTAGTTTCCACCGGTCGACTGGGCCGGACAGGCAACTCTACGTCAATTTCAAGACGAGAGGGAGCAGACCGAGCAGTTTGGTGGACGGATCAGTAACGGTTCAGCCGGTTAAACTCTTTGGAGTAAATATATTTGATGCTGGTGTTAATAGTGGTTGTGGGAATAAGAGAATTACAACGAGAGATCATAATCATCAAGTGGGCATGTTAGCATCAGGGTGTGGTAAAGAAACAGATGGTGGTTAAGGCTTTACAACATCACATGTTGCTATTATGTTGTTTGCAGTTTCCTTTTTCCCATAAATATTTGGCCGACAATCTTGTGAATAGTATGAGAGAAAACGAATAAAAGGTAGAGGCTAGGGTTTCAATATGGAAAAAGCATGTTTCATCGCCAGTTGTATTCTATACAATCTCGAATGGCTGAAATTACTAGGTGTCATTAGTCTAGTAGAACATTTCCTTTTCATTTTCCAAAAATGATAAATGGTGAAAAGTTTAACTGAAAATTATATATTCGATAAAGATTGAGTCACTTTTTCGTAAGTTGTTTGGATGGTAAAATCTAAAAAATATAATTAGTTTATGTTAAACTTTTAATAAAATTTCTCTCACTATTTATCATTATTCGAATTGTTTTGGGTACCACATTAATATTCTAAGTAACTCTTTTTCCTAACAAATCCCTTTCTTTATAAAGAGGTAATACACCAAAATTACTTAACAATTTTAAAATTTTTTTATAGTCCGATATTATTACTATTTTTTAAACTAATACAAAATATTTTTTAAAAGTTAATATGAACAATTATTTTATTATTTACGAATTATAATAATATTTTATAATGAAAAGGAAAAATACAAAAGTGTCCAAATGCCAAATTATGGCCGTTGGAATATTAAATAAGCTCGGCAACAAAAAGGCCAAATGTAGCTTGAGATTGTTACAAAATGTTGGACATACCGATCTTAACAAAATACTCTATTTGAAAAAATATAAGTTAATGAATGTCTTTTTTCTATAACCATTAAATATAAAAAAAACAGCAACACTTATAATTTATAAAAAATGAGGTTACTTAACAGTATCTTTTAGTTCTCTTTTTTTCTTCTTCTTTTACTTCTTTTCTTTTCTTTTTTCTCTCTTGCCATCTCTCTCTCTCTCTCTTTCTCTATTCCCCTCTCCTTTCTTTCTCTCGCCTCATCACCCTGATGTCTTGCAAAATGGCTAAAAAGCCATATTTATAAAGGCAGCATTTTGATTGCTTGATTCTAAGATGGTTAATTATTATTATTTTTATGGATATTTTAATAAATTTATTATATTTTATTCATTACCTATTCTAATTTCTAGAATATTTAAAGAATGTTCTTTCTTTCCATCGCTAGCATTATTAATAAAGAATAATTTATAATCGAAATTTTATTTTCCCATGTATCATTATTTTGAATGAGTTTTAATGTAATTATTAATAAAAATATTAGCAACATATAATATATAGTTAAGTTATATTAATTATTTGAGACTTACTTATATTCATCCTATATGATATTTTACTCACCAATATTAATTATTAAATCTTGTAGTTGATTCTAGAAGATTTATCTTCAGTTATATCTAAAATTATGAAATTTTACATTATAGTGATTAAACCTGATAAACTTAATATTTTTAAAAAATTTTCATAAAGGATATTAAATCTATATAGTTACTTTGTTTAAATTTTCTCATAGTCATGAGAGATTAACTTAATTCGACAAATGTTATCATAAATCATAATTTTTAGAGTGTCTTTTAAACATTAAATTTTTCAATTAATTTATTATTAATTTTTATGATTATGTATCTATGTCTAGATGTAATTTCAACATTCTCACACCTATGAATGCTTCCAATCAATATAATAAAGAAGGGATATCTGGCCAACTAGGTTTATATTAATTCGATTACTTTTACATATTATTTTGTGTCATTAGTAATACTATTATACTCATTATTCTATTATCAAGATCCATATTCTTATGGTTACTAGTAATATTAGTATAAACTATTTTACACCTATTAACTTAACTTATAAATATATTTTTTCTATAAAAGAAACAAACTACTTGAAAGCTAGCAGGTCGGAGTCATATAGCATTATATATTATATATTTTCAGATTTTCGGTTTAATTTATGAGTATAATTATTATTTATACCAAGTATACTCATAAAAATACGTGTATACTTATGTAGTAAATTATATTATATTATCTTATTTTATAGCTTAATTAACTTGTCTCTAAATTTTCGTCATATTTCAAGCTCAATTTTAGGGATTTTGAATAATTTTGTACTATATTAAGTAATGATACTTTTAGGGCAAAAATTGAGATTTTAGGTAATTATTTTCAAAATTTAACTTCATTAGATCACTTAACTAATTTTTCTATCTTAATTGTAAAGTTCGGGCTCAATCGGATAACTTTTTCTTAAAAACCCTAAATCTAAGCTTGGTTGTTCTAACCACAATTTTAAGAGCTTATATTTTTACCTCCCTTAAAAAAGTTTTATGCTCAAAATTTTAATTTTAAACATAATAACTACTTACTTATTGATAAAAACCTATTACTTACCTTTTTCTTTGAAGAGTTCCTAATGACGATTCTACATCGCTAACTTTAGTTATTTTCGTAGTTACTAATTCGATCTTTCATATAGCTTAGTGCAATGTCAATAAGATTGAGCTTAGAAAATCTAAACTTTTCTCTACCTCGAAGTCAAATGAGATGGTTGACAATTTTAATCTTTATGACGTGACCTAACTTAATAGGAACTAACATGACTCTCGATCAATAGACTCACCTTTGTATTGATATGAACTCATTACTTAACCAAACATGACAAAAGGTAAAATAATTTGGCGAGAAGAAAAGACTTAATAATTATAGATTTTCCATTCTTTACTCGATTACTCATTGTTATTGCATTTATGAAGTGTATGCTTTTCTCGTATTTTATTTATATTTTGGTTTACATCTATCAATCTTCCTCTTTTAATAGGGATTGTTGACTAGTGCTTAGGGCTTTTCTTTGATTCTCCTCCTTTTAGATTGATTTCTTATGTTGGATGTGAAGTATGTGATATAACTAGTTTAAAGTACCCATCAATTCTATTTATTGAGGTCATCAACATATATTTAGGGTATCTAGGTAGCATTCTTGTGTTAGGTATTTGTTATGATATTAGACGGTTTATACTATGCTAGAGGTTTGATCTATAATAATTCATAGTTCTAGCAAAACACTTTTAAGTTGCATTAAGATTTAACCTATCAATTAACATGATAGGGTTACTATTTTTAAGGTTACTTCCAACATCAATCTCTGTCTTTCCTTATTGTCAGAGTATTATGGGGTTAACTTTAATGTCTTCTAACAGATTGATTTGCTTGGTTATCGTGAAATTATAAACTACTACTAAGTTAACAATTTAGTTTTCTTGCTTTACTAGTTCTATAGGTGATAAGAATAGCATCCTATGTTTAGGTTTTAAGTTATTTCCTGATATTACATCAATCATTCTTATGAGTTAAGCTTGTAAATAATGACTATTGTATGCATGCACTTTTATTAACAATATATATTTACTTTAGAATATAACATACGATTTTATTTGTACATTTTCATGACGTAAAATATAAAGAAACTATGAACCTCATGACAATAGTGATTCAACATTTATATGAAATATAGTTAACATACGCAACAAATTGTACCTATGGAATAGTAATTTATAATCAAAGTTACGATATTGCATTCATGTAAATATTTCTATGTTATTGCATATTTCAAATTCAATAATCAAGTATTAACTCCTAAAACTAACATGAAATTATATATATGTACATAATAATTTCTATAATTAAGCAACATATATTTTTACTTCTATAATTACGCAATATTTTTACGCAAATCTAGTTTATTAGCAAGCAATTTCTTATTTTATTCTTAAATATCTTATAGTTAAGTTCTAATTTTTATAAGATCCCTAGTCTTATATACATTGTACTTGCTTAGCATTTATTTATCATTATACGATTTAATTTTACAATTCCTAAGTCAATAGTATCTTAAGTGGATAAAAAAGATATAAATTCTAAATTTCCCATACAAAATACTAAATTAACATTTTTTAATGTTTCTCTCCTAATGTCAAATATGAGGACTTCTATAATTCTTAGATTATCAACAAACATTTTAGCTACAAAAACCTATTTTATAGTTGTAATAGAATGTATTTAAAGTATACAAGAAGTATATGTTAAAATTAGATTTATAATAGGTATCTTTAGTTTACTCTTATCAAATTCAGACATAAGTTGCTTAATTTCATAGAATTTCTATAGAATCCCTATATACTTATTAGTGTTAATATTTCATAATTACTATGTATTGAATTCACTTGGTTTAATTTATATCTAATAGTTGATATATACATTAAAGTTATAAAATTACTCAAATATGGTCACATTTTTTTTTTTAATCAACAAAAATTAGTTCCTTATATCCTTAATTTATTTCACTATTATTAATCATATTCATCATTCAAAACTCAGTGTTGTTGTTTGCAACAATTCAATATTCCCTATCTTCTCTACAATTTTCGATTTGATTTTCTGGATCAATCTCTATAGCATCTTTTGAATTCCATTACACTCTACTCACTTCCTCAAGTTAATCTACTTTATACTTTATAATTTAACTATGTCCATAATTAGTACTTTATTTACACTCTTAAATCATTTCTAAGGTTTATCTTGAAATCTTCCCTTTCCCACTCTACGGAATTCCTCTGGATCTCTTAAGTTATGATTCTTTATGTTCCATTAGGCGAGACACTCAGTACAGCATATCAACTTTTTCTTATAAGTCCAGCTCTAAATAAATTGCCATGCTTACTGCTCTCTCCTCATCAGAATTCAGAACATGCTTTTGGCATCGCGTCGAGTAATTTGCCTGTCTCTAGCATTGCTTCGTCGTTTGTCGTATAGTATTTAATATGATAGAGAAAGATATCAATATACGCTACATATATAGCTTTAAATGTTCATAATTTTTTTAATTGAAGTGGAAAAATTAAATAAATATACAAAGCAAATGTTGCCAAAACACAAGGCGTAATGAGCAATCTGAATTTTTACTAAAAATGGGACATCAGGAGACCAACATACAAGATGATTTGTCTTAGAAATATGGTAATAAGAACAGCTAATTATACTTAGGATTTAGCATCGGAATCTGTGAAACATTAAAGTCCTTTTTTTAACCAGCATGATCGGATAAGTTTTAAGATGAATACATTAAGTCACAAATAGATTTAGGTTTTTTATAATCATAAAAAAGGTTATAAGATATAACTTGTAAGTTAATATCCTGTAAATTTTCAATATATATATATATATATATTATTGTCTAGGAAAACATAAATCCATTCTGCATAAATATATAGGGTAATTTGATACGTACTACCTTTCCTCATCATAAAATGATTTGAATATTTCTTTCTTAATACATATACATACCTAAACTCTTTTTTTTTTTTTTTTTCTTGAAGATACTAGGGGACGTGGTATTATAACATATCAAATTATTACAATGTTTAGACAGACAAAATGATGCATAGTCATAACAGTATTTTTACATTGCTTTAGCTTCAGCGTTCATTAAGCATCTCGGTGTTCCTTCTAATTTATAATTTGTCGTCTCCCTGAAATCCTCTTTTTCGATTCAATGGCCATGACGGTTGAGCAAGTAACTGAAATAATTGTTCATAAACTGTTGTTGACTTGCAGTATATAATGCTAAATTATCCTAGAGTGTATGTAATTGACATTATTTACAATTTTTATTTTCTCATAAATGTCACACAATTAATAAAGAAAATCAAAAGTGACTACCCTACACCAATATTGCAGGCACCTAATCTTTCATTTATTATATATTTATATATACATAAATCAAACGTAGGAGTAGTATGCTAAACTGTGGATTATACCCAAATCAAAAGCTTATTGAGAGGTAAATTTAGAATTAAGGTTAATAAAAGTGTACTAGGAAGTCGATCAGAACATGAATCAAGCACCATAATCAACTAAGTTAGAGGTTGTTAGGTTTTGTAGTTAGGAATCATAAGTAATGTGTAATTGGGAGCTAAATCAAAACCTTGTTTAGAAGCAAAATCAAAATCAGGGCTTGTAGAAGTATAATAGGGATTCAGTTAGAACCTGAACTAAGGGTTACGTTCACCTGAATAAATTGTAGGAAATAGGTTAGAAGACATTTATTATAATTAAAAATGTAAAGTAATCAGAAGCTAAACTGAAACCTGATTCAAAGACTAAATCAGAGTTAGAATTAAAAGTAAATTTAGAACCTAACTAAACACAAGAAGTAATCATAAGAGACTTAAATCTGAATAACTAAATGTAATAATACTATAAACTGAGAATAATAATTTCTAATATAGAATAAAGCCTATAGACATAATTTGTATGAGTATTGAAACTATATTTATGTTATAGGGATGGGTGATGATGCTACACTGTGAAATTACACCTTAATAAGCAAGTACAAGGATCTAGGTAAGATTATGATCAATACATTATTGTATTTCAAAATATTGTATCATAGTACTTAGGGATGGGTGATGATGACAAGCATAAAGGCCATGACAGAGGTCGTGCAAGGTGCCTTTGAGTTGCTTAAGGTGTGGAGAACTCGATTATGGTGTTCGATTTCTTCGACTACCATTGTAATTGAAGAAATCTTCAAGAAAGAGAGAGGGAGGATATCAACCTATAGAGAGAGAGAGAGAGAGCTTCGATTGTGTGTTTTAGGATGTATTCGAAAGTGAGTACATTGATGTGAAAGGTGGCATTGTGTTTGGGTATCGGTAGGGCTTGGTGCATTGGGTTTAGATTGAGAGAGAGGAGGAATGTGTTGATAGGCCATTGTACGTAGGGTTGTGTACGACCTTCTATATATGTTTTGTTTTCGTGTGTGTGATGCAAGAAGGAAGATGAGGGTCAAATGAGGGAAGGCTAATACATACGGTTTAGGTTGAGGGAGAAGGAGTCAATGGTATTTAGGTTATAGGTAGCGGTTGTTGGTATTGGGGAGATGGTCAGGGTTGTGTGTATGGGGATGCCGTGATTGTGGATGGTGGCAGTAACGCGAAGATGTGAGGAAGTGGTTGGTCAAGATTAGATTGATTGGTTGCTATATGTAATTTGTTATGTTTTTTTTTTCTTCTTTCTTCCCCCCAAATCAATCTTCCCTCCAGGTATGTATCTCTTTCTCTCTCTCTCTCTCTCTCTCTTATGCACATACACTCGAAAGTGAGGTTCCTGAGATCAATTTCAATGAAACTTTTATCATCTTTGTATGTAGTTGAACAAAATTCAATAATTTAGGGTTTGGTAGGCTAATCATAATTCAAGGCACTAATTGACTATTCATAGGGTTTTAGTAACTATAACTTTGTAAAAAAAATTTCTTGTGCCTTGTAACTGGAACTAGAATTAATCCCCTCCATCTATTTTTTCATTGTGTCTACACTACAATAATATGGATATTTCGAATGTTAAGGTAGTTTTTGTTGCTATGTTGAGGCAATTTGTAGTGGTGAAAATTAAAACTGCTTTTACACGAGCAGTAAATTAAATTGGAAAATGGAAAAAAGAGTCGGTAAAGAATAACAAAGGAAAAACTAGAAGGAAAAGTTAAAAAACTAAAAAATCCTACTCCCCATTCTCCATTCTCGCCTCTAGCGTTCTCTAGTCTCTCAAATCTCTTCTCCACTCTCTACATCTCTCAATCTCCTCTCTCAGTTTGTTTACTAGGGTTAAACTTCATCTAGAGTTAAGGTATTTCGTTATTTGATTATTTCTAAAATCTTTGCTTCACTTTCTCTCTACATTTGTTGAAGATTTTTTTATTTATCGTCACTTAACTACATACGAGACCTGTAATTTACATATTATTATTATATGGCTTTGGTTCCCTTTTTTTTTAAATTATTAACAATGTCCTAAAATCGATGAAAATACTGTAGGAATTAATGATGGAATGAACTTAAGGGATGGTGTGGATGCTTTCGGAAGGAAGGGCAAGGTCAATGTTTGAAATTCCAACAATAATATTTGTTTATGAAATTTTTTAGGTATTTATGTAAATGTTTTAAAATAGAAATCCAGGAAGGCCAATTAAGGTTGGAATTAGCAAAAATTTAGTTATTCAGAATGATTATACATTTTTATTATTTTCGAATGGGATTTTGTTATTTTACCAATCAAGTTGCTTCCTTTTTTATTTTTTATTTTTTGGCAAACATAATGAGTAATTTTGTAATAGATGCATTGCTTCGCAACCATATGTTCATATATTTTATTTCAATATATGTCATGTGACGTTCATGTAACACACAAACAAGACATACATTTGCAAGTATAGCACATACATATTCCATGATATTTGAATGATAAAAGTTAAAATGGGGCAATATGCCTTAAATTGAGTGGTAAGATATATGTATTTAGTGGAGTGGATGAGTGGGAAGTGCTTTGGTGGGTAATCAAATTATTTTCCTAACTTCTAATCTTGTTGGATTGAATTTGACTAGCTCTATGATATAAATATGATCTACTTGCCTTTAACCAAATTCGAGCTCTCCGAGATTTTCTTGTTTGTTCCGCATCTACAATAACCCTATCTACAAGTGAAAAACGTGAGAGAAAGCGATATAAGAATGTTTTTGCAGATGGTATGACTTACTCTAGATAGTAATATAAACATCATCTAAGTGCCTTTCCCTCCCCCCCCCCCCCCCCCCCCAAAAAAATTTTTTCCCTGCACTCGTAGTTGTGGACACCCTTTTGATTCCTTGTTCTAGCTAGGAATTTCTCTGGAAGTGGAAGATGGAATAGGCAACATTCTATGCTGATTGATTTTGTTTTTATCTAAAAAAGATACACATCTTTTGGACAAAAACAAAAATTAAAAAAAAAAAAAAAACAAAAAACAAAAAGGCTTTAAAAATTTAATCTCAACATCAGGATCTTGTAGTGTGCTAGCAAATAGATTGGTTTTTCATTCTAGTTATGTAAGAAAGTCATACTAATTGATTAGCAAAAAGGAAAAACATGCAAAGTAGGATGGTGATGTAAGGGTTATTACTTATCGTTATTTATATTCATGTGGCTCTTTGCATAGGCCCAATACACGTAATTGAGTTTAAAATCACTCTGCAATACTTGGACTTTTAAATGTAGAACAAATACATACTTTGGTCAAATCAAATTTTTCATAACTGATAACTTGTTTTCAATGTTTCTCACCACTCAACTCCTTGGATGACCTCAAGCATGTGATGGGGACTACCTTCAGGTAAGATTATCCTACAACTTGGCCACACATTTAGCACCTTTTCTTTTTAGTAGACTTATTGTATAAAATATATATTTTACCCATTCGTTGAATTTCCAAACATTTTACTTGGTAATAATTCGTACTAATTCAAATTATAGCCCCTACAAAGTTATGGCTGGATATTTTTCTACTTTGGATGATTTTTTTCGTATGACACCGGAATCAATCAAGAGTTAACTATAATTTTTTAAAGAATTTTATTTTATCTTATTTTATTTCATGTGTAGCAACAATATTCTCTTAGTGATATAATTAATTTTAACCAAATATTATATACATATATATGCTTATATTGATGGTCGTCTTCTTTATGTTCTTGTGACTTTTATATCAAGGGATAGTAGTAACTCAAGGGATAGTAGTAACTCAAGGGATCGCATTCCTTCCAAATAGCTAATATAGTAAGAATCACAAACTTAAGAAAGAAATTGCTTTTTCCTCTTCTCATTATTGCTTCTTTCTTTCTTCGAATGGCAAAAAGACAAACAGAAATTATTCTTTTTTTTTTTTTTAATTTACCTTGCTCCTTATTTGTTTTGTAAAATCAACTAATTTACTTTTCTGTACAGGTTGAAAAGCCATGAAAGTCACCAAGTTGTGTACCATCCTGCCAATTATTCATCACATTCAAGCAATCAGTCTACATCGGACTCGTATAGTTTGAAATACTTTATGCCTTTTGAACTTTTTTTTTTTTTACTTTAATGTTTATTCTTTTTTTTTTTCCCCGAAGTCAGGGTGACTTGGGGATTTAACCACCATTATAAGGCCACATTCCCCTTCTAACACTAATAGCTACTAAATGACTAAATGAGAAAGCTCATTAAAATCCCCTCGAAGCGGCGGCTATAACCGCTGTTACAATTAAAAGAAAAAAAAAACTCGCCGGGGAAAACCAGACTTCTTATTGTGTTACTTCAGCAGTAGACATCAAAAGAATCTCATTCGCGCGGTTTCTTTACCATAACTTTGTGACTTGGATTATATAATCCACTATCAACGTTGCCTTCGAGAAATTCCAAAGTCTCAAATTTTCTCTAGGAAGACATTTAATTCTTTTAAATGGTCCTGTTTTTAGTTGTACCATGTCATGTTCGGTTTGATCTTGCCTCATTTAGAATCAAATCATTTATGCTTTTGTTTTCCCAGCACGAACTAAACAAATGCAGAAGGGACTTATACAATATTTAGTGAAAAAAAAAAAACTGTGCCAAGTTTACAAGTTATTAGATAAGACATTTGATGTACTAATCTTACTACTATGTTGCGATAATTTGAGATCACAGACTCAGATACTTATATGGTTATTTTATAATACCTCATCTGATTAAATCTACAGCTAAATCAAACTCTAAATTTAAGATGAAATGATTGGATGCTAAGCTTGATAAAAGAATGTCTATGCAGTTCTTAGTTTTTGTCAGAAATGCCAAGTAGTAAAGAATATAGGATCAGTAAGATTGTGATAAGTAGTACTTTTAGCTTGCTGTTTGCCTCTGCCTTTGCTTACCTAAGAAGGTAGGGGACTTTTAGTTTATTAGTTATTATATCTAAATCCTTGTTAGTGCTTAAGATACGCTATATGCCACCAGTGCAAGGCTTTGTCGCATTTGTTAATTCATATTTGCAGAACATAAGATAAGATCATAAGATATTCGCAACCAAGGTATTTTCCATTGTAATTTGGCATATTGAGAAATCGAGGTGGGATTTCAATGATAATCTTCCTTAGCATTGGAAGGCAAGGAATGGAAATGTGGATTAGATTGATGTTAGTCTTGGTTGGAAATTTGATGCTCATTCAAATTTAAAAATATGAGAGTGTGATTAAGAAGGGATCGATGTCCATATCTTTTTTTTTTTTTTTTTAATATAACTTTTCATACTTCAGTTGGTATAAAGTTGTTGATTCCTACCAGAAACGATAGGAGAAAAGAATATTACAAAGTCTTAGCACCTTGAGCCTGTATCATCACTGAATTTACTGAACAATATGGGACCGTTTCTGATCATCCGAAGGACTTTGGATTTTTGTTGAATGAACACAACAATATGTCATTTCTGTGTTGGATTTGCATTCTCTCAGTTTTTTCTCTCTCAATTTTTCTCAATCTAATCAACGGTTAAATAATGCCCGTTTGTTATGCCTAGGATCAATTCCATGTTAACATCCGAATACGAAACTTTCGTTGTTATTGCAGTTGATAATCGGAGTTTGATAATACTCGTTTGTTATAGGGTTCCAGTGAAATCAATAGTTTGGAGAAACACAGTCCGGATGGGATAGAGCACTACTGGTCCTGAGTCCTTTCCCAAACGGATTTCATTTTACTTGCACTTATGTTGGTTTAGCCTAGTTTGTGGTTGCTTTGGTGTAGCTTATTGTCACAGTTTGTTCCTTAATATGTAGCTAGGCATATTTTCAATAATTTTGTAATGATTTTAGTCTGTGGGCATCCCTGATGCCTTTCATTGGATGGAGAGTGAGGGAATTTGGTAACCAGGTCATGCCGTGCATGCAAGCATATCCTCATCAGTTTACTTTAGACATTTTGCTTACTAGACTGACTGAATTCTTATACAGGCCCCAAGTTACCATAGCTGCTGCGACGATTCTGTGCCACCGATTTTATATGCGACAATCTCAAAGGAGAAATGACTGGCAGGTCTGTAAATTTGGGTTTACTTTCTACTTCACCAAGTAGCCACTCTCATCACTTCCTCGTATAGATACTTAGATAAGTAAATGGTTGGGTGATCTCATATTCACAAGTATTCCGAGATTAGATTGTTGTCTATCATCACCATGACGGGTTACATTTTACACACAGTTCTGACAAAATAGCTATAATAATTAGCTTTTTAGTTTAATTATGAATCATGACGAGGTGACACTGTTTATTGATCATACTGGATCTTAATCATCTTAGATGTGGTTAGGTTTGTTGCGTATAAAATTGTTTCTCCTCTTGCTCTTATTCCTTTTTTTAATTTTTTCACTGTCCGCGTGTTTGGGAAATTACAATTGTCAGCATGTTTTTATGTAAAAGCTAAAAGCTTATATGAAAGCTTGTGGAGATATGGTTTTTATGTAAAGGCTAAATATTTTTAGATTCTATCAAAAAAAATTTGACGTGCACACCTTGTCCTCACGATGGCATATTCCATGGGAGTATTTATTGCTATAACTTCATGTCAGCACCTTTTTACTTATATCAACCATGTGCTTTATAATTTCCATAAATTACTAGAATAAAATTTAATATTTTAATTCTAACCAAGTTCTTTTTCCTGAATAACAGTCCATGTAGTAGGAACACAATTTTTCACTTCACGCCCGTTATGCATGTCATATTCTTAACTTGTGTATCAAAAATGGCGTTGTAGCTTTAAATGACAGTATAGCTCCGATCAAGAATATCATCAAGACAATAACTGAAAGGTCGTTCTTTCACAAAAAATGGAGAAACTTCTGCATGCAGCACGAAAAGAGGCCCTAGAAGTTTAAGATGGATGTACAACACCACCAAAACTCGACTTATAAGTTGTTGCATAACACAATTCCTTATAGTGAACTACTGTGTGATTTCACAATGTACAACATGTAGGAAGTTAATATTTTCCTTAGTAATTGGGATATATGTATCCAATTGTTAAAATTTTTGAAAGTTTTGAAAGTTTTTCATGATGCTACTAAGACATTCTCACAAGTTTACAAGCCCAATGTTTACTTGTTTGTTATGTCAAATGTTAGTGTTTGTTATTGAATTTCCTACATTTGATCATACATATTAACTTCATTGTTAATTTTGTAGAAAATGATAGATGTTGAAACTTAGGCATATTTACATCGTCGAAGGAAAGGGTAAAATGCAAGAGAACAAATTCATCCTGATGTAATACAAGATTATATAAGGATGCTTTGTTAGAGTTTAAGTTACCTCTCTTAGACACTTTAAGTCGATTTCGATAACAATTTAATTCTTCTATAAGGAGAAGATGTTGAAAAAGAAGGTAGAAGATGAAGTTAGAACATAGGAGAAAAGGGGCAAACTGCAGTCTGATGTCATCATTATGCAGTAGGTCTTAGGTCATAAGTCAGGCTATTATCGAGAATTGGGAAATAGTGGGCCTATCCCACCTCCAACATTAACGTTAATGTATGAGGAGCAGCTTGGATCTTCCTCACACAAAACTAACAAGCCCAATGGATAAGATGATTCACATTAAGAGTCTGTTGATTTAAAAAAGAAATATGATGAAATAATACAAAGGCTAGATGTTCAGCCTCAAATACCCTGTCAATGCCCACTTTATACCTGGCCACCTTTTATAGAATTCTTAGGTGATCCATCCCAGCAACCTCCTCTGTTTGGTTTTTTCCCATAGCTTAGCGTACAAGTGTCTTCTCTTGGTGTGTTTTTGTCTCAACAATTTACTCCATATCTGTTACAAGGACAATATATGAATGTACCTATGCAAATTGTCTCTAACTCCAATTCATCTTTTATTGTGAATTACGATGGAAAAGGCATCAAGGCTTAGTGCAAATGTAAGTATCGGACCCTCTACATAGATTATGTTTTCTACTTATATTACTTTTATAGTTGCTATTGTTATCATATTATGTTCAAACTTGTGTTTCTTTTTAGACTAAATATTTGTGTTTTTTTCATTTTCATGATATGTTGTCGAATAATACGTATCAATCCAATTGTATCAAAGTCGTGTTTTTTGTTTTTTTTTTGGACTAAATATATATATGTTATTTTACTTTTGTAATATGTTGTTGAATAATATGTGCCAATCCAATTATATTATTTAGATTTTATTATTATTTTTCATTTTAAAATTACGTCAAATATTAAATATTTTCAATCATATTAATTCCTATTATATTAGCTATAATATTTCTAAATAAATAAATAATGCATATTTATTAGTTGCCCAAATTAATCAAAAATGCTAATATATATATATATATAATTTTGGGTAACTAAGTTCACCAATAAGGTGATTTGATAAGTAACTCAACTGTAAAGAAAGTTCGCCTATAATTTTTTTAATGGTAAACTAAATTCACGATTTGTTAATTTTTATGCAGCCAACATAGCAGTCGAAGTAGTTCGCTAGACCACTTGGGAAGATGGGGAAATAATTTCGCCTGTACGGCTTTCTCCGGTGAAAAAAAACCTACTCTTACAATTTTTATTTATTTTTTTTTTTTTTTTTTAAGAATAGAGACTTATTTTTGCAGTGAATTCATGCCCACTTCTATCAGCCGGTACTACTTATTTTATTTGGTTCTCCAAAACTCTGTTATTTAAGTTTTAATTAAATGGAAGAACCAGCAAAGCGAAATTAATTCATAGATTGAAACTAGATTAAATATAAAGTTTCTGTACGTGATTGACCGAACGACTCAGATGAATGAGTGAATTGCCCTATAAATCCGACGGTCCTGTCCACACGATGGAAAAGGTTGTTTACAATGAATCCCACGAAGCGAAAATGCTGACCCGACCCACCCTCTAAGGCAATTATTTTCGTCAACTTGTCTGAGGATACCAGAAAAGTTTTTCCTCTGAGCTATTTATTGCCTTTCAATTACCATCACAGTACGTTGGCAAGGAAAAAAAAAACATCATAGAACACTTTTGGTAATTCCAACCGACACATAATAACAACAATTTTGTTGAGACCTAAATCGATTAGCAGTACATTCCCAGTTTTCAGTATTAATGTTTCATAGCAAGTTGGTCATGTGACCTCTCAAAATTGAGCTGTTGTTAGATATTTATCATTGTATGGTTCTATCTTACGATGGATATCTAGGTAAATGAAATCAAAATGGCAAGTTGAAATGGTTGGTTGCAAAATTTACTTTCTCTATATGAATGGCATTCATTGCACCCAATCATTACAGATATATGGTATATAATGTCTTTTATTTTATTTCATTATTTTATTTTTCTCTATATATGTCCAATTCCAAGAGTGGTCCACAATATCGCCTACCATTTGAAATATTCCTTCTATTTTCTTTTTTTTTTTTGTATAATTTAACAGTTATATATATATATATATTAATAATATTTAAAATGGGATCATTGTCTCCGAAAATTGCCAACACCTTGTTTCTAAAAAGCAAAACATAAATAAAAATTTTGTAGCTTTGTTATATTGAAAAATAAAGCATATTTGGTGGATAAATAAATAAATAAATGAGAGAGAGAGAAAATGGATATATAATACATATGATCCTGAATAGGATATCCCCAGCTCTTGAAATCAATTAGCATGTATAACCATGAATTATGTATTCTCCTGATGATGATAATATTACTATATGGTCCCTTAATGAATGTTACCTTAGAACACCTATTAAGGATTTAGAAAAAAAAAAAAAACTTTTCAACACTTTTCTATTTTAATCACGTACTTTATGAAAAAGAAAATACATGATAAAGTGAAAGTTCTTATTTATAGGATTTCAATAACAATTCCTAAAATTCTAATCAACATCTTTTTTTTCTTAGCTATAGTAGAGTGAGAGATTTAAACCTTAGTCTATCTTAATAAAAAATTAGTGATAATTCCACTGTATTATAATGGCCTTGACGATTAACATTTTCCAAAAAAGATTGATATTGATTCAATTATAATTGCTTTTAATTATCCTTGTTACGCACTCTAACCCACTCTAAGCTAATATGAGGTTTTGGAACATTCACTGTGGACAGCGTCATGATCAATCAATGAAGAGACATAGAAGGAGTCTTGCAAGTGAGACATGTTTCTCAACCATTTTCTCGGAAACGTGGTTAGTATTCCTAGTTTAATCTCTAAGACAAGTTTTTTGAACCATATTTTGTTATTTACTTCAATTTCTTTCCAAACAAAGCAATACTGATAGATTTTTTTCTTATCTAAATGCATACATTTTGACGTCCTCTTAGTAAATCAGATCATTCTATCTTTACAAGATAAGGCAAAAGGGACAACCTTTTATATCCCTAATGGCTATTGATAAAGTTATCATTTACACCAAATCTAATATTTCAATGCCTACACATATAGGATTGTGCCCACGTGCACACACATGCATATATATAAAAGCATTTACTGATAAATAATAATAAGCAATCATTTTCATAAGATATTATTCAATAGAGAGCCAAGCATTTTTATTTTTTTTATTTTTTTATTTTTTTTGCCATTTTTAGAAAGTAAGGTGTGTATACTAAATAGCTAGAGGTATAAATTGGGTTATTATTGTGATATGTAGAACGAGTCTTATATGCATAAACACCCTAAAAGGCAGGGGAGACAATGAAGTGAATTCAGGTTGTTGGAGGGTAGTATTCGTTGCATTTAAAACCATGGGATTGGTGCCTTTTTTATTTTCACTTTCTAGGGACTAATAGGATGTCGATGTGTGATGAGTGTCCATCAAATAATATATATATATATATTTATATATAAACGGCTTAATATTAAACATGAATTGTGCATGCGAGTAACATTTATAAAATGCTCTTTCTTGATTTTTGCAGGAGGTCCAATAATTGCAGATTAACTAACACCATCGGCAATTAATTCACCGTATTTTGAATATATACTAGTAGGTAATACATTCACAAATGCCACGTCTTAAGTTAAAAATAATTAATGACTAAATTAACAAATATTAATGAATTTATTTCAAATAATTAATTGAAAAATTTACAATTATTGTTAACATATTGCTTACTGCTTTATCTTATATACTGCTATTTAGCGTTTTTCATAATCTATATGAAACTTTATTCACATTCTATTTACGTAAAGTATTGTAAGGAAAGTATATGATAAAAAAAAATTATGTATAAAAACCATTTATATATGGAAGCATAAATTGATGGCACGATGTAACTATATGTAATCATTAATACCATAATGAATATACTCCTTTTACTTTAATTATATTATTATATAAATTAATTTTCATTATGGAAAGTTCAAATTAGAGATCTATAACAGTGAATATTAAGAAGAGTTAAAAGATAGTAGGGGACTGTGAAACATTAGTTTCATGGTGGTGGAGATATGGGATACAATGGAGAATGATAAGTTAAAATGTAAATATCATCATATGGAAATACAAAAGAGCACCAAAGCTATAATATTTTAGGTGTAAGTTAGAATAAGTAATTTTGATATTTGTATTGTAGATTATATGATATGGATGCGAATAGAAGGTTGATATCTTATAAGACACAAGAAGATTGAAAAAAGAATGGAAAGAATATTAGTCACTTTATGACATTTTAGAATAATTTTGAGTCCTTGCTTGATTTTACTTTTCATGTCTATCCATCCATGTATAAAGAAATAGGGAAGAAATAGGCGATAGGGAATACCTTTCCTAAACTAAATACTATGGTTCTATTTCATGCTTATCTATATTATTCCATTTTCATGAAATACACATACACACACATACAGATATATATATATATATATATATATCAGTGGAAATATTACAATAGATGTCATATTGACACATGTCATGAGCCAAAAGAACTTTGCTTAGAGTAAACATAATATGGTTAAGGAGACAACCATAAAGACATGAATCAATTTAGTTGAACCAATTTATGAAGAATCTTCTATTTAAAGGAAAGAGTAAGGTTTTTAGATTTAAAGGGGTAGGGATGAACAAATACTAGTGAATATTACTTATAATTAGTAAACACTCACTTAATTAACTTAATGATTTGACTCATATTAAATTGAATAAGATTAATAAGAGTAAGATTAGAGAGAGTGTGTTATACTTAATAAAAACGTTCTATTTCATAATGGTCGATTAGGGTTCGATTACATCACTTAAAACAAAACCATGACAAAGTTGGAAATAATTAAGAAAAATAGAAGAGTTCTTGTCATAAAGAACATGGTTGGTAATACGCTTGTATAGATGACTGTATATGTAATGTCATAGGTTAAAAGTAATGAATAGTCAAGCCAACAAATATTTATGGACCCATTATAACCACTTAGTGAGACCCCATGGTTTAGTGTTTTATATGGATTGTGACAAGTTATGATACTAGTTTATAATGTTATGGTTGTCAATACTTTGTTAACACAAGTTTGAAACTTTTAAGCCAAGTAGTTGAAATAGGCTCATCAGTGTTTATTAGCTTGGTTATTCACTAATTTTGGCCTGAAGCATTATAAATGGTAGGTGGATGATTCGGATTTGCCTCCAATTTAGAGAAGAGGTTCGAGAAAAGTAAAGATTGTTACTAAGATATGGCTCCTTGCATACTACAAGGATGACCCATAGGTAGTGGATAGCCTAAATCATACATTGAAAATCGGGGAAGATCTTAGCCCAATTGTAAGGTCTCACAACGCGAACATTGTGTATTTAAGTAGATGGGGGAGATTATGAGGCTCTAAGGTTAAGTATCCCACATGGATCATAAAAAATTATGATACTAGTTTATAAGGTCATGGTTGTCAAGATCTTGCTAACACAAGTTTGAAATTTTTAGCCTAAGTGGTTGAAATGAGTTGTTAGCCTAGTTATTCATTGCATTTGGCCTGAGGCATTACGGTATATCTCCCTTCCCTTATTTTCCAACTCGATATAGCTATATTGCATCCGCATTAGTCAAAACACCCATCAAGATACCCATTTGAAGACCATATATCTCTTTGTTCCTCATTTCCTACTCAACGTAGTCATGTTGTCACTCGTTGTGCTTGTGTTGGGTGATGCACTCATCAACATGCTTGTCTTAGTGGCTGTGTACCTCTCTACACCTCTTTTTTTTTCTTTTTTTTTTTATCCAAACCTATGGTACAACACTTAGAACCTAAACTTAATTCATTACAATTGATAAACAAACTCTTATAATGAATTACAATCATGCAAAATAAAATACTTGATAAATTGAAATTCTTCTAAATCAATTGATAAAGCATAGCTCATCATCCTCCTTAGAGAAGATTCATCCCAAATCTTGAAAGTACAATCCACTTGGATAAAAAATATACCTACAAAACTTAGACAAGGTTAGATAAAAATATCCATCTATCTTAAGCTTAAGCTGTGCTATCATACTTCTAAGTGCATACACAACAAATCCTCTTCAGATATGCAACTCCCACAACGTCAAAACATTAATTTGCAAATCATAAAATCCCTTAGTAGCTACCACCTAAATGTAAGCACTCAATAAGGACAAGCCATAGATCCATGGCCACAAGCTCTCCATATATAATTTGACTTATTTCCATTCATTGTGTACTCTATCAATTACCTCCATATGATTAAACTTTTGTAATGAAACAATGATTGAAAGCCATAACCTAAACCACCTAACAACAAACAACTACCTCTACTTGCTTGAGTGTTATCCCCTCAGCCCCTTACAACTACTTTAATTTAGTTTATTTGTGCCACAACCTTAGTTTAACCTGACTTGACATCTTAACCTAATTAAGTTTGTTTTCCCCTTCTTTTTATTTTGTTTATTTTAATTATTTTCTAATATTTATTTAAATAAATATGTTTTTGGTCCAAAATTTGAAAATAATAAAAATGTAATCATCTACGATATTTTCAAATATAAAAGCATTGTTAATGATATGCATAATGTTTTCAAATATAAAAGCTCATTTTTCTAAAAGCCCTATTTTTTAGCAATTATTTTGCTTTACACTCCAACGTTTTCAAAAATGAATCTTTAAACTTTCGAAAACATATCAGTTATTATAATTAAACTTTCCAAAACATACGTATGCTTAGCTCAAGCTCGATTCTCATGTGCTCATGTATGCATGTCCTTACAACTCCAGACTCATGCTCAATTCATATTACAAGTTGTGATTGGTTCAAAGGCCACACATGAGCCAAGATTATACCTCTTCACTACCACCTACTGATGAAGATCAATCCTTGCTGGCCTTCAATTTGTGAATAGTCACGATCTGGGCAATAAAGAGTCTACTTTTTTTAAACTGTACCGATTTACTAATTAGTGCAAGGAGGAGATTTAGTCCTCAAGTTATGACTGCAGACTTTTGACCATCGTTTAGTAAACAGTCATGGTCAAGGCAGTAAAGAGTTTAACCTCTTTAAATCGTACCAATTTGCTAACTATTGGTAGTTCAAAATGTAGTCCTCAAGTTACAATTGCAGACTTTTGACCTTCGGTTACAAATAGTCGGGGTTTGAGTAGTATAGAGATCTTCTTTAAACCAGGCCAATTTGCTTACTATGGCAAGTTCAAGATAATGGCCACTAAAAATTTGATTATGAACTCCGAAACATTGATCGCGCTACCTACAAAAGATAGACAACAAGAAATTGTTAGTTCCATAAGAAAAATGAGAAAGGAAGTATTTTGCAAAGGTATAAGATGTATGGATGTAAGAATTAATGGCATAAAGATACATACAAAGGCATAAAAGCAAAAATAATAAGAACAAGAGTATAGAGTAATAAAAACCATCTCAATATTCAACGTAAAGGAGAAAGATCAAAGCCAAAGGAAAGTGCATGGACTTGGAAACTATTTACAAGAAGCCCACTATGTAAGTAGAGTCAAGGCAAATTGTTCTTTAGCAAATTTCACTAAGGCATGTAGTAGAGCAATTATTGAGACATCTAAATTGCCAAGTTCGAGTATTAAGAGACATTTCTACCAAGAAACTTGTTAGTTGACATAATGGTTAGCAACAAGATATACTAGAGATTGCTAGAAGAATAAAACATAGAGCTTCCCATAATTGATTTTAAGAGTTTGAGGATAAGCCAAATCTATAATTCATGTTTTGCATAAGATATTACATAAATAGTAGCTAGCAATAATGTGGGGGGAAGCATGAATAACCATCAAGGTTTTAAGCAAATTCATTGAATTTACACCCCACCTGACATGGTGAAATCATAAAATGTTGTGACTAATGGGATTACTACTTCATGTAAGAGAAAACAAGTTGTTAGGTTGTGAAAGAACATGAAGGAAATAAGGTATTACCCAATTTTTTTATTTGTAGGGCAAAGGGTTAATATAGTTAGGAACTTCATCAAGATTTAATACTCTTCTTTGTTTGAATCATGCCACTTGGTCTACAAGGGAATGGGTTCAATTGATTATGCGAAATTAATGTGTAAGGTGTTTCACAAAAGGGTTGAAAGAAATTCAAAAACTCGAATTTACTCGTTTCTTGGGTAGACAAAGTTAGGTATGATGAAATTAGCTCACAAAGTTTTCTATAAAAGGTCCATATAGGATCAAATTTGATATACTACATCAGTAAGGTGTGAGACTTGAAAATCCCTTAGTGTTTTAGCAATAATTATGAAAGGCAAAGTCTTAGGGTCAACTCACAAGGCATTCGGTGAAAGTCTCATTCCAAAGTATTTGTTGAAACATTCATGAGCTTGGATTAAGGATGGGGCCATGAAGTTGACTTAGAACTACTTGGTAACCTCACAAATTAAAGCTAGCTAGATAAGTCCCCCATCCCTTCTAAATACTATTATCTAAGGAAAGTGCAATACTTTACTCTAGCTATAGTAGATCAGAAAGCAACAGATACACCAGCTAGCAACAACAAAATAAGAAAAATGACAAATCAAAGAGTGCAGTAACTTATGGAGGTAAAGAATGACAGCATAACACATATCGACTAGACATGACTAAGTTGAGTCCACACATCTAAGCTAACATCTGCACCAACTAATCTGCAGTACGCAAGAAAGAATACCGACATGAATAGCAGGCTCAAAACTCAAAGAAAACCACATAACCAAGCAGTTGTAGCATTTGAAGTATACGATCAAATCTATGAATTTTAGGCCAACACACTCTGAGCTCCATTTGATTACTTAACTGAGCATGTCCAAACTCTCTCTAACATCAAACGAGTTGCTGCAGTGAGAATACACTTGAAAAGTAGCAAATAGCCCTAAAGAAAATAAGGAAAAGAAAACAAGGAAGTTAGCTTGGTTTTGGTCATGTTAGACGTTTAGCCATGTTCATTGAAGCTCGAACGGTAAGTCACAAACCACCTATTGTTTTCTCTAAAGCATGATGCAGCTATAGAAAATTAAAAAGAAAATTAAAAAAAAAAGAGAGAGAAGAGAAAACAATATGCGAAATCAATAAAGAGGACACTACTTAAAGGAAAATGTAAGGTACAATATACCATAATCATTTAAGAGGAAGTTGATTTGTGTTTTCTCTTTATTGTGGCATTAGGTATAGTCCAAGAAGTGACAAAACTATCTTTATGGTAGAAAAGAAAAAGCAAGTGGGACACCTGTCGAACTTTTAATGGGCATATAATTACACCTATCACCTGCCCAAAAGATAGTGATACTTTCACTACATAGGTTTCGATTCAGCTATGTTGAGGTGATATTTTGAATGAGAATTCGATGCAATTTCATCCCAACTGAAGGCAACATGCCTACTTACATGTTGTTGTAAGTTCATATTTTTTTTTTAAAAAAAAAAAAGGTTAAGCTCATCGTGGAAAAAATGAAGAGCAGTTGCTAATAAGGACTTTTTCTTAAAGTATTTCCAAACGAGTTTTCTAAATAGAGATTTGAAAAGTTATTTAGCTTCCGAGATGCTGCCTTAGAAACCCTATAAGGAACGTTGTATCCTTGACCGCTGCGAGCTAACGGGACCATCGTGCTTATTAGTTGTAGTACAACAAATAAAATTTGGTTAGTACAAAGTGGTTACAAGATATGTGAAGACCTTATAAGACAAAAGCTCTTATATGAGAACAAAATTAAGGCAACATCGATATATGAAGTCAGCCCAATGAGATCTCTAATATGAACTTAGCGTACAAATTCAACTCAATGAAATCAATAACTCATATGGATCAAATTGAAGAAATGAATCAGCTCAAGAGGAGACAACTTAAAGAAGATTTATTTCAAAATGATGCCTCCAGGGCAACGTATAACCTAATCTAGTTAAGGCATGACACATAATTAAGAGGTGCTACTAACTCGCATGCTAAGATATTTCTCAAATTAATTTGGCTATGGTGCCTAAGTCATCTAAAAGACTCATTTGATGCCCAAACCCCTTCAACTTTTTGCAAAAGACTTTGGTCATGTAGCAAAATGTAAAGGGCTAAATTTAAGTTTGGGCCTTAAGCCCATTAATTAATTGAGTTTAACTAATTGGGCTAAGATGACAAGGTCTAAAGAGTCGAGTCCAAATATTCAGCATAATCAAGGGATTTTTGGCATGGTAGGCTTAAAATAGAGCCCATTAGATCGGTTTGTCTAATCTAATCTTTCTTAATTTAGCTCACACTAAAATAATAAATAAAGCCTTTATCTAGGCTTAAACCGGTGAAAACAACCCACTTAAAATCCATTAATAAAGAGCTTCAATCTTAATCATTGAATAACATCATAATCCAACAGATGGGATCAATTACCATTTCTTATAAATACCCCATTTACGTCCTTATTTGGATGGGAGAATACTCCTCATTAATGTTGTTACTCTGCTGAAATCACGTCTCAAAAATCAAATACTTAAATACCTCAAGAATTTTATGCCGTTATTCATCAATTATGAAGTTTGATGCCATCATGCTCTTTCGCCTATCACCATACATGTTAAAACCTTACTAAGATTATCTACACTTCTCTCTTGATCATCCCATATGAGTCACTCAAGTCATTTCTCTAGTTACGTATAACATGACTTTACACGTAGAACATACATGACCTTTGCATCTATATTTGCACCCCTACAGAGTGGAAAGAATTTTAAATAAATATACATAGCAAAAAGCTGCGAAAATACAAGGCGTGACAAACAATTTGAATTTTTCTAGATAAAAAAGGGACATCAAGAGACCAACATGGATGATAATTTTTTTTAACAAATATCGTAACAAGAGTAGCTAATTATACTTAGGATTAAGTACAAGGACCTATGAAACACTAAGATCCATCTTTACCCAAATGATCGGAAATTTTTTTTAAAATGGATACATTAAGTACAAGTAGATACAGGTTTCAAATTTTCGAAATTTATTATCGCAAAAAAAGATTATAAGATTAATACTGTAAGTTGTAATGGCCCAAGCCCAAAAATAGTGAATTACCGAGCCAACAAATACTAATGGATCCATTTCAATCGCTTTACCCAAAAGTTTTAAACTTATGTTGACAAAGTATTTATAACCATGGCTTTATAAACTAGTATTATAATATCCCATAATCCATATAGAATACTTAACCATAGAGGTCTCACAATCCTCCCCTCCCCCTTTAAACACGCGATGTCCTCACTGCGAGACCTTACAATTAAGCCTAGATTTTCACCCTTTTCAGTATATAATTTGGGCTACCTAATACCTATAGGTTATCTTAAAAGCATATAAGGAGTTACACCCTAGTGAGACTCCTCACCTTTCTTGAGCCTCTTATCTAACTGAAGTTAAACCCAAATCATCCACCTATTAGCAGAGAGTTCTCTCTGATATCATTTATAACACCCTAAACCAAAAGTAATGAATAGCTAACTAATGTCTAGATAAATGTCAATTGTAATTGCAAATCATTCAAGGCTTTTGTCAAAAATCCACTAACTAATGTCTAGATGCCACGTGAGAAACTTTAAGAAAACCTTTATTAATATGATGTCGGGTAAAGTGAACATCAATTTCGATATGCTTTGTCCTAGCATAGAAACAAGGATTCTTCGCAATAAGTAGGGTAAATTTGCTATTTGCGTAAAGAAAAATGGGAAGAACAATCTTTACACTAAGGTCCTAAAGCAAGTAAGGTAGCCATAATAATTCCTTTGTAGATAAAACTAAGTTTTGATATTCGGCTTCAATGGATGAAGTTGATACTATAGATTCTTTCTAGATTTTCCAAGAAATTAAGGAAGATCCAAGAAACATGCAGCATCTAGTTAATGACTTTCTATCAATTACATAAGATCCCCAATTAGCATCAAAGAAACCACTAAGAGACATATTAGTAGCAGACGAATAGAGCAATCCTCTATCAAAGGTCCCTTTCAAATAGTTCAATACATGAAGAACAACTTGATGATGACTTGTTCATGCATTGCCAATAAACTGACTCAACTGTTGGACTATAAAGGATATGTCTAGTCGTGTCACGGTTAGATACAAAAGGTGACCAACAATGTGCCTATATGAGGAAGGATCAAAAAGTACATCTCCTAATGTATTGTCTAAACAAACATGCTGTGGGAATGGTATAGCAGTTGGCTTAGTTGCTATTAGGCCTATATCATGCAAGATATCAAGTAAAAATTTCCATTTATTCAACATAAAACCTCTATTAATACGACATACCTCAATTCCCAAGAAGAATCAGACTTCTCCTAAGTCTTTTATAGTAAATGCCATATCAAGAATATGATTAAAAATAGCAATGCCATCCAAGGATGTATCAATCACAAGCACATCATCAAAATAGACAAGTGTAACTAGAAATTCATCACCATTCGTGCGAGTAAACAATGAATAATCATTAATAAACTAAACAAAACCAAGAGAAGTGATAAAATTGGAAAATTCTTTGTTCCATTGTCAAGATGCCCATTTCAAACCATATAAAGAATGTATCGATTTGCACACGTAACCTTGAGAAGGAACAGCATAACCATTAGGCAGATTCATATATATTTCTTTCTTTATATAACCATGTAGAAAAGCATTGTTCATACCAAGTTGGTGAACATGCCAACCATTGACAATAACAAGAGAAAATAATGATCGCACAGTAGTAAGCTTAGCTATTGGTGAAAATGTATGAATATAGTCATTTCCCTCAACCTAACTATATCCCTTAGCCATAAGTCTTGCCTTATACCTCTCAATAGACCCATCAAGATTATATTTAATTTTATATACCCATTTTGAGCCTATAGGTTTCTTCCCTGGTGGTAAAAGCACTAACTTCCATGTATTATTGGCTTCTAAGGCTAAAAGTTCCTTGTTCATTGCATCCATCCACTTAGGATCACTTTTAGCTTCATGAAATATCCATAGTTCATGAATTGTTAAAATGTTAGCCAATGATGCCACATAGTCTTTGGGAAATTAGGCTAAAGTTTGATGGTTTAACAATGGATATAAGGTCTTTGTTGCTATTGCAGATTGAGAAGTACTAGATTATACAGTATGTACATAATCAATAAGCCAAGTGGGATTTTTTTTTTACTCTACTAAAGTAACGGAAAGAATGGGAAACATTTGTAGTATCCTGATTAGGAAAAGGAACAAAGGATAACACCATAGGAATAGACTTAGAAATAACATCAGTAGTAGGCAAAGGAAACAATGGGAATGAATCAAAATTTAAAGGATTGTCTTTGAATGGAAAAACATTCTCAACAAAAACTACATCTCGGCTAATAAACAAATCATAAATGAGAAGGTTATACAATTTGTAACCTTTCTAACTAAGAGGATTTCCAAGAAACACACAACAACGCCCTTTAGGATCTAGTTTATCATTGGATTTATTAACAGTAGTGGCATAACATAAGTAACCAGTGGTTTTAAGGGTTAAATAAAGAGGATGCTTATTGAATAAAACTTGTTAAGGAGATTTCTAATTGAGTTTATGTATAAGCATTTTGTTAATGAGTGTAGTGGTTACTAGAACACATTCTCCCAAAAATATTTTAGGTAAGTTTGCATGCAATCTAATAGCTCTAGTAGTTTCTAACAAATGGCTATGTTTACGCTCAATAATACCATTTTTTTTAGGGATATAGGTAGTAGTTCACTGATGTGTGAATCTAAGTTCACTAAAGAGTTATTAACAATTGTGTGAAAAGAATTCACTACCATTATCACTTCGGATAAATTTTATAGTAGTGTTGAAATGGTTTCTAATGTATGAAAGGAAATGTGTTAAGGTGGAAAGTGTTGTTTATTTTGAATCAAGTATGTCCAAGTTATTCTACTCATGTCATCTAATATTGTTAAAAAATAACTTACTTCCAAAAGTGAAGGAACATTATATGGACCCCACAAATCAACAAGTATGAGCTCAAGTACATTAGAAGTAAAAGACCAGTTATATGGAAAGGATAAACAATGAGATTTAGCCTTATGAAAAGCATCATAATAAAACTGACTTAAAACTTTGTCACTACAATGTGAAATGTGTTTAAGCTTTGTAATAGAAATATGACCAAGTCTATTATGTAACAAACTTAAGGAAACATCATTTTATATGCTGTATTAATAGTTGGAAAATTTGAAACAAAAGCTAGATTACTTAGCTCTGATTTCGAAATATATAGTCCCTTCTTATTTTTTGCATAAGCAATAGTCTTCTTACTAGTCAGGTCCTGAAATAAGTAGTAATATGGATGAAAAGAAACAACAATATTAGAGTTTTATAACAACTTACTGATGGACAAAAGATTATAATGAAAATCAAGTACAAAAAGAACATTATATAGGACAATGTCTTTTGTAAGTTGTACATCTCCAATGGTTGTGACAGGTTTCATGGTTCCATTTAACAATTTTATATGAATATGTTGGGAAAGTTTCTTTATGTTGATCAAAATGGTTTGAGAGTTCATGTGGTTAGAGGCTCCCGTATCAATAATCCACTCATCCACTAGATTTTTATCTCTATGAAATGAGGCTACAAAAAAACTATAAGTAGCAATCTGACCTACAAAATGAATGGAAGTAAAATTTGCATTGTCTACTCCTGATCCTTTCATCATTCGATAGACTTCATGACATATTTTTTAGAACAACTCTAAATCACCTTGTTCAAATTTCCCTACAATAGAAACAAGAACAACACCATGTAGAGGAGTGTTAGATTGTTGTAACACACAATTGGCAAACTGTTCCCTTTCTTATCTCAATTAGCCTTAAACTAGTTAGAAAATCTATGGATTTCAAAGAAATTCTCAATGGAATGGCTAGTCTTTTTACAATGAGTACAAGTAACCCTTAATCTAAGCTTTCCTTTTCTATCATTTCTATCTACTATACCAACTTTCATTTGTATTTTAACCGTATAAGTAGCAACATCATCAATTGAAGGAAGATAACTAGCTACTTGTTTTTGTTTCTCAACTTGGTAGATTAAGTAGTATGCCTTACTAATAGTTGGTAAAGACTCCAAGGATAGAATATAACTTCAAATATTCTCAAATTCCTCATTTAGACCCATGAGGAATTACAGCAATCTATTTTGATTTTCTTTCTCTCCTATCTTGGTGATTAAATCACAATTACAACCTTTTAATGCACCATATGTATAATTTGGTAGCCTAACTAAGCAACTCAATTCATCTCATGGCTTCATTAATCTATTGTAGTAAACAATAACTATGTTATTTCCTTGTCTAGCAATCGCAATTTCGTATTGAAGTTGAAACAACAAAGGACCATTAGTTTGCTCAAATCTATCATTTATGTCATCGCATAATTCTTTGGCCCATTGAGCGTACATGAAACCCGTATCTAATTCCTTCGTCATAGAGATTAAAATCCAACACTTAATCATATAATCACATCTAATCCATCTTTAAACATCAGTTTGATTATTTTTTGGTTTTTCACAAGTTCCTTCGATAAAACCAAGTTTAGATTTCATGCCTAGGGCTAATCTAATAGAAGATTCCATCCTAGAAAATTTGTTCTATTGAAAATTAAACTTGCAATAATAGATCCAAGATTGTCAGATCCATACAAATACAATGGATCATTATACATAAGGTCCATTTGAGGAATTTGTAAAATGTTATTCATAACAAAGAAGAACAAATGAAGATTACCAAGAAAAAAATGAAGATACTCCTTCATATAACTTACTTTGATACCTTATTGACCACATTTATTAAGATCATTAAGAATCCAATATCCGAAAAACAAAAAAGAAGAGAGGTAGAGATCTTTGAGAAGATAAAGAATGAGTGAACTAGAGAAGAAACTCAACTAACTAACTAAAAGTTTGTTACAAATATTTATATATTGGGGATGCACATGTTTATATACAGGAGATACACGTATAAAGATTCACAAATGTGAAGGAAAACAAAGTAAGTAAATAAATATAAAGTCAACCACATCCTTCATGTATTATTTAAAGGAAAAAGAAAAGGAAAGATAGATGTATCAGCACCACTTTTTCTCATACATTTAAAATTAAAAAGAAATCCACTTCAAATTTTTTAATTTACTATTAATGATTAATATATTTATGTCATTTCCAATGTTCAATTGAAATTGAAATTGAAACATTCAAGTATATGCAATGTTCGTAGTTATTATTATTAAGCATGCAAGAAAAGATGAGATAAAAATGAGCTAAAGTCTTAGAAGCTTACAAGTAATAGGTAAGTAGCCAACGGCTAAGATTAAGATTAGAACCAATGTTTTAGGTCATACATGTAGATATATGTAAAATTTGAGTTATGATAAAGCTATACCTATATTAAATTGTGTAAGAAGCTCCCCTAAAATTGAGCTATTTAAGGCGAGTTAAAAGAAGTAAGGATGCCAACCGAGTGAGTCTAGAACGTGTTTTGCAAAATGTAAACCTATCTTGTTATCCTGTATAGCATCTCAAAACTAAGTCCCATAACCTTATAGGGTTTTTACTTTGTTCCCAAAACCTAATCTTATAGGGTTTGTAAAACTCATTTAAAACATGACCTAACCCACAACATGAAAAAAAAAAAAATTCAAAACAACATTACATCTCAAACTTTATCTTTCTCCATAGTATGTACCAATTATGCAGATTCACCACTATTTTCTATAATCACCATGATTGATCACTATTTTATATGGGAATTATTGAAACTAAGTAGAAAAAAACTTGTCAATCCAAAATGTTGAGTCTAAAATGAAACAGACTTGCGAATTACAGTAAAGGGTAGACATGTTTCTTTGTTAAACTTCTTAATCACAAGAAATGAAGAATAAAGATGCTATACCCATCAATCATGAAAATTTGAAAATTAAAATAGAACTCACAAGTGAAAATCTAAGTAAGCAAGTCGTAAGGACAATAAGGCAACGACAACTATACTAGTAACAAGGTGAGGTTTGAGTCTGAGTGTGTGATTCATGATTCACAAGTATGGTCATGATTCATGAGTAATGTAGTGCAGATTCACAGATTGAAGGTAAAAGCCGTGAAGTAAAGGTGTCATAAGTGTATCTATATGCTGTTGAGTGTTGATTGTAATGTAAAGTTGCAGACTAAGGGATAAGGGTGAGGGATGTGGGGCAAAAGGGAGGCATCACAACTGTATCTATAAGCTACAAGATGATGAGTAGAATGTTGAATGAGGACACTGAGGTTTATTCTATTAACTATTATTTTATTTATTTTTCTTCTTTTTTTTAAATTAGTAAGTAAACATGATTAGAATATATATTATTAATTTTACCAAGTTTTTTGTAATTCCTAGAACCCTGTAAGATTTTGAACCCCTTCCCAGAACTCATCCTAAAATTCTATAGGGTTTTTAATAGGTTAGGTGGATCAAAAATCCTATAAGAACTCGACCAATGGCATCCCTAAAAAGGAGACATATAAATAGATGAATGAGAATATGTTTCATAAATTCGAGAAAAGTTTCAATAACACTAACACACTACTTATTTTGATGAGTAATGGGTAACCACTAATAAAATTCTAATACGTAATAACGTGAACCCAATATTGTAGATATGAGATTAAATATCATTTGGATTTGTCTATCATTTATCAAAATACATGGTGAATTAATATTATTAAATCTTTTTTTTTTTCCAAAGTATATTGCATATGTATAAGTCTCATGTAAGTTATCAAAAAGTGGGTGAATTGATATCTTTTACAAAAAATAAAAACTTTTTCGATTATCTAAAACAACTTCGCTCTTAATAATTTAAATGATGTGATAAGTAGTAGAATATTAAATTTTTAACTTATGCATAAAAAAAAATAGTACAAGTAATAAAAGTTAGAAACTAAATACAATAGAGAGAAAGTAGATTAGGCAATCAATTTATAAAGTTTTGGCCTTTTGTCTACTGCTCTATTCTATCTCTACTACTAGGGATCCGATTCTCTTTACTAGTATCGTTCCACTGGTCTAATTTCATTAAACAAAAATGAATCAAAGGTTACAAAGGTATATAATCGCTTATCTGTCCTGGCTCACTAGTTATCCTTCTGCTATTTACAAGACTACAAAGGACTCTCTAACCATACACTCACTCAAATACGGTATCACTGAAGTTTACAGGAAAAATGAGATGTCAAAATCAAAGATCTCTTTACAATGTTCACACAAAAACAATAACAATAAAATGTGAAAACTATTTTTACTTAATTTCTGACAAAGTTTCTAACTGTGTTCATGAGAGAGTTCTTTTAATTTCAATTCTGATCTTGAGAACTCTGTGTGTATCTTGTGTAACTTCGATTTAAATTGATAATCCTTGTATGTAATAGCTAGAAAACGACTAAATGCTTATCTTTCTCCAAGAAATTTTGATTCAAAAACAAATGATCTTATTGTTGAAGAAATATCCCATTAAAATAGGAATTTGACCGTTTGAATTTACAAAATGAAATTCTGTTATCTACTGATATGTGGTAAACTAAGCTTGATATTTCCTTTCGAATGTTACATGACATGCTACTTGATTTGAATTTGAAATCCAATATACTTATTATTTAGATGAACGCAAATCTAAAACTAATTTTGATATATCTCGTGCAATGCGTATCTAACCATTTAAATCTTGCTCCCTTTTTACTTTGCCTATTAAGAAGAAATTTCAATATCTTTTTTAAATAATTTCATGACTAAATCCTTAGACCAATATTTGATCTTATTGGAAAATGTGGTTATGAATATCTATAAGATTTAAACTTATGCTAACATATTTTCTTAATCAATTCAAACAGCAACCTTATCATGAACAATTTTTAGATATTCTCAAGACACTCTATACTAAATAAGTAGTTTTCGAATGACTTAATTCAAGATAACTTGCTGTCAAAATTTTGTTGAAACTTTATATACTTCAATGAAGCAGCATGGTAATTCATATTTTCTTGTCCGTAACATATTCGATTTATTCTTGCTAAAGAGTTATCATAATGCCTTTGTGGAATTACTCAACCTAATTCTTGATTATAATTTAGACTAAATTTCCTTAAAATCCCCAAGAAATTAATTGAACTTAGTGGAATAGAATTGAGCACATTACCTAAATATGTCCAATAAAATGGAGCTAAATTTTCTACATGTTTGTCCAACTTAACTTGTTTGGATATGTCAAAAAATAGCTTGGTAATAATTTCTGATATATACTCTATTTACTTTTTGCACTTTTGAGTTGTTTTGCTGATGCACTTTATAACATACATTTTGACTAACACAATTTTCAATCTCATTTTCCTCTAAGTTATCTTACACACTCATATTATTTGTTAAGAATATTCTTCTTTTTATTATCATCAAAATTCATAAAAAGGGAACTCAACAACATGACCATCAAATGCTACCATATGTTGCTTATGGGAACATACCTAGCATATTTAATAAGCAGTATTATCAGAGTTAATCTAAGTAATTGATCTAAACATGTGAGGGGGATAAAGGCAAAAGAGATGACCCAAGTTTCATCTAAGGTTTAACTAAGGTTAAATCAAACTAGTTTATGATCAAGTCAAGTCGAATGGGGTTAGAGCATACGAGGTCAACACAAGTTTAATGATAATACATTTAAGTTCATCATCTAACGGCTAACTTTTACGTACTACCCCTTCTTATAAATTGGAAGTGAAAAATCATAGCCATCCATAGGCACATACTATCCCTCATCTCATTACTATTTGAACTTAAATTATCTCGATATGTTCAATAGTTCTAACGTTGTAGCTTAAGATTATTGTGGTCTAAAAACATGAAAGTAGGTCTCCTAATTGGATATATTAGGTTTGATTCTCCCCGTCCTCAAGTTATAATACAATAAACATAGAGTATAAACTCAAACAAATATAAAGAATATATGACAATATAATATTATTGTACAATGTTTTGTTTACATAATACTGAATAAAGATTTTTGTAATGTCTTTTATTTAATATACACAAATACTGGACTCACTATTATTTCTTAACATTTAAATCCTCAATATTATCTAATATTTATTTGATAATGTTTTAGGGAAAATACAAATTAACCCTCTATACTTTGATTTAGGTACGGATTAATCTTCTAAACTTTAAAGTATATTTTAAAAATCTCTAAATTTTGATAAATTAGCAAATAACTCTTATAATTGAAAATAACCCTCTTAAACTTTAATTTTAGTATATAAATATCTCCTAAACTTACCAAATCGTACTTTATAATCTCTTAAACTTTGATAGTAATATGACTTTTTCTAACAAAAATGGAAATGTCCTTTATGAGAACAATTTATTAAAGTTTAGCAGGTCTTAAAACACATTTTAAAAGTTTAAGAGTCAATCCACACCTAAGTCAAAGTTTAGATAAGTTATTTGCAATTTCTCCTAATATTTTTATATTATTTATAAAGTACAAGTTTTAAATATTATCATTTATATCCTCAACAAGTCTAATACTTATATAATTATATTTATATTTTCAATACTTGTATTTTTATCCAATAAAAACGACTTTTATACCATATTCTAAATATTGTAAACATTTTATCCAATCTTTCGTATCATTTTTTGTTCAATAATCAAACTTAAATTGTAAATCAAACATTAAACAAAATATTTTATTTAGTCTAGTCCCATAAATTTTGCACAACCAAATAATACCAAAATGTGTAACTACTAAATACATTTAAATACATGATAATATGAAATATAGTTTTTTTAGAAATTATCCTTTATTATTATGTGTCAAAACATAATTTATATTAGACACTAAATATATATAGATAATGTTTATTATCTAGATTAAAATCCTTATAACATGATGGTATACACAAGAGTCTAGATCAAATAGACTATCTCATATTATAATCGGGGGGTTGGTGAAAAACAAACGTATGTAACCCGATGAATCGCCCGCCTTACCACAAACATGAGATGATTCGGGGGAAAATAATCAAACGTCCTTTACCCAGTGAATCCTCCGCGTCACCACAAACATGAGATGATTCTTATGGCTACCCTACCAAAGTCTTCCCTCCGAGTTGACCATCGCATGCCATATATATTTATAGTATGGCTCGCAATACACCCAAACCTTAGTATTTCTTTTACTTTTTCTTTGTTCACTTCCACACAGCCCCACAAAAACAAAAACCCACCCTGTCAATATTCATCCCCACCACCTTCACACAACACAACAACCCAACCCCGGCCCCACGCCCCACCCCAATGGATGGCAGCATGAGCAGCTCAGACGAGAGTGCTGCCACAACAACAAGCCTCTCCGCATCCTTGTCACCGCCGCCTTTAATGTTGAAGCCTCCGCGCACAGGTCTCCGTCGGACGGGAAGCGGGACAGGTGGTGCCGTGCTTGACTGCGCAGTGGACTCAAGGACGAAGCTTCCTTCCTCAAAGTACAAGGGAGTTGTCCCTCAGCCAAACGGTCGTTGGGGTGCCCAAATCTACGAGAAGCACCACCGCGTCTGGATCGGCACCTTCAACGAAGAGGTTGAAGCTGCACGAGCCTATGACGTGGCAGTGAAGCGATTCCGTGGCCGTGACGCCGTGCTTAACTTTAAAACAGTCGATGACTATGCCGAGGCAGCATTCCTGGAATCCCATTCCAAGGACGAGATCGTCGATATGTTGAGGAAGCATACCTACAGCGACGAGCTGGCGCAATGCAAGAAAACTTATGCGTTCGACGGGGGTGGCAAGAGAATCATCGGTTCTGGCGCGTGTCGCAGTGAGACGGCGCGTGAGGATCTATTCGAGAAAGCGATGACGCCAAGCGATGTTGGGAAGCTTAACCGGCTAGTGATCCCAAAGCAGCACGCGGAGAAACACTTCCCACTTAGCGTCACGACAGCAAGTGTTGACGATCTCAACCGCCGTCCCGACGGCGATCATTTGTCTACCAGTAGTGCTTCTCGTAAAGGAGTGTTGTTGAATTTTGAGGATGCCGGAGGCAAAGTATGGAGATTTAGGTATTCTTACTGGAATAGTAGCCAAAGCTATGTCCTAACAAAAGGGTGGAGGAGGTTTGTCAAAGAGAAGAACTTGAAAGCAGGAGATACGGTTAGTTTCCACCGGTCCGCTGGGCCGGAAAAGCAGCTCTACATAGATTTCAAGCCGAGTGGGAGTAGACCGAGCAGTCCTGTTGACGGATCTGTACCGGTTCAGTCGATTAGACTCTTTGGAGTCGATATACTTCGTGTTGCTACCGGTGCTAATAGTGGTTGTGGTGAGAGTCGCTATGGTAGTGGGAATTAGAGAAATCTGAGATCATGTGGACACATCGTTAGGTTAGGGTATTAGTAAGAAACAGAAGGTGCATTTCATCTTACTCTGATGTTCTTTGAAGTTTCCTTTTTCCTTTGGATTTTTCGACAAACCCGTGAATTGTAAGAGGAAAAGTGATGGAAAGGTAGATGATAGGGTTTGGATGGACTTTGAAGGATGTGTGCATTGTCTTGCCGATTACATAACAATTTTGATAGTCAGTCCTAAAATATATATATAAAAAAATATCGGAAAATATTAGCTATTATTAGATGGAGAAGATCATTTACTCTTAAAATTTTCGCAAGGGAGTAGAATTAATGTTATTAATTTGCTATTGTCTCTATGTTTATTTGCTTTCCATTTTGTCTAAACTACGTTTTAGACCTTATTTTTTCAATATTAGTTAAAAAAAAAAAAAAACAGACAAATGTTAGATAATCTTAAAAGGTTACGGTTAATAGTGATTTTTAATGTGGTACCTAATTTTAGTAGGTGAAGATTATAGTGAGTAAGTGGCTAATCGTGGTGGTTATAACAAGCGAAAATAAATTTCTTATTTTTTATTAGCATTTTCTATACTTGTTAACTATTATCATTGATGACCGCGGTAGATTTTTATCATTATTTACCATTATAAAGTCATTAGTGATCTACAATTTTTAAGATTGGTATGAAAACATTTGTCAACTACAAAATTTTCATTTTAGTAGATGTCTAGACAAGTGCGTAAAAGCATACTCTTATTATTTTCTTATTTTACTTCTCTAAGGAAATATTCATTAAAATGGATTCTCTTTATTTAATTATTTTTAATTTTTCTCAATTTACTTTCTTAAGATATTATCATGTATAATTAATGGTTGAAATTATAATATATATATATATAATGATAGTATCATAAGATATTCAAAAAATTTAGACAATTTTAATTATTCATTTATAAATGGAAGTAAAGTTAGAAGAAGAAAAACTTACAGTATCCAAATCCGATATTTTGCTTCCTGTCCATTCCTCAAACACTCTCGATTGAACATTTCAGAAAGTAAGAAACAGCCAAAAGAGGAAGCTTTTAGATGCTAGCTCCATGGGAGTCATATGCTGTGGCCCCTGTAAGTGTATCCTTCGGCAAACAAACATGGGGCTTTTGTAGGGTAATTCATCAGGATTATTGCGCCATTACCCTACAAAACTATGTACCACGTGCGTAATTGAATGGAAACCCTACGGTGGAAATTAACAAATACTATGTAGCACGTATATATAGGAATTGGTAACATGATAATGGAAAATAATTGGAGGAATAAAATGCAGAATAAAGAAAGAATTTTTATTTTAGTAAAATAAAAGAGGGAAAACTTCCAAAGATTGGGGTGTTTATGGATTGGATTAGTTCGGTTTAAAAAAAAAAATCAAACTAAACCACATTTTACCATTTGGTTTTTGAACTACATTGTGTAAATTTTGAACTTTAGCAGGAACAAGGTTTTGTTCTCTCACCAAATAAACATATATAAAAATCCTAGATGAACATCAAGTATGAATAGGCTTAATAAGGACATTTTTGAATCAGCAAAATTGGGAAAATAAAAATGAACAAAAGTTCTGTCCGATGCAAGTTTCAGCACAATGTAAACTAGAGAAGTAAGCATATGTTTCATTAATTCTTGAAAAAAAAATACAGTAATAAGGAACTAATAAGGTACTTCCTAACAATATCACCTAGCCTTTCATTCTAAACCCTCCTTTATAGTAATTACAATCCTAAATTTTGTCATTTATTTTCTCCAAATAGATTCCGACTACATAATATACTCCATACTTCTACATTGTAGATACCCAAAACAAAAGAGAGATCCATCCATGTCATTTATTGTTAATCTTCCAATTTAAAAATTTTCAACCAATAAGAATTTTTTTTCATGGAGTGGACAAGGGGAAAAAAAGAACATGAAAGAAAAAAAAAACTAAAAATAATAAAAATTTAAAATAAAAATGAAAAAAAGATATTAATAAGAATTACACATTTAATAGATTTTAAATTAAGCATTACCACTAATAGTAATAGGAGAATATAAATTGAAGAAAGAGATACAAAATGAAAGTACAGAAAAAAAATTAAAAGAAAAAGAAGAAATGCTAATTTCTACTTGCTTGACAATTGGTGAAGAGGAGGTATAAATGACTCTTCGATTTTCATGAGTGTTGATTGTAGAGTCTAGTGTGTTTTGAGAAGATTGTAGAGAATGAAGTAGATGATTGAAGTGGATAAGAAGAAATGTACTGATGAGTGATGATGACTGAGAATGAAATAGGTTAGGGTTTGGTGTTTTATCTAATGTAGGTTGGGTTAGACCTTTACATAGGTTAGTAATTTTTTTTTTTTCTTTTGTGGGGAATGGGGGGAGGGTTTGATTCAAATTAACAAGTGTGGTTTCTAATTGGCACCTAAACCAAATTGTAATCCATTTGGGAAGGGCCAATCCAAACTGCAATCTAAAGCTATTTTGGTTATTAATCGAAGAGGTTAAGAAGAGAGGCATCCACTAGTGTTTATTAGTATGGTTATCGATTACTTTTGACTTGGGGCATTATAACATGAGCAAGCATAATGATATTAAAACCTTAAAAGACTAATTATATTTCCAAATATGACATTTGAGCTTCTATTCAATTTTTTATTAAAACAAAACCTAAGGACAATGACGAATTATATTCTAGTCGTAACTCCCAAGTCATTCATTGCAATCATGTATGCAATCGCTATTTTCCCTATACAATCACTACAATAAGACCTCATCTTTATTGATATCTAAAATTATAAAAGCATCCATCCATTAATAAATTAAAACCCTTGTTTTTTTTAGAAACTATTAGTTTATTTATCACATATGTGTGTATCATGTATACACGTACTTACACCACTATGGTTGCTATTGCCATTGCCCATCATCGATTACTGCCACTACTACCATTGACTATCGTTGTTGCCTCTATTGACCACCACCATCACCACCAACCCCTACCATTACTACTACTACTGTTATTGCCAATACCATCGCTTCTTACATTACTTTAAGGTTGGTTGAGAAAGACGATGAGTCAAAGATAATTTATTTATTAAAGTTATATTATGTGTTAACAAATAATAAAGTTAATGAAGACCAGCTTTAGGATAGGAAAGGTAAAGGGAGAGGAAAGCTAAGTTATATCCTTTGTAAGGAGTCGGGTCATACAGTTGAGAATTGTTTTGAAATCATAGGCTTTCCAAAACAGTATAAAGGAGTGAAAGATAAGTGTAATTATTGTATTTCAACCAATGTAGAAAGAGATACTTTACCTGTAAACAATCCACTTGATGATATGGCTTATAGAGGGCTTCAACAAGTGCTAATGATTCTCACTTGGTGTTTAAGGCATGTCAAGAAGTCATTAGAGTGCTTAAACTACAAAATATAGTGGGATAAAATCTAGCAAAGGATCAACGTGTTTCATGTCTGTAATTTGCCGATAATGCCATATCCCTTACTTCTAACATGCATAATAATAGCGGAATGTATTCTTAGGTTGTAGACACGGGTGCTTTGGACCTCATGTCTCTATATTTTCACCTTCTCACCCAATTGGAGACATCAAAATTAATCAGCAAATTTTATTGACTAATATTTTCTGTCCTAAAATTTTGCTATAACCTTTTGTTAGTCAATAAATTACTCACAAGCACCAGTTAAATTGCCATAGATAATTCTCATAAATTCTTGTTTTATGACCAGATCTCTAAACAAATTGTTGCCTCAATTGTTAGCTTTAATGGGCTCTCCATCTTGGACCTGAAGCTATCATTAAATGTTCTATCTTCTTCAAATGCTACACTTGGTTGTTTTCCAAATAATCATATACTCTTATTCTAATAATAACATTTCTTTTTAACTTTTTCATAATAGACTAAGACATTTTTCATAGCCTAAATTGATCTATATGCCTTCATTCAAAGGCATTGATTTGTCAAAATTTTTATGTAACACGTGTTTTGTTGCCAAATTTCATCATTTTCCTTTCCCACGTAGTGCTTCTACATCTTTACATTCATTTGACTTGCCTCGTATGAATGTTTAGGACCATGTAATACAATCTCTATTTTTTGTGCTAAATTTTTCCTTAGTATAGTGGATGATATGACTAGGTATACCTGCACATTGTTAATGACCCATAAATACAAGTTCTTTGTATTGTTTCCAACTTTCTTACTTGTGTTAAAACACAATTCAAGCTCATACCTAAAGTCATTGGTATCGATAATGGGACTATGTTCATTACAAAAGAATGTTAAGACTTGTTTGCCAAACATGGTATATTGCATCAAAAGAGTATAGTGTATACTACACAACAAAATAGAGTTTTTAAGAGAAAACATTGACACTTACTAGATATAGTAAGATCACTTCGAATTCATACAAATCTTCCCAAGAAATTATGAGGAGAATGTCTTCTTACAGCCACTTATCTCATTAACATCATACTCATGAAAATTCTCTATTGGAAAACTCCTTATCAACTTTTCTATAACAAGATGCTTACAAATGACCATCTTAGAGTATTTGGTTGCCTATGTTATATAGCCACTAGTTCTACATCTGAGGATAAATTTGAAACTAGAATTATGTATTGTGTATTTTTTCGTTACCCAGTTGGTCAAAAGGGTTATAAACTCTATGATCTCTCATCTCATCAATTGTTTGTTAGTAGAGATGTGTACTTTGTTGAGGATTCATTTCCTTTTAAATCTATCGTTGATATTATGTTACATTGTTCTAGTCTTGATGATTATTCATTTTTATTTCCTGCTTTTGTACCTAATGTCATGATGGGGAAAAGGTTATCCATCTTCATTTGTTTGCAACATCTAATTCCTCTTTTGTTTCACCTTAGCATAATAATGGACAATCAACTCCTCTTGATTACGTGAACAAATTTGTGCCAAATATCCCTATTTAAAGATCTCGAAATCATATACATCCTCCTCAATGGCTTCAAGGTTTTATTTGTAAAGTCCATAATAGTACTTCAACTATGACTGCAAATTTCCCATATCCCTTGTTCTAAAATAAATCCTTTTCTCATTTACCACATGAGAATGTGGCTTTCCTGGCTAATGTGTTTGCAACAAAAGAACCATGTAACTATCAAAAAGTAAAAGATGATCTTAATTAGGTGGAAACTATGAGAAAAAAAAATAAAACTCTTAATTTTAAAGTCAAACAATACATGAAAAATCACCACTTTGCCTTTGAGAAAACAAGCTATTGGATCAAAATGGGTTTGCAAAATTAAATACAAACCCTTGCAACCATAGAAAGATAAAAGGCTAGATTGATGCCTAAGAGGCATACACAAATAAAGGGTGTTGATTATACGCACACCTTTTCTCTTATGTCAAAGCTTACTTTTGTTCATATTTTGTTGGTTGTTCTAAGTATGAAGAGTTGGTATATTCATCAATTAAATGTCAGTAATGCTTTTTTACATGGTTTCATTGATGAGGAAATTTATATGCTTCCACCAGATAGATATTTGAGTGCAAAATCAAGTAAAGTGTGTGATCTTGTTAACTCTTTATATGGACTTAGGCAAGCTTCAAGGCAATGGAATAAAGGGCTAACAAAATTCATTATTTCTCTTAGGTTTACTCAATCCAAATCAGATTATTTTTTATTTATAAGACAAACTTCTTCAAGCTTTGTGGCTATCTTAGTGTACATTGATGATGTCTTAATCACTAGAGATTCTCTTAATGATATCAATCAAGTTAAATGAGCTCTTAATAAGGCATTCAGGATTAAAAGACTTAAGTAAGATAAGGTTTTTCCTTGGAATCAAAACTTGTCATTTAAACACTAATTTTATTTTGAACCAAAGGAAGTTGGCTCTTGACATACTTCTTGATGTGGTCTAACTGCTGCACATCCTGTTACAACTCCTTTCCCTCGAAAATTGCAACTTGATAATACAAAAAGTTCTTGACAACTTCTGGTTATTCCAAGTTTATATAGACAAGTGGTTGGCAAGTTATTATACCTTATAGTTACTAAGTTGGATTCGTCTTTCTTTGTTCAACATTTTAGTCAATATTGGCACATCCTAAGACTTCATACATGAATGTAGCTTTACATGTTCTTCGCTATGTGAAAGCAACTATCGATAAAGACTTATTTTACTCTTCAACAAGTTCTTTAACTTTCACTGGTTTTAGTAATGCTGATTAGGGATTAAGTAAGATTGATTGCAAATCACTCTCTGGTCTTTATGTTTTCTTGGTACTTCCTTGATATCATGGAAAACAAAGAAGTGGATGACTGTGTCTATCTCCTTTATCGAAGCTGAATATTGCAGCCTTGCTTCAATTACCAAGGAACTTCTATGGGTTTCTTATGTTTTACATGGTATTAGTCTTTTCCTTTCACTTCCTGTGACTTTATTTTTTGATAGTAAATTTGCTAAGATAATTGCTGAAAATCTATGTTTTCACAAGTGAAGCCAACATATTGAAATGGATATTCACTTTGTTAGACATTTCATTAATTCAAGCTTCTTGCAAATTTAGTTTGTTTGATCTCATCTTCGAGTTGCAAACCTGATGACCAAAGTTGTGACTGAGAATTATTTGTCTTATTTTTTGTCCAAGTTTGGCCTCTTACCAGGCTAAGTTGAAATTATTAGTTTATTTATCACATGTGTGTTTATCATTTGCACACGTGTTTACTTTCTTATTTGTAAATAAATGCAAAGCAACAAAGTTAGTTGAGTCAGGTTTACGCAGTCAAATACGGAATACACATTTCATTTGCTTCGACTGGTTATCTCCTTCATTGCACTTTTATTCTTCACTGGTTTTCAAGTTTAGGTTCTTTCCGGTAATTGCTTTATTTGGTTTGTGATCCGTATATGGAATTTGTCTAATTAAGATCTCAAGTTTCATTTCTCATTACATAAATATTTTAATCTAGTTTAAAAATTACTCAAAAATGGACTCTTTTCATTTTCATCTTCTCAATTTATAAATAAATAGGTGGGATTATTTAAATTTTTAATTATTTATTGACATCATTATTATGCAATCTTTTTCCTTATTCTCAATTATTAATTACATAAGATACGACCTCAAAGAGCCAAACTGAGGGAAACAAGGAGAATGTAAATACCCATCTGTGTGAGATGTGCCCATCCTCAAACCGTGTTTTTGAATCCTTATCTCATTTGGTTTGTTTGAACAATATCATATATCTTGTACTTGTGTTTCATTAAATGAAATTCGTTATTTCTAGCAAAGGAAAGGTGGGAAAAAAGAAGTCAAAAGATAATCTTCGTTTTGTGTTTTCTATATCTTTTTTATCATAACATAATAAGAGGAAATTCTTAATAGTCTGCGAGAAATGAAAGGATCAGGAGAATTTTTTTTAAAAAAAAAAAAAAATCAGGTTAAATTTACCCATTACGGAATGATGAGTCTTTCAAAAACCTTTGCTATGATATTGTGATGGGATGAACATCTATTTAAGGAAAAATTTTGACGCAGCTACTAGAATAAAAATAAAATAAAATGACAAAAACGAAAAATTGCAATTTCATGAGCCCAACAAAATTTGACAAGCAAGGTTTGACGAGGGTATATAAAAACGTATACACGGATATATTAACGAAGTCTACCATGAACTTGCACCGGCCAGCACCATATATATTTTATCTAGTTCTCCGAAACTATAGTGTTTGAGCTTTAATTAAATGAAAGGATCTTGGAAGCAAAATTAATCAGAGACTGGAACTAGATTAAATATATTGACAAATTTTCCAACATATGCTATATACATTAGCTCATTGCCTGGTTCGTATGAATAAAATTATTGTAATTTAATAATATAAATATTACTCTCCTAATAATACGTGGATACCTCCCTCTTTAAAAATGTAATATGATATGTGTAAAAATTGATTAAAAAATGTTTTTAAAGAAACTTTAAGATATAACTATTTAGACATAACGATGATTAAAAATAAAAAATAAAAAAATGACCAAATATCACCCAATGCTAGCCTGACCCAATGTCTTAAGCAACTTGTTTCGTTAACTTGTTTGTGGAAACCAGAGAACTTTTTCCTCGAAGGTCAATATATCCACAGGCTTATGATATCTATTGCCCACAATTTTTTGCTATAGCAGTACCTGCCCAGTTCTCTTAATGTTAATTTTTCATAGCAAGTTGGTTCATGACCTCCACAAATTGCCGTAAGTTGTGTATATTTTAGTTTTTTATTTTATATGATGACGTGTATTAATTAGAATCATGTATTTTCCAATTTAAAATTAAGTTGTTTAATATATATATCGTACGGTTGTGCTTTACGAGTGATGTCCAGATAAATGAATTAGAATAATAAGTCGAAATTGCATCCCAAAATTTTGTTCTGCGTATTAAAATATTTGTTGCAACCAATCATTATTGAGGACAGTTTGGTGTACAATGTTCAAGAATAATGGTCCACAACATTGCCCTCTATTTGGAACTTTTCTTCTATTTTTCATTTTTAGTCAAACAATTACATATTAATAACATAAAAAAAATGGGGCAATTGTCTTCAAGAAAATATGCCGAAACTCCTTGTTTCCAAAATATATAAGATAAATAAAAATTTTATGGATTTGTTACCTCGAGAAATAATGCCAATTTGATAAGAAAAAAAAAATGAAAAGAAAAAATTGGATATATTCAGTTCTTTTAATTAATTAGCATCTATAAACTTGAATAATCCCTTGTAACAAAAGTAGGGAGGATGATAATAATAACGGAAAAATATTGCCACTTGGTATTCAAATTTTAACTATTTTTATAATTAACTACCCAAAGATTTTTTTTTTTAACCAAATAACAACCTGAATTATTTTTTTCTTTGTCAATTTACTATTTGAAGGTTAAAAGTGTTAACTAGTTGTAATTGGCTACTAGAACTTTTCTTATTTTTATAATTAATTGTCTGAAATTTATCAACATTTGTAATTAACTATCTAAATTTTATCAATTTTTGCAATTAATTGCCTTATCCAAAACTATAAATCATCTCAAAAAATTTGTAGGTAGTAAATTGATACATTTGTACTTGAGGTTGTTAATTGCAAATATATACCAAGTTTAAGTATGAAAAGTGACATTTTCCCTAATAATAACACGGGTTGTTTGATGAATGTTGCTAGAGAATTTGTCAAAGGTTAAAAAAAAATTAAAACTTACCAATATTATTTACATGTTTTATGAAAATTAAAATGTACAAAAAATTTAAAAATTTTATTAAGCATTTTAATAATAATAATCCCTAAAGCACATAATAATTTTTTGCATATGATAGCAAGGGGTAAGTGTAATATTTAATCAAATTTTTATTATTAAATTTTGACATCTAAAGTTTAATAATGCTAAATCTCATACCTAATTAAATATTTACTTGCCTAGTTACTATCTTGATAAAGTGATGTCACCAACACTCATTAGTTAAAAGAGTAAGGATGGATGGTACATGGTGAGTAAACTATGAATATTACTCATATTCTACGTTGTACGTACAAAATGCTAAATTTTAGAATAAGAGCCTATCTTGTGATTATGTGCAAGGATCCAAAAATCTATGGGGTATGCTTAGAGTCTATAGAATAAGGGGTAAAAAAAAGTTACACTAGAAACACATATATGAAGCTAAAAATTCAATTTACAAGGAAAGTTAATTAAAATACAAAGATAAAGTTTCAATATTTATGAGAAGTTGGTAGGCATATCTTTCCTGTAGTAATAGACAAGTTAGTAATGGAAAGATATAAGATAAGAGAGACTGAAAACAATATAAAGTAAGATTAGTAATGTTTAAGAAAATAGATAAGAGAAATAGAAAATAGAAATGTCTAATTGAGATAATAGAAAGATAGAAAATGAAATGTATAGTTTGAGGTTTTATATGAATAACAGGCTTAGTCTATTGTGCATTTCTCTCTCTCTCTTTTTGAACTTAAGATGTATACAGTAAATATATAATATTATGATCTTATATTCATTATTGTTGTTATTGTTACTATTAAATGGTCAATATAAGATATCTTGTAAATTGTATCATGTGTACTTTAAAATATAGGTTCCACTGTAATTATTATTGTTGTTATTATCATCATTTAATAATTTTTACTTGGCGAATACAAGATATCTTATAACTTGTATCATGAGTATATTAAAGTATAGCTTCATCATAAGCATAGAGTATAGAGACATCATGCTTGTACCTTACTTTAAAAGAACAGGTTTTAAAAACTATTATCTAGAGCCTACGTTATCGAGTAGGGTATTATAAGATATATAGTATAATAGTGTTATTCACTTAACCCTATCAAAGAGAATTTATAGATAGGGAAGTAAATTAGAAAAACATAAGTTTGATTAAGTGTGAAAAATAGATATATATAGAGTAAATTTTTCTAAACATAATTGAAAATATACACCAAGTTTAAATAATAGTTTTCTATGTTGTACTTAATATTAATATCAATTCAACTATATATATATATATTATTTTTCCTTTTACACACTATAGCTAGTTTTTTTCTATACGTTATTATGAGTTTTAAGAAAGTATAGTGTACAGTGTGTTATGATCAATCAAGAAACAAGTGGCCATGCAAGAAGGACATGTTGTTCAACCATTTGCTTAGAAATGTGGTCGATATTTCAATTTCTAAATCTAAAGCAAGTTTTTAGAACTACATATAATTAATTAATTCAATTTATTTCCAAACAAATAAATACTAGTAAATTTTTGTTTATATAATGCATAGAGAATGGAAAATTTTACAGTATAATAACTTAAAAGTAACTATATGATATGGCTATTTTTGTGTTTAATGAATCATCTTGATATATAATAAAATAATGTCTATCAACAATTAAAGAGAAGCCATCGATGACCTCATTGAAGTTGTCGATAAATTCCATGAAAGCTATTGACGATCTTATTTTTATTATTGACAATTTCATTTTTATTATAAATCGATATGATTTATTAAATTTAAAAGTAATTATACCATATGGTCACTTTTGAGTAATCATACTGTAAAATAAAAATAAAAGAACAGAAAAATCCTATAGATAATATATACAAGAGTAAACCAAATTATTATAATTTTAAAGGATAAAGGAAAAGGGGTGATCTTCTATTTTTGAGATGATTATTAAACTATTATCTCAACTAATCCGCATATTTGTACAAATTAAAAAAATAAATAAATTACTTAACGGTAATAATATATATATTTATTTATTTAGAAGATACTATTCAATAGGTAGTCATGTTTTTTATTTTTTATTGTAATTATTAGAAAATGAAAATGTGTGCACTAAACAGCAAAATGTATAAATAGGGGTATTCATGTTGTATGTAGGGCAAGTCTCGTATGAAATGGAATGGAGACAAAATAAAGTGAATTCAAGTTGTTGGAAGGTACATGTTTATTGGTCTAAAACTATAGGATTGGTGGTTTTCATTTGCTGCTTTCTAGGGATAAAAAAATATATATACCAGAGACGTAACACAGAAAAGTCCTAAGGTGCTCAACACTATTGAATCTAAATAAAAATTATTGTCGATATTTTCCATATGAAATCAATATTTTCAAAATGTTTTCTTGATATTTATCACACGAGAAAATGTGATTACAATGTAGCTACCAATCACTATCCCTTACTTAAGTTATCTATTTGCTATAATGTAGTTATTTTATTGCTATCCAATAATATTACATACTGCAACTTAAAGAAAAGAAGATTTAAATCCTAACCATTCTGTTGAGAGATCATTATTTATACCATTTAGTTACAACGGTCTTAGAAAATTTTAAATATAGATGCATTTTGAAAAAGGGAAGTTTGAAAAATATTGTAGTGGTCAGTTTTTTAACTTACAATTTCAAAAAGAAAGAGACTGTAAGGTGTTAGTTTAATTATTATCTCAAGATTCCACTTGTTAGAGTGATTAAATCGTCAAAACTTCAAGGGAATATTATGAACTATCAATTCTTGAGGTCTTAGGCCTAAGGGACCTTATGGTCCTAACTAAAGTAACCTGCAACATAAACAAAAGGGAATAGAATGTAAACTCTGTAAATTTAACTTTTTAAGTACGGCGTTGAACTCAAGTTCTGTAGATAATTTCTCTAAGTTAACAGCTAATTAAAATTTTAAATTTAAAACCTAAAACGAATACGAAAAATACTAATGTACTATTTGGAACCATAATCACATACAAAAATCCAATACTCTAAATATAAAATATTAAACACGAACCTAATAAAATCCCTAAAACTAAAACTCTAAGCTTATAAAATCTATAATTTACCCTAACAATGATAAAGCCCCAATTAGGTATAATTATCAATAGACACACATAATCACATAAAATTGCTAACAAACGAATAAAGATAACTTTGAAATGCTAATAAATATAAAGTAATAAATTAATCAAATAATACAATATTACAAACATTATTTTAAGATTAATTATGACCTTATATACTTATATATATATATGTATGTGTGTGTGATAGTTTTATATTGATTTAATTATTTTTATTTAATTTTAATACATATTTTATGTTTATATATTATATAGTATACATTATTTTTATATCCTATATTTTTTTCCATAATCATATCATATTTTATTTCAAACATTATCTAAAAGTTGGAAAAACACTATAAGAAAAGTCAAAAAATAATTTTTCATTCTTACTTTTTCTTTCTCTCTTTCTTTCTTTTTCCTCCCATAGTTTTAGCTACCATGTGTCAAATGATTTTATCACTTGTAAGAAAAGTTGAAACAAGATAAAAAGTAAAGAAAAGCAAAGTCAACTCTTACTTTATCTTTTCTTCTTTTCTTTCCTTTCTTTTTCTTTTTTTTTTTCCCTTCCTTTTTCCTTTTCTTTTATTCAATTGCCAAGTATATCTCTAGAATACACTTTAGTTTCTTTTCTTTTCAAGCTTTAAATTAAAAGAAATCTAAGTCTTCTTCTTCCCTTTTCAAACCAACAAATCCTCCTCCCTCTTTAATCTTTCATTTTCCTTATTTTCTCTCTTTTATTCCATCAACTATTATCCTTATTTTATAACATACTCCATCATCACTTTACTGCTAGCTTCAAGAGGACATTAAGAAGCACCATCTTCAAGAATTCAAGATCAAGTAATTAAATATTTCTTATATTTTTTAGTTTTTCTTTATAATATAAGTTTTGTATATTTTCCTTTTATATTAATATGTACTTGTTAGTATTATTGTGTTAGAAATATATTATAGGAGCTATATGTGTTTTTAACATCATTTGTAATAAAAATTATAAGTATATGTATTTGAATATATGTGTAAATTTTCCTCTTCTTAGATATTTCTATATATATGTATATACTCAAACATAAATATCTATATGTATATATATATATATATTATACATATTTAGCATATATATACATATGGTTCATTTATATATATAATATATGTAGATATAAACAATATTAAGTATACTTTAATAAATATATGTATAAGAAATGTTGTGAAATAATATAAATACATATATAGGTAAGTGATAAAATAATGAAAGTATAGGTATAAGCATATAAATATATATATTTCTATTTTTCTAAGATTTAAATAAATATACATATAGTACAGTACATGTATTTACATATGTATATATACTGAAAACTACATGTATATGTATATTAGTATTTCGTATTCTTAAAAATAGATTAATAAATATAAATATATACTTATATATATATACTAGACGTAAATATCACAAGGAAGATAGAAATTGTTTTTCTATTATTTAATCATTTTAGGATATCATATATGTATATATAGTAGTATTATAAATTGGTAAAAATACAAAAATTGGACAAAATAAGAAAATTACATTTTAAACCAATAACAAGCTACAAAGTTATCATCTCTTAATTTTTCTAATTAAAATTGTAATTACAAAAATAATAATAATAAATTAATTAAAAAATTACAATTGTAAAAAAATTACGATAATTAAAGATTTAGTTGTAAAATAGTAAAATAAAGAAATTATAACAAAATGGACCCGAAAATAAAAACATTTAGAAAATGAAAAAAATTAGAAATTATTTAGGGCCATTATTAAAAATAAATAAAATCTCAATAAATAAAATCATTAAAGAAACACTAAAAATGATAATTAAAAACATTTGGGCCAAAAATAGATAAATTCGTAATATTCTCTACTCATAATGGAAAATGTAAGTTCTAACATTTAAAACGGACCTTACTATATAAAAGTAAGTCCGAAAACAATAAAGATTGACTATAAGATCATGAGAATCAGAATTAAAAAAAAATATATATATATATACGAGACTAAAAACTTGAGATAAAAAAAAGGGTAAAAATAGGTAATGAGTTTAAATTTATATATTACATAGGTTGAAAATATAACTGTATGAATAATAGAATATATCTTTTATGGATATGTAATGTATTTGACCTATAAATGGGGAAATGGTTTAAGTAGTAATGGAAATTGATTAAGAGATGAGTTTGAATTTTTTTTTTTAATTGCTATAAAAAATATTTAATAATTATTAGTTATAAACGGTTAAAATATGATTTTCTCCTAAATTGATGAACCTAGCACCAAACCGACCTAAGCTTAGATAAACCAGTTATGCTTTGCCTTTTGAAAGGCATAAGATTGCAGTGGAGCAGGGCCCCATGCCTCCTCTTTATTTCTCCATGTATCTGTAACTTACAAATATTATTGTTTGATAAATATTAAAGTATAAACGAGAGAGAGGGAGAGAGAGAGAGAGGGAGAGAGAGAGAGAGATGCAGCAAAGCTCAAAATGGGGGATGCACCCACCTTAAAACGGTCTAAACAAAATCTAACCTGCTCTCTTGTGAGCCCATTAACCCCATGATCAGGTTGGACATCAACTTGTTCTAGGATGCCCAGCTTTGTATAACTTGCCCAAAGCGCTCACAGTCACAGTATTTGATGCTACTATACCCTCTCGTCACGACAGCATGATTTGGACATTTCTTTGTTAATTATATACCTATGTATCTAGAATTTCTTATAGAAGATATTATTTAGGTGATCTCATATAAGATATCAGGTTACTACCATTTTTTTAAAGGACCAAGTTCTTGACACTGCTTCGTCGTTCTGCATAATAAATACTTACTAACTGTTAGAATTTGGATGCATAGAGAGAGAGATGGAGGATGTAACTCATCAATCTGATTTTCGTAGAAAAAAAATTTTATTTATTTAAAATATATGAAAAATAGAATATGGGCTCTTGTGCTTTATTGATAATATATTTAATTTATAATTAAGTTTCTATATTTAAAATTATTGCAACGAATTGAAAGAATAAATATATATTCTTGTAATGTTTTTTTCTATTTAGAAAATAAATCCTTTAAAATTACTTTAAATAAGGTCATAAATTTAGAGTTTTAAAATATCCATTTTTTATGTGATATTAAACTACAAATGGCAGCATTTTACAAAAATAATTTTTAAAAAATTTAGAAAAATAACTTTAAATGTCTCGCGTTCTTTCTCTTGAACGTAAAAGATGAATTTTACGAGCACCTTACCAAAACCAAAGTCGTCGTTTTTGAGTTTTACCATCCCTTGCCATATTTGGCCATATACAAATACAAACAAACCCTAATAATTTCATCTCCACCTACATACAACACAATAACCTCAACTTGATCATTCCTCTCTCTCTCTCTCTCTCTCTCTCTCTCTCTCTCTCTCTATGTGTGTGTGTTTGTGTGAGAACTCATTAAAATCTTTAGCTCACAGCGACAACTCCTCCACAAAAATAAACACACACACACATTTCTTTACAATAATGGATGGCATGAGTAGCACGGACGAGAGTGCAGCTACAAGCCTTTCCACATCCACGTCACCGTCACTTTTAACGTTGAAGTCTCCGCCCACAAGTTTCCGACGGACGGCAGTCGGGACAGGTGGCGCTGTACTTGACTGCGAGGTCGACTCAACGACGAAGCTTCCTTCCTCAAAGTACAAAGGAGTTGTCCCTCAGCCAAACGGTCGTTGGGGTGCCCAAATCTACCAGAAGCACCAGCGCGTGTGGCTCGGCACCTTCAACGCCGAGGATGAAGCTGCACGGGCCTATGACCTGGCGGCGCAGCGATTCCGCGGCCGCGACGCCGTAGTTAACTTCAGACTGATCGACCACGACGCCGAGAAGGCGTTCCTGGAGTCCCATTCCAAGGACGAGATCGTGGACATGTTGAGGAAGCACACTTACAGGGACGAGCTATCGCGATGCAAGAAAACCTACGTGTTCGATGGCGATGGCAAGAGAATCATCAAAGATCGTAGTGGTTCTCTCGGCGCGTGTGGTGGTGGGACGGCGCGTGAGGGTCTATTCGAGAAAGCGGTGACGCCAAGCGATGTCGGCAAGCTTAACCGGCTTGTTATCCCAAAGCCGCACGCGGAGAAACACTTCCCACTTGGCGTCACGGCAGCAAGTGTTAACGATCTCAACCGCCGCCCCGACGGCGATCATTTGTCTACTAGCAGGGCTTCTTGTAAAGGAGTGTTGTTGAATTTCGAGGATGCCGGAGGCAAAGTATGGAGATTTAGGTATTCTTACTGGAATAGCAGCCAAAGCTATGTCCTAACAAAAGGGTGGAGCAGGTTTGTCAAGGAGAAGAACTTGAAAGCCGGAGATACAGTTAGTTTCCACCGGTCCACTGGGCCGGACAAGCAGCTCTACATCGATTTCAAGCCGAGTGGGAGTAGACCGAGCAGTGCGGTTGACGGATCGGTACCGGTTCAGCCGGTTAGACTCTTTGGAGTTGATATATTTGATGCTGGTGTTAACAGTGGTTGTGGTGGGGAGAGTCACTGTGGCAGTGGGAAGAAGGAGAGAATAATGAGAGATCATCATCATCAAGTGGGCATGTTGTCATCAGGGTGGTTAAGAAACTGATAGTGGTTCAGGCTTTGTAACATTACATATATATTTCTAGCTTTTATTAGGTACGTTGAAGATCATTTCCTGTTAATTTTTTCCACAAACCAATTTCTAGATTTTTTTTTTCTTTTTTCCAAAGCATTAGAAATTGCGGCTTTTTTATGACAATTAGTAAGATATTAGGATAATAGCTGATGGCTAGTAATAATGGTTAAATTTTATAATCACTAATAATAACAACAAAGAAAAGAAAAGAAAAGACGGTTCGATGCATTTATCATAATTAATAGTTGAGTCACTTACCACCCGTAACTTTTTATTATCACTTATTAGTAACTTTTCAAATTATTATGATAATATTTAAATTTTGACTTTACTAAATATGGAGACAAAAGTGTATAATTATTGAAACAATTGCACACCCTATCCTTTGTTGGGGGCGGAAAAAAGAAAAAAGAAAAAAAAAAAAAAAAAACGGAAGGCCTTTATTGTTTGTTTGTCTTTTCCTTCTCTGGCGACTGTTCCTTCACTTTTCCTTTTTCCTCAGAACTCAGATATATCTCCTTCATCAACATTTTCTGAACGCAAAAGAGGAAACTTTAGTCATGATCCTTGGTATGTGTGTACATTTACGGCAAACAAACATGATGTTTATGCAGGCTACTTGATTCCCTAGTATTTTTATCAGCATCCGACTAACGATCGTCGGTACGGGAATCTTATATATGGTTCTTTTGTTATTGAGGTCGGGTTGTTACACTTTTAAAGGATCCCGAGAGGTGTAATTTTTTTATTTTTTTTTTTTGGTTTTTACGTATTATTTTTATTAAAAGTTTATATTATAAATCTTATGAACAATATAAATGAATATTAATAATTTTTACTTAAAAATATCATCGACAAAGGAGAAGATATCATTAAATTATTAATATAATATTTAAAAATTTTGCTTACAATTTTTATAGATAAAAATATGGAGATCCCATGGTAAAGGGTGCTTATTTCTTCTGACATATGAGGGAGGTCGGAGAGGTAGTGTCATTATGATTCCATCTAGACCTAACTAATGGGAAGCCATCGTCTCAAGTACTTGTGCGTGCATAAGTCACATAGCCCGGTTATCCATCTTCGTTAATTTTTTGGATAAGACTAGGGTGTCGAAAGGATTATTGTTTACTTATTCTTACTAGAAGAAACAAAAGATAGGAATAATTATCCACTATAAATTGTTTGTCTGCAACTAGAGAGATTGATTACCAGTTAAGCAATATAGGTGAATTTTTGCCATACCATCACATGAGTGGTCCACATGACTAAAAACTATTCTAGATTTTTTTTTTTCCAACAAAAACTATTTTAGATTAAAATTTAAAATTTTTAAATAGTTTAAAGGTATCTACATCAATGAAAATAAATATATATATATGAGTATACTTATTAATCAAGTCTATTTTCTATAAGTTTTTGCATATTTGATGCAAGAAAATACTTATTCTGTGTAAATATAAATTTATTGAATCTTAGAGATTAGAATAGTTAATATGAAGATTTCACTAACAAACCAATTATATAGACACATTTATAGCTAAGTAAATGATCAAATGAAGTCGATTCCCTCACCATTGTATGTTTGGATTAAGTTGTCCCATTCCTAATGTCTTTATCCAATTAGAAGTGAAGTGGTGGATGTCAGTTTATTTGAATCGGTCCCCTCATTCAGACCTAGCTATTTTGTTTTTTGCTAAACAAATTGTATAATTTGATCGATATAATTTTTAGTAAAACGTAAAAACACCGTTAATAATTTGGTTTTATTAAAGCTTGTCTCATAATTAATCTATCTAAAGAAAATTAACTTCGTAGATAGTAAATGTTTATAATCCACCGGACTCATCTTTAAAGTAATATGTATGAACGAAAAGAAAAATGGAAATAAATCATTAATAGTCAACAAGTGCTCATAGGGCAATTTTATACGTTAATAAAAAAAAATAAAGGAACTTTTTCATATTTTTCAAGATTCATTATACATTTTAGAAAGATAAAAAAAAAAAAAGAAAAAAGTTGATCGAAAATCCTAATTCAGGACCATATATTGAGTACACAAGAAATTCTAAAGATTAATACCTATCGATTGAATGTGTTCCCAAACAATTTTATTCAAATGAAAAAAAAATGTGAGTTCTATTTTTTCCTAAAACTAAGTAAAGATATCATTAAACTATGCCAATAGGGGATTTCTAATTATGAAAAATACAACTTCCAGTAACTCTTTAACAAACTCTATTATAATTAATCCAAGTTCATGGCTAACTCATTAAGGTACTCAATGCTCACTCTTTTGAAAAAAATCAAACTTATTCCGTTTAGCACCTACATTTCTACAAGGAGTGGTAACGGAATATTTAAGATCCTACGACCATTAATTTCAATTAGTCATAAATCTAAAATGCATGCACAATGCAAACATCTCCTAGTCGCAATTCATCAATTGAGTTATTATGAACTAACGAAATAGACAAACCATGGAACACATGTGATGCACTAACTGTTAAGTTAAGATAAGGTATGAACTCTATTATCAAGAATCCAAATACAAGAGCTAGGCTATATCATAATTACCACTCAAATCTACAAACAACATGCTAAATTTAAAATAATGGCTAATGTTTGCGAACAAAGCAAATCTATTATCAAATGATAGATATAAAATGTTATAAAGAAAAAAAGTTAAAACTTTATCTTGATTTAAGAAAAACCCTTCTTAGTCAAGCACATTTTTGGATATTCAAAAAGGTCATGTAGGGATTTAAAAATACAGTTTTGATTATTCAAGGATCTAAAAGTTCAATCTTAAAAATATGAGAATAATGAAATAAACCCTTTATATTAAGAATGATTATTTATACTACATATTTATCATCCATAAAACAAACAGAGTTTCTTCATCCTCATTGTATATGTATTGTATAATCACCAATCACCATTTTGTCATGTTGCAAGAGAGTTTTCTTTTTGTCCTTTTGGGTAAGGTGAGACTTTTCTTTTAATTAATAAAAAAAGTAACAATATAAAAATATGTGATAGCCCTAATAAAATATCTAGGTACCCTTAGGAAGTGTTACAAGTATAAAAGTAAGAAAATCAGACACCATGATTGTAATACGAGAGCAAGAAAAGCTCAATAAATTAAACAACACATCACAAGCTGGTAGGAGTGAGCAAGTAATCTTGTTATATAGAGTGCCCGCTAAAATCCTGCTTGATTGAATAGGCTTCGAGTGGGTATTAGATTATAGGGTAAGTCCCGATACTTATACATATAGGGTATGGTATGAGTATAAGGTCAAGGTACCCTATACCAACCCTAAGACCTATATTGTGAAGTAAATAACGTATGGGTTTCATGATACTTTATACTTATCTTATAATAATAATTAAATAAAATTAATAAATAAAAATTACCATTTCATTTGTATGAGTTTAAAATTAAAAGAAAAAACATAGCACATGAGTCTAGACAAAACATGATGTCCTTGTGTTAGTCACTTCTTTCTTAGTCTTTTCTTTATTTCATTTTCTTTCTGCTTTGTTTTCCTTATTTACTAAATACAACTCTACTAAAATTAAAACAAAAAGGATCTACATGACCTTACAATGTGATTAGTATAAAATGAATGTTTTATTAACACAAAAAAATATTTTATGTAATACTTCCATAAAAATTCATCTATAATAATAATAGTTAAAAAACTATTTAAAGAAAAAAATTAAGTTGGAAATAAACATCAATGGACTTCATTTATTTCACTATTTGAAAATTTGATTAATTAACTAATTGCTTTTGAAAAAAAATGGTCAAGTTTATTTTATATTTTGTAAAAACATCTATATTATAATTTATAAGGAAAATTAAAAAAAAATCTATAATTTCTACAAGATACCTATACTCAGTATAATTTGTAAGGTACAAAGTGGATCTAAGGTGTCACAGGATAAGGTAAAGGTATAAGATTTCAAAACCCGTATTCACAAGATAAAGTATGGGTATAGCTCGTACCATATTCACTCTATACTCATTCACCCCTACAAGATGGCTCCTAAGTTTTATAATGTTTTTTCTTCTCTCTTTTTTTTTTAACTCCTCTTCTTAGTAAGAGTGATGCCTAAAGATGGTTCTTGAAAGGCTCAAGTAGAGGGAGGATAGATAATTTTGTCTTGTTGGAAGACAACCAACGTGATGTCAAGTGAGGAGTTTAGCCCTAACGATTAATTGGAGTTCAAGGGCTCATCTTCAATGTGGATACCTATACCCTCTAAGCTACTGGCATTCATAGCACCTCTCACTTCTCTAAGGGACACCATTATAATTTCAACTAGAGAAGGAGGAGCCTTTCCATCTTGGTATCTAGAATATGATTTGCTACACTTTAAAGGGGTAAGGGTTACACAAAGGGCTCTCTGCCTATAAAGTATAATCAATCTCTTTGTAACCAAAAATCTTACTTTGAAAATAATAAAGGGGCTTCTATTAATAGTTAACTTCTAAGCAACCATTTTATCATCAACACGGTGAACTAAAATAGAGTCCACAAAAAAAAGGGTATTTCTTGAATTTAATTTGTTAAATTTGACCCAAGATGGTTTTAGAGTTTAATTGTGATGTTAGGAGTACTGAGCTTTGATTTGGTAGAAAAGTTTGATTAAGAAGGTATTTAAGCTAATTTTAAGTGAAATCAAGTGTTAAATTGATAGTTTTAAAAAGAATACATGATGAGGTAGTTTAACATCTGTAATGATCTCAAAAGTACATGTTTTGTGAATTTATGTTGTTTTTTGTGAAATTAGTCCAACCCATTTGCTTAGTTGTTATTCAATTGCACATTATGTATGTAACACTTATGCTCCAAGTGAAGATAAAGGAAGTCCGTTACCTCAATCGATCCTCTTCAATTCATGTAAAATCCTTGAAATTACATGTTTAGAGTTATTGATTTTATCAATTAAAATAAAAAAAAATGATCGTACTTTATCTATGCAACAAAATTACTTAGCGAATTAACGAATGATTGATGTTAACTTCTAATTTACTTAAATTCACCAGAAATTGATTGAATTGAGTAAGATTTAAGAGATTTTGATTTCTATCTAATTGTAAGTGGGGTAAAAGCTGAAAACAAGACTATAATAGGGAGAGCCTCTAGATTTTCCTTTTGGAAAATTAGTTCCTTTAACTACTCTACACCTATTTCTCTCTTAAATGCGCTTAAAATAGAATTTTTTTTAAGTATAAGAGAAAAGGGTAACTTAATAAATAAAATTTGTCCTCCTTAGAATTCCTAGCTAGCCTAAATACTTAAATACACTTACTAAATTAATCAAAGGTTGGTCATTTTAATAATTAAATAATTACCTAACCTAATGCATTATTCATATGATTAAAATAACTGTTAGATATCATTGCTAAATAAATAATTAACTAAGATTGTTTCAATATTAAGATAGCTAATTAATCCTCCTTGTAAAGTGGTGTAAGAACTTAATTACTAAGGCCAATTTGATAAATTAGTTAATAATTCACTTTTGAAAATTAAATTTACTAAATATCTTAGCTACTCTATTTTACTTAATAAATTAAAATTCCTTTTACTAAATTTAAGGTAATTTATATTGACCACCCTTATGAAAAATCGAAATTACACTTACATCCTACTTTTTCAAAATAAAATACTTATACCCTTCGTTTTGCCTACTTGGATGCTAATATACCATTACCAAATAATCGCCATATTATCATCATTAATAGTTATATTTAAATATTATAATAAAATAAATACATATATATTATTTAACTTAAATAAAAAATAAAAATGTTGAATATTTTAAAATAGGATCATACGATAGTATATTATAAATATTTATTAATTAACTGAATTAATATAAAATTTGGAAAAAAAGAAAGAATAACTATAAATTTATAAACAAAAATTTCCAACTATCCTAAGAATAAGAGTAGCTGGAACAGCCAAACAAATAAAAAATGAGTCAGGAAACCTACTTAACTAAGGAAGCTTTAGACGAAAAATTTTTAACAAATACAAGAAAACAATAGTAAAGAAAAGTATATAGAAATAAGAGTAAACGACACAACATTTTACATTGAAAACACCATGTAAATTACAGTAAAAACTTGTACGAGCAACTCAATAGTTTCATTATGTTGCCAATAATATGGTTTATAGTTCAACAAAAGGCTCTTATTTGTGTATAAACCCTACTATGATTTAATGTAATAGATTTGCAATAGAAATTTTATGTATCAAGAATTGAATAGAGTTATAATAGCATATTCAAATGACGATATCTTCCCACAACCCCCCTCCCCCCATCTCTCTCTTCTACTGTCTTTCGCGTCCTATCCCTCTCTCCAATCTCTTGTCCTTTCCCTAAGCCATCACTCTCTCTCTACATCTACCCAAATCCTATCTCTCTTTCATATCTTTCATCCCTACCCCCAATCTGTTCTATCTATTTACATATCCCTCTCTATACTTTTCATTTTTCTCTTCTCTTGTTCAATTGTCTCTTGGTGTAAGTTTCTTTGCCCATTATGAAGGAAATAATGACAAACAATAAAAAGTAGTCTTGGTTATAGATGCAATCAAACAAGTCATTAAAGGATATTTGACCCCTAATGAATTCGATAAAAATCCTATAAAGTTTAGGGTAGGTTTTTTTTATATAATTCAAAAACCCATAAGGTCTAAGGTCGAGTTTTGAAATTATATAAAAAAAATTGATAAAAAACCTAACCCTATAGAAAAAAATGTATATTAATAAAAACATTTACTCTTAACTTATACAATATGTACATTTTATAGAAATTCTACGTTGTTCAACACATTTAATGCTTAGCTTTTATTATCATGTAATTTTGTAAATATAATCTTAATCTTATTTGACTTCTTCCCTTCTATTCTTTCATTAATCTCATATAAACCTTATAAAAACTGGCTCTTATAATGTATTTTGAATTCTATAAAAACTTGTCCTTATAGGGTGGTTGGATATTGAGAATAGAAAGTAAAACCCTATAAGGTTTTCATAACTCTGGTTGTATCCTTAGTGTTGGTGACATGCATTACTAAAGAGAGAGAGGTTTTTTTTTTTTTTTTTAACAAAGAGAGAGGGAGTTTAATGGGCTTTGTTAATAGTTATATTTAAGTATTATAATAATATATATTAATTAACTTAAATAAAAAATAAAAAAAATGTTGAATTATATATTGATTAACTTAATTAATATAAAATTTGGAAAAATAAATCAAAAAGAGAAAAACGAATAACTATAAATTTAAAAAAAAAAATTCTGGCTACCTTTAGGTCAAAGCAACCAAATAAATCAGAAGTAAGTCGCAAAACCCAGTTAGCTTAGGCATATATATATATATATATATTGTTATAATACAAGAAAACAACAGTAAAAAAAAAAGTATATGGCAATGGATAGATCTATAATAATTATTCATAGCATCCCTTCCAATAATAACAATTCAATATTTGGTTGGACCTTTCGCTCTACTGAATATTTTATTTGCATCAAGTAAATTTTGCAATAAAAAAGAATAACAATTCCATTCTTTCTTGTTGATTAGGATTGAACCCATACCTTTTGATTTAATTTAGAAGCCTTAGACCAAAGCACTATAGGTCTTACCTACTCAAAGCGAGGATGGATGTATACCAGTATATGCTTATTGGTACTTATTATGGGCCCATCTGTTTTATCCATCTTTTGTTTGCGTTTTATTCAAATGGCCGGTTGTGGAACAATGTCATGTCGATACGAGAAAGCACGAGCAATAAAAGCATCTGGTTTAGCATCTTTCTGTTTTGCCTCGTAAAACTAGTCTGCTTTTTTTTTTTTTTTTTTTTCATGTTTTCGTTTACTTGGCCATGTTTTTCTGTTTAGAATTTAATTGACAACCCATGACCTAAGAATGAACTCCCCTGCTCAAACTTTTTAAGGTCCGAATAAGATGAGTTGATTTCGTGGATTTTGTGGCCCGAAAGGTGAAACCTTCCTCCAGTAAGTGATGGGAAGGGAAAGGTTTGGAATACAAAATCCAATCTATGCACTGCTTTGAATCAGTCTCTATAATGGTGATGTTTGCATTTGGTGATCAAATCATGAAAGCATGAAAAAAAATATTTATCCTAAAAGAGAGTTGGAGACAAATTAATGGTTTCAATGCACCATGAAATATTAACAAGCATTCTTCTCATCTTTACAACAAATTAAAAAAAAAAAAAAAAAAAGACCGCATTTTCTGAAGCCGAGTTCGCTACAGACTAACTAACAAGGAGTAGTGGACCTGCATACAAACTTTTGATGTTGCTGTCCTTGACATTGTACGTGACACGACCTTGCCTTTTCTTTCAGCTCTTGAAATGCTTTCATTGTTTCAACGTCGAACCCACCAGCAAACTAGAAAAACAAATACAGGACTCTCAACGTGTGAATAAATTATTAGAATTATACGATTACTTTTTAGAAAGCTGGCGTGGGAAACAAAGAGAGCTTTACCTGATGTACGCGGAATGCGAATCGAACTCCTTGCACTATTAGCTCTTCTTCTTCAGGCCCACCCCCAACCGATTCGAGCTCGGCAGATACTCTCTTCATGTACTTCATTGCTAGTTTTACGGATGCAAGCTTAATCTGCAATGACAAGATTCATTTGGCTTCAATATGCACGCATTATCGATTATATTTCATTTGGCTTCAATATGCACTTGCTGATCAACTATAGCGTTGGCTTAGTTAGCTACCTAATGGTGGTGAGGATATTCCCGTGGGGAACCCCAGAAAAGAAAAAGAAACCTATTTTTTCTAATAGTGATTACAGAGCACTTGTTTTTATTATAATTAATACCATAATCATTTTATCTAAAACTTTAAACTTATAGATACCATGTAAACTATTATATTCATTATTATATAACACATATTTAGAAGTATAGCATTAACGGCAAAATTATGCAATAGTTAAAATTTTAAAAGAAATTTACAAATTCGAATGCATTAGCTATTTATTGGCATCTCTCCTAAACACGTTTTTCTTATCAAGTAAAAACTAATAAGCGATTGCTTTTTTGTCATTTGCCTATCTCCAAATAGGCCATAAATTACTCCCAGAACAAGAAAAGCACAACGCACAAGATACATAGTCATAGTGTTAAAAATATTAACTTGCATGTAGACCCCCCTCCTCTCTCCCGAAAGTCATGTTCTACAATTTCTAGGTTTTTTCCTAGACCTTAAACAATGTTACAAAAGTACCATATTTTAGTATTCCTGTTCGTAAACAGAGTGGCACCCTAGTTAACACACCGCTTAAAAATTGATTTAATACACAGATAGGTCAAAATTTCAGAATCAGATTCTCTACACTTGACTACTACATATCCTGAATCTATATATTGAAGATGACAGGATGGTTTCATTCATTCATTTTTTATATTGCCGACGACATGCGCACGTGACGTGACGTGTGACCCAGGAAGGCATGCACAGGAAAGAGTAGAATGGCAAATGTCCAATTCAACCACAAAATCAATTAATTCATGAGGAAACTCGTGATGTAGATCTACAGAAAATGGATCGACGATATTGGGTGTCAAATTTATGCGGATTTCACAAAGAAGCATGTAATGAAAATACATACCTGGCTCACGATTCCACTGTCAAGCATCCAATCCCTAGGGATCCGATACGTTTTATATCTTTGAGCAGCGGATTCCCTCATTCGCGATAGATTATAGACGCCGTGCTCTAATCTGATATAAACGGATCAAATGGATAAATAAATAAATCAGCATGTGATACTTCAGATGCAGGAACATGAAAATGGATGAAGCAAAAAACGGTAACCATATGTTTGAGAACAGTCTGTACTTTTCGAACAACGCCTGTAATTTCTTGAGGCCTGGACCACAGGGCTGGCGGCGAGTATCATCACGAAAGGAGGATGCCTCCGATTCGAGCTTTTTGAGATCACAGTACCCAAATGCAGCCTCCCGCAATGCATCGGCCTTCTGTTCTGGCCAATCGAAGTGCTTTAACACTGCTCTTTCATCGACCTGAACACAGAAAACCGACAAACATCATCAACATCGCTAGAAGTAGATACCATTGCAGCTAAAATTATCATGCAATGAAACTACTGATTGAGTTTTTAAGTTACCAAGTAAGAGAGCTCGTCATCAAGCCATTTAACAAAAGGCACCACATCTTCGATGTCGGTAAACGCAGCATTCTCAACTTCTTTAATCAAAAACCTTATGAAGTCTCCTTGTGTTTCCACATCTGTTTTAATCTGCAGCGCAACAAACCCGAAGTAAGCTAGAGGAAGATGCACCCATGAATCATGATGAGACGATGCGTTTCCAGAATGAACAAGAATCTCTTGTCTTAAACCAACATATATACTCTACATACAATTTAACTATTTGCCTTCATATTCAAAGAATAGAAACTTTAAGCTTTATCCTTCTTTATCTAATTCTAAATAAAGTAATTGCAGCTTTTTATGCACCAACTCAGAAGTAAACCTGAAATCGAATTAAAACACACTTTAATTTGAATTCAATTTTTACCTAAAGCAGGTTTATCATGCTTTACTTTCTCCATTCAATTAAGAATCGTCTTTTTTGTGGAAATCAAACAAAATTCCAAATCAACAAGTCTAAAGATTTTACCAGTAGAAAACAAAAAGCACACTCCGACTTGTCACCTATCATTTGGCAGGACCAACTTTGCAGTGGCAATTTCGTAAATTTATTAAAAATCGGGGCTCAAAAATAATACTCACGGCGAGCAAGTGAGCTGACCGGTTCTCGATCTCTCCGATCATGTCACGCGCATTGGCCGTTGACGGCGGTCCTTCCGCCCCGACTCCGCCGCTCGAGTCTCTCCTCGATTCCCTCCGCATCAACGAGTGGTAAAACTCCACCACCTCCGGTACTCTCCTTACCTTCTCCGGCACGGCCTTCATCATCTTCGGAGGCGGTGGCGGGGGTGGTGGCGCGCTTTTCTTTGTTGGTGCTGGAGGAAATGGCGGAGGCGGAGGAATGGTCTTGATAGGAGCTAACGGCGCTCTCGCTCGCGTGGGAGGCGGAGGTGGAGGCGGAGGAGGAGCAGGAGCTGCCAAATTCACCGGCGAAGAACCAGGATAGCACGGCGGCGGAGGAGGAGGGGGAGGTGGTGGTGGCGGTGCATTCTCGGATACGTCAACGGATATAGATGGTGGAGACGAGGTGCAGCGTTTAGGAGGAGGTTTTGGAACTCTAGGAGCTCGAGATCTTGTAATAACCGACTGCGTAGACTCGGCGAAATCGACGAGTTCCTCCGAGCTACACCTTGAGTGCCTCGGCCTTTCAATTTCCAATGCCGATTCCTCTCTCCTTGAAATCGAATCCCACCGTTCAATCCGCAGATAATTATTATTATCATTATTACTATTATTATTGTTGTTATTGTTATTATTATTATTATTATTATTATTACTCTCCGTACACTTCAAACTCACTGCTCGTCTTGCATTCTTCATGCTCAAAAACCGTTGCGAGGACGACAAATCATCGCTACTTGTGGTCTCAAACGACACTGTCGGCATTGTCGTCGTCATCGTCCCCAATTCCGCTTTACCTCGAAACGATGCAGTTTCCTTCAATTCAACAATTTCCCCTTCCAATGCCTTAATTCTACTCTCTTTCTCTCTCTTATCCTTCTCATAAGCCAACCTACATTGCTCCAGCTCATCCCGAGCCTTCGCATTCTCCTCTTCAAGAGCTTCGATGCGCTTCGATTTCGCCATAATCTCTGCATTCCTCGACGCGATCTCATTCTCGAGTACAGGTATAATCGCGGCAGATTCCTTCACCAGTTTGTGCTCCAAGAGCTCGGTTTTAAGGCGAGACTCGCGCTCACGGAGGTCTTCGACGAGGCGGAGTAGCTCTGCAACGTCGGGAGGGCGGGGCTGGACCTGAGCGGAAGTGCGAGGGAAGTAGCGGGAGAAGGCAGCGCCTTTGGAGGAAGAGTTGCTTGTGGCTTTGCCGGAGCTCGGTGAGGGTGATGGTGGTTTCGGAGGTTTGGGAGGAGTGACGGTGGTGGTGGTGGTAGTGGTGGTGGTGACGAGGTGTTTGGGGGACTTTTGGAGTCCCATTGCTGCTCTCATTTTACCGGCCACCATTGTTAGGTACTAAACATGAAAACTCTCTCTCTCTCTCTGTCAATGTTGGGGGTAAGGATAAGGGAAAAAGATGAGGTTTTTTTTGGCTGTGTCTCTACTTTCCAGGAAGTTGTTGTGTTTGGGTTAGTGTTTCTACGGAGTTCAAGTCTTCTGTTTACTGTGTACGTTGAGACAGAGAGAGAGAGAGAGAGAGAGAGGGTAGAGAGACGTCCTTTTCTGTGAGTGTGTGTGTCTTGCTGGAAGAGAGAGAGAGAGAGAGAGAAAAGGGAAAAATAAAGGGCACAGACAACGAGGAACGGTCTAATTTCCTTGGATCCAATTTGAATAATATTTGAACATTGTAAAGATCGTGTTTGTTAAAAATTGGGACGTTTCCGGAATTTGCACTGTCAATGAGTTCGAGTTTCACTTGAAATTCTAAAATTTAAGACCGATCAAAGTTTCGTATTTCAAAATGCAACTCGGCTTGAAGTGTTATCAAACAAACTTGGGTATAACTTTATTTAAAATCGATTTATGTCAACTTTTTATTTAAATTAATATTAATATTAATATTAATACTAATATCTATTACTAAACCTTTTTGAACGTGAATATTTGGATTTAGTTCTACATGTTCAAGACATAGGTTGAGCTCTCGAGCTTAACTAAGGTTCATATCTCGACAATTTGAATCTCTTTATCATAAACAAAGCTAAGTTACAAAAAGATTCTATCAACCTTGTTTAAATCATTAATACATAATAAGACTCGATAAAAATAAGACCTCTAAGCCTCTAAAGACCTAGACCTTGGGCTTTAGTTTGTTAGTCTTGTCCCATAAGGTTCAAACCACATCACATAGGGATAGATATGCTTAGCATAAATGGCAAGTGAAAAACTATATCCAACCATATGCATAAAATCTGAGGTACTTCACGGAATCATTATGTACTTACTAAGAGTAGCTCGATCTCATCGTATATAAATAGATAAAGCTTCCTAGTAATTTACTTACATTTTTATGCACATTTAGTTTATATTATATTTTTTATTCTTTCTCTAACATATTACTAACTTAAGTATCAGAATGCCATTATAGAATACCTTTTAGCACTTCCTTTAGCTTAACATGTGCTCTTTTATAGGTATTCAATCTCTTACTCAAAACCTTCAAATATACTTTTGATAACTTAAAATAACAAAATCCATATTGGTTTTGAACTCACTTAACATTTAAAATATACTCTAATTAAGTTAGGCTTATAAGTTAATTGGGTTAAATATTATGAAACTCAAGTTCAACTCGTGTAAACAACAAGTTCGACTAGAACTCGAGTATATTATGAGTAATTTGATTCACTTATATCTATATTTGTGATGGTAAAATTTTATTACAACAACCTAAAAGGTTTGTGATTATTACGAAAGATAATAAATTAGAGAAGAAAATATTGATGGAATTATTTTTTGAAAAAATAAAAATCACTTCCCTTATTTTGTAGTACTATTTTTACTTGGTTATTTACCATTTTCAGTTGCTTTCAACAATACCAACCTATGAAAGGCACAAGTTACCTCGAAATCTTGAGACTACTAATGGTAATATTTTACAAAAATAAAGTTTATACTAAAATAAACATAAAAAAAAAGAACCTTTACCGATATAAGCATACCTTAAATATAAGTTAAAATTCCAAACATACCCTTCAAACTATTAATCAGGTATCGGTAAACTAACTAAATATCCAAAACACTTCTATGCTTCCCCATAACTTTTAAAAATATATATTACATTCACAATCAAAACTAAAGCTCCGAAAAACTAATAAATAAGAATAATGCAAACTAAGAAAGAATGAATATGAAAGGATAATTTCTATATTTAGGTTTTATTTTTATTGTAAATTATTTAAGATATATATGATTCTATCATTATGGTTTATTGAATTGCATTTGGTTTGTTATTTCTAGAATTTGACTAAACTGGTATCTTGTTATTAGGACAATAAATTTTCTAGTTTCATTTTATGTGCAAGATTGAGGTAGTCAACTCAAGAATTTATCCTAATTAACATGTCTTTTTGGTGTAGAGCTGAGTCCCCTTTCGTTTGCTTAGCATGGTTAGTAAATAAACATTAGACTGAGTTAACTTATGGCTATAATTATCCATACTTATATAAACATACTTCATTGTCAAAGGTTTTGCATAGCCATGACTGGACGATGATATTGAAAAAAATTACTCTAATAGAAATTGATGTAATACCTTTTATTCTCTTTAATGGAGTGATTTCATCACAAGTCTAAGTGCGATTAAACACTACACTACCCTTCTTGTTGATGTGAATCCATTAAGAATTTGCCAGTGTTAGATTTTCAAAAAACTTATTATAGTGTAAAGTTGCAACAGTAAATTCAATTTGATGGTGTGATGATACTATATCTTTATTGAGTTTATTGTTTTCTTTATAATAAAAAGAAAAAAGAAAAAACAACATATTTTTATTTATTTCACGATAATTTCATAGCTTGATCTAATAATTATCAAATCATGTATTATGGTTAATTTCGTGTTCTTCATAAAATTTTCATATTACTTTGCAATCTTGCATAGTGTTTTCATTCCCTATATAATTTTTGCTTTCATAATCCTACTCTTACATCAAAAAAGTTTCCAACAATAATTGATATAATTTATCATAAGATTTCATAGGTACTTTTAATTTGTTGATTACTTAGGTTTAATTCAATTGCAATTAAGTCTAGCTTGAACTTAAGCACTTTGAGTAACTATCAAATTGATTTTGAGCTAGTGAAAATTTGACTCAAGAAGCTTGCCACTTATGTGTTCATCAAGTTTAAGTTTCAATATTATTTTAAGAAAAAATTGCAGATAACTTATTAACTTTAACTCTAGTGTAATGTATTTTTTAAACTTTCAAATGTTATAAATAACCATCTTAACATTTGATTTGAAACAAATATAAATGTTACCACAGTATAAAAGAAGGCACAACCTAATAAAGTGTCAAGAAGGAATTTGAGAAGACCAGCATGTCTTAATGATTTTGTGGAATATTAATGTCCATAGTAGTTACAGATTTCGTGGTATTCGTGGTAACAACTTTGTATAATAGATAAATAATTACGTAGTTATTAGTAGTTAAGGTTTACAACAAATTTGTTACAATCAATGTGAGAAAATCCAACCTAAAAAATTAGCCTGATTGGTAAAAGAACTCCTTAAACTTAAATGCAATACTTAATATATATTACTATCCATAAAAGATTGTAACATTACCATCTTCCTTTGAAAATCAATACCTATGTTAGCCTACTATAAACTACCTACTTTAGGTACCTTTCACTATGGGTGGCTCATTATTTCACTAGGTAGCCATTTTCGACATTGCACCTTCCATGGGGATGGCTCCTTAATGAGAGCACCAATATACTCTAAACTTTCAAATGTTGCAAGATATCTCTTACATAATTAAATAAATTGATAATATAAAGCATATTTTTTTAACAAATTTGAAGAGGTGCTTCTACATTAAAATTAAAATTGCGGAAGGTAGTCTATGACATTTGAATATGAGACATTTTCATACCAAGTTAAAGTTTAAAGAGGTCATTTGTAGCATTTAAAAGTTTATGAGATATATCCGCTCCCATGTCAAATTTTAAGATGGTTAATTACATTTTCTCTTACTTTTAATTTGATGGGATGTAATTTTCTATAAATAAATGGTTTAGATGAGTTCAATCAAGTAAACTCAAGCTAAAAAATCTATCATGCTCCGAAGTGACAGAGTAGTAACAGCTCTGCCGTGTAAACTATTCTAAGATAAAAATTAGCCTTACAATTGCTATTTTAGACTTAATATAAGCCCTAAAGTTAAGCCAAGTGACTGTAGGATTAAACTTAGAACACAAAATTTAGGGTGATTGATTAAAGGATCCGATCAAATCCAAATTATAAATTATAGATAGAAATATTAGTAAAAATGACCCCGTAAACTTGAATTTAAGAAAATAAGTAATAAAATAAGAGATTATAAAATTTTCAAATTTTAAGTATAATAATTGTTAATTATCGAAAAGGCGAAAAGTGTAATCTAATAACTAATAAATTACTAGAGATAAATTATATGTATATTAAAAATCATCGAATGACTTAAATAATAATTAAGAATGTTCACATGTACCTCACATTATTTACGTATAGATAAAAATACGCAAAATTTCTTAAATTGTCTATAAACTTATTAAATAATTAAAGAAAATTATTAATTAATTAATTAAGAAAAAATTAGAGGAATTAGGAATGAGGTGGATTTGGTCGTAGCAAGTCAGGAAGTGAAGAATAAAAATTGCCTAATCAAAATCAACCAACACAAAAGGCAAAAATTAAGATATTTGGGCAATGTCTTATCCAATTAAATGCATATTAATTACCACAAAACTTTATAAATAAGGAAAAAAATAGAAAGCATTGAAAATTAAAGAGAAAAATTAGGGTAAACAAAAAAAAAAAAAGAAGGAAATCTGTGCAGTAGGAGCTAATTAGCCAAACTCACACGTCACCACCACCTAGGACCGAGCCACTAACACCACCTTACTCTTGACCCACTGCCTGGACCGGCCGACACACCTGGACAGGTGTTGGAAGGCCAAAAGTCATTGGACCCGATAAGTCACTCACTTGCTTCAATTTTGTAAAATTATTTATTTTGCCTATAAAATTATGAAATTTATTATTTTGAGATTTTATTGTATATAGATTTGGGGAAAAATAGTGGTTAAGTGTAATTACGTTTGAAAATATAGAATTCTTAAGAAATTAAGTAAAATCGAATATGATCAAGATTAGAAATAAATAAGCTTAAGAGTATAGTTTAGAGCTCAAATTTTTTTTTGTAAAATGCTGAAGTAATATAGAATAGTGCTATGAACTCATTTTTATAAATTTAATTTTCAAAAATTTTAGGTGAATTTTTAGCCTTAAAATGATAAAAAAATCGGGTAATTTTAAGTTAATTAGGTGATTAAAACATTAATTATTGATTTAGATAGTAGTTAGATGGTTAGGAATGTTAATCTCCGATGTGGAAACCTAATCTTAGCCTTTAGAGTATTAAATGTAATTAATGAAGGAATTATGTGGTAATCGTAGGAAATTAGGAATATGTAGAATTGGAAATTTAATAAATATGAAAAATTAGATTTAGTTAGATAATATAATAATAAAAATCAGAATATAGTAAATCTAAAACAAAATTCAATTTTAGGTAATTATATAAAAAACGTAAGATTTTCTCACATCGGGAATAAATCCGATACCTCAATTAGGATTAGCATATACTGAACAGTTTAGAATACTAAATTAAGACCTAATATAATATTAGAATACTTGAGCTTAATGTGATTAATTCCACATTAAGATTCGAGCATATTTAATATTTCAAAATCAAAACTAAAATCTAATTTAGAAACCGAACCTTGAAATAGGGTAGAATGAATCGTTAGTAAATAATAGATATACATGGAAAAAATGAACTAAATTATAACTTAGAATATGAATCAATAAAGCATAAGTACTAAAAAGACCTATTTGTATTATAGGATACCCAGAGATGAATCGACTTGCAATTAAGTAATCGAGCGACGAAAAAATTCCAAGTAAGTTAGATTATTACTTACTGTATTAGAGTACTATTTTATGGTAATCGGAGACTTAGGATTGTATATAGTTGTGATTGTAAGTGGTTTATGCATGTGCTTGATGTATCTAAATTCATGCTGGAATTTGTAACATGATTGATTTTGTGTTATGATTGGATTGGTGTGAAATTGTTTGAATACCCTAAATGAAATTTAATCTTGTTCGACTCTAATGACTAAAAATATCGTACATTGCAACCCATTAGGGGATCATTAGGATTCTCTAATCAAATACTGATCCCTTCAAAAGGGATAACGCAGGATTGCATAATTGACCCTTCTTCATCCTTAGTTGAACTAAGTGACAGGAGAGGAGGTCACGATAAGGGTGAAGTTAATGGTTCGAAAGTAGTTGCGAGAGGAGCTGTGTCTTCATTATATAAGTCTGGGTTTGGTTGTGAGCTGCTGCATAACATGAAAACTCCTCAACCCGAATTAGAGCGGATGAAATTTATCTAATTTCGTAATGGACCGAACTACGTTATGTGATGATACTTGATTGTTGCATTGCATTAAAATAATTGCTTGATAACCTTATTTGTGTTTGTATACTTTCATGAGTCTCCAATTCAACTTACTGAGCTGTAGTTACTCATACCCTTATAGATCCTTTTGCGAGTCCTGATTTCTGAATACTTCAAGTAGTATACCACTTTACAATTATCCAGAGGTTAGTTCTTTTGAAACTATGGGTGTAAGGATCAATTTACTTAGTAATGGATATGTAACTAGAGTGTCCTTTGTAGTTTAAGACTGAAAGACTGATAGTTATTATGTAAATTAGTGAATCGTTATGTTTATTTAGAGTTTCCTGGGAAGTTCTGTAGACTTTATATATAATTATGTATGTTTAAAAAATTTGTGATAATTACTATATTTATAGTTAAACACTTAAATAGGATTGTTTACTTCAAAGCGAGGAGTCGTCGACGCTTTATGTAGATCATATCTATGGTAGGTACTGTGAGGCCAGTTACTATCATAAAATGGTTTACACAGCGGGACTATAAAAGACTTTGTAACTTCGGGGCGTAACACTTAATCTATACAAGGCATCCACGACTAATAATTGTATATTATATACTATTACTTATTATGTACATAATACACATCTAATATTTTTATCACTCTAATTACCATCTCCCAACATCAATTATCATTTTAAAATCTCTAAATTTATCCTAAATCATATTTTACACCTAATTACCCTAATTTACAAAAATAACTTTAAATTTACTATTTTTCCCTATTACTTATTTACTACATAATTAACCTAATAATTATATCTAATATCCTAAATGCTATAAGTATCATAATTCATCATATTTCAACATTCTAAAACATATAATTATTCACTAAATAAGTAATCAACCATTTAATTACTTAATTAACCCTAAATTACATATTTTATACCTCATTTTAAGGCCTAAAAATTATCTAAAAATTTTGAAAATTAATTTTTGAAAATAGGCTTCATAGCACTGTTCTATATCATCTAAGTAATCCATACAAAAATTTTGAGCTCAAAATTATACTCCTAAGGTCATTTATTTCTAAATCGAAACATGTTTAGTTTTGCATGATTTCTTAAGAACCATATATCATGGAATATATTTTAATCAAAATAATATTTTATCTAAAAACTACACACAAAAATATTCCAGAATCACAAGTTTCATAATTTTCTAAGAATATTTAATATTTTTAAAAAATTAAACAAAATCGAATTGGAAATCGAACTCACCAATTTAGGTGGCTCCGACTACCATCGGTGGCCATGGGTGTGTCGGCCCACTTGAGCACTGTCACCATAGTGCGGTGGTGATGGTCAACTATTCTTAGCTACTCATCGGGTTTGGGTTCTCTTTAGAAATCCCAACTATACAAATTTTTTATGATTTTTTCTAAATCCCTAATTTACTCTCAATTTCACCTCTCTCTATTTTTCTCACTCTCCAAACTGACCAAATGAGCTTCTGAAATTTTCTTGCTATTTATAGAGTATTAGTGAAATTATTGTGCATTAATGAGACGAGACGATTGTTTTATCTTTTCTTTTTTCTACTTTCTATTTGTTGTATTTTAATTAGTTGATTTTGTTTCTTCAATTCCAGATTGTCATGCCTCAATTTTGGATTTTTTCTGATTTTTCCTTAATTAATTATGAATTTTATTTAATTATTTATTATTATTTTAGCATATTTCACGTATTTTAAGTAATTACGCGTATTTCTACCTATATGTAAATTCATATATAATAAAAATAAATATTCCTAAATATTATTTAGGTTATTCTATGATTTTTGGTATACATATAATTTATTTCTAGCGATTTGTTAATTATCGAAATGCATTTTACATATTTTCGATAAATAACGAGTTATATACTTAAAATTTGAAATTTTTATATTTTTTTATTTTATTGCTTATTTTCTTAAATTCGAACTTACGAGATCGGTTTACTAATAATTCTAATTTTACTTTATAATTTAAGCTCGATCGAACCTTTCAACCTGTCGGAACCCTGAATAGCTGGTTGTGGGCTTTCAAAATCTATGGTGAATTGAGATCAAATGAAGTTTGAGTTATTTCAAAAGTTTCTAGGTAACCTTAAACCCATAACGTATCATCCCAACTCAAGCTAACCAATGCTCAAATATCACTTAAATGTCAAGTATCTTTCATAATAAATATTCTTAATACACCTATTAAAAAGAATATTTGTTTATATCTTTTGGTTGTGCTTTTTCTCACTTTTATAAAATCTTTCTAATGCCATACATGAGTAAAAATCCCTCATAAATTGTATAGTAGTATTAAAAATAGTTTATAAGGTTAAAATAGTGAATATAAAGTTAAGACTAAAAAGAATTTTTAAGTTTAGTGATTAAAAACTCTTATCAATCATTTATTGACTTAAAAATTGACTTTTGAGCTAAGGGTCAATTTCTTACTGGTAGATAGATGGATTAAGACTAAACCACAATAAAAGATGGTGAGCATAACCCAATTTGGAAAAGAGGTTTGAAGAGGAAGAGGAGTATTGCCAACATGCAACTCCTAGGAGACTTCTTAAATAACGTAATGGCAGAAGGTACAAGAAGTGAACTGAATTGTGCACTAGAAAAGGGAGAGAACTCATCTCAAAGGTCTTATAATGAGAACATTATGTGTTTATGGAGGGAAATTTAGGATATTGGATGTGGGTAAAAGTATTACACGAATTGTATAAAAGTATTGGTAGTAGCTTATTGTAAACCCTAAAGTTAAGTCAAGAGACTGTAGAATTGAACTTAGAGCACGAGGTTTAGGATGATCGGTTAAAGGATCCGATCAAACTCGAATTATAAACTATGAAGAGAAATATTAGTAAAAATGATCCCGTAAACTTGAATTTAAGAAAACAAGTAATAAAATAAAAGACTACAAAATTTGCAAATTTTAGGTATAATAATTGTTAATTATCGAAAAAGCGAAAAATGTAAGTTAATACCTAATAAATTATTAGAGATAGATTATATGTATACTAAAAATTATAGAATGATCTAAATAATAATTAGGAATGTTCACATGTATCTCATGTGTATTTACGTGTAGATAAAAATACGCGAAATTACTTAAATTGACCAAAATTTAGTAAATAATTAAATAAAATTATTAAATTAATTAAAAATTAGAAAAAATTAGAAGAGTGTGGATTAATGCAAATAGGGTCGTCTTAAGTCAGAATCTAAAAAAATAAAAATTAACTAATTAGAAGTAAACAACACAAAAGCCAAAAATCAAGGAATTTGGGCAATATCATTTTTAATTAATGCATATTAATTACCCAAAATGTCTATAAATAGGGAAAAATTTCAGAGAACCCCTTTGGACAATTTAGAATCAAAGAAAATTAAGAAACTTAAAAATTCAAGAGAAAATCCAAAAAAAAAAAAAAGAAAAGGAAACTATGTAGATTCGGCTAGTAAGCGAAACCCACATCTCACCACTACCTGGGACCGAGCCACCACCACTACACCACTCTAGCCCTACTGTCTAGGCCGGCCGACACACTTGGACCGGATTTGGACTACCAAAAAGTATCGAGCCGGTGAGTCCCTTAATTTCCCCGATTTTGAATAATTTTGTAAAATTAGTTCTTTTGTCCAGAAAATTATGAAACTTGTTATTCTGAGATTTTATTGTATGTAGATTTAAGGAAAAATAGTGATTTAGTTTAATTACATCTGAAAATATAGGGTTCTTAACAAATTGATCAAAACTGAACATGATTAGAACAATAAATAAATAAGCTTGAGAGCGTAGTTTGGAGCTCAATTTTTTTTTCTATAAAATTCTTATGTGATATAGAATATTGCTATGAAGCCATTTTTTTAAATTAATTTTCGAAAATTTTAAGTTAATTTTTAGTCCTAAAATAATGGAAAAATTGGGTAATTTTGGGTTAATTAGGTGATTAAGATACTAATTACTGATTTAGATAGTAATTAGATATTTAGGGATGTTAATCTCTAATGTGGAACCCTAATCCTAGCCTTTGGAGTATTAAGTATAGTTAATTTAGGAAATTAGATAGTTGTTGTAAGAAATTACTAATATGTGGAATTGAAAATTAATAAATCTATAAAATTAGGGTTATTTAGATAATATTAGAATAAAAATCAGAATAATACTAAATATGAGTTAAGATTGAATTTTAGGTAATTGTATAAAAATGTAAGATTTTCTCACATCGGGGATAAATCCGATACCCCAATTAGGACTAGCGTATACCGAATAGTTTAAAATATTAAATTAAGACCCAATAGGATATTTGACTATTCGAGCTTAATGTGATTAAATTCACATTAGGATTCGATCATATTTAGGACTTAGGAATCAAAACTAAAATCAAATTTAGGGTCTGAACCTTGAAATACAGTAGAAAGAATCATTAGCATATAATAGGTATACATGGAAAACAGAATTAAATTATAACTTAGAATATGAATCCTTAAAGTATAAGTACTAAAAAGACCTCTTTGTATTATAGGACACCCAAAGACAAATCAGCTTGCAACTAAGTGATCGGGCGATTGAGGAATTCCAAGTAAGTTGAGTTATTACTTATTGTAATAGAGTACTAGTTTTATGATACTCGGAGACTTAGGCTTGTATGTGGTTGTAATTGTAAGTAGTTTACGCATGTGTTTGATGTATCTGAATTTGTAATGTGAGTGATTTTGTGATTGATTGAATTGGTGTAAAATTGTTTGAACACCCTAAATGAAATTTAATTTTATTCGACTCTAATAACCAAAAATGTCATGCATTGCAACCCATTAGAAGATCATAGGATTCTCCAACCAAATACCAACCCCTTCGAAAGGGATAGCGTAGGATTTCGAAAGGGATAGCGCAGGATTTCGAAATGGTCCCTTCTTCATCCTTAATCGAATTAATTGACAGGAAAAGAGGTTGCGACGAAAGTGAAGTCAATGGTTCGAAGGTAGTCACGAGAAGAGCGAGGTATCCATTGCACAAGCCTAGGTTTGGTTGTGAGCAGCTAAATAACACGGAAATTTCTCAACTCGAATTGGAGCGAGTAAAATTTCTCTGATTTCACAACGGACCGGACTACGTTATGCGATGACACTTGATTGTTGTATTACATGAAAATAATCGCTTGATAATCCTGTTTGTGCTTGTATGCATTCATGAGTCTCCAATTCAACTTACTGAGTCGTAGTTACTCATATCCTTATAGATCCTTTTGCAGGTCCTGATTTCTGTACACTTCAAATATCATGCCACCCTACAATTACGCAGAGGTTAGTCCGTTTGAAGCCAGGGGTGTGAAGATCAAGTTATTTAATAATAATGTGTAACTAGAGTAACCTTGTAGTTAAGGATAAAAGACAGATAGTTATTATGTAATCTAGTGAACTGTTGTATTTATGTAAAACTTTCTAGGAAGCTCTATGGACTTACTTATAATTATACATGTTTATTAGGAATTTGTAATACTTATCATAATTGTAGTTTAACTGTTAATCGGACTGTTTACTTTAAAGCGAGGAGTCGTCAACGCCTTATGTAGATTATGTTTATGGTAGGCACTGTGAAGCCAGTTACTATCATAGAATGGTTTACACGGATTAACTGTTGCGATTCTGCGACTTCGGAGCGTAATACTTATAAAATGAATATAGTGAATAGATGTTCGATATAGTTAAAAATTTTTTAGCCTGGTAGTAAAATAGACTCATTAGTCATTTATTGGTTCAATTATTAACTACTTTTGAATTAAAGCGTTACATTGGTATTCAAAAGATTTTATAAATATACAAATAACATTTGTCTTATACGAACCAATGGGTATATGAGTAACCTACTATAAGATCGTTTTTATTTATCCATCTTTCGGAAAATTGACAAATGTTATTACTACATAGTATTTACTACATATTGTCTGGTAGGTTAGACTTTGATACTTCTGGTTGCTTTCACTTTCTAATAACTATTAAATTTAACTAATGTCAATAGCCGTTAATGTTTTAGACTTTTTACTCCTTTAATATATGGTCAAACATGCCTTAGCCCAAGGTAAAAAACCATAGCATCCTTTTTGAATTTATTTGTGAATAACAAAATTGATCAACAATATTTGTCATTATAAGATAAAATCTTATAATTAAGAAGTTTCTAGAAATTTTTGAATTTATTCATGTGTAATAAGAATGATCAAATACTATTATTGTTAAATCCATGGAAATAATGAAATTGATTTTTTTTTTTTTGGTAAATCAAATATCGAAGTTAAGAAATTAAATTAGTTCAAGTTCACATAAAAATGCTTTTAATTACAGAATATTACTCTAATCAAATCAACCTCGTATAATTTTTGTAATTTCTTTAAAGTAAAGGTTAAATCAAAGGCATGTAAGATTTTCTATTAATAATTGGTGGGATATTTGTTAATAACCTAAAAGTGAGAAACTTTCATATTTGTTTATGTTGATTGTACACTTTATAAATGTAAAAGTATACATAAAAATAAACAATTTTTTTATTTATATGTTAACTAATATCATATATCACACATTAAGATTTATATTTAAATAAAAATAATTTGATATGGATATTTTTTTTAGGTAAATTTTTTTTTCTAAACAATATTTCAATTTAAGAAAAAAAAAATCTGAACTTGAATCAATTCTATTATAAGATCGCTATTCATTAAAAAAAAATTTTAACAGTCTTAATTTTTAACCAAAAGATTTATCATAGATTGCAGGTCGTCCCTTTATTTTTTTCACTTCCCCTTCTTTCCTTTTTTTTTTTTTTTGTCCTTTCTTTCTTTAGTTTTGTTTTTTCCCTCTATCGTTTTAAATAGCAAAGGCAATATATGATCGGCATGAATGGAGTGTGTAGTTGCAAGCGCGTGGGGTGGACATCAAGTAAAGACAAATTTGGAAATAGAAGTTATGCTAGGTTGACTAGGTTCTTCATCTTTTAACTTGTTCGTCTCTTTGCCTGTTGCCACGTGCTCATGAGATTTGCTGCCAAATGATTCCCCACTTTAGATTCGTACATCCTATTTCTTTTGATAAATTTATTTCTTTACCAATCAACTTCTTTTCTAAATTCAAAATTTGCATATGTTCACACTACCTTATTACTATCTCTATATTATCTACATTTTTATTTCTATTCTAGTATGTTATTTTATTCACTTAACAATTGGTTCACTTCAATGTAACTACTTAAAACACATGTGCCTATTCATTTTACAATTTCCTAGCAAACCACGCACCAATGGTGAATGTCTTAGAAAATTAAAAAAAAAAATTAAATTAAATTTTTAAATTTTTTTTATTTATTTAATTATAGAATTTAAAAATTATATAAAAATTTTTTATTTTAGTAACTCAACATTATTAGGGTTAATTGAATTTCTTATTTTGTTATTATTGAAATAAAAGATTTTCATTTCTAACCTCTTTATGTGAAATGAAATGAATAAAAAAGTTGAATAAGAAAAATTTTGAAGTGAGTATCACATATGTGAGAAAAAAACCAAACAAATTTTATGAGTGAATGGAATATGATTGAAGAGGTTGTGGGATTAGTTTCAAACTGTTGTGATAACTACCAAATATACATATGGAATATATGGATTTTTTAAAATGGTTCTATCCTTATTTTTTTAAGGCATTGGTACGGTATTTCATTTTACTCTTAATTTGTACTCTTTTAAATTTAAATTATTAAACAAATTGTTAATTTAATAGTTTAAATTTAAGGAAATGAAAATAAATAGTGGAATAAAGGGCGAGATATATCCTGTTAAAATAAAGGGTCAGATCATAGAATCTTTCAAAATATATTAAATGTCTTAAAACCATAAGATATCAAATTTTTGGTAGTTGTGATCATTAAAAATAGGGTGTCGCTTTAATTTAATCATATAAATAATAATTCTATTTTTTTTTCTGATTTCTTATGGAATAGCTATTACAATGCTTAATTACATTCCATAATAGCAATTTTATAACAAATCTTTATTATGAAAAATATTGAATAATCCTTCTTTATTCAAATACAATGAACAGTTATCTAATCCTACAACTAACTTTTTTCAGTAGAGTAAGCTTAAAAAAGATAGTCACAACTCTATTCTACTTTGAATAATAATTATTGCATCATAACTCTATCCATTCATCAATTACTGTTTGTAAAAAAACGACCATTTTACTTTACTCCTCACAACTATAATGTATTTTATTATTATATTGTCTTATATTGCATTTTATTTGTGATATCTCTGAACATAGAATGACGGGACGTGGAACATCGACAGCTTTTTCTTTTCTTTTCCTTTTTTTTGTGTGGGGACTACCTCAAGATTATTTGTTCCATTATGGATGAAAGCAACGAAATTGAACAGGATTATAGCATCCTTAATTTTGATCCTTCAAGATTAAAAAAAAAAGAAGAAGGTCTTTTAGTGTAACGATTTAATTCTAACACCTTTAGGAAAGTAATTATCGAAAATAAAATCGTGAAATATCTATATGTAGAAGATAATATTTAAATATACAAAGTTTTGATGATTACGAAACAAGATGAAGTTGGATATTAATAGTATAAGGTCATTCAAACATAATTAACAAGTTTCAAATTCAGCTTTAGTTTGTACAAAAGTCCCAGTCATTCATTTCTTGTGGTAAATATTATCTCATTGCATGGCATGTGAAAGAGGGATACATAGATATGATTTTGAGAACTGCCAAGTGCAGTAGACGGGAAAAGTGACAAAATCGAGGGAGGCAAATTAAAAGTTGGAGAGGACATAAAAATCAAAAGTTCACAGAAAATGAATTTCATTTCATGAAGAATGATCACATCAATCAAATCGAGTGATACTGGTGGGAAAAAAGGTGAAGAGATATGATACAAAAATCCAACCAATAAACGGTCACAATTCTAAGTAAATGTCTTCATACAGGGGTTTGATTGTTTCTTCTTAAAAAAAGGAAAAAAAAAAAATCCATCCAAGTGAAAGTGTAATAAAATCCATAGGAGGTTAACATATGGAGGAAAAAAAAAAAAAGGACACATGACTATTTATTTTAAAAATTACCGATAATGGCTTGATGACCATAATCCTTAAATAAACCAAAACTCTAACTATAAGTTTGTGATAGCTGGAAGCTTAATGCTGATCGATTAACGATTATTGCAATGATAGAAAAATCCATATCATAGTGATACTTTCTGGATATTAAGATAAGTACGAGTAGATTTACGGATTTAATGTGAAAAAGGACGAGACAGAGAGAGAGAGAGAATCTCATTGGTTAGGGGTTAAGTTCATTAAAGTTAATATATAATATTATTACAGCAATACGTCTTTAAACTAGAAATATCTTTATGTCTTCCAAAGAGTGAATGGCAAATTATAAATGCACTCTTTATATTTACTCATTATGCCTTTTGTTTTCCAATCTTTGAATTGAGTGTTTAGATTACTCAAATCTTTAGTAAAGTTTTTTAAAATCACCATATAACCATTTTATTTTTCATAAAATATTAAAAAAAAATTGAGTGTGATAAGCTATTCAAAAAATAAATAAATAAACAAGAGGTTTCCTTTTTTTGATTTTATGCAAATATGGTAGTTTTTAATAATTTTATTTATGGGTAAAATAGTAAAATAAAGTTTGAAAATATGTTTTCTAAAATATGAGAATTTAAATATTCAATTTCAATGGTAGGGCTAAAGTTACTATATATAGATTAAACATAAAGGGTAACATTTGCAATTACTCCTAATTTTGTATTAACTTATTTAACAAAAACTAGAAAGGTCTTTTTCCTTTATCAATACTAGTATAAATGTGTTTATACAGGATAATTTCGATAATTGGGCTTTCGATCTAATTTAATGCTATAGATTGGTTTAATGAACTAATGATAAGGTTTAAGAAATTAGACTAAGTCAAAAATATTTTAGGGAAATATCGTTTGGAAGGCTAAAAATAGGGACCACTAGATTGGTTATTTTATTTTTAGTCTTACTTGATTTACTTATGCAAAAGTATGTTAAAAAAAGATCTCTCTAAGCTCGTTTAAACTTTGTTCGACCCTAAAAAGAGTTATTTGGATTTAAATAAGGGTTATAGGCTTATATTATTATAGATGGGTTTTCCTTCTTATTATATAAGTTGTTGGGCCCACCCAAACTCAAGGCCCAAGCTCATAGTCGATATGAGAAAGAATAAGTGAATTTTAGCCTTTGGATCATCCAAGGCAATCTAATGGTTATCAGTAATGTCAGATTTCGACCATACATCTTTGTGTAATCTAATGTATAAGATTAATTTCTAAAATTTATAAATAAGAGGCTCCTCCTCTCATTTAAGATCATTTTGAGCATCAGATAATTTGAGACGAACATGGAAGCTCTATTGAAGTTACTTTCAATGAAGAGCGAATCAAGAACATTTCAAAAATACAAAGCTTCATCTTCTGTTACACATGTACGAGTAATTGAGTCTTCCTGTTTCTCCTCCCATAAATTTCTTCATTATATCTATACACATGTCATTAGATCGAGTGGTCTCTAAGATTGATTATCACGTGTATAGTACGTGAATCGAGCATTAGTAACAACTAATAACCACACCTATAGTATCTATCTATTCATCTATTATAATATATGATTTTAGAAGCAACCTCTTTACTAGTAATGCATTTTCATAATGATTTTTTATTATTTACAACTTTTTATGGTATCTTTGGCCATTCTTTTTCTCAACATATATTGGGAGACATGTTTCTTAATTTATATAAAGAATAAAAACTTTGTATAGTTGACTTAATATGAAATGATATAACTCATATCTCTAAAAAGTTCTTACTTTTTTAATTGACATAGCATTTTATAGACAAATAAAGAAGGTTCATCAATTGTTATACAAAACTAATAGTTTAAAATACAAAACAATAATGATACAATTTTAAAATAATCTAGAATTTATTTATAAATATATTAATTGTGATATTTTTTAAGTAAATTTATCATTTTGATAAATATATATGCTTTAAATTAAAATCCGTACCATTAATTAATAAGTAAATGGTAATATAAGGGTAAGAGGCCTTGAGATATGGTATAATAGCCTACTCAAGACCTTTTGGAAGTAGCGTCAAAGATAAAATCATTGAATAATTATACCAAAGTATATTATATGTCGATATATGGAACTTTATGTAAGCCCTAAAGATAAGCTAAGTGACCGTAGAATTGAACTTAGTATACAAAATTTAGGACGATCGGTTAAAGAATCCAATCAAACCTAGATTATAAATTATAGTTAAAAATATTAGTAAAAATGACCCCGTAAACTTAAATTTAAGAAAATAAGTAATAAAATAAGAGATTATAAAAATTTCAAATTTTAAATATATTACTTGTTAATTATCGGAAAGGTGAAAAGTGCAATATAATAACTAATAAATTGCTAGAGATAGATTATATGTATACTAAAAATTATAGAATGACTAATAATAATTAGGAATATTTATTTGTACCCTACATGTATTTATGTGTAGATAAAAATATGCAAAATTACCTAAATTGCCTGAAATTAGTTAAAAACTTATTAAATAATTAAATAAAATTATAAAATAATTAAATAAAAATCATAAAAAAATTATAAGAATAGGTAATGACCTAGATTTAGTCATGGTAGGTCAGGAATTAAAGAAAAAAAAATTAACCAATAAAAACAAACAATATAAAAGGCAAATTGGAAAAGATTTGAGCATTATCTTGTCTAATTAATGCATAATAATTCCTATAAGGCTGTATAAATAGCAAGAAAAATTACAGAACTTATTTGAACAATTAGAAGTTTAGAAAAATTGGGAAGAGTCGAAAATAAGAAGGAAAATTAGGGTTTAGAAAATTTTTTTGCAAATCTATGCAGTAAGGGCTTATGAATCAAACCCACACATCACTACCATCTAGAACCGAACCACCACCACCACCCCACTCCAAACCTATCGCTTGGACTGGTTGATATACCTGAATCGGTGTTGGAGGCCAAAAAGTCATCGAACTAGATGAGTCTTACATCTTCTTCGATTTTGTAAAATTTCTTAAAATTATTTATTTTACCCAGAAAATTATGAAATTTATTATTCTGAGGTTTTATTGTATGTAGATTTAGAGAAAAATAGTGATTAAGTTTAATCACATCTGTAAATATAAAATTCTTAAAAAATTAGGCAAAACCAAACATGATTAGAACTAAAAATAAATAAGCTTAGGAGTGTGGTTTAGAGCTCAATTTTTTTTTATAGAATGCATAAGTGGTATAAAACAGTCTATGAAACCATTTTTATAAAATTAATTTTTTAAAATTTTAAATAATTTTTTAGCCCTAAAATGATGAAAAAATAGGTAATTTTAGGTTAATTAGGTGATTAAGTGATTAATTACTAATTTAAAAAGTAATTAGATATTTAAAGATGTTAATCTATAGTTGGAAACATAATCCTAGTCTTGGGAGTGTTAAGTGTAATTGATATAGGAATTATGTGGTAATTGTAGGAAATTAGGAAAATATCAAATTGGAATTTTAATAAATATGAAAAAATTAGATTTATTTGGATAATATAATAATAAAATCAGTACATAATAAATCTGAAAAAAAAAATTAATTTTAGATAATTGGATAAAAAATGTAAGATTTCTTTACATCAGGAATAAATCCGGTATCTCAATTAGGATTAGAATATACCGAATAGGTTAGAATACTAAATTAAGACTCAATGTGATATTAAAATACTAGAGCTTAATGTGATTAATTTTACATTAGGATTCAAGCATATTTAGAATTCCTCGTAGTCAAAGACAATGTAGAATTAAAACTGAAATCTAATTTAGAAATCGAATCCCGAACTAAGGTAGAGCGAATTATTAGTAAATAATAGATATACATAGAGAAGTGAGTTAAATTATAATTTAGAATATGTATCATCAAAGTATAAATACTAAAAAGACATATTTGTATTATAAGATACGTAGAGATGAACCGACATGCAATTAAGTGATTAGGGGACCGAAAATTTCAAGTAAGTTAGGTTATTACTTTACCGTATTAGAGTACTATTTTATGGTACTCGGAGACTTAGGATTATATATAATTGTGATTGTAAATAGTTTATGCATGTGTTTGAGTATCTAAATTTGTATTATGATTGATCGTGTATTATGACTGAATTGGTGTGAAATTATCTGAACACTCTAAATGGAACTTAATCTTAATCGACTCTAATGCCTTAAATTGTCATCATTGCAACCCTTTAACGGATTATTAGGATTTTCCAACTAAACACCGATACGTTTGAAAAAGATAGCGCTGGATAGCAAATTGGTCTTTTCCTTATCCTTAACCAAACTAAACGACATGAGAGGAGGTTACGGTGAGGATGAGGGCATTGGTTCGAAGGATAGTCTTAGGAGGAGCAATGTCTCTATTGCACAAATCTAGGTTTGGTTATGAGCTGTTATATAATGTGAAAACTCCTTAATCTGGATTATAGTGGGTGAAATTTCTCTGATTTTATAACGTACCGAACTACGTTGTGTGATGATATTTACTTGTTGCATTGCATGAAAATAATTGCTTGATAATCATGTTTGTGTTTGTATATATTCATGAATCTCCAATTCAACTTACCAAGTTGTAATTGCTCATACCCGTATAGATCCTTTTGCAAGTCCTGATTTTTGAATACTTTGAGTAATATGCTGTCTTACAACTATTCAGAGGTTAGTTCTTTTGAAGCCTGAGGTGTGGGGATCAATTCGCCTAGTAGTTAATGTATATCTAGAGTTTTCTTAGTAGCTTAAGACTGAAAGACTGATAATTGATATATAAATTAGTTGACTATTACGTTGATATAGAATTTCTTGAGAAGTTCTGTGAAATGTACATGTAATTATATATGTTAACCTAAAGTTCTTGATAATTACTGTAATTTTAGCTAAACTCTTAATTAAACCGTTTGGTTTAAAGCGAGGAGTTGTCAATACCTTATGTAAATCATGTCTATGATAAATACTGTGAGGTCAGTTATTATCATAAGATGGTTTACACTACTCGGGATGTAACACTTTAGAGATTACAAAACAAGATGAAATTGAATTCCAAAGGCATCCATACACATAAATAACGAAGTTCCATTTCAACTCTCAAAGAGGAAGAAAAGTGTCATTTCAGCTTTAATTCGTACAAAACAATAGTAATTGATGTCATCCGTTTCTGGCTACAAATATTCGCTTATTATTAGGGATGGATAGGTAATCTCATTGAATAAGGTATTAACTATAATTCTACTCAATTGGGCATGTTTTAATGGATATTAAAGGAGGTTTTGAATATAAATTTTTCAAAACCTGCTCTCATAGGATAGGGGAATGGATATGAGTACTTATATTTATCCTATATACACCATATAAGAAATTATTAAATAATATTCATATATAATAATATTTTATCTTTCAACCAATAAATATTTTAGTAAAAAAATATAAAAAGAGAAGTAGTCTAATCCTATAAGTTACTTACTTTATGCTATAAAACCTAATATCCTCTTTATCACTTTACATTTTCTATTCTTTTCCTTATTCTTTCCTATTTTTCTCTCTAACTTTATATCTTTCGTTCTTTATGCTTGTCCTTTCTCATTTGTTAAGTAGTAAACTACATAAATTTGAAATGATCAAGGTGAGAAAAGTGCTTTTTTTTTTCTTTTAAATTCATAGATTTTGCTAAAGGTTTCATAAGTTTTGCATATGAATTTATTATATTATATATATTGCTTTTTAATATCACATAAACTTAAATCTGATAAGAAAAAAAAGCAGAGTAAAATTTACAGATTTCATAAGATATCTTGTATCTTGTAAATTTTATAAAATATATGTTTTAAAGTGTTATAAGATAAGTCCTAATTTTAATATTTAAAAACTTGTACGTTATATGGTAAGATAGGAATATATTCACTTACTCTATCTACTCTATATTTATATTTACTCACTCCTACTCATTACATATCATACTAAAAAAGGATATATAATTTTGACGAAACTACCAAATGCAATAGATGGGAGAAGTGACAAAATAAATGGCGCGAAACAAGAAGTGAGGAAGGACATTATAATCAAAAGTTAATATCTAATATTATTAGTAATCATACATCTTGAGACTCGAAATACTTTCATTTTTTTCTTATAACTAAATATTTTACATTTCCTTCATATGCTTTTATCCTCCCTATTTTCACTTAAACATTTATATCCTTCAAATCGTTAAAAAAAGAAAAAAAAAATTGTAAATCGCTATACAAGGTAAGACGGGTTAATAAGCCCTCATCCCATTTATTTAATCTTTTGTATTTGGACTGGATTTCACAACCACATGTTTTGCTTTTATCAGGAAAGCGATTACCTTTGGCAAACGAACAAAAAGCACAATATTGGGTTGGATTATCCATCGCATTGCATGACACTCATTTACGTACCTTTGATGTAGCCAGTAAAATTTAATTGCTGGTGGTTCATGTTGCGAGCCCCAGATGCAGCCATCTACTTCAAACCATCTACCATGTCATCCCATATGCCACATATGACTTCTTTATAATTTTGCTCTAATATATAGAGCACAAAGAATGGTCATTTGGTTCAATTATTTCAGAACATACGGTTTCAGCAAATTCATCTTATTACAGGTTCTTTACTAGAGATGGGACATTGACGGCGATGGAGGTTTGGCTTTTATTGGATAATAGATAAAAGTTTCACTTTTTTAGTAAAAGTTAACTGAAAGCTGCTGGTGGTCTTAAGAAAAAAAAAAAAACATTTTCTGAAAGCTGCCAAAAGAGTAGTCCATAGACATTGACAACATTCAAAGCTTGGCGTTTGTAAATTTTTGTCATAACCATGGTTAAGTGTCTTGTATTGCCATTCATTTATTTAGAGGTAATAAAAAGAAAATATATCATCTATTTCCTCTTAATTTGTTATTATCTTTACTTAGATTTAAGGAGAGAATTCCAATTTTTGATAACTTTTTTATTCCCTCTACAATGGGAATAGTTAATACCTTATAAAAATATGAAATTTTTATTTTCTTTACGATAGGAATAAAAGTTAAAGATATCTTCACTACAACTTAAATTGATAAAATTATTAACCTAAAATAAGTGTAAATTTACTTTTAATTATATGCTCAACTTAATACTTTAATTAATTATTGAAGTAAATGTTAGAATACTTAATTTTTGTAGTAGAAATTTATATGAAGTAAATATTGAAATATAATTTTTTGACCTATTGTTGGCATTAGTCATTTGTAAGGTATAAGTTTTTTATTCGTTATCTATTATATTCTAATAGTAGATGGAACTTACCATGTTTGTGAAGAAATTAATGACTGAAAATTATTTGCTCGGAGCTGAAATTTAAACGACCAAATACTTCAAGTGAATGGTTGGTGAATTGCACATTCTAGTGGATTACTATCCGACGGAATTAAGGCTTAATATTGATACTCATTGACGTTGAATAGTAAAAAGTAACGATTTCCTTTAAATTATATATTAGGAGCTGTGTACACACATTGCATCCATAACGATACAAAATAAATAATTTGAATTGATCGTTAATTTCTCCTACCCATATTTGATACCGATAATATAATTAGTACAAAATAGTGTGGACCTCATACCTATGCCATCAATTAATACTAAATATCATAATGATTAATGTTTGTCTCTCTTTCCCATAAGACAGATTTCACTGTCATATATGAAGCATAATGGATATAAATTGTTCTGAATTTCTTGTCACAAATCACAATAATGTCTCAACCTACCACATTAAAGTATATATAGCGACAAATTTAATTTACAGGGTGTTTTAATGTGATTTGTTCTAATATTATTGAGACAGAAATTTTGGATATATACAACTCCATATGAAGATTGAAGAGAGAATCAAATCATATTCATAGAGTGAAAGTGGGAGACCGTATGCAATATCAGTTTGATTTAACTTATATTATTATGTTTTGGGTAAATTACAATTATATAATTGTGTGTTTTTACTTATTATTATTTTTTTATACTTTGTATATTTACATTTTCATTTTTACATTTTCCTACAACTTTTGTTACAGACATGTATAAGTATATAAGTGGTATATAACAATTAATTTAATAAATTAATAATGTTTTAAACATATTTAATTTGATAACATAACATAAATAACAAAAAATTACTTGAAAGTTAAAAAAAAAAAAGGAAAATGATAAGGAAAAGAAAAATTAAATCCCTATAGCCCTATATGTACAAGCTTTACTAATCACTCGAAAGTTAGAGGATGACCGCTAATTACGTTTTACAAAACTGAATTTATAATTTGATTTGAATTAGACAAATAAATCGAATCATGCTACCTCGCCATTTTGATCCGTAGGACATGGAGAACACGAAACCTCACTCAACTCATAACCATATAACGCAAAAAGCGGTATAATTTATTTTGGAGCGGTCAATAATGTGCTACCCTTTAATTTATCAACAGGATCTGACTGTACGAAAAGTTAATCTCAGCCATTGACTCCGTGATTTATTTTATTTAGGAAATCATGCAATTTCAATTTGGGAAATCTGTATTCGGGGATTAAATTAAGAAAACATTGGATGAGGAAAGAAGAAAGAGGAAAGCTGAAAGGCACTTACGATTCTGTGTTTCCTTCTTGTCCCAACTTTTGCATCCACATTTTGTTTTCAGCTACCCGTGAACTTCGTACTAATGCACCGTAGTGAGCCGATCTCAATTATTAACTTCCATCTTCGGGTCTCTAGTTCATTTTGAAAATAATGGATAATAACAAACTTCTTTCTTCATTTTCATGCATTAATTTCCTTAAAAAAAAAAAAGACAAATACAAGATTATGTTATAATGGTCGTTATAAATAATAGACAAAGTGTCCTAACTGTCATTTTTTTCGTTTTGTGCTCGAACTCTTTTTATTGAGAGCTTAACTATTTCAAGTAGAAAAAAATAAAAGAAATAATAAGGAAAAAAAAAAGAGAGAAGAAAATCAATAAATAAGTGTTTCAAAATTTTAAGGGCTTTTATTTTAGAAAGAAGAAAAATTGATAATGTATTTATTGCCTAACAATTTGTGAATGTCTATTACCTGAGTACAGGTTCACCTAAATGTAGATGTAAAATTAAAGTGGACATCGTAAAAGTTTATGGCACCGTTAGTTGAAGTTTCATTGGGAAAGGTCCTTACCAGCATGAAATTAACTTCCAATCTTTGGAAGCTTTTGGTTCACTGCTTCACTTTTATTGAAATGAAATTCATATTCTTGTTTTTTTTTTTTTTTAAAGTATAAAACAGTTATTCTCTTATTTGATTTGTAAAAAATTATACTATAATAAATGTCTACTCAGAAGTAGATTAAGAATTTTAATTATACTATACATTATTAAATTTAACTTTTATTTTAGAAAAGCTCCAATTATAAAACAAAATAATACTAGGGGAATCATTATTCCTTTCAAGTCTTATTCTATTACATTAAATCAAACTTAATATAAGCTATTGTTTAAATTAAACGGAGAACCTATTGCTTTTATTAAAGCCATAGCAAAAGCAATGACCTCGTTTCCTCCCATGCTTGTTAAAGTGGCAAGATAATCAATTTCTCTTATATTATAGAAATATCGAGTAACTTTTCACCGGAGCCCCAAAGTTAAACATAAAACCTCAATACATACAATTCTAATTCTTTTCTTCTTCTTCTTCTTCTTTTTTTTAAATACCAATTCATCATCTAATTCAATTGTCAACTAACCATTAAATATCAAATCAATCAAAGATCATTCCTTACTTTTCAAGCGTGCCTAATGTTGGAGTTTCGGAATCATACGCCATATGTTTCTTAGAAAATAGATAAAAAAAAAAGACTATAGTCCATCTAAATGACTAATTTAAACATTGTTAATCAATATCTCGGTTTGCACTATTCCATGAAAAGAAAATAGAGGCATTTGTATTACACATTGTATATATACATATAACATGTAAATATTAGTAAAATTCAGCAATTTTCCAATAAAAAATCCCACCATCAGGTGATTATAATGAAAGTACGGCAATTTGTTCTCGTGGTTGAGTAAATTTTTGGGATAGGAGAGTTGAAAAAAAAAGGATCACAATAAATGCGAGCGGTGATATATGAGAAAGCATGAAAGATATGTAACGGGAGGAGAGATAGGAATATGAACATGATGAATTATATATGTGGTCCTTGGAAGGAAAAGGAAAACCCTACCCCTTAATCGTGGGATCATTGCTTCCATATTGCATAAGGGGTGCTAGTAAGGAAATGCATGCAACAGCCAACGAAGCATGAGTAAATGTATGTGCCTACATGGGGCTCCATCTAATGTCTCTTGAACGTGGAAAAGTGTCTATGTCTATAAATCATGAAATGGGTCTTGAAAGGGTTGTGTCATGTGTGAGATTGGACAAAAACTCCGTATAAAGTAACACATCATATGTGTAGATGAGAGATGGATTCATATCAATGATTCAGGTAGTTTCTAAAAGGCTATTATCTTTTACAAAAATCGACACATAATAAAATTTTACTAAATATTGCTTCAATACTAATCGATCCATGTGGCATGGAAGTGATGTTAAAGCATATTGGAGAGGGTCCAAACTATCACATGATGGGAATATGACACTTCTTAAATGGTATTGTATAAAAAATATAATTGCTGCAGGCATCTATGAATTTCAACCTTGGATACATCATAAGAACCTATGGGGTAGATTTGATTATTTTTGGTATGGTTAACAATTTCTTTTTTCACTTTTTTACTATCTATTCAAGTTATTAATTCAACTTGCTAGAGGGAGTTTTTTCTTCCGTAGTTAAGTATAATTATAGCTGCAAATAAGCAAAGGTACTCACAAATTACTTAAGCTTAGTTTGTATATCTAAACGAGTCGAGATCAAACTTCAGTTCTAGCTCACAAGCCTGCTCACTTAAGTTTTTGAGTTAGTTCATTTAGGCTCGTGAGCAAGCTGACGAGCTTTATATATATTATAAATATTACATACCATAGATTATTAAGATCCTAAGCTAATATCTATATAATATATATAAATATATAACACTTTATAGGATAATATATGATATATAATCTAAACCTTACCTTATCCATAATTGGTTAATCTATTTATATATATATATATATATTCATTTAGTGAATTTAGACTCGTGAGTAAACTTAAAATTTGCTTATTTTAAGCTCAGCTCAACTCGAGTTTAATTAGTGAGGAAATTGAGTTTGATCTCAACACAAAACTCATTTATCTAAATGATTCTAGGTTTAACCTTAATTGTAAGCTCGATAAAAAGCTCGACTTGAGCTTAAGCTTAAATTTGATAATTTTTAAATTAGTCATGTCTAAGCCTTTAGAAGCTCGACTCAGATTGGTTCATTTGTAGCATTAAGTATGATAGTTTTTCCCTTACTTTTTTGCACTGTCGTTCTTAGTTATTTGTTGTCTTTTTTAGTTATTTGTAATGTTATGAAACTTAGATTAATCTTATGGTTTAACTTGGTTTGATCGTGGTCCAACTTCAATTTAATTTTCAGTTGAACTTGATTTCTCTCTTAATCCTTAATCTCTTTATATATCCAGATGAAGATCTGATAACTATAGTTTCTTGTGATATTAATTTGTTCCATATGCCAGTGTGTACCATTTATTGCAGCAAAAGTACAATAATATGTAAAAGAGACACACACTTTCATATGAAAAGTTTGTCTGATGCATTGATCAATTCCAAGAGTAGATATTGCCCATTAGATGTGTCAATTAAGGATTTAGATCTTCTAAAGTTTCTACTTCCTAAAGTTCCTTGAAGTTACAAAAGTAATGATTGTTATTTAATTGCCGAAGGCTATTGTATCATTTTTAATTGTGCCACTTCTAATGACTTCAATCTAAATTTATCCTTTTCTTTTTTCTTTTTAGAAAATTTTAGGCCAAGAAGCATCATAGACAAAGACAAAATATTTTAAGTTTTAATTAATTCTAAAAAGTAAACATTATTAACAAATTGAGATGTTTAAATGAACTTTTCACTGAAATTAACTTAAAAAATTAGAATAAATATATATATATATATATATATATATATAGATTGCAGTGGGCTCCCTGTTAAGACATGTCAAAAGCCTATTGTAGCAAAGAGCTTGCCCCGCAAAATTTGAAGTTCTTGCAGTGATGGTTGCAAAATGTCAAGCTATTGTAGCAGATTTTCTCGCTGCAAAACATCAAAATTTTAATGTGTGAAGCTTCTCGCAACAAAAGGTTTGGTGCAGATGGCTAAAATAGCAAGGGCCTCAGTTTTTTTGGGCTTTCTCTTTTCGTTCCTTTTTATTTTATTTTATTTTATTTTTTAATAAAAAAGTGAGGTGATGTTTACATGAGGAAGTTAAGGTCTTTTATAACTAAAAAAAGAAGTTGTAACATAATTTAACAAAGTGAAAAGGTGTGAAAACCTTTCTTATGGTATTGAAAGAATACCAAGTTAACAAAGTGAAAGAAGTACAAGAAATTTAAGATTAAGTAAATAAAAATAAAATAATAGCATAGGGTAGTAAAAGAGAAAAATACGACAATTCTAGTTTGTTTTTCCTTTTTGTAGTTACCATTTATTTTATCTTGTAATTTTATAATAATTTAGTTATGGCTAAGGTAATTAAAATTATTTATAATTTCAATGTATTAAAATTTTAATGAAAATACAAACGAACCAAACAATATATTTTAAGACATTTTCTAAAGTGAAAACATGTTAGAAATTGCACCAAATATGAGAATGTACTAGAAGGTGATAAAAAATGGATTATAAATTGTAAATATATCTCTTTACTTTTGCTTTATGTGTAATTAATTCTAATAATTCGATATTTCCACTTGTATTATTAGTTACCTCAAAATTGTTTATGAAAATGCTTTTAGATCGTATTTTACTATTCAACAATTGGATAAAATGATAAAAGGAAAACTCTAAAATTAAGAATAAAAAAAGAGGAATTAACTTCAAGAGCAAAAGGTAATATAGGAGTCCAAATGCATTTTTTTTTTTTATAAATTTAGGGTATATTGGCACAATTTCAAAGATAAAGTGTGTTAAATGCACATAAAATAAATATAAAGAAATAAATTTACAATAAATCGAGTCAAAATTACGAACATATCAAAACTTTCAACAATAATCTTTTCGAGAAGGTTATAACATGTAACCCAGTAGCCAGACAAGCCACCTTTCCGAATTTAATCGAAATCACCGCCAGCAACCTAACCGTCGCCCCAAACCCGTGTCCGCAATAAAGTTCATATGTGGCTTCCTCATGCAAACTGAGCATCACGGTTCACAATTATTAAACCCAGTCCTGTTACCCAATTAATGAAAAGCTAGCTCCTGGACCTCTCGACCATAGTAACTTCTTGTCTTTTCTTGTGGAAGCTTATGTTGGACCTACACCTCCTCTTACAATAACATAACGCATTGGAAGATTCAACCCACTAGACATTCGAAAAGGGGTGATCTACTTTTCATAGAATCATGGTCCTTTTGTTCCCCCTCATATCATATATTAGACTTGGCTACGTATGCACGAACTTTTACTTTACAAAATGATTAACAGAAAGTATAAGTTAAAATACAAAATAAAGAAATTTATTCACATTTTGATATACGCGCAGATTTTAAACGGACATCCGACCTAGATGAAAAATCCCTTTTCTGATTAGCCTATTATTTCCTTATTTTGTTTCCTAAACATAATGGAGTAATTGCCGTAGGATCCTTACTTCCTTTAAATCAATATGGATTGCCTCGAGAAATAGCAAGAGTTTTTCCAAACATTTCAATTTGTGGGCAAGTTATCTTGTAAACTTCAAATGTCATAAGCTGTCATTGTAAACTTTAATAAATTAATAAAATGAAAGATGTTTAGTTTTTTAATTTAAAAAAAAATATAATAATGATAAAAGTTTAAGGGTTTTAGAGTATATTTTGATAATTCTAAGAGAGTGTTTTAATACTACATTTACAATTTCCAGAGGTTATTTATCTTAAAGTCTACAATAAATATTCAGGTAGTAGAAAGTATATCTACACTTAAATCTAAGTATAGGAAATGCGAAAAGTGATCTAAAGAGTATAATTAACGTGTAAAATGCAAGACGTTACTTTTTCAAGACCCAAAGGTCCGAGGTCACTTATTGTTAGGATCCTTTTCCCCTTCTTTACGTCATGACCTTTTCAAAATAGCATGAGATACCGGGATGCTTCTCATTTTCTAGCCGTTAGTTGCTGGAAGAGGTGTTATCTGGGTCGGACAAGTGGTGGCTCCAAATAAGCCTATTCAATTCCTCAGTAAGGGTTCAGACATGTGTGGGCCAGGACCAGGGCCCATCAGGCCAAGGAACGGCTGTCCATGATCCTGTAAAAATATTGCTCTCGTACATGTAATGTTGCATTTGTCCTCTTGGCCTTATATTGGCCTTAGGTACGCATCTAGGAATTTTTTAAAGAAATAAATAAAATCTTTAATTTTTCATTTTTTTTTTTTCAAAGTTTGTAATTGATATTGAAAAGAATTAAAAAGATACTTTTTAGACCATAACAAGTATATTATGAGCCTATAAGTGAGTGCCTCGATCGTTAAAATATTGACGGATGATATTAAAGTATTCAGATTCAAATTTCATTAGAAATAGAACGAGGAACAGATACTTTCATTATAAATTGCTTCGGTGAGGTCATACTGGATTGCCTTTGACTCGTTAGCAACCATTATTAACGAACAATCAAATATAATAATTAAACAATTAAATGAATAAAATCTTTAATTTTTTTAAAATTATATAATTAATATTGGAGAGCATTAAAAGTTATTTTTTTAGACTATAATAAATAACCCATGAGGGAATGTCATAATGGTTAAGGTACTAGCGTCCGATGTTAAAATATTTAGATTCAAACTTTATCAAAAATAAAATAAGAGAAGATTTCTCCATTATAAATCTCTTTCTGTGAGCATAAACTCCATTGGGCTGCTTAGCTACCGGAAAATAAAAAGAAAAAACGAGGAAATATGTCGGTAACACTCGTTAACGAGACTCCTTTTTCGTTATCCTTCGTTTAACTTGTTAAAGTAACGTGAGACCTCGGGATGCTACTAATTTTCTAGCCGTTAGTTGCTGGCAGTGGTGGCCATCGGATCGAATTTCAGAATCAGTCTTGAAGTGTTGGTTCATGAGTTGGTAACACGCTAAATTGTAATCGGTTTGTAAGCTAACGATTTTGAATCGATTCGAGATCCTTGAATTTTTTTTAATATTTAATTTATTAATTTTTTTTAAATATATTAATAATTTTTAATAATATAATCTTTTTTCTCTCTTTTTTAAAATTTTACTAATAATTAATAATTTTTAATACTTTTATTAATTTTCGACTTAATGCGATTCTAACTTTTTTTATTTTTTCCCTTAAATTTTATTTTTTTCTCATATCAAATCCTTAATATTTGATAAGTTTTACAAAAATAACTTATATTAACTAAAATTAAATTTTCTATTTATTCTTAATATATAATTAACTTATAATTAGTCATCTATCATTAGTTTGATAATATTATTTTTAAAAAAATTATCTTTGATCATTATAAATGAAATAGCTTTGATATATAATGACTTATTGAATATTATGAAATTATTTTTTTCAACTTAGTGACTTCTCTTTTCTCTTTCTCTCTTCTTTTTTTTTTTTTTTTTAAAGAAGATGAACCGGCCGGCCTCGGCGATTTCGCCCTTTTGAATCGCCTGGATTCTTAAAGTCCAGCGGTTCACTAGGGCAGTTCGGATGGTCAACTTCTGGCCCAGACCGATTCAAGAATCGCTCAAATTGATTTTGAGTCGATTCATGGTTCGAAACCGGCTTTTACCCAAGTCTAGTTGCTGATAAAGATATTATTAAGCTCGATCTGGTAGAGACAAGAAATAAGCCCGAACAATTCGACTTCGCGAAGTATGGCCTGAACTAAAAGTAAAGGGCTTGGTTATGTATAGGCTAGTCCAAGGGCCCATTAGGCTTAGTAATAAAATAATATTGTATAAACATTTCAAAATGTTAAGGAAAAAAAATACGTTTTTAATCCTTGATACTTAGTTTTTAATTATTATTTTTTATCTAAGTCCTTAATGTTTTTACTATCTTGAAAAAATAGGACTCATATTAAATTTATTAAGTTATCCATCCATTTATGATATGTATTGACTTTAAAATAGCCACAATAATTAATTAAACAAAATTATAATATTAAATACATAACATAATAAAAATAAAATGAATAAATTTAATGATATCATGTAAATAAAAATAATAAAAAAAGATTGAAAATAGAAGAAGGGGCTAGAAAAAAATGTGTAGACCCTTAGCCATCTTAGCGAACTAGCACAAGGCTAATCTGAAGCTAATATATGTCCATGATGAATTTAATATATTTAATAGAAGTCCTATTTTTGTAAAATAGTATAAACGTTGAGAACTCAAATAGAGAAAAAGAAAAAAGAATGATTTGTAATGTTGAGTATACCAAAGGAAATCATAGGAAATTGAAAGTTCTCTTTATTTTTAAGAGAGAATGTTTATAATAATGAAAAGAAGACACAAAGAATATATATACACACAAGGCTACTAAACAAATCCCTAATAAATCTTTAAAAAAAAACCTTAAAATAAAAGGCATACTATAAACCTTAATATCTATATTTTGGGCCTAAGATAATCTTAATTGAGCTTTCCCAAACTGCCCCATTATAAAGCCCCAAAAAACGCTTTCCATGAATATATTATAATAAATTTTTTTTTTTTCGAATCAAAAGTTATGCCCATTTTATTTATAATGAAAAAATCGGTTTATGTTCAACTAGTTTTATTATTTGATTTGTCTACCTTAATTTAGAGTTCAAATAAAAAGTAAGTAAACATTGATAATTAAAAGTATTCTTTTCATTATTTTTATTACATTCTAGACATAATGCGATAATTTACCATAAAAATGGTTTTTAATGCTATAAAATTAATCAGGAAATAAGTATATGGATTCTACTTCGAACCTGATCATGCGCCGCCTAGGGAAACAATTTGGAATCAATCTTGAACATCCTTGTAAAAGAGATTGTGGTGTAGAAGGTTGCGTTGAGCACAAGCAATCTATGGCTTCAAAGCAAAGGCTTTTTTGTGGCTTATGAACTCATCCTGTGTTTGACTCCAAGGCAAGAAACATGCACGTCTCTTGGAAGATGATGACACATGACATTGGTCCACATCATACGTCCACAACACCGGAAACAAGCTTTTCCCGTACTTCCAGCTTAACCGTTCCTCAAAATGGTAAACATTGCAACGTACCGTTTCTTCAAGATAATAAGAGTTCACCCAAAGAAACATCTATGTTTCTGGTATGTTTGTTTTCTGTTTCTCTCATACTCGTATGATTTTTATTTCTTTTTTTTTTTTTTTATCTTCTACTCATTTTGTTTACAATTTGCTAGATAAGATACAAATAAAATGAAAAAGCACCTAATATCATGCCATTTGAAAATGATTAAATGAAAGGATAATTGTTAATCCTCTAATGATAAACTATTCCATTCTTTACGAAATCTTTGAAAACCATTTCTAAGAGACTCCTATATACGGAGGGCATAGGGGTTTTCGCAACAGTAAAGCTAATAAGTGTATATTATTATGAAAGTGAAGATATGTTTTCAAAGTTTAAGAATTATATGTTTTAGCTAATAATCTATTATATCCCATATACAAAAATAGTTTCATAATGGAATTACGAATTTCAGTTCATTTTCTTTGTTATTTTTAGAAATATTTTTAAAACGCATAATCACAATTTCTTGGAATCTATAATTCTAACTTTAAGGAGGGATTAGATTTCTCTTTCTAAATATAAAATTGTAATTCTATTTCACTTTGATTAATTATTTTAGATTAAAATTACTTATTTAACTTTTAAAATAATTATAATATTTAATAATTAAAGATATTTTTTATAAATACTTTTCAATAAACATCCCATTTCATGAACATAATATATCATTCTAATCTTAATTTCATTTTGATTCGTTGTATTTTAAATCATTCTTACGTAGCAAAGTGATAAAAAATATATTTGTGATGAATCGGTAAGTAACCGACTCTCTTGCAAAGGAGGAAAAAGACAAAGGAAATGATAGGACGCGGGCCATCACTTGGATTACTCAATGGTTAGTTTTTGTTTATATTATTTTTTATTTTTTTTTCCCTTGCCCGGTCGCTTGGATAAAATCCCTGTTGTTACATATCAATTAGATAATAATAGGAAATGTAAAGAGCATTACATTTCTAAATACGGAACTAGAAAAATACTAGCATCATGAAGCAGCAATTTTTGGATGGGTTCCACCATGTGAATATATAAATTTTATTTATGCACAAAGTTTTTATAAGCTTATTCAACGATGGTAACCTTATTAATCTTATTATATACTGTCTCATGTAATGATTAATTAATATAAATCTATTCATTTATATTATCTATTTTATTAAAGTAAATAGAGCCTTAAGTAACCGTTTTTTTTATCTCCTCTTTCTTTCCTTAAAATTATATATTTATTTTTATTTACTATTATTTAAAAAAAACTAACAATAAAATTAACTATTAAAATTATAATTAATAAATAAATATATCTACTTACTTCTTTTTTTTTCTCTCTTTTTATTTTGTATTTTTTTCTCTTCTATTTTTCCATTTCTCCACATTTTTCTATTAACTGCACCTCTCTCTCTCTCTCCTTATTTTGTATTTTTTTACACACGTAATGTAGGTACATCGATCACTAATTAAAATTAAAGTTCTTTAATAACTACTAGTAATTATCAAAATTTAGTATTTTTATTGTTTTATATTTCAATAATTTTAACCTTGATTATTCATTAACCTATATTCCTACATCATTCATTTCAATTGTTGTTTTATCCACCTGCATTCTATTAATTATTCTTTTAATTCACAAAACCCATTTTAAATTCATATTTTAAAATAGCAATTGCTAATTACGTAATAAAAAGAGCCTCTTTTATGAGTTGAATATATTTAATGAAATCAACATTGATAGATATGAATAATATAGGAGGTCGTTGTCGTTGAATTGTGAAGAAGTTTATCAAACGTGTCTAAGTTTTTTTTATGATTCCGTTCATGTTTTATATGGCACTGGTCCTATCCTATCTTCTTTTTTATTTAATCTTCATTAGATTTGGACCATTAAATTTATTATGTTTTCAACTGTTCAAATCAAATAAATATTAAATTTATGATGTAATGGAAGACTGGACTAATCCTATCAAAATAAGAAAATAGGATCCTAGAAGCTCCCATGGACAATTGGATTGCTTGTGAATTGAACCGTTTTACCATTTTTTGACCTTTCGTCTCCTTTCTAAATCTGCAATATGCCATAAAAATACTAAGTTATTATCAGTCCTGAAAATTAGCATATTTGGTAGCACATTGTCCTTACACCATTTCCTTTAAAGGGATATAATATGTGATGATGTTGCTTGCAAATATAGATTTGATTATTGCCTTAGGAGTTTCAATACTTTAAGCTTAAATAATAAACTAACTGACAAACATTTATCAATTGATTAATCCCATTTGCTAAATATAAAATTAACAAAGCATCTAACTGATTTTTGTATGGAAGATTTTGGGATTTGGCTTCCTAAACTAGCAATCAAATCGACTAGTTAAGTCAAATTTTCTTTTCTTGATTGCACTAACGTTTATGAGGAATTGTTTTTTTTTTTTTTAAATTTCAGGGGAAAAGGAAAAAAAATAGCAAAAATTAGAAAAATCCCAAAAAGTCGGTCTTAGAAAAATAATCCTAAGACAATGGCACTTAGCGGTGATTTAAAGTCATACAACACATCTAAAAAGTTTTGTATTAAAACTAAAATCGGTTCTTCAAAAAATGATTTTATTATGATACTTGAAATGAGTTCAAATTGAAATCGTCTTTTTAAAAAACGATTTCTAAGTGCCTTAGTTTTGGAAATATTTTCTTAAAATCGATATTTTTGGGATTTTTATTTTTTTGCATTTTTTTCCCTTTACCCTAACTTCAAAGGAAAATAAAATAGATTAGGGTATTTGTGTGAAATTAAGCAATACTATACTAGATTTTTTATTTAGCCTTTCTTTCTTTTTGGATACAAATGATCTTTTATTAAGTCTAAACGTTTCAAGAATACTAATTTGCTTTATTTCGGTGCAAATATTTATATCTTGGTGTTTTATCCATTTCTTATGGCTATGTTTATACATCAACGTGTCAAGATTCCACATCAATCAAAACGCACGATAATAACTGAAAACTTCTAAGGGATAAAATTGGCAGTTCCAAATAAAATTGATATCTCAATTATATATCAATTAAACAATCAAGTACGATTTATTTATTATGTATGCTGTTAGATGTTTAATCGTGATACCTCAGTTATAATTCACCAATAAACAAAGGGTATAAAATTGAAATAACTTAGATTTCTATTTTATACCTTTTTTTAGATTGATGGCGCAAAAAACATAAAATAATAATAAAAAGATAAGGACCTCGGATGAAATATTTCTAATGAATAAAAAAATCCAACCACACCTTCATCAAAGGCTACTTATATAAAATCTCATTGTGCCATGGCCAGCTCTTTCCCATTAATGAGTTACTAGCTTCCTTTATTTTCCAAATAAATTGTTAAAACACACACCAAAACCCTATAAGAGGAAAAATACCACGTCCCTTAAATTGAGAAAAACTAAATTCATTTAAGCAAAATATTAATTGTTTTGTTTTTTTTTTTTTGGTTAATCTTGGCTGTAGAATTGGAGTGAAGACATCCTATAAAGAGGTGGTTTAGTTTCCACAAAGCAGAGAAGGGAATATGAGAAAATGTCCTGCTAAACCCTTTGGGATGAGGAAGCTTTTGGATTCAATATCCAGAAAAATGGTCAAAAGGAAGAAACCTATAACTGCTGATGCCATAGCCAAGAAATGGAGGCATCTTAGTGGTGAAAAATACTGGGAAAATCTATTAGACCCGCTGGACATCGACCTCCGTCGATACATTATCCACTACGGTGAAATGGCTCAAGCATCATACGATGGATTCATCTCAGAGAGGGAATCGAAATTCGCGGGCAGTTGTCGGTACGCGAAGAGGGATTTCTTCTCCAAGGTGAATTTGGTGAACGGCAATCCATTCAGGTACAATGTGACAAAGTTCTTGTATGCAACATCACAGGTTGATGTCCCGGATGCTTTCATTGTGAAGTCGTTGTCGAGGGAAGCCTGGAGTAAGGAATCGAACTGGATCGGATACGTCGCGGTGGCTACGGATGAAGGAAAGGCTGTGCTGGGGAGGAGGGACATTGTGGTGGCATGGAGAGGGACAATTCGAACATTGGAGTGGGTTAATGATCTCGATTTTAATTTGGTCTCGGCTAAGAAAATCCTAGGAGATGCTGATGATCCTAAGGTGCATCAAGGTTGGTACTCCATTTATATCTCGGATGATCCACGTTCGCCTTACAACACCGAAAGCGCTAGAGATCAAGTAAGTTTATACACGATTTTAACACAAATAGTTCCGGATAAACTGGAGGTCCTAAATCTTTACAAATATTACTTTGAATCATGATACTTTTGAAATATTTGAAGTACGGTCCTATCTTATAGATCATTTGTCCATTTACATTCTTTGAATTTTGTTTCGGTCGCTACATCACAAGTTACATGCTGCTTCAAGCACCACATTCGACGTTTTTTCCGATTTGTCTCATGTGAACCGAACGTTGGTTATGTCTTTAACAGGTTCTGCATGAACTTAGGAGACTGGTCGAGGAGTACAAGGATGAGGAAATCAGCATTACCATAACAGGGCACAGTCTAGGTGCCGCAATCGCAACTCTAAACGCACTCGACGTCGTGATAAACGGATACAACCGTCCTAAGGACCATCTCGGCAGAGCCTGCCCTGTTACAGCCATTGTATTTGCCAGTCCTAGGGTTGGAGACTCAAATTTCCAGAAGGTGTCTTCTGAATACAGAGATCTCCGGTGCTTGCGCATTCGAAACGCCTTAGACGTCGTTCCCAGCTATCCTCTGATAGGATACTCAGAAGTAGGGGAAGAATTGGCGATCGATACGCGAAAATCTCCATACTTGAAGAGCCCTGGCAATCTCATGAGTTGGCACAACTTGGAGGCTTATATGCATGGAATTGCAGGAACACAAGGAGCTAAAGGAGGGTTCAAGTTGGAGGTTAATCGTGACATTGCTCTTGTCAACAAGAGACTTGATGGTTTGAAGGAGGAGTATCTTGTGCCGCCATCATGGAGGGTTGAGCAGAACAAGGGCATGGTTCAACAAGCTGATGGTTCTTGGAAGTTGATGGATCATGAAGTGGATGATAATAGCTAGTGTATGAATAAAGAGCTAAAAATGGAGAAAAATAAAAATTAGTTAATTATGTCGACCGCTATTAAAAACTATTGAAATTAGTCATATATTTCAATTTTTTTATGTTTAGAATTCTACCCCTACATCTTCACTGTGTACAATTCAACGTATTAATAAGTTTTAAAAATATATTTGCACCCTTACTTTATTAAACACATAAATATCCCCTCTCTCTCTATATATATATATTTTCTAAAAAGTGGATTAAATGGATGTTAAGGTTTATCTAGATTTGAGGAAAGATGGTTTCAGATAGTGAATTGGAATCAGCCCACTTTAATGAGCTTGAACCGATAAAAAATCTATCGGTTAATGTGAATCCAAATAATATATATATATATATATTATCTCTTGTCCTTATATAATATTGAATTTAATTCTATGACTAAATAATCTAAAAGTGAATTTTTATATCTTTTAATTAGTTTTAATATCATCATAATTTTTTACATATTTATGCTTGCTCCTTAAACCCATCCAAACTACACATGTAAAATATATGAAATCACAAGTTTCCGTAGAAGTTTATGTTAGGCCCGGTTCTTGTACTGGCCCAAAACAAATGATCAGCAAATCAGTCCAATTATCAAACGTGGTCCATTCTATCTACCCTGTTCACTCTCTTCTAACTTTGATTAATCGGGTCACTTTTGATTGTGATGGTCAAATAGCAAATCAATTTTGTGGAGGGAGTTACGACATGTGTAGTTTATGGGTGGAAATCAATTAACCATTCTCTTAATAAGCTATTATTGTGGATGGTTCATTTTCGTTCTAGTAGACGAATACTTGTAAAGCATGGAAACAGTTTCAAGAGGCATCGGAGGGTGTTCCGATGCAATCACTTCGATACTTAAGTCAACCTTCTTATTATATGGAGAGAAATGTTGGGTGGTTAGGAAAAATAAAAGAATAAAAGAGAGTCCCCTTATTTGAGAGTTATACCTGGTATTTATATTAAGACAATGAAGATTATACCTAGACTAAATAATTGGACCAAGTTTATGTATTGGGTTGATTAATATAAACCTACATAATAATAATTCAAAAATATCCATCAATAATTATCATGTTTGATATGTAGAAATCTTTTTTGTTTAGAATTATTATTTATTTATTTATGGTAGACCCTTTTTGTTTCTAACTAAATATAAATAATTATTATAAAAAAAACTAAACATAAATAGAATAATATATAAGCTTATGATTTTTTAATTAGTTATAGTCTATGTAGCATAATGCTGTTTCAAAATTTTTAAAAGTTAAGTTTGAAAATGTTATTATTTATTTTTAGGAAAAAAAAATTATTATTCATTAAATTTATTAGCAAATTGGGTTTTAACATTGAGTTTTACTTAATCCTCCAATTCAACCAAAAACTCTACGGGGTTTTAAATTAACGTTATCACTTATTCCAAAACCCTATACTATTTTATGATGATTTATCGGCTTGTATTGCTATATCTAGCTGATCGATCGCCTAATGTAATTGATCAATCGTTTATTCCAACTTGTCAACCAAGTGAAGTTTGTTTCACCTGTAGTCAACACAACTTTCTTATGGTTAATCAGATTTGGTTTCTTTTATCTACGGCTAGTCTTATTATTGCTTTAGATGGTCTTCTCTTGGTTTAGGGTACTTAGAATGATAGACTCAACTCAAGTTTCCCATTAGTTTGGTATAATTGTGTGTAATATACGCACAATTTCTTTCTTTTCATTTAGAATTTAATATTTATTCAAATCTAGCTTTGATGCACATAATCAATAAAATACAAAGAGGCTTCTTTTGAAAGAAATTGTATAAAAACAATTCTATCCATGAATCGGATTATGGGAGATAGTACATAGATTGAATGTAGCAAATATTACATGACCAATATATGTTGGATAAAACGTTTTCCATATGAATACACTGTCCCAATCAATGACTAAGAAACAAGAAACACAATCCAATTACTACTTATTCCCATATGCCCAAAAGTCCATTTCACCCCTCAAATGTACACGATTGATTTGGTGGATAGAAGATGCACTTGAATCCTCAAACCTCACAACATCTTTATTTGCTCTATCTTCAGTAGCACCCATATGTGAAGAAATAAGCATTGTTGTCCATTCGTTATTATTCATACCCTCATCTCTTCCTTCAACAATAGCCCTATGATGAGCTGCTGGTTCTTCACAAGTGCTTAGCTCACCATTTTGGTACCTAAAACTATCATCATCACCGCTTTCGCAGTCCCTTGCCGTTGACATGAGTTGCTTGATCATGAGAGGTGAGGTAGCCACTGATGTTATCCCGGGATAGTCGTATTCTCTACCGTTGCCAACATTTATTGGTTTTGTATGGCTAGGAACTAGAGTTTGTGATGGGAAAAGTGAATATTGAGAATGTGGGGGTGCTTGTAGGTAGTGGGAGTAATGGAGAGCTAAATCTGTTGGTTTGTTGAGTTCAAAGGCAGTACTAGGATTATTAAGTTGTAATCCTTGTACACTTGTTTGTTGGGAAAGGAAATCAGAGTATTGATTGTCTCTATGCATGTTGAGTTCAAAAGTGTTGGATGTACTGCTAAGGTGGTGGTGATGGTGGTGTTGTTCTGTATTGATACTACTAGTTCCACTTTCATTGTTATTTCCACCAATCTTAAATAAGTTCTTCTTCTTGAACACCCTGCATATTACCCATCCATCTTCCTGTGTACATTGTAATTAAACATTGATATAAATAAAGATCTATTAAGGTTAGAAAGAGAGAATGAAAGGTGAAATAATATGTAATAGAACCTCTAAACCTTTATGTAATTAGATTTTCAAACCCTTTTATAAACTTTAATTTAGTCCTAAACTTTTGGAATAATCACAAATGCAACTAAAAAAAAAAAAAGAGTAAAGTATGTATATATATATCTCCTAAGCTTACTAACTTTTGAAAAATATGCACATAGACAACCCACAAACCATTGCCAAAATTCCTAAATTCATCACTATATGCTTGGTATTGCTTCTTTAGCAATGATCGGTGAGGCCTATGCATATTTTTCAAATATTATGGAAATTGAACCAACTTTAAGAAATTAAGAATTTTATTCGCATCTAACCAAATTATTTAGGGATTGGATTTGAATTCTTTAAAATTGCTTTTTACTAAAGTTTTATAAAGTTATTTTCTAAAGATGCTACCACTTATAATTGATTGTTGAGATTGTATATAGAAAAGGATGCCATCATCATATAATAAGATATTTTTAAAAATTCCAAACAATTTCAACAACTGATTTTACAAAATTTATGCAAAGTACTTTAGAGGATTCTTTTTTTTTTTTCTGAGGATTATATTTTTAAATTGAGTTGGAAAAAACATGTGCTTCATAAGTTTTCTTTTGTGAATGTCCGCAGAACAATATTATAGGAAATCACATCATCGAAAACAAAGTTTAGGACTAACAAAGACTAAATTGGTACTTCAAAATGGCCTTTGTAACCCAATCGTAAAATGACATATAAGTTTAAGATTTCCATGGTATATCCATCCATTATTGATATATTATACTTACAGCGGGACTGTTATTGGGATCATCAGCATCTTCAAGGCGGTACTCATGCATGATCCAGTCAGTCTTCTGACCATGGGGTGCTCTTCCTCTATAGAACACCAATGTTTTTCTCATTCCTATTTTCTTGTAGACATTTCTTATGCATTTGTCTCTCCCTGTTGCCTTCCAGAACCCCATATTTGTTGCTCTATTTGTTCTCGATCCGGTTGGGTACTTCCGGTCCTTGTGGCTAAAGAAATACCACTCGTTTTGAGGTGTTGCCCCGATTTTACACCGTTCTGAAATCATTAACATAATACTCAATTTATCAATATATGATATGTACATCTTCAATCATGAATTTAGGGCAAATTAGATATTCACACCCTAAATTCTATAATATCTATAGTCCTCCCACATATCTCTTGAAGATTAAATGCATTTGCCTCCTCCAGTTATTGGTAAAGTGTATGTTCGGTGATACTAGGCGCAAGTCACATAAAAATAAGTCTAAAAATCGCAATTATGTTTTAGTAATAATCAGAAGGTATATTGATACCAAAAAAAAGTCAGAACTTGGTAGGTATAATGCATTATCAGAAAATACATAGTGCTATAAAAATTACAAACATATTGATTTTTTGATAAAACTTATTTATAAGTCGCTAGATGGTGACTTATTTTTAGAAACATCCCTTTATGTTTTGGTATTTTTTGATGGTGTTTTCCATGGGTAGATTCACTTATTGCTCCATATCTTTTAAGTTTCGAAGGATACATGCATGTTAAAGGAAAGTCCAGGATTCAATTGTGATTTACCCTCAATTTAATTAGGACACGGACCGTACACTTCATCTAACATCTTTTTTAAAGTACTATAATGTTTTATAAGGGTAGGATGCTTATGAAGGTGTTTATTAGTGTCTTCAACATCTCTTCTCTTTAAGTAACTCCACGCTTTATAAATGATTATCTAATTAAAATTACTTAACAATTTTTTAAAACTTACGTGGATCTTATATCATCACTACCTTTTAAAATAACATATAAGATATTTTTTAAATATTAGTGGTAATAATTATTTTATTACATATCATAATAATATTTTATAAAAATTGAAGAAGAAAAAAAACAAAAACAGGCTAGGCCAAATGGCCAAATTATGGCCAACGGCCATATTTGGTCGAGTGAGTGTCTAACAACAACGACTGACTTTGTCTTGCCAATGAAGCACTTGGTTGCTTCTAAGCACCTGTGGTGTTTTCCATTATAAGGAGAACTAAGTTGTTTGGTATGGAAATTTGTACCAAACACCCCTTATAAACTTACTTTAATAGCCACGTATTAATGCCCATAAAGATCTTCATTAATGAATGAACCGATGATGCTCCGCAAAGGTCATATCCGTGGACCTTGAATAGGCAGCTCCTAACATTGAGCTAATTGTACTATATCCTCAAATCATGGCTAAAGCCTTCAAGATATTGCTGAATTGAAGTCTTTTAGTGATGGTCTAGAAGCCTCACTATTTGACATTTTGAAATGTAAGTACACTTTTCCAAGGTGTTTTATGAAACTGAAAGATTTGCGGGTATCTTCTCATAATACAGTGAAGGAAAAATATAAATAAATAAAAGAGAGGGAGAATTATGAATTACTCTTATTTCATCAAAAATTAACGAGAAAATGACACTAATGCATTCTAAATTTTAGTAAAAAATTCAATTTACTACCATTTTCAATTTATCGAAGCTAAAAATCTTTTTAAAACTACTTTTCGTACCATCATTAGTACTTGCTTAATCTGGTTATCAAACAAAGTCACATGTATATATACTAAGTAGTGATGAGGTCGTGAAAAGTTTCAATCGAGATTCTGAGAAGTTAAGAGTACAAACAGTGAATTGAACTTTCAACCATAATACATGTTGTATTTAGAACATTTTCCCAAAATTAATGCATATAGACACACATCCTGTATATATAAATAGTATTGAATCTTAGATAAAAATTCTAATTTTACGTAAACTTATTTATACAGTCTAAAAGATATTCTCTAATTTAAATCGACTCACACTCTTCAAAACTAAATATAAGCGCATTCACATTGCTGTTACGCGAAAGAAATACAACCCAATTACCTGCTCCACCATGCAAGTATTCTAAAAATTGCTGAATTATAATTAAGAAAGATTTTCTAGGAATTCCAACACATCTTAAGATCAACATTAACTCATAATAAATCGTTAAAATTCTACGTACCTTGTAGGTCCCATGGTTCCATCTTATTCAAGTCGACCTCCTTAATGACCTCCATCTCAAACTTCTGAAACGACACCTTTTTCTTCAGATAATACTGAAGAAGCTCCTCGTCCGTCGGGTGGAACCGGAACCCTGGCGGCACACCGCCGGAGGCAGTCGATGACGACATTATCTATTGTATACTATACTAATACGTACTATATATGTATATTCTAGATTTTGAAATCTTGTTAATCTCAATAATCCCGAGAGAGAATATACACAGAGAGAGAGAGAGGGAGTTTTGAGAAATAATGCTTAGTTTTGCTGCTAATAATTGAGCTTTGGATGGAAGTTACGTACGTTAGCAAGGTTTTATATTATAATTTTTCATGAACGATCCCGAGGTGTATTAAACTTATGTTTATGGGAGGTTGAATCGAAATGTGTGTCGAGGAAGTGCAGAAAGTAAAAACCCTCAGTTGACTGCCGGTGACTACGCCCCCGGGGATGGATAAAGTTATCGTAGATTGCAAGGCTTTATTAGCAATGGAAAGACGATTAGAAAGTATCAACTTTTTATTAGTTATACCTCGGAAAACTACGTGCGCGTATATGTACATACATACATATATATATATATATATATATATATATATGCAAAATTTGTATACGTTCATTTGTCTGAATGAATGGTCCATTATTAACATGTACTGCAGTGGATCAAGGAGGCATAAACTCGGGGATCCATTGCCCTAACAATGAGAACTTTCCGATAATTACGGGATGAATATATATATATTTGAAGAAAATTCAATTGAGTTCTTTATGCTTAAAATAAACCATATCCGTCTTTTATATTTTATGACAAAATTCGATGCAAGTCTAGTAAGTCATTTGCGTTTCTTTATATTATCACACCATGTAAGTTCCTTATTAACTATTCCCTATGATTAATGGCCTAAATTTAGATTACTTGTTCGGATAAATTATACAAATATATAGGAATTGATTGAGTGACTCATTGAAAAGTATTTGATTGAATTTTGATGTAAATATAAAATGACTTAACTAAATTTTGACATAAATATATAAAGAACTATATATAGTTATTTTTGGAAAGTTACTCATAAGGGTAATTTTGACAATTTTTGCATGGTTGCTTTATTATTCTTATAATTTTGCTCTCACCAAGTTTTATTAGTATGTAAATATCACATAAACATATATATATATATATATATATATATAACGTGTAATACCCAACAGTTAGGATATATACTTTTGTAGGATCATGCCGAAGTGGGGACTTGCTCAGCTGGAGGTGGACGGACTAAAATGGATTATGATTCATTGGTTACATAGTAGTTGACCCAAGAAAAATGCAACAACGTATGTTTAGCAGGGGCTTTAATAATGCTCGAAGATAGTCAATCTAAATTGCAGCCTTTTGAAGCAACCCCTACTATTAATCACAGGATCTTACGGGCTCATGAAGCTATCCTACATGTATTGGCACATTATTTACTTTCGACTCCCCATGTGCCGTGGGTATACACTTTGCATATATAAAGTTATATATGAATGTGATCGAACCACGCAACCATAATTTATGAGAATGTTAAATTTTCTATCAAAATAGAAGATATCGGACGTCGGATGCTTGGTTACAATGAGGGTGGTTTCATTTCCGAACAAAGCATCATTATGCAAAAGCAGAACATTTTCGAAAAAGAGACGAGTTTGTATGTTAACAAAGTGTGTAATCCGTGCGTTAAAATTGGTAGACACTTGCTTATGAGAAAGGATTCATTTTACCTACCGTACCAAGTGTAATTATCAATTATGTTGGATCACATGATCATGGTAATGTGTAGTTTTTAAGAAAATTATCATCTATATCATCAAATGTTTAAATATAATTAGTAATTATATTATAAATATATATATATACATACACACATGATAGCTAGGTAAGGCACATTAAAACTTTTTCCTTTCATTATTTGAACACACCTAATAATTGTGCCTTAGCAACAAAGAGATGCAATGTTTAATGGATTATTATCACGATTTATATCTAACTTCACCACCTTTTGTAATTAAACATATGTAAGTATCAATTTATTTAATTATACATCTAATTAATTTTTTTTTACCAAAATTCGATTGAATATTTAATTATTACTATTTATATTTCCATTAACTCAAATTTATAATATAGTTTAGTTAGCACGATCAACCAATAACCTACGATCTAAAGTGGGGTAGTGTAAGCTCTCATAGATAATCATAAACTAACCCCCTTTAAAACAGTGGGTCATGACTTATTTAGAAAATGTGAGTTACGAAATCTACCTTTAGTCATAGGTGGTTACCTATTGCCCTAGGTGATTATGTTACCCCTATAAAGTCGTGGATGACTATCTCATTATTTGATAGTGCTAATAAAATTAATAATATGAATCGGAGTTAATTGATGCGTAAATGATGATAACTAAATCTTCAATTGAATGTATAATTAAGTTGAAATTTTAAGTATATAATTATAAAAAATGATAAAATTAAGGTATAAATTAGTGATATTTACCTAATTTTTAATTATGATAAATTCATGATTGAAATGTTAAAGGAGAATTGAATAGAGATAACTTCTACTTAGGTAACCCTAACGAGCTATGAAGTAATGAATAAAGGATGGGAGGTATTCATTAATAAAGGAAGGAAAATGTTTGGTGAAACTAAATTAATTGAAAAAATAAAATTATGAATGAAGTGATAATTGTTGTATTGTTTAATTTTATCTTGAAAATAAAAAAGTATCTTGGAAATGAAAAAAAAATTTAGATTCGTTAAAGCATGTTTATAAAGGGGTGCTTAGCATAAATATCTTTGTTAAGTATATCTCTACCTTTATAATTTATACTTATGAACATGTGCTTAACTTAAGAGAGATGCTTCATAAAGAATTGGTTCTCCACTTTATTTTTTTACACTATAATTAATTAGTTGCTTTTAATTAATTTTTTAGTTGGTTTGTTCTATTTACTTAGTATATCAAATAGTAAGTTAAAGAAAAAATTACATTAAATAAATTTTTAATTAGTTTCTTACTTAGTTTTTTATTTCATAGGATGTATAGAACAATTAAATAAAGATGAAAAACCTTTATTTAAAACATTTCTTTATAAAGTAAATGGGTACTTAGATAAATGGGTGTTTAGAATACCGATGTAACATGCTAAACACCACTTTTTAAGAGCTCCTTTATAATCATGCTCTTATAATTTCACAGTAAATATTTAACATGTCTATCACTACTTACGAAGGATTGGTGTACATAATGCCCTCATAAAGATTGGACTAAATTGCTAATTACACTATGTAAATTTGTAGATATAACCTATGTGGAATGAAATTTTTTATATTTAATTGCTTTATTGGGACCATTATTTTATTTAGGCTAAATATAATTTTATTTCGATTAATCCATTTAACTTGGTTCAATTTAATTAAATTGTTAGTTTTTCTCTTTTCTCTATTGTCTTTCTAAGTAATAAATTAATAGCTTTTATATTGAGTTTTAACAAAGTCTCTCATATTTTTAAGCCTATCGTAGTTTAGTGGTATTAGTATTGATCTCTCAACAAAATGGATCAAATTCGAATCTCCCATCTCTCATCTTATAATATAATTGACTAAAAGAAAAGAAAAGCTTCATAACTCACCTTGCTTTTATATAAGTAGCCTTTTCTTATTATGGTTTCATTTATGAATGAAAAGAAAAAAAAAAAAAAGGTAGGGGAAATTTGTATAAAATTTCTTTAAACTTTGATTTTGGTATGAATTTTCTCAATAAACTTCAAAATATGGTTTTTAGTTTCTAAACTTTAATAAATTGATAAATAATCTTTTAAGTTAAGAATAACCTATTAAACTTTGATTTTAGTATATAAATACCCTTTAAACTCACATTAAAATCAAAATTAAAGGGGGGTTATAAAAGTCATTTATTAATTTATAATAGTTTGAAGATTAAAAACCATATTTTCAAAATTCAAGAGTGATTGTTTTACATTCCCCTCCAAAGTTATTTATTGAAATTGGACATGGTGCATTTTTAATGGTGTAAGGCCCTCTCAATCATTAGCGATGTAGAGCCTATCTTAATTTTATAGTGGTGTAAGACCGTCAAATGTAACCATGCTATAAACTGATGTCTATTAATCGTGTATTTGATTGACGTGAGAAATAATCCGAAGATTGTTGCTTTCATAAACTCCCAATCCAAAGAGCACGTACTGGCATCTTAATAATTAGAAGAAAAAGTGGCTTTGGAATAGGTCATAGATGTAAATCCTTTGAAATAATTAAATTTTACTGTTGACAAAAACCTTACTAGTCAAACATGTGGCTATCTTCATTTCCAATTCATGAACGGTTCACATCCACACTTGACCTCAAATTTGATTGCGGCTTTGCTGACTTAACAGGCATTTACTAGGTATACCATTTCAATATCTCAAATTCGATTGCGGCTTTGCTGACTTAACAGGTATTACTTGGTATACTTTTTCAATATAATTTTTGCATTCATACATAATTAATTTGCTTCTGCTGTTCCACATCACCCATGCATATTCACCACTCTCTCGTAAGACTCCTGAAGGTGTTAAAGCACCTACTGATTACCCACTTTAAAATAGAAAACACTTATTTTAGTGCGGAAGTGTCTAAGCATCAAGTAGGTGAGTTGTGTATTCACAGGGCAAAGGTGCGCAATGTTTTCACGTACAATTAGAATCAGACTTCAGGATTCAAATCACAAAAAAGATGTCATTTTTAACAAGGGCACTATTTATTAGGCTTGGCAAATGTCTTGGCCCGGTAATGCCTGGGCCTTTGCCTGGGCAGGCCTGGGCTTTCCCAGGTGAGCCTGAGACTGCTGAGTCTGGTTAAGTTTACGTGCAGGTGGCTTGATCCATGTAGCTGCAGCTATTGCTGCTCCTCCTCCTTCTTCTTCTTTAATATATATTATTATTTTCTATTTTCATTTTTTCTCCTGGACAACATCACCATGTTGATGATTAACGTGATAACAATATTTTTTTTTTCAAAAAAAAAAAAATATTTACAACTTATTTGTAATTAAATTTGCTGCATTTTTAAAAAAATTTGTACAACTTCCTTTTACGTTTTTTAACATTTTGTTTCACCATTATTTTAAAACAGAACTTTTGTTTATGCATGCACATAATTAAAGATTAAACTAAGTAATTTTTCATCCCAACAGATAGTTTTATTTTAAATTACAAAATAAATTTAAAATAACTATAAATTAAAAACGTATAACAATTCCATATTCATGCCTTCACATCTACACCCAATCATTTATGTGGTGGCGATTATGAGCTACCAATATTTGAGTTAGGAATGGCAAAACTCAAGTCGTTTGGTATTTATATGGCCCCGAATTCAATGAGTACCAAGGGGGATAGAGGACCTGACCTCCTTAGTTAAAAGTTAACTCAAATGGGATTGTTGAAGTAGAATATGCCAAAACATCCGATGCTATTAAGGTAAATAGTCAAAAGAGTTAACTTTAACTAACAACTAAGCAAAGACATCACAATCTACTCTTTCCTCCTCTAGTGCTTACACCATATACACCAACAATTCATTGAACATCTTGGAGGTGTTGAATACTACCACCACCATGGCTTCTTTGCATGATCGATTTGCTTCTTTATGAAGAGGGGGTAGCCTTAAGTGAGTGCGATCAAGTTGCATGAATATTAGATCATGGTACTTAAGATAGCTACTGCAATCTTGCGTTTTATAGTGTGTACAATTCATTGAGCGAACTCTATTGTTTTTTTTATCATATGCAACAGTAGACTCTACAATATTTTATCTCGATGTTCGCATAGAAGTCTTCAAGGAGGGTAGCTACAAAAAACCTGAACTAAGGATCAAGAATAAATGTATGTAGAGTAGAAGAAGAAAGTGGTCGAATTAGTTTTAGATTTTTGTTACCATAGCATTTATGATTGGTTGTAGCATCGAATCACTAGCATATACAGATAGCACCCTTAAGACACCAAAAAGCTAGCATGGATTTGCTTGTAGGATAGTTTGTAAGCTAATAGTTCTTTTGTTTGAGTCGAAGAAGGCCTTGAGAATGAATCACATGTTTTTGCATGTTACCTATTCCTCCTTAAGCATTGGCATATGGTAGGAAGAGCCACAATTATTGTGAAATGCAGCCAAACCATCAACTTTTAGGGCCTTTGTGGAGCAATGTGTATGTTGAGTTCTACTATGTTTGTTTGGTGATCAAAAGGTGGAACCATTTGGCTATGACCAGAATTTGCAAAACATTGTTTAAACTCTTTGTATTTATATTACGGAGTAAGGGTATTATTTATTGAGAATCATATATTCTTAATTTGCTTGGACATTATGTAAGCGCTTTGCCTACCATTCATCATCAAGTTTTTGATATGATAGACAAACCGGACATAGAGCAACTTCTATAATATATTTATAGGGGATTTGGCAAAATGACTCTAAAGTTGTTTTGTCACGTGTACATGCACCTATCAAACATTTTGAATTAGAGGATGTAAAACTCAACGTAATTATTGAATCTTTACATCAAACCATATCATATATTATTACATTTTTTAAAAATATGTATGGGGTCTAACTAATATCCTATGCTATCTAAAAAAAGAGTATCAAAATCCCCTACCAAGCAGTAAAACATGTAGTCATTACAACATTCTTAGGTTGAATGAAAAAATAAAAAAGAAATTTATTATCTTATTTGGGTCTTTAAAAATAGAATTTGCAATTTGACAACTATGGTAGTACATTTCCACTATTATGGCATAACTCTTATAATGTAGCCTTACATAAGCTATGGTGTGGATCATTTTCTTTATACTAGAAATTTAGTGGCATTTAGCGAGTTCATGAGGATTAGCAAGCTTTTTATGGCTTACATGGAGCTTGCATAGAGTGCATGCAAGTTATACTTGGAGATTCCATCACCTTTGTATGGAATCGCATGGGAATAATTACACTTGCATAGAAGCTTATACAACCTTGCATGTAAGATACAAGGGGTGCATCCTTAATGGATTATGGTACGGACCTTTTTTATAATGACTTGCTATATCATAAAGACTTTTCTTTTATATTATTTTGACTTTTTAGTTATTTTATGTAATATTCCTTCAATAAAAGGTGAAAAAAAAACCTCAATAATCAAGGTACATTTTGGTATAGTAGCTTGAAGTTTATCTAATGTCTAAGGTTGGGCATGCTTGTGATGGAAGTGATGAGTGCCTTTTAGGAAGTAGTTACATAAAGGGACAAAAACGTAAAGTATTTGATGCTAAAGCTAATAATATCTCAATTGAATGGGTTCTATTTGAGTTATTACAAGTGGTATAAGAGTAGTTTATTAGCTAGATTGATGGAGTCCTTGTTAAGCGACGTTTGATACTAAAGTGGACAATATCTTGATGGGAAAAGTTGTGATTAGCTCATGTCATTTTATGTTATTATTATCATTTTCTAGTATAAAGTCGAGGGTTTATTTTGTATTTAAATTTTTATGTTTATCTTTTCAGTTTTAATCAATTAATTTACAATTATACCCTTAAAGGTTTATGTAAACTCTATAATTAGTTACTCAGGGTTCGGTTCATAGAATTACCGACAATCTGGCAAATTATTCGATCAAACCTAAATTTTACGACGAAGCTAAAAATATTAGTAAAAGTGAACTCATAAGTTTGGATTTAGAAAAATAAAGAATAAAATAATTAAGTATTATAATATTTAATTTTATGTAAAATTCCCATTATTTATCGGAAACGTGTAAAATAAGTTCCGATAACTAACGAATCGATAAAGATAAATTATATGCATACTAAAAATTATAAAATAATTTTAATAATATTTACGAGTATTTATTTGTACTATATATGAATTTATATGTAGGTAGAAATACATGTAATTACTTAAAATACGTGAATTATGCTAAAATAATGTTAATTAATAAGAGAAAATGCATGCATAATTAAAGAAAAATCAAGAAAAATAAAAAAAAATATGAAAATGTCTAGAAAGGGGTCGTGGCAATTTGGAATTAAAGAAACAAAATCAATCAATTAAAATTCGACAAATAAAAAGTGGAAAAAGGGATAAGATAAGATTAATGTCACTTCAAAATTAACGAGAAGAATATCTATGCAACACTATAAATACCCAAAAAATTTCAAAAGCTCATTTGGTTTGTTTAGGGAACAAAAAAATTAGAGAGAATTGAAATAATTAGGGTTAGGGTTTATGTAAAAAAAACTACAAAAATTCATGCAATTAGAGTCTTAGAGAAGATCCCTAACCTGACAACCACTTGGGAGTGGACGGCCATTGCTATACAGTGGTGGCAGTGCCTAAGGTAGTCGACAATGCCACGGTGGCTGGAACCATCTACATTGATGAGTTTGATCTTTTCTCCAATTTTTCCTATTTTGTTAAAAATACTAAAAATGCTTAGAAAATTATGAAATTTGGTATTATGAGGTTTTTGAGTATGGAGATTTAGGAAAAAAATTTATTTTGATGAATTTGTTTCTAGGAATATATTGTCCTTAAGCAATCTCATAAACCCGAGTTTTGTTTGGTTTAGAAGTAAATTATCTTAAGAGTGTATTTTTGAGCCAAAATTTTTTTATATAGACCAATTAGGAGTTATATAATAGTACTATGAAACCCTTTTTCAAAAATTAATTTTTGAAATTTTTAGGCTTTAAAATGATGCATAAAATGGGTAATTTAGGACTAATTAAGTAATTAAATGGTTAATTACTAATTTAGTACATAATTATATGTTTTAGGATATTGAAATTTGATAGAGTATTATATTTGTAGCATTTAGAATGTTAGACGTAATTATTAGAGTATTATATAGTAAATATGTAATAGGTAAAAATGGTAAATTTTAAGTTAATTTTGTAATTTAGGATAATTAGGTGTAAAATCTATTTTGGGATAAATTTAGATATTTTGAGATGTTAGGAGATGATATTTGAAATGATAGAAATATTAGATGTGTATATTATAGACATATTAAGTGATAATGTGTAATATGTAGGTATAAGAAATTAATAAATAGGAAAATATTATATTAAAATTGATATTATAATAATAATAGGAATATATATAAAATCTGGTAGGAGACTTAAATTTAGGTTTTTTTTTTATGAAAAATGTAAAATTTTCTTACATTAGGAATTGATTTGGTGGTTAAATTACAAACGTAGTATGCTGTATTGATCGAAATTTTGATTAGAAGCTAAAATGTAAATTTAGGATACTTAAATATAGTTAAATGAATCTCACATTTTAGTTTGAGAAGAATTCCTAGGGTTCATAAATAAAAAAAAATAATCAGAGGTTAAAACAAAACTGAATTCAAAGACTAATTCAGAAATTAATTTGGAACTAATTCGATTATAGAATATATAGAATTTGGATAAATGCATAAAATTATAATCCCAAACTTAAAACCCATGATTTAAAGCTTATATGTACATATTCCTATGTATAAGCAATTGCGTTAAATAAAGATTATTCCTAAATCATAATCTAATTCAAAAGCTGAAACCATAATTGAAACAAAAAATAAATTCTAAATTTAGTTAAACAAGGGAAGTAATTTTAAAAGACCTAGACCTAAATCACTAAATGTAAGAAGATCATAAATCAAATACATTCATAATCTAAATTACATAACAAAACATATCTATTGTAGTTATGGAAAAACTATACTAACACTTGTATTATAGGGATTTTTTACGATGGTTAATACGAGTCGTACCACAAGTGAGTGAGTAAGTAAGGAGTCCAGGTAAGTTGAGATTAATAAATTACTGTATTTTCGAGTACTAATTTATAGTACTTGGAGGCTTGAAATTGTACTTGATTGTATTTGTTGGATAGTTGACTATACACATGTACTTGTTTTGAGCTGATGATATGATGTTAATGTGCTGCTTTGACTTGTATTATGTAAGTTGTATGAAATGATTGATCACCCTAAAATGAACTTAACAAAATATTTGACTCATAAATCTAAATTGGACCTGTATAGCAACTTATTAGGGGAACATTAGGATTCTTTAGCCAAATACCGATCCCTTCAAAAGGGATAGTGCTAGATAACATAATTGGTCCCTTCTTTATCCTTAATTAAACTAAGTGATAGATGAGAAAATCGCGGTAAGGGTGAAGTCAATGGTTTGAGGGGAATTGTGAGAAGAGCGATATCTCCATTGCACAAGCTGTCACGTCTTGAAGCGGCAGAGTCGTAACAGCCCAGTCGTGTAAACCATCCTAAAATAGAAGTTGGCCTTACAACCGCTATCTTAGACTTGATCTACACAAGGCATCCACGACTAACCCGCTTTGAAGTAAACAGTTTGTAATTTAGATAAAGCATTTATCTAAGAAAGTGAGAAAATTTATATATATATATATATATACTATAATTCAGTTATTACATCCTTCAAAAATGAAAAAAAAAATTCTAAAATAAAACTTAGACCTTAAGAATATATGTTTGTTCTTCAAATATTTTTCCTCACTCCTTAGGATCCAGCAGTTGCTAGCTTCAGAGTAGTTGTTTACTGCTTCTTAGCCAGTACATGCACGACGTCTATAGGGATGTGAGTAACCACAGTTCAGTAAGTTAGGATGGAGGACTTAAAACTATATTATACACACAACAAGGTTTTCAATCATTTATTGGTGCAATGCATGTGCAAGCAAATGCCATCGCACGACGTTGTTCGGCCCGTCGTGAGATTAGAGAAATTGCGCCCGCTCTAATCCGGGTTAAGGAGTTGCCGTTAATGCAACAGGTCACGACCAAACTCAGGCTTGTGTAATGGAGACCTTGCTCCTCCCGTGACTACCTTTGAACCATTGGCTTTACCCTCGCCATGACCTCTTCTCCTGCCACTTAGTTCGACTAAGGATCAAGAAGGGACCATTTTGTAATCCTGCGTTATCCCTTTCGAAGGGGTCGGTATTTGGCCGGAGAGTCCTAAGTTCCTTTAACGGGTTGCCATGCATGTCTGATTATGATTACTGGTCGTATATTAGATTAAGTCTAGTTTAGGGTGATCAATCATTTCATACAAGTCATATAATACATGACAGAGCAACAAACAGAATCATAGTATCACTTATAATCAAGCACATGCACACAGCTAACTATCTAACAAGCACAACTAAGCATAATCTCAAGCCTCCAAAATACAGCAGTGTATTAATTCCCAACTTACCTCGACTCCTTGCTTACTCACTTGAGGTCCGATTTGTTTAGGCCATCGCCGATCATTCCTATAACACAAATGTGGTTTCAGCTTTTCATATAACTATTATAGGTTCATTTTATCCTATAACGCTTATTGTTAGGTTTTGTTTAGGGTTTAATATGCCTAATTATCTAGGTCTTAAGTCTTTTATAATTATTCTAGGTTTGGGGTTAGGTTTGGGTTCGGTTTTCACATCGATTTCTAAATTAGGTTCTAGTTTGATTTCTAAGTAATGTTTTATATTCCAACCCTAGAAATTCGTTTCAACTCATAATGTGAAATTAATCACATTACTTCCCGATCTCCTAAATATCATTATTATCCCTAGTCAGTATTATATTTCATCCGGTATACTTATACCTTATTAGTGTACCGAATTTACTCCTGATGTGAGAAATTTTTACATTTTTCATATAATTACATAAATTCAAGTTTCTTATTAGATTTATTATATATCCTTATTATTTATATAATATCAATTTTTATCCTAATATTTTCTATTTATTATATTTTCAAAAATTACATATTATGCATTATTGCCTATTTTGTACATAATGCACTTCTAATATTTCTATCACTTTAATTACCATCCCTAAACATCAATTATCATTTCAAAATGTCTAAATTCATCTTAAATCGGATTTTACTCCTAATTTCCCTAATTTACAAAATTAACTTAAAGTTAACCATTTTTCCTTATTAATAATTTACTACATAATTAACCTAATAATTACATCTAACACCCTAAATGCTACAAATATCATACTCCATTAGATTTCAACATCCTAAAACAAATAATTATTCACTAAATCAGTAATTAATCATTTAATTACTTAATTAACCCTAAATTACCCATTTTATGCCTTATTTTAGGGCCTAAAAATAATCTAAAAATTTCGAAAATTAATTTTTGAAAACAGGCTTCATAGCACTGTTTTATCATCTAAGTAATCTATACAAAAATTTTGGGCTCAAAACTACACTCCTAAGTTCATTTATTTCTAAACCGAAACATGCTCGATTTTGTATGATTTCTTAAGGACCCTATATCACGAGACATATTTTCATCAAAATAATATTTTCCCTAAAAACTAAATAAAAAAATATTATAGAATAAAAAATTTCATAATTTTCTAATAATATTTACTATTTTTAAAAAATTACACAAAATCGGGTTGGAAATCGAACTCACAGATTTGGGTGGCTCCGGCCACTGTTGGTGGTCATGGGTGTATCGGCCCACCTGGGCGTTGCCACCACCGTATGGTGGTGTTGGCAGTCCATTCCCAACTGCCCGTTGGGTTTGGCTTCTCCTTTGTGGCTCTAACTGCACAGTTTTCCTTTTATTTTTCTTTTCCTTGGTTTTTCTCTCAATTTTCGAGTCTCTCTATTTTTCTCAAATCCCTAACTGTCTAAAGAAGTTCTCTGAATTTTTTTCCTATTTATAGACGTTTAGGGAATTTATTGTGTATTAAATTAGACAAGACAATTGCCTTATCCCTTAATTTTTAGCTTTTGTGTTGTCTTAATTTAATTGGCCGATTTGTTTTCTATTTTTTCCCAGCTGCTATGACCCAATTCTAGATCATTCCTTATTTTTCCTAATTTTTCTTTATTTTTCCTTAATTAATTATGAATTTTCTTTAATTATTTCGTATTATTTTAGCACATTACGCGTATTTTAAGTAATTACATGTATTTCTACATACATGTAAATTCATATATAGTACAAATAAATATTCCTAAATATTATTTAGGTTATTTTATGATTTTTAGTATACATATAATTTATTTCTAGCGATTCGTTAATTATCGGAATGCATTTTCCACATTTTCGATAAATAACGAGTTATACACTTAAAATTTGTAATTTCTATATTCTTTTATTTTATTGCTTATTTTCTTAAATTTAAACTTACGAGATCATTTTACTAATATTTCTAGCTTTACTTTATAATTTACGCTTGATCGGGTCCTTCAACCGATCGAAACCTCGAATAGCTAATTTTGGGGCTTACACAAGCCTGGGTTCGGTCGTGAGCTATTGTATTAACGGAAACTCTTTAACTCGGATTAGAGCGAGTGCAATTTCTTTAATTTTACGAAGGGTCGGACAACGTAATGCGATGCCATTTGTTTGAACATGCATTGCATCTAATTAATTTGGTTGATAACCCTGTTTGCGTTTGTTATATAGTTTTAAGTTTCCGTCCTAACTTACTGAGTTGTAATTGCTCACAGCTCTATAAACTTTTTTGCAAGTACTTATTAAGAAGCGGATTACATTTACCTTGAAGGTAGTAATTGCGGGATCCTAGAGAGTGAGGATATAAACTGAAGAACAGATACACTCTCAAGTATAGATTATTCTTTAAAGCTTTTAGTATTAATTTACAAATTACTTAAATAGATTAGAATTAAGTTACTAAATCTTGTAAAGATACTCAGGCTATTTCAATATAAGTATGTATTTTTCTTAAGTTCATAAGTAAATAACATACTTAATTTATGAATTGTTTACTTCAAAATGGTTTAGCCATGGACGTCTTATGTAAATCAAGTCTAAGATAACGACTGTATGGCCAGTTTCTATCTTAAAATGGTTTGCACGGTGAGACTGTTACGATTTTACCGCTTCGGGGCATGACAATTTAGAGGGCTAATTTATATTCTTTCTTTTCATTCATTACCAAATGGTTGATAATTTATGAAATCAAATGCTAAGAAAATCATTTCTATTTTTTCTATGTCTTCAAATTCTTATAGAATTATAGGGATCGTTTTCCTCATTTGCTCTGATTGAGGCAAGCATTCTCTTATCAATTAATCAAACAAAAAGACTAATTCTTCTAATGAACCGCATACTCAATGAGATAATAATATCTGTTTATTTTTCAATTCTTCATAAAATATAAAAACACAAGTAGAGAGCTCTAAAACTATTAAAACCATAATTTCTGCAACCTATATAAAAATTGTACATGTAGATTTGTAGTGCCTTAAAACTTAGAGTTCTATAGTCTACTACATGTCTTTATCATCTATTGATACGTCTTGGGTAAACTTCTCCAAAAATTTCTAAATAATTATAGTAATGTCATGACGTAAGGGAGATAGTTGTGGCAGTTACCGTATACCGTACAAAGGACTGTAGATTGATTTTCCTCTCAATTGACAACTCTTCATGCGATATACAATACTACTACAACAATTAATAATCTAGAGTGGGCAAGTGTAAGCAATATTATTACATTATAATAATCATAATCATTCAAATATAAATAATACACACGTATATAGAGATTTATTGATAAGAAGATAATAAGAATTCATATTACAAATAATCCTCATATAATATTTCATAATAAAGTTCTAAGACTAAATACTAACTATTGAATCCACTCATAACAACACTGATCTTATGCTTGCATTCACCCATTAGAGTACTATTAACTTCAGGCATACGGCGGTCCGACTTTACGAATAGCTCGACTTACAAAAGTAGACTACAGGAGTATAAGCTAACTAGTTTAGTAAAATAATCTCTTCAATTATACAACAAATAAGTTATACAACAATTAATTCAATTAAATGAATACATGAACAACTAATATGTTATACAAATACATGCATGTGAGTAGGTACTGTCTACAACTTAGATTTAATACTCTTCGAAGTCAAGATTGGAGATACATCGATACAGTCAGATCTAAGTATCATACTAGAACCTATATCATAATGAAACTCCGCGTTTTGTATTCAAAATATAATGGTATATCCATTTTCAGTTTTTGTCAAAATCAAGTTCTACGTATGATTGTGAGTAGGTTCACATAGCCCTTACTCACCCCTAAACGGAGACCTCTAGACTCGACCCTTAGTTAGGCGGTTGACGCCTCCAATAGCTAATGATCTCGTGGGCTAAGGTAAGGTCATATTGTATGTATGTACCGTACGAAATCTATATCAACAAATAATTAACTTACGAATGACCTCTCGCTACCTCTATGTGATGTGATGGTCGGAATTAGTTATGCAGTACATGATTATGCGTGTTTCAAGTTAGTTATTTCAAATAAAATAAAATTAGGTTCTATTATTTAGTGATCAACAATGTCATAGGCAATTGGTTCCTATCAAATTTACTATGCAATAACCAATATGTTATTATACTTTAAAGTAAATTTACTATCAACAAACAGTATTATACACAAGTATAACCTAGCCCCACACAACATTCAATTATTAATTACAATTTATATTCACTAATTACAAACACAAACAAATATAGAATCATTAGGAAAAACTCACTCAGCCGTGATCGACTCAAGAGTCGTAGTAGTCTGATGGCAACTTAGGGTCAAAGTCAAGATCACCTAAGAATAAGGAATATAGAAAGTAGTAAGTTTAGGAATTAAAAACTAAACTAGTATGGTAATTTATACCATTTACTTAACTCAATTATTGATTTGCGTAAAATCATCAATTCGAGCTTTTTATTGAATCGCGTGTAACTTTTTCGATTTAACTTGAATCTTTATGAACTTATAGTCCATTTCGATTGTTTTCAAGCGTACTTTTTTGTAGTGAGGTCTGTTTTGGATGTTATAACTCGCAATTTTAATTGTGATATAAAAATATCATAAAGTTCATTATTTTATCTTTAAAAACTATAAAATATTAATTTAAGCTTTTTTCTTAGTATATTTATGATTTGATAATTATTTAAATTTTATAATTGGTATTTTTGTTATTTTAAGCCTATTTTACTATAATTACCTATTTTTACTTATTTTTTATATTTTAGAATTATTAATTCAATTTTTTCTAATTTATTATTTTTCTGCTTAATTAATTAATTAATATTATTAATTACAAAAATTACTTAATTTATAATAAATGGTGATAGGGTAGCATATGGGAGTACTACACGTCACCCATATAAATTTTTCATAATTTTCTCCAATATTTTCCTATTTTACGGTATAAGTATATATATATAAATACTTATGATTATATTTTATTAAATTTTATAATTTAATTAATTATAAAATATTTCTTCAAATTTATGGTATTTATGTATATATATATATCTATTAACTTACTTTTTTTATTAAATTAATAGTATAGTTTACTATATATACTATTTAATTATACTCGTATTTTTATGTATAAGTCACTATTAATATACGTATGTTTATACGTATACTATATGTTATATATTAAATTATTCTAACTTTGCTTATATAGTATGTACAAGTATAATATATAATTAGTTATGCTTTATATACTTATGTACATGTATACGCATATATATATATATATATACTAAAATAAAAAATATTATTAATAATATGTATATATACATATTCATGTTAGCTACATCTATATACACACAAATATAGAAAAATTTTTATACTTTGAAACTATTAAGTATATATACATGTACTATACGTATACATCTATATACCTCATATATTAAAATTATTAAGTACATATATATACATAATTACGCATAGATACATAAATAATTAAATAAAATACTAAATACATATGCATGTATATAAAGGAAATACATAGTACATATACATATACATATATTATATGTGTATACCTACATATATTATACAATAAAATACTAAATATATATACATACATAATACACATGCATACATATGTACAAAAATACATGTGTAGGAAAAATACATACTATATGTACATATGTATCATATACGTATATTTATATGTATATTTCATATAAAATAATTATCATGTACATATACAAGTATATAATATATATAAAAAATAATATTTACATACTTGATACTATATACCTCTATAATTACACATACATACATGTAATACATAAAATAAGATTAAATTAAATTAACAGTTACTCACTATACATGTACATACTATATGATATATATACGTATAAGTAAAATAAATAAGCTTTCCTAATTGTTTTAGTAATATAATTGGTAATTTCCTTTAGCCTTCTTCTTCTTCTCTTATTTGCTTTTACTATTTAGTTTGTGTGCATGTTTAATTGCTTTGTTTCTTTTTTTTTTTTTTTTTTTGGTTTCCAGGTTTTGGTTTGCTTCCCAAGATGTGTAGAAGACAAGAGAAAGGGCTAAATACAACTAATAAAGTAAAAAAAAAAAAATCTCATTAAATAATTGCATTTATAAGGATGGAAGAACCTAAATTATTGCCATTGGTTTTTGGTTATAAAAGTAACAATTAGAGTAATTTGAAATCATGTGTGTTGCTAATTCTTTTCTAGAAATTGGAACTTGGCAACAAGGGAAATTAAGAAGAAAAGAAAAAGAAAGAAAAAAGGAAGAAAAAAAATTATATGTAATTTTTCCAAACGTAAAAATAATAAAAATAACATTTATAAATTAATTTTAGAATTTTATGAAAATTTATTAATTTAATTAGTATTCGTTACAATTAAAATTTTTATGAGTTATTTCAACGTTTTTGTTAAAAATTTTATGCGATTACACGATTTAGTCGATAATTGCAATGACTACGATTATATTACTATTAAGTAATATTTATTCATTTTATAAGCTTAAAGTTATAGTTTTAGGATTTTGATTAAGTTTGGATTTGATTTCAAGTATTTACGCGTACATCGGATTAAGGGTTTTTGTACGTGATTAACTTTCGATTAATTTTCTAAGTTTTTTTATGATCAATACTATATTCGGTTTCTAAATTTAATAAAAATTTTCTCATTTCTAACCTTATTGATTCATGATATAGTTTAGGACACTCGGACTTAAATTAGAGTTTAGACTACTAATTATACAGGGCTTACAAGTAATCTCGAATTAATTATTTCAATAAAATTTAATGCTTCAAATAAATCCAAAATAACTACAAAATAAACTTTACAAATATCTATAAATCATATAATAAAACTCTAACTTTCCTAATTCAATTTATGATCTCATAATAAAAATTCTATTCGCTATTCCCCATCTTGGAATTTTTAGTTATTGTGTCTAATCAACAACTCTGTAAATTCTAATCAAGTACTTGAACTTGAAAAATTATATGAGGTGAGCTGAAACCTACTATGCAATATGGAAACCACATGCGCATGAGCCACATAAGTGATATAACAAGCACCATTTATTTATCTTTGACTATTAACTAGCAAACAACATTGTTTTGGCATCCCAAGATTTAAGATAACTCATAACCCCTAAGAAACCATATACAAATACAAAATAAATATGGGAGTGAGATCTACCCAACATTGACATAGCTCTTCCTAATTTTAACCGGGTTGTCTCAATACGAAATATTTGCTTAGAGCAATTTGTGTACAATTATCAGGTATCTCACCAACCCGATGGGATCCTATTAGAGGGAGGTTAAAGTAAAGCAAGCACAAGCAGTATAAAATTTATTTAATCCAAATTTGAACTAAGTCTAATTATTAGCTACACTAAACAACCCTAAAAAAAGAAAAAAAAAATATGCATGTATCCCGTACTTGTAAGTAACAAGTGGCTTGCTAGAAACTGAAGCAGTTTCCTCACAACCTGTACATCATACATTTACTAACTCAAAACCAAAATCAACTAATTCTATTCATGGGACTTATTCCATTCATTTAATTCTCTTCCTCTCAATTTAAGCCTTAAAGGGAAACAAGGAATTAGCTAAACAAAAGTTGTTTAAGGAGCTTGTTCAATAATCAAAATAATCATGGAAATGTGTTTAAGGAGTTTAAAATCGCGAAAAAAGGTTTAGGAAGGTCAAAAGGTTCAAGTTAAAAACTTTTTACGAGTTGTTGTAAACATGGTGTCCGGATGTTAGGGCGGATGGAATCTAGATATCATGGAAAACTTACGTTCTACAAGTTTCTAGGATTAAGCATCCAGATACTAGAAGGCAAGGCATCCATATGCCGACTGTAGTTCTCCAAATTCTATAGAACATAGTTTGTGTCTCCTCTGATCTCTATCTCAACTCTTAAACTCCACGAAAACATACTCCTCCATTAGATGATCCCAATGCCAAACTCATCACAAACACCTTTTTTACTTCAACCAATTAATTAAACAACTCCTACACCTTTCTTCACAAATTGAGTCTATTAGCAACAATCCTCATAACCACAAAGTCAACAAGAGAAATAAGAGCTTAGAGATACTTGTTTTCTAGATCCAAAGACACTCATTAGAACCAAATCCCAATCCTTAGATGTTGCAAACATTAATTTTCTTAGGGATTTTACATTCTCTTCATTGAAATAGAACAACCTAATGATAATTTTGAAGAGAGATTACCGAAATCCTTTTTCTTTTATGATATTTGGAATTTTGCTTTATATTTTTGTGTTGGAACCAGTTTATTGGAACCTTAAGAGAGCTCTCGAGAAAGAGTTTGAGATTTCTTTGGTTTTGAAATAGGAGAAAGAGCGTATTGTTATTAAGGGGAGGGTTAGGGCTCAAAAGACAACTTTGTCCTTCCTCTTAAAAGTTATCTATGGTTAACATTGAATTTAATGCCTATTAATATATAATATTTTATTTATCCCCTTTTCATTTTTAATGTGTTGGCTCACCAATTTTGTTTTTCTTTATTTTATTTTTTTCTTCTTTTTTTTAAGGGGCACTATAAAAATTTCTTCTTTTAAATCTATCGATATTATCCATATCACATTGGTACTAGAGCTTGAGGTTGTGGCACATATTAGTTAAGGTTTGATGCTCATGGTTGGCAAAAGCAATTGAGGCATGCAACTTACAACCTTTCATGGTTATTTGTTAGTTACACCCTACTAGTGTAGTAGTTGATGTTGCATAGGGTGTGGTTGGTATCTAGGTGTTCATAGGTGCAACTAGGTGCATGTGGAAGGTATGTGATTGGTACTTACTAGATTGGTGTACGTTGCGGTTAGAGTATGGTATAGTGGTTGTAGCTTCTTAGCATTGGTCACAGGTTGAGAGGTTGAAGAGCACTACATAGGTGGCTTTTGTGAAATAACAGTTAATAACCAATCCAAAAAACATTAATATGCCCATATCAACCATTTGGCCAAAAGTATCTAATTAGTATTGATATGTTATTTACTACTTTGTCTTATATACTACTACTTTACATATTCTACAATCTATGTAGGATTCTATTTATACTCTATTCACATGAGATATTACAATCTTTACCTTAAAACATATGACATCCTCATAGGGAGACCTTATATTTGGGCTCATTGTCCTTACATCTAACGTTTACAAGGGTTGACTTTGATATTATTTGTAACGTCCTTAGGCTAAAAGTAATTAATAATTAAGTAAAAAAACACTCATAGATCCATTTTAATTACTTAGACCAAAAGTTTCTAGTTATTATTAACATGTTATTCATTATTTATTCTTATATATTACCACTCAACGTGCTCAATAGTTCACATAGGAGTACTCCATTCACATGCTATTTGGTGGTGGGGTGCATCTTGTTAGGTGTTGTGGTGATATTGTGGAGGTAGTTTGTGCTTGTGCTTGACGGCTACTGTAGTGCAATCATGTGGTAGGGTAGTTAGAGTATTGAGGCTACGAGTTGTGCCCTATCTTTTGGATTTGAATTTTAGTTTATGGTTAAAAATAATTATTGAAGTTACAATATGGTAGAGAATTTGGAGTTGGGTGACTTCATTTAAGGTTGGTTTGATATCATAAATCCATCATCATTAATTTTGTTAGCTAAAAGTTAAGGTAATCTAAATTATGTTAGTTAATAACATTTTCATTTTCAAATAATAAGAAGTATATGTTGCTATTCCTTTTTGTTAGCCAATATGTATAATAGAGCTGTACAAGTAGGCTAAGCAGTCAATCGTTCCTAACCTACGAGTTAATAGGTTAGCTTATTATGGTACGCTTGATAAGCGAGCTAAAATTTTTAGCTTGAGCCCATACCACTGTGGTTAGAGGTAAGTAGGGGTCAATTCACCAACATACGAAATTTAAGCCATCTACACTTTGGTGTGTCAAGTGGGCTAACTTACCAATCCATTAAGATTTTTTAATATAAAATTTAATATTATAAAATAAATCTACTAAAATTAAATGTTACTTTTTCAATTAATTTTTTTAAATACTATTTATATATAGGAGAAAAAATCCACACATACACATACATACACACATACACACAATATACATATGCTAAAAGACTTAAATGTCAGTTTTTTAAATTACTTACTGTAATTTATTATTCTTTAAAGCACTCTTATTTTCTTTACTTTAGTTTAGAGCTTTGTTTGAAAACAAGTTGGCCTTTTTCTATTTCTTTTCTTCTATTCTTTTTTTGTTTTCTTACTTTTTCATGCTTACAAGCCAACCCACTCAGTAGAGGGTTGGCTTGCTTTAATTGACATATCCTTGAAATTCCTCCTTTTCAAATTCAATTTGAACACAACAAATAAAAAGGGGGGATAGTTATTTTATTAGTTCTCAAATGATGGATAGTGTGAGCGCATTAAGTTGCTCGCTTTCTAAAAAGGTTGACAATTTTGACTCTAGTCAACTCTCTCTCTTTCTCTCTCTCTTTACGAGTTAAAGGGGATGGTATGCATGACTCGCACCACTTGTATGGCTTTAGACAATTTCATTCACAAACTGAAGCAAACCAGACCAATAATATGATACTTTTTGTAATTTGGTTTAAAAATTTTCCAAGCTAAACAAATTGAAAATTTATGGTTGGTATGAAAGGATAAACAAAACCAAACCATTTTATAGAAATATAGTAATATTTTAATTGTAACTAAAAAGATACTTTTCTTATAATATAATACTTACAAAAATTTTTACATTTGTAGGAATGTATATGTATTTAAATTTTATTATCATAATTTATAAATTATATATATTGGTTGACTTAAAATCATACTGTATGCTAGCTTTATGAATGTAATTAATTGTTAATAGACATTTGAAATTTCTTAGTTATATGACTATTGATTTCATCAATCTCTTATATGATAATAATAGGTATTATTATTAAATGAAATATAGTTTTTTGTATGAGATGATATGTCATGAAAATATGCTTTTTTTTGGGGTGGGGGGTGGGGAGGGGTGTGGTGTGGTGCGGTGCGGTTGTTGTAATATAAGGATAATGTTATTACTAGTAAAAGCTAAAACAAACCTAACTTGTAAGAGAGCTAGGTAAAACGATATTGGAGCTTAAAGCTCCATCATTACATACGTACAAGCAACAGAAGCATAGTTAGGAAGATTAACAAGAGTCTTGCTTTTATTACATAGCCCATAAGGTAAGACATTATTTCTTAATAGATTAAGACTGAAAATTGGCAGAGAAAACAACAACACATCTTCTTGGTTTGCAACTTGCATCCACGTGGCAATAGCATCTACCACACTGTTAATTTCCCTTGGTACAACTTCAATCGTCTATTGATTGAGCTGGGATAGCCTTGCCCTACAATGTAATAACTTGATCTTTCATAATTAAATAAAATTAAAGAAGTCAATGGCATTTTGAGGAATAATTAAAAAGGAAGCAGCATTTTAGGTTAAACAATTAAGAAAAGATACATGCTTGGCACATGCATTTTCAAGTTTGAACCTGTACGTTGTTTTTCCCTTCCCTTCTTTTTTTTGTCTCTACCTTAACATTTCTTCTCTTCCTTTTCACCAAAATACAATAGTTTCATCCCCTCCCTTTCTTTGATGCAAGACATCAGAGGTAAGTTAAAATTCTTCAAATCTTTGAAGTTTGGTGTGAAGAATATAATAATTTGATGAATTTCTCCTTAACACAATAGTAGGAGACTAAGGAGTGCAGGACTTTAGTGATTTTGATGGTTTAGAAGTTTAATCCTATGGTACGTATCTTTGAATATTGTTTTCTAATGTTATTAGTGCATTTAGTGTGCAAAACCAGGCCTAATGGTCGGATTCTTAAAGGGAATTGCAGAAGAAGCTCAAGTTGAGGAAGAATCAAATAAAGGGATGCAAACTGAACAAGTAAGTATTGTTACTTCCAAAATGGATAATGATTTCATGTAAAAAATTATTGATTTAAAGGATTAAATGTTGGAAAGTTGTAGTTGGAAAGGGGAATGATGGAATTAGGATTTTGGAGGGTATATGTTGAAAGAGACAATGGAAGTTTATATGTTTTATAATTTTTCACGAAAGCGAATTCTATAGAATTCAAAGCTATTAATCAATTGGTAGCTAATCTAGCTATCGATCAGTAGTCAAGTTGGCGATCGATCAATGGGGTAACTCTCCAATCTAGAGGGTTTTGACTTGTTTTAATTTCTAACATTTTCATTGATCGATCAGTAGGTCACAAACACAAACAAAATGCTTGAAACTCTCCCATTTTGTAACCTTTTTCTCCAACACCAACTTCCACATAATTTTGACACTATTCTTAACTTGTACACAAATTGAAAACAATTTATATTGACATTTTAGTCAATGGATCAAACTTATCATAAGAACTTAAATGTTGAGAAGGGTTTAAGGAATAGACTTAGGATGTCATTTGACATGATTGGACTCTAATCTAAACATCATATCTTATTTAATGTTAGTAGTAAGAAGTGAAGCTAGAACAGATTCAGTTGAGATACTCATTTCAGGTATGAGGTTACATGCTTATTGAATGTGTTTGCTAGTTTATTTATTAAATGAATTTACTTTTATTTGGCGTTAAACGCTTAATGTGTTGAGTGTGTTTGGCTAGACCTAAGGGATTGGGAGTATCGGCGATCATAAGGTGGCATCCGCAGATTGGTAAGTGGCGTTATCTTGAGTGGAGTTTCTTATTGAGTTGATTTGGTTAGATTTTAGGTTGATTAATGGCTCCAGGGTATTGGAGAGTATCCAACCCCAAATACTTATATGGTATATAACAGTTGTATGATTCGGGATCATGAGTTACCCTAAGTTTTGGGATGCTAATGTTGTGATGCTTGTAAGACTTAAACCAAAGATAATAATTAGCTGTATGATACATGTTTGCATTCATATGTGACATGGTTATGCTTGCTTAAGCATGTATGATTGCATAACTCTCGTACTAGGAAATTTTGCTTACCTTTCGAGGATCTTGTTTTTAGATGTAAGTAATGCAGGAGGTTAGGACTACTATGATGACCTAGGTTATGACTTGGTGTACAACATGAAGAATGATGATTATACCTACTATGAAGGATAGTAGGAAGATTCGATAGTATTATAAGTGTGATGATAGTATTGTGGTTGTATGGGAGGTATAGACTCCTCTTGTTGTTAGTTATTTAGTTTATGTAGTATGTTAGTATGTTATAATAGGAGCAAATGAGACTCCATTAATATGTATTAAATAGTTTGAAGTGTAGGAGAATGATAGACTCAATAGATTATAGTGTGCTTGTTGATGTTATAAGGTAAGACTTAAAAAGTCACTTATGTTGTCACTTGGAGATTTCTTTACTATTAGTGAAGTTGTAGTTTGTTCATTAAATGTACTTAAAGATATTTGCAGGTCTTAAGCCTTTGGGTGTTGGTACCTCTGTATTGATACTTGGCGAGCTATGGCTACTCAGGTTATGGGGTGTTATAGCTTAAGAGGTATCGGAGTTAGGTTGATTGATCCTTAGACAACTAAGCCAATGAACTTTAGGACAATGAGTTGTGAAGAGAGTGGGTTGAAATGGGACCCTATAGTAAACCTCATAACGTATCGATTTAGATGTCTCCTGCAAGTTAACTATCATTAATTGTACTCTTTGTTTTCAATTATTCTTTCCTTAAGTTAACGATTGTTAACTTAGTTTTGCTGGAGTCGAGCCTTGTTAGTAGTACTTCAGTAGGTGGTAAAGCTATATTGAATAAGATTTATAGAGATGTGGAAGTAGAAGTGGAAGGAAGAATGTTATCGGCTAACGTAATGGTGATGGAGATGAATGATTTTGATGTTATTTTAGGTGTAAACTAGTTAGTGTGACATTATGCAGTGATTAATTGCAAAAATCTATTGGTGCATTTTAATCCACTAAGAGAGACACCGTATAGTTATAAAATTGAAGTGTGAGATCATTGAAGTTGCTGACTTGTGAGTTATGGGAGAGAATTATTATAGTAGCTATTGGTGTAGAGGAGGGTTAAGAAACTTATTTGAGTTGAGTGGCAATAGTTAAAGTGTATCCCTTAGTTTTCTTAGAGGATTTGTTGGGATTGCTACTAGACAGAGTAATTGAGTTTGGAATTGATCTAGTGCCAACTCTTTACTTATTTCTAAGGTAGTATAAGATGGCACCAACTAAACTAGCTGAGTTGCAAACCCAATTATAGGATCTTTTGGATAAGGGATTCATAAGACTAAGTGTATTGCATTGGAGAGGCCCGGTGTTATTTGTTAAGAAGAAGGATGGAAGCATGAGAATGTATATTGACGATTGGGAATTAAAGAAGATCACCATAAAGAATAACTATCCCCTCCCGAGAAGTGATGACCTATTTGATCAATTGAAGGGTGTCCAAGTATTTTCTAAGATAGATTTAAGGTCAGGATATCACCGGTTGAAGATAAAAGAAGAGGATATATCAAAGATGGCATTTAGGATATGTTATGGATACTATGAGTTCAAGGTAATGCTGTTTAGGGTTAATAATTCCCTGGCGGCCTTTATAGACTTAATGAATAAAGTTTTCAAGGACTTCTTAGACAAATTTGTGGTAATGTTTATTGGTAACATCTTGATATATTCTAAGAGCTGAGAAGAGCATGAGAAGTACCTTAGGTTGGTTTTGGGTAGACTAAAAGAAGAAAAGATGTACGCCAAATTCAAAAAATGTGAGTTTTGGTTGGAGTAAGTAACATTTTTAAGTCATGTGATCAACAAATATAGGATTTTTATAGACCCAGATAAGATAAAAGCTATAGTAGATTGGCTAATATCAAAGACAGCTATAGAGATCAGAAGCTTCCTAAGGTTAGTTGGTTATTACAGAAGGTTTGTAGAAGGATTCTCTAAATTGGTTACTTCACTTAAGAGATTGATGTAAAAGAAGGTGAAGTTTGAATGGGATGATAGGTGGGAACAAAGTTTCCAAAGTTTTAAAGAGAAGTTTGTGACAACTCCACTACTGACAGTACCTAGAAGTGGAGAGGAGTTTACTATTTACAGTGATGCATCATTACAAGGGTTAGGATGTGTATTGATGCAAAATGGTAAAGTAACAACCTATGCATTCATGCAGTTAAAACCATATGAAAGAATTTATCTAGTACATGATTTAGAATTAGTTGCTGTGATATTAGCCTTGAAACTATGGAGGCACTATCTCTATGGAGAGAAGTGTAAAATCTATACCAATCGTAAGAAACTCAAGTATAGTTTTTACCTAGAAGGAACTCAATGTGAGATAGAGGCAGTGGTTGGAATTGATTAAAAATTATGATGTGGAGATACTATATCACCTGGAAGAAGCCAATGTGGTAGAGACATACTCAATAGAAGAAGATAGGGTAATTTGGCTGCTATGATTACTACCCAGAAACATTTAATAGAGGATATGCGCAAGTTAGATTTAGAAATAGTGACATGAGGTTTGGAAGTTTGCTTGGCTAATATGAAACTAAAACAAGCATTGATTGACAAGGGTAAAGCTTCACAAGTTGATGATGTAGGAATTCATGAGTTAAAGAAGAAGATGGATCTAAGAAAGGCACTAGAGTTTAACTTGATTACTGATGGTTTCTTGAGATATGGGAATCAATTATGTGTTCCAAATCAGTTAGAATTGAAGAATGAGATACTGAAAGAGGCTCACTACTCCAATTGCTCTATACATCTGAGTAGTACAAAGATGTATAAGGATCATAAGAGGCACTATTGTTTGAGTGGTATGAAGAGGGAGATAGTGGAATATTTAACTCGTTGTCAAACTTGTTAGTTGATTTGGATTGAACACCAAAGACCTTTAAGGCAATTCAGCCAATACTAGTGCTAGAGTGGAAATGAGAGCATATAGATATGGATTTCATCACAATACTTCTAAGGACAGTGGTGAAACATGATGTGATATGGGTAATTGTTGACAGGTTAACAAAGTATGCTTATTTCATACCAATTAAGACAACATATACACTTGAGAAGCTAGCTAAGTTGTATATACATGAAATTTTGAGGCTTTATGGAGTACCTGAATCCATAGTTTCAGACTGGGACACAAGATTTGTTTGTAAGTTTTGGATTAGTCTACACAAAACCTTAGGAACCAAACTACATTTTAGTATAACCTTCCATTTGTAAGCGCTATAACTAGTCAATCAAGGTTTTGATCGGCTAAAAGATCCGATCAAGCCTAAATTATAAATAAAGTCAGAAATATTAGTAAAAATGATCCCATAAGTTTGAATTTAAGAAAATAAGCAATAAAATAAAAGAATATAAAAATTTCAAATTTGAAGTATATAACTCATTATTTATCGAAAATGCGTAAAATGCATTCCGATAATTAACGAATCACTAGAAATAAATTATATGTATGACCTAAATAATATTTAGGAATATTTATTTGTACTATATATGAATTTACATGTAGGTAGAAATACGTGTAATTACTTAAAATATGCGAAATGTGCTAAAATAATACTAAATAATTAAATAAAATTCATAATTAATTAATAAAAAATAAAGAAAAATTAAAAGGAATGATCCAAAATTGGGTCATGGCAGCTGGGGAAAATAAGAAAAAATTAGCTAATTAAATTAGAACAACACAAAAGTCAAATTGGAAGAAGATAAGACAATTATCTAATCAAATTAATGCACAATGATTTCCCTAAAGCTCTATAAATACTCCAAATTTTTCAGAAGCTCATTTTAGATGATAGAAAGTTTAAAAAAATAGAGAGAGTCGAAATTGAGAGAAAATTAGGGTTTTATAAAAATTTATTAAAAATCTGTACAGTTGGGGCTTGTAAGGAAAACTAAGACCTGACGAGCAACTGGGAGCAAACGGCCACCACCACCACACGGTAGTGGTAGTGCCCAGGTGGGCCGACACACCCATGGCCACTGAAGGTGGCCAGAGCTACCAAAATCGGTGAGTTCGATTTTCAACCCAATTTTTTGTAATTTTATAAAAATAGTAAATATTTTTAGAAAATTATGAATTTTGTTATTATAAAATATTTTTATATGTGTTTTTTATTGAAAATATCATTTTTATGAAAATATATCCCGTGATATATAATCCTTAAGAAATCATGCAAAACCGAGTATGTTTCGGTTTAGAAATAAATGACTTTAGGAGTGTAGTTTTGAGCCTAAAATTTTTGTGTAGACTACTTAGATGATATAGAACAGTTCTATGAGCCCGTTTTCAAAAATTAATTTTCTAAATTTTTAAATAATTTTTTGGCCTTAAAATGAGGTATAAAATGGGTAATTTAGGGTAGTTAATTACTAATTTAGTGAATAATTATATGTTTTAGGATGTTGAAATCTGATGAAGTATGATACTTGTAGCATTTAGGGTGTTAGATGTAATTATTAAGTTAATTATGTAGTAAATAAGTAATAGGGAAAATAATAAATTTTAAGTTAATTTTGTAAATTAAGGTAATTAGGTGTAAAATCTGATTTAGGATGAATTTAGACATTTTGAAATAATAATTGATGTTGAGAGATGGTAATTAGAATGATAAAAATATTATATGTGTATTATGTATATAATAAGTAATAGTACATAATACACAATTATTAGAAATATAATAAATATAAGATATTAAAATAAAAATTGATATTATAAAAATAATAGGGATATATAATAAATTTGATAGAAAACTTAAATTTATATAATTATATGAAAAATATAAAAATTTCTTACATCAAGAGTAAATTCGGTACACTAATAAGGATTTAAGTGGACCGAATGGAATAAAATACTGACTAGGGGTAATGATGGTATTTAGGATATCTGGAAGTAATGTGATTAAGTTCACATCATGAGTTAAAACGAATTTCTAGAGTTCGGGTATAAAACAGTACTTAGAAATCAAACTATAACCTAATTTAGAAATCGATACAGAAACTGAACCTGAACTTAATCCCAAACCTAGAATAATTGTAAAAGCTTCGAGAACCTAGATAACTGGATATATTAAACCCTAAACAAAACATAACAACAAGCGTTATATGATAAAACCAACTTATAATAGTTATATGAAAAACTGAAACTATGTTTGTGTTATAGGGATGATCGGCGATGGCCTGAGTGAGTTGGACCTCAAGTGAGCGAGTAAGGAGTCTAGGTAAGTTGGGATTAATACGTTGCTGTATTTTAGGGGCTTGAGATTATGTTTGGTTGTGCTTGTTAGATAGTTGGTTGTATGCATGTGCTTGATTATAAGTGATGTTATGATTCTATTTGTTGTTCTGGCTTGTATTGTATGATTTGTATGAAATTATTGATCACCCTAAACTAGACCTAATCAAATATACGACCTGTAATCATAATCGGACCTGCATGGCAACCTATTAGGGGAAACCTAGTATTCTTCGACCAAATACCGATCCTTTCAAAAGGGATAGCGCAGGATTGCATAATGGTCCCTTTTTCATCTTTAGTCGAACTAAGTGATAGGAGAGGAGGTCGTAGCGAGGGTGAAGTCAATGTTTCAAAGGTAGTTATGGGAGGAGCGATGTCTCCATTGCACAAACTTGGGTTTGGTCGTGAGCTGTTGCATTAACGGCAATTCTTCAACCCGGATTAAAGTGGGCGCAATTTTTCTAATTTTACGACGGGTCAGATAATGTCGTGCGATAGCATTTGTTTGAACATGCATTGCACTTAATAAGTTGATTGATAACCTTGTTATGTTTATGGTATAGTTTTAAGTTCTTCATCCTAACTTATTGAACTATGGTTGCTCACATCCTTATAGACGTCGTGCAGGTACTGGCTAAGAAGCGGCATATAAATACTCTGAAGCTAGCAATTGCTAGATCCTAGGGAGTGAGGAAAAACATTTGAAGAACAAACATATATTTTTAAGGTCTAAGTTTTTATTTAGAATTTTTCATTTCTGAACAATGTAATAACTAGGAAATATATTACGGAGAAATATTGTAAACGTTAATTGTAATAACTGAATTTTAGTGTGTATATATATTTTCTCACTTTCTTAGGTAAATGAATTATTTAAATTACAAACTGTTTACTTCAAAGCGGGTTAGTTGTGGATGCTTTGTGTAGATCAGGTTTAGGATAGTGGTTGTAAGGCCAACTTCTATCTTAAAAAGGGTTTACATGGTGGGGTTGTTACGACTCCGTCGCTTCGGGGCTTGACACCATCAGCAAACCGATAGACAGTAAAAAAGAACTAAGCAAATAATAAAGGACTTGTTGAGGGCTTATGCCTTAGATTTTGGTAAGAATTGGGATGACCATTTGTTACTTGCTGAGTTTTCCTATAATAACAGTTATTAGGCTACCATTCACATGGAACCTTATGAAGTGTTATATGGTTGAAAATGCAAGACACCTATACATTGGGATGAAGTGGGTGAAAGGAAAGTATTGAGTCCCAAGTTAGTACAAGATATAGTTGATAAAGTCAAATTGATAAGAGAAAGAAGGTAATCGACTCAAAGCCATTAAAAGACTTATGCTGACAAGAGATGTTGGCCATTGGAATATCAGGTTAGAGACTTTGTGTTTCTAAGAGTATCACCTACTAAAGGAATTGCGCCATTTAAACTTAGAGGCAAACTTAGTCCAAGATATGTGGGACCATTTAAGATTCTAGAAAGAAATTATAATGTGGCTTATAGATTGGCCCTACCACCTAGTTTGATAGGTATGCATGATGTTTTCTACGTGTCTAAGTTAAGAAAGCATATAGAGAACTCGGATCAGGAGTCAGCTTTGGAATCATTGGATAAAGACCAGACTTAACAATAGAAGAAAGACTTGTGTGGATTGTGGACATAAAAGTGTAGAAGTTGAGGAGACAAGAAATCAGATGTGTCAAGCTAAAGTGAAATAATCAGCTAGCTCAAGAAGCTACTTAGGAGCGGAAAGATGACATAAGAAGGAAGTACGCCACACTCTTCATTGATTCAGGTGACTTTTGAGGACAAAAGTTCTTTTAAGGTGGGGGAAGATGTAATAAACTGATTTTTCATAATTAAATAAAATAAAAGAAGTTACTAGCATTTTGAAGAATAATTAAAAGGGAAGTGGCATTTTGGTTAAACAATTTTGAACTTGTACGTTGTTTTTCCCTTCCCTTCCCTTCCCTTCCTCTCTTTGCCTTAATGTTTCTTCTCTTCCTTTTCACTAGAATACAATAGTTTCATTCCCTCCCTTCCTCTAGTGCAAAACATCAGAGGTAAGTCAAAATTCTTCAAATCTTTGAAGTTTGGTGCGAAGAATATAGTGATATGATGAATTTCTCCTTAATATAATAGTAAGAGATCAAGGAGTGGAGGAGTTCGGTGATTTTGATGATTTAGAAGTTTAATCTTGTGATAAGTATGATGAATATTGTTTTTGAGTGTTATTAGTGCATTTAGTATGCAAAACTAGGCCTACTAGTCGGATTTGTAAAAGGAATTGTAGAAGAAGTTCATGTTGAGGAAGAATCAAACAAGGAGACGCAAATTAAACAAGTAAGTATGGTTACTTCTAAAATGGATAATGATTTCATGTAAAAAATTGTTGATTTAGAGGATTAAATGTTGGAAAGTTGTAGTTTGAAAGGGAATGATGGAACAACGATTTTGGAGGGTATGTTGAAGGAGACGATGGAAGTTTATATGTTTTGTAATTCATCATGAGAGTGAATTCTATATTTCTGCAAAATTGAAAGCTATTGATCTATTGATAGCGAATCTAGTGATTGATCGATAGACAATCTAGTGATCGATCGATAGCCAAATTAGCGATTGATCAATAATTAAGTTGGGAATCGATTGATAGGGTGCCTCTCAAACTTAGAAGGTTTTGATTTGTTTTAATTTCTAGTGATTGATTGATAGTACTTTAACTGATTGATTGGTAGGTCACAAAACATAAACAAAATGCTTGAAACTCTCCTGCTTTGTAACCTTGTTCACCAAAACCAACTTCTACATAATTCTAACATTGGTCTTAACCATCACATAAATAAAAAATAATTTTATTGACATTTTAGTCAATGGATTAAACTTATCATAAGAACTTGAATCTTGAGAAGGGTCAAAGGAATAGAGTTAGGATGTCATTTGACATGATGGGACTTTGGTTTGAATGTCATATCTTATCTATTGTCAAGAATAAGAAGTAAAGCTAGATCAGATTCAGTTGAGATGCTTATTTCAGGTACGAGGTTACATGCTTGTTGAGTATGTTTGCTAGTTTAGTTATTAAATGAATTTAATTATATTCGGTGTTAAATGCTTAATGTGTTAAGAGTGTTTGGCTAGGCGTAAGGGATTGAGAGTATTGTTGATCTTAGGGTGGCACTTGGGAATTGATAAGTGGTGTTGTCTTGAGTGGAGTTACTTATTGAGTTGATCCGATCAGATTTTAGGTTGATTAATGGCTTCAGGGTGTTGGAGAGTATCTAACACCAAATACTTATGTGGTATATAACGGTTGTGTGATTCAGGGTCATAAGTTACCCTAACTTTAGGATACTAAAGTTGTGATGCTTGTCAGACTTAAACCAAAGAATAACTAGTTGTATGATACATGTTTGCATTCGTATGTGAAATGGATTATGCTTGCTCACGTGTGTGTGATTGTGTAACTCTCGTATTAAAAAAATTTGCTACCTTTTGGGGATTTATTTTTAAATGCAACTAATGCAAGAGATTAAGATTATTATTATGATCTCGGTTATAACTTGGTTTATAACATAGAGAATGATGATTATACTTGTTACGAAGGATAGTAGGAGGGTTCGATAGTGTCATAAGTGTAATGATAGTGTTGTTGTTGTATGGAAGGTATAGACTCCTCTTGTTGTTAATTATTTAGTTTTTGTAGTATGTTCGTATGTTACAATAGGAGCAAATGAGACTCCATTAATGTATATTAAATATTTTGGAATGTAGCAGAATGACAAACTCCATAGATTATAGTGTGCTTGTTGATGTTGTAAGGCGAGACTTAAAAAGCCACCTATGTTATGACTTAGAGATTCCTTACTATTAGTATGGTTGTAGTTTGTTCATTAAATGCACTTAAAGATATTTGTAGGTCTGGAATCTTTGTATGTCAATACTTCGATATTGATATGTGGTGGGCTATAGCTACTTGAGTTTTGGGGCATTATATACAAGCAGTGATAACATGATGAAACATGAATTTAATGTTAGCTTAATCATTCAAAAGGTGAAAAGCAACAAAGGAGTCAATACTGATTTTGGTTTGCAATAGACCCCTTTCAATAAAATGCTCTAAGCCCCAGTAAAGACCCCATAACTTTACTATAAGTATATCTATCTATTGAAGCTTATGAGCAAAATTGAAGACTCGTTTGCCATTTGAATCTCTAACTATACCTCCAACTGTTGCCTTCCCTATGGTTTGGAAAACTAATCCATCTATGTGCAGATAGACCTAATCATGCGCTGGAGGCATCCATTGGAGGTTATTGAATTAAATGACAAAGTCTTCTTGGTATTTTTGTATGATACAGCTCTAACAACTTAGGCTAAATTTGTTGAGTTGTATGATTGTTATGAATGGCCATGTTTCTGAAGTGCTAGATCTTCCATAGTATTATTGCAAAACAATTAGCCTTTAGTGGTTGGGGTTGGCTAAGCTGAAGCTTGCATGTTAAATTGTTGATCTTAGCCCATTTAAATAAAGCAAACTTAGAAGAGGGGTCCACACACATGTAGGATTGCCATTTTCTTATTGTAGATTAAAGATATGGACACAACAAAAATATATGTGAAAGGGACTAAAGGTTGCCACATTTAGGACAAGAATTATATGTATGGATGCCTTTGCAGTCTAGTTCTCAAAAGTTGGAAGTGAATTTGTAGCAATCTCCATATAAACACTTTTACTTTAGGGGATAGAAAACTAGACCACAACTAGCTCTAGTTCTTAGTTAAAAATCCCTCTTTGACAAAGCAGAGTGTATGTCCTATATACTTAGTTTGATTATGCAATTACTCTTTAGAATGCATTGATCCTGTTTAGTCATGTCTAGGAAAAAAGGCTTAAGGAAATTATAGACGATATTTGAAATAGGAAAACCTATCCTTTCTTTCTTCTAGCTTGTGATTGTAGACCAGTAGTCAAACACACTAGAGGTTTCAATAAGTTGGGGTAAGGCCCATAGATGATGTCTTAGGATTCCCAATCTACTCCATGAGTCCTGCCAAAAACTAGTTTGCTGCCCGTTGCCACTAGCTTTTGTGGTGGGGCTAGAGTGGTTTGGTGGTGGCGGCTCGGTCCCAAGTGGTGGTGAGGTATGGGTTTCTCTCCCTACATGAATTTGTACAGTTTTTTTTTCTTTTTTCATGATTTTCTCTTGATTTTTTAGTTTTCCTATTTTTCCCAAATGCTAAACTGTCCAAATGACTTCTGGAAATTTTTCCCTTATTTATAGACGTTTGTTGTAATTAATATGCATTAATTTGACAAGACTTTGCCCATTTTCCTTGATTTTTGGCTTTTATATTGTCTAATTTTTATTGGTTGATTTTTATTTTGCACATCCTAACATGCCAAGACCTGATTTGGATCATTTTATCCTCTTCTGATTTTTTCATAATTAATTTATAATTTTCTTGTATTATTTACTTAGTTTTTTGCCAATTTAGGTAATTTCGTGTATTTTTATCTACACGTAAATACATGTGGGATACATGTGAACATTCCTAATTATTATTTTGGCCATTCTAAAATTTTTAGTATACATATAATCTATCTCTAGTAATTTAATAGTTATTAGATTACACTTTTCGCATTTTCGGTAATTAGCAATTATTATGCTTAAAATTTGAAAATTTTATAGTCTCCTATTTTACTACTTATTTTCTTAAATTTAAGTTTACGGGGTCATTTTTACTAATATTTCTCTCAATAGTTTATAATTTGGGTTTGATCGGATCCTTTAACCGATCACCCTAAACCTTGGGTTTTAAGTTCAATCCAACGGTTACTTGGCTTGACTTTAGGTCTTACACCAACTAAAGAGTAAGGAGAATTTTGCAGTAACAGTTTGCTCTCATTAAGCTCTTTTGCAAGAAAAGAAAATAGAGGCAAGGCTTGGCTCGTAATCTGGGTAAAGGAGGCTCTTATGCTTTACTTGATTAATGAAGTCTAAGGAGTGTTTGTTGATTTAAATTCAAAGAAACGTTGGATAGCTATGGCTTTATTCCTGACATTGAGATTTAGGAGGCCTAAGCCTCCATCTTTAGTAAGCTTTGTGATTTGATCTCAACCCATCCAGTAGATAGGTCTCTTAGAAGATGTACTCACCTATACAAAATGATTGATCAACTATGTTAGCTTATCTACAATAGGTTTTGGTACTTTACCCATCTACATATAATGTAGAGTCAAGGATTGAAGGGTTGATCCAGCCAATACTTTCCTGCCAACCATACTAAGGGTTTTAGTTTTCCAATCATTGAGTTTTTGCTAGGCTTTTTCAATGAGAAAATGAAAGTTCTTTACTTTCGATTTTAGGCCTCTTTCTAAGGGGTATCCCAAATATTTACCAAATGTCGATAGAGATTTCATTCTTAAGGATTCCTTTGGCTTTGATTATAAGACAGTAGGTATATTTTTAGAGAAGAAGACTCTAGATATTCCCTTATTAATATTTAAGCTTAAGATGTGTGAGAATGAAGCTCGTGTATCATTTATTGTTTTGACACTAGCTTTTGTTGCTTGAGCATATAAGATAACATCATATGCAAAAAATGGATGGGAGAATATAAGATTTGAACCCTTTAGTTTAATGGGTTCCCATCTCTTTTGCCTCACTTCCCTCTCAATTGCCCTACTGAGAATATCTAAACACATGATAAAGATGTAAGGAAAGAAGGGATCTCCTTGTTCAATTCCTTGAAAAGGAAAGAAGGGTGATAGGTGTTGACTATTTACTAGCACTTCTGAAAATGAAAAAGAAAGGTAGTTTGTTATAAGTTTATATACCATTGTGGGAAATTGAAAGATTGTAAGGTCTAGTAGATAAAGTCCCATTCTGTTGTATCAAAAGCTTTATAAAGATCTAACTTGATGAGCATCCAACCCTTCCTTCCTTACTTCTTATTATAAGAATGTAAAAGTTCAATTAGAAGTATAACATTATTTGAGGCTTTTCTCCCAGGTATAAAGCTAAACTACATGGGGTGAACAAGACATTCTAAGGGTCTTAGTTTCTATACCAAAATTTTTGTTATGATTTTATATGTAGTGGTGTAAAGGCTAATTAGCCTATAATCATAAATTTTGGATGCTTTCTCCTTTTTTGGGATCAAACAAACTTGTGTTCTGGCTACCTCAATTGGTACGACTCTTGTTCTTATTATTTTGATGCTAAATTGGTAAGTGATGGATTAACTATGTGTTAAGCTTTCCTGAAAAAAGTGGCATGTAGGCCATCAACTCCTGGAGCTTCCCTAGGACCTATTGAGGCTAAACTCTCAAACACCTCCTTTTCTCTAATTAGAGCCCTTAAGATGAGTTATTGTTCATTAGAAAAACCTCCATTCGAGTTTGTAGATAAGGGGTTAGTAATGCTTGATTGACAACTAGAGGATATGAAAATATCTTTGAAATATTCATTAATCATATGAGTAAGTTTATCTATTTGAAAGGCCTATTGACCTAAGTTGTCCTGTAGCTCAAGGATTCGATTTTTAGCTCTCTTGTTTAGTACTAAAGCCTGAAAATACTGGGTATTTCTATCTCCTTCTAATAGCCATTCTAGATTTCATTTTCCAAAGGCTCCCTTCTTTATCAAGGATGTGGTTCAAATCAAGTTTGATCTAATCTCTTTAGTGAATCAGATAGAAAGAGGGGGTATAAGCTAATTGACTTTTCTCCCATTATAGCTTATTGTTCAAATCTTTCTTTTATTAGGAGATAATGCCAAAAACATGCTTATTCTAAGCTTTGAATTTGGATGGTAAGGCTTTAATAACTCTCTAGCAATCATATTGGCTTTCTTCCCATACTTGTTTAACAAGGGGGAAACAACCTTCATGTGTAAACCACATTGGTTGGAATTCAAAATTATAATTCTTAATTGACCTAAGATCAAGAGGATATGTTTCTAAAAGCAAAACATAATGGTCAAAAAGCCATTTCTTAGTGTGAAAAACTTTAGTATTTGGAAAAGGTTCTCTCCAGTTTAAATTATACCACCTTTTATCTAGTCGCCTTTAGACTAAGGTGGGAATTTTTTGTTCATTAGATCATGTAAACTTCTACCTTATATATCCCAAATAAACCAAACCATAATCACTCATACATTGTACATAATTAAAAGCCCTTATTCTATTGAAAGACCTAGTGCCCCATTGTTTATGAGGAGATATAATATCATTAAAATCTCCTATAACACACCAAAGAGTATCACTTATAGTATCCGTTAAACCTCTCAAATTATCCTAAAATAGGGACTTCCAAGTTGGGTTAGGAGGACCATAAACAACAGTGATGAAAAAGGAAGAGGGAGAGTGTCTAACCTTACAAAAGAGATGAAATTCCCAAGGGATCTACTTTGTAACATCTACATCTAAGACATTCGTATTCTAGAGTAAAAGAATACCCCCACTCTGTCGATCAGTCTCTTCTATAGGAAATCCATCAAGAAGCAACCTATAAGAGAGAGTATAAGCATTAAGAGAATTTAGTCGAGTCTCCATAAGCACCACCATGTCTGGCATATATTTATCCATCACTTCCTTAATCACATCTCTTTTCCTTTGATAGTTTATGCCTCTTACATTCTAAGCCATGATCCTTGTATTCCTAGCAGAAGTAAGCAAATGATCTTCCTCCATCCTTTGAGTCACCATCCTTACCACACAATACCTAGACCAACCTTGCAAGTTCCTTTAATTTCCATTAAAAAACTTGATGGGATTTTTCTCTAGATCTACTATTTCCATGGTTTCCTCTTTGTTCATAAAACTCAGGAGGAGACTCTCTCTCTTTTTCAATAGTACTGCCATTGGGATCGGCTAGTTTAGAATGCCCATGTTTAGCATATTCAGTACTTGGTCCAGTAAGACCTTCGGTGTTCTTTCCTACTTTGTCATTAGTTGTATATGGTGACATTGTTAGGAATGGCCATGTGCATTTGAATTAAGTACTTTCTTTAGGAGGATATGGTCAGCCCCATTCTTATCACGTAGTTTTCCCCCTATGGAATGCATGGCACCATACGAGGCATAGTTACCCGATTTGGAAATCTCCTCACTTCCACTAACTTTATCTAAAACCTTTCTATTTGGTTGTTCTAATCTAGAGTCAATAATTTGTTGATCTTCTCTCTCCAAGGGTGGTTGAAGTGGGATGTTAAGCTTTTGATTAGGAAAAGTAATTATTACAGTATGTTCCATTTTTAGAGGAAGGTGATGTAGCTAAAGAGTGTTTTTGAGCAGGGGAATGTTCCTTTTTTCTTACTAGAATTAGGATTCATACTAAGAAGGGGTTGAGATTTAAAAGTAAAATTTTCCTTAAAGGGGTTATTAGAAATTAATGCATTTAAAGCTTGATTGAATTCCTTAGAATCATCGTGACTGACACCACCACTTTAGCTCAGAATTGGTTTCAACTGGATTCTCCGATTGGGTAATTTCTAATTTCTCTATCACACTATTCCTTAAGGATTTATTACCTAATGAATGTATCTTAATGGATAAATTAGCTCCACCCAAATTCGGTTTTATTGTCTTATTTACTTTTTGTTCCTTCCTTTTTACTTTAGGGTTATTGGATCTACTGTCCTAGTTACCTATCTATTTTGACCCTTGGCCTTATTGCTTTCTGAGATTTTATTTTGTGTAGAAGGCTTTTGGGGTTGAGATTCTTCCTTTGACTTCCTTTTATTTGTCATAAGAACCCATTCACCATAAGAGTCTTTCTTAATTAGTCTGTCGTTATTGTCATTTTGACTTTTACCAATCTTAGTTTGTAAAGTTTCCTCTTATGGTAGGTTAGGGAGACTTATAGTATGCTCCGAGTTAGAATATAGTTCAATACATAAACCAAACTAAGCTAAATTGAAATTTTATGGTTTGGGAAAACTTATAATTGAAATCATATGGTTTGTTTTGAAGTTAAAAAAATCCAAACCATATTTTCATGGTTTAGTTTGCATCAAAGGAAAAATCAAATCAAATCAAACCAAATCGTACTCATCCTTAGGGTCTATGATTATCAATTAATATATCATTTATAATTGGAATTTTTTTAAATGTAATGTATCTTCATTAAATTTTTCATGACAAGAATAATTTCTAAAATTAGGTCTATGGATATTGAATTGGATCTTATTCATCTATGGAGAGCTTGACTCCTTAATGGGATTATTCATAAGTTTGAATTATTTGTTTGAACCATGACTATTTAGATAGTACATACATAGCCAATGTTAGGATTGCATGAATATGGATAGTAGACTTGTAACTTTAATGGTGTGGTCACTTGGGGGAATGGAATCGATCCCCTCTGTTCTTTATAATAAGTCTATTACATTGTTTACCTTAGGTAACCTTAATTCTTAAGGAATTTCCATAGAAATTAGGAATCCTTATTCATTATCTCAACTTGAGAATCCCAATTCTAAATCCAAATGAACTCTCTTGCCCCCTTTTCTCCTTCTCTCTACGAAGACCATTAACATCAGATTAACACCTAATCATTACTGTTGAGTTTGATTTTTCGGTTTTTGTTTAAAATTGATTTCTCATTTCTAGATTAATACTAAACCCTAACCCATTTAATATTAATTCTCGATTAAAGAAATTGAGAAATTCCAGTTTTTTATTGAAAATAATTTTTGGAGTCGCCACTTGGAGTTGGGAAAAAGGAAAGAAATTGTAATCAATTGGGTGGATTGATTACGATTTGGCTATCGATTTTTTATTTCTATTTCAAATGAAGAACTAGAGGGTTCAAAGTTCGGAGGCTAACCTATTAAACCCTTAATGGGTACTACTATTTATTTATCAAAATTAGGATTATTTTTCTAATATTTAATAAATAAATAAATAAATAAATAAATAAAATCAAAAGAGAGAAAAAAGAGGGACCTAAGTTTCTACATATTTTATCGTCGCTCCAAAGGTGCCTACATACCCGCTAGCCTGAATTAGATGATCGTAGTTCTTTCAAAAAAATCTTTAATGTATTGATTTATTTTAATTTTAAAAAACTGCTTGAGTTTACGTTTTTAATTTATTTGATTTATTTAAAAAAAATCTAAAGGGGTCTTAACTCTTGAATGTTATTGTTTTATAAAAAAAAATTCGTTAATAATCCTATTTAAAAAAAAAAGGTCTTTTATGTTATTAATTTTTATTTTTGCAAATGATTTTCTATGTGAGAAATGTTAATAATAAAAAAATAAAAAAAATTAGTTTTCTATATGATGATTACTAAAAAAAAATCTAATCTTAAAAATCCTATGTTAATATATATATATATATACATATCATTATAATTAAATAAGTATACACCTAAATAAGTTAGTGATATCATATACTCTAATATAAATAAAAAAAAGAACAATACTAATAAATCTCCACAGCTAATATTATCCATATATACATGTACCATGCTAAGTAATTATAGAACTAGTAATACAATAGTAATAATATAATATAATAAACAAGAAGATAATAATAAAAAAAAAACTAACCTGATTGCTTTGCAGTGGAATTGCTTACTCGCGGATCAGGCGTTGGTGATATGCAGTAGAGTATGTGAAATACAGCAGCTATCCAATGTGTTTGGCCAGAGGGCTGCGAACACTAGTGAAGTGTGAGTGTATTGCTGCTGTGCTGGACTTTATCGCGTCGTACAGGGGGCAACGACTTCAGGCAGCGTCGTACAGGGGGTAGGGGCTATCCTGGAGTCGTGGTTCGTAGCGCTTATCGTTGGTGTCGTGGCTCAATGCTGCAATGGATGAGTGAACTATTTGGCTGTAGTGTAGTAGCAGTGTATTGATGTAGTAGGCGGTGTATTTGGCGATCAGCAATGGTCTGTAGTCGACGTCGAGGGTTGCGGCTGTTGTGCAGTGTCCTAGTCCAGTCAGGGGGCAGTAGTGGTCGTGAAATACTCACATAGATGAGGATTGCGTGAGCGAGTTAATAATGTCGGGGATTGAGTGTGTGTGTCATAGTGATCGTAGATGTATGCGTGGAGCTATTTGTGTTGCTGTTCTTTAGTGTGTGTTTTAAGTGGCTGGCATTGGGTCGAAGTGGTTCGCGCCACTGGTCGGTGGAGTAACACTAAAAGAGAGAGATTGGACTTCAGTTGGAGTTGTTCGTATGTAAATGTGTAGTCGGCGGCTGATAGTCGAAGATGTGAGTTGAAGCTTGGACTAGAAGAAGAGTGCAAGAGCAGTCGGTGTATCAAGTTGGCCTGTTATTTGGTTAAGTTCGGTTGGGTTCAATCATTTGGTTGTAATTGATCAGGGAGTTGGATGTTGGATTGTCGTGTGGACTGGTTTAAAGTAAACAATGCGCCTGCTGTTTGGGAGAGGGAGGGTGTAGTCTTTATTGATGGTTGGGCGTATATGGGGCATCGGTGGAGTGTTTACTATGTGTGGCGCTGCTGCTGTTCTTTGGTTGTAGCCGCTCTTCGTGAGTGAAGACAGTGAGCAACGTCAGTGAGGTCTGTTGTTGTTTGGCAATTGATGACTGAATTATTGTTGTTCCCCCCATGAATTTTTTCTCTTTGCTGTCTCCTCCTCCTTTTATGCACATGTATGTGCATTTTTTAAGGTCTAAATCATATCATTCCAAATCATATCTATCATATCTGATTCGGTAATTAAACTGGATTCAAATAAATTCAAATCCGATTTAACTAAATTCATATGATTTAATTAGATATGACTTATTTTCATGTCACTTTTCCTCCTTTTATGCACATGTATATGTATTTTTTAAGGTTTAAATCATATCAGTCTAAATCATATCTATCATATCTGATTCAGTAATTAAATTGGATTCAAATGAATTCACTCCGATAATTATTCGTTAGGTCGTTGGCCTGTACCTTGATATTTAGTACAATTAAATTATATTTAAACTATCTGATTCCCTAAAATAATTTTTTTTAACTAAACTAAAACTATTTGTTTCTAATATAAGTTATTTTCTAAAAATCTATAAAACTCTTTATAATAATTTTTCTTTTTCTTATTTTTTTGGTATTTTTATCATTTGTTGATTTTTATTATTTTTATCTTTTAAAATTTTTCTTTTTGTTATTTTTATATTTTTAAATTAAGACTTTTTTTATAAAAATAAAAATAAAAATTATAGATGAAAAAAATTAAGTGTTTACAATCACCCATAGGTAACTTTGACGAACTCTCATCCTCGGCTAAACTCAGATGATTCCGACAAATTCTCATCTCCAATGATACACGACTCCGACGAACTCTCTCCTCTGGTGACACATACGACTCAGACGAGTTGTCTTCTCCGGCAACACACACGACTTTGACTCACTCTCTTATTCGATGATACACACAACTCGACACTAACACACAACTCGACACTAACACACAGCTCGATGACCTAACGCTCACATGGACGGCCATACGCAGTAAATCCCTAAAATCAAACTCAATGCCTGCCCTTTCCAAAAATTTGATTTATGGGTTTTTGTTGATTTTTTTTTTATAGGTTTTAAAGGTTTTTGCTTTTTTGGGTTTTGATAGTCAGATCTAATCAAAACCAACGATCAAGATCATTTCAAATAGACCCATCTAAGGTCAAGACTGGATCATGTCTTTATGAATTTTCTGCTTAAACCCAATGATGATTCGATGCAAACAATACTCAGAATCATCAAAATCGTATGCATAGTACTCACTTTAACGGTTTTAGATCAAATGGTGGCAATGATTTGAAGATAAATGGTGTTAGGGTTGGGTTTGATGACGATTTTAGTAAGAAAGAGAGGGATTTAGACAGAGATATCATGGAGTTGTAGCAACTTTTCTTGAGGGTTAATCCTTTGGCTGAAGAAAGCATAGTAGGAAGATATCTGGATGTATTCTTTTTATGTTCTTTTTCTAAGTGAACACTGTATTTGTCATCAAGGCCTTATTCAATTCTTATGGAATATGAATTACATTGCAACTTTATTCCAAACGATGAAGTGAATGGGATGTAAATTCATATCAATTTCCCTTCTCCTTTTTATAAAAGTTTTAATAGTATCAATATGTTATATAGATAAATGAATCATATATAAATATAGAAAAAATATTCAATAAATATTACATATCACGTATTATGTGCATATGGCGTATTAATATAAAAATATTGATATAAATATAAATAATATGAATAATTTCTAAATTTATTATCATATGTAATTTGTACATGATATAAATGTGAACATTTTATTAATATTTACACACCATATTTACATAATATGTGACTAGTATTACCCACTAAATCGTTTCTAGTAAATATTAATAAAATTTCAATAGGTGAAATATGTTTTCACATTAAATATCTTTATCCTGTAAAATACACGTTTGAAATGGACAAAGCTCCTACCTACATTGTTAGAAAGGGAAAAGAACAATAGAGTGTCCTATGATATTATTGTCGACATCGTCCTTGATGTTGCCATTTTGGGATCAGGATAAATTGACTAAATAGGAATTATTCCCTAAGGTTTTCCATAGTGCATAATGCAAATACGATCCTCAAGCATATAATCATAGTAGAATTGTTTATTCAACAGGATAAAATCGTTGCATGGTGTATTATTACTCTCATGCGCCATTCTATCCTAATTTTGTTTGCCCATCAGCAACAGATCTGGTCCCATCTTCATTCGGATTTCTCATCGAAACCCAATGATAAGTGTCCTAAGTTTTCCAAGCCCATAAAGGACATTCATACTTTAAGATATAGGAAAAATACAGAAAATCTGCCTAAAAATTTATATAAGTATGGATTGATTTTTGAACTTTTAAAAGTATAGTTTTGATGTCCTAAACTTTAATAAATTAATAAACAATCTCATATGTTAAGAATAACTTTCTTAAATTTTAATTTAAATACGTAAACATCTCTTGAACTTATCAAAATATACTCTAAGACTTTATAAACTTTGAACATAGTATAACTTTTTTTTAACTAAAAAAAAAAATCATTTATCTTCTCATTTTATCAATAAAATACACATTTTGAAAGTTTAGAAGATCAATTTATATCTAAATCAAAGTTCAGGGATTATTTACAATTTTCTCTTAAGATATTATTATGTCTTAGAATTAGAAAATAGAGATTTGAACCTGATTCATTTTATTAGGAAATTAGATTATAATGGCCTTAAATTTTACAATTACTTTAAACTTTACTATAATTACATAAGCATTTTAAGAAAAGTATGAAATAATATATAAGTAAATGTAAATTAATGAGTCCTTAAAAGAGGAAGTTTCGTGAAATCCTAATATCACATTTTAACAATAATCCATTGAGGTTGTTTCGACGAAGATGCTTGGTGGTTGATGATAACAAAGATGTAACATATATCATTGCCTTCTCATGATGCCAGTCGCAACAAGTGCACATAAAAAGCAAATCGGCCAATTTACACATGCGTATTGCAGTTACATTATACTACTTTTTGAAACGTATACTATCCTTGAAAGCCGCTTGTGTGGAGTTGACGTTCTTAGCTAGGACGATGTAAAAAAAGATCCATTGCTACTTGAGCAGGACGTGTCGTGTTTTGATGAATAAGGATAAATATAATTTAAACACATATGACAAAAGTTTAAAGGGTAGTACACTCTACAAGCATATAAACCTAATATTTATTTATTAATTATACTTAAATATGTGGGAAAATTCTATGATAACATTTTCTTAGTGCCCATTTTAGTAGATTAGGCTCACTAATAATAAAAATAAATCTATTAATATTTTTTATTTTATCATTCAGGATAAGATTTATTACAATTTGATAAAGATAAAGCTATTAATAGATTTTATTTTATCATTTATACCATAATATATTAAAATCGGATATAATTTATTATGATATTATGGTACTAAAATAAGTGATTATATTGATAGTAATGTTTTAGAAAACTACCCATTACTACCATCAATTTCACGTACTCGAATTCAATAAATAGCCACACAGGATGGATACCCAATGAATCCTTTCTTGCAATTTTCGTATAAAATGGATGGAAGGATCATACATTCTCCAACAAGCGAATTTCTGCTTCGTTAGTAAACGTAGAGAGAGAGCGCGAGGGAGAATGGTCGCATTTACCAAATCATGGAAGGAACTAAGCGGTGAGGACCACTGGGAAAACTTATTGGATCCTCTCGACGAGGACCTCCGGGAGTACATAATCCACTATGGCGAAAGATCCCAAGCCATCTGCGACGGTTGCAATGGCGAAACGGTGTCGGCCAACTACGGCAAGAACCGTTGCGCCAAGGACAAACTGTTCTTCAGCGTAGGCTTGGACTACAGCCCTTACAAGTACGAGGTGACAGAATATGTTTTCAAAACTGACGCAAATAATAAGGGCACTTGGGTAGGGTACGTAGCTGTGGCCACCGATGAAGGAGTAAAGGCATTAGGGAGGAGGGATATATTGGTGGTGTGGAGAGGGACTTCGACTCAACTGGAAGCACTCTATGACTGCGATGACGGATTGGTTCGGAATGAAGATATAATAAATGGAGCCAACGGTGATGATGCCATGGTGCATGCCGGTTGGAACCGTATTTACAATGATGTCAAACAGGCGGTAAGAATGAGAATATAAGATCCCATGCATTTTCATTAAATTTATGGTCAATCTTTATTTTTTTATTAGATCTATATTGCCTTCTACTTTACCCTTCACTTGTATTTTTTTAAATCTAAATCATTAAATAAATTATGGATTTAATAGTTCAAATTTAAAAAAATAAAAATAAATAGTGAAATAGAGTGCGAATTGATCTCGTCAAAATTAGCAACAAGAGCATAGAATTTCCCAATCCCCCTGGTTAGAAAAATAAAGTAGAGTATTCTAAATTAATGGATTTAAATTTTCTAAAATTATATTATCTAAAGTTTCTTAAAGATATCCTCTCAAATCAATATAGAAAAAAAATATAATGGATTGTCATATTAGGAAACGGTACAAAAATTAATATATCAAAGTAATGGGCCAAAATATAAGGAGATTAGTGCTGTGTGGGATTTTCTATATTACCATAGGATTTCCGTGCTATGTCGAAATAGGACAGTTAGTTTAGTTTTACTAGAATTTCTCCACATCGAAAACATTTCTTCTATGACATCTTAAAAGGTTTGATCTCGTAAAATCAAATACCAAAAGTGTTATGTATGCTCTTTAATATTGTAGATAATGAAGAATGGAAACACTTAATATAGGTGTATATTTATGTGCGTGTATATAAATATGTATATGATAATTGTAAATTAAAGGTATAGCTATTTATCTTATTATTTATAAATATATATATATATCTTCTTTTAAGCTAAAATGGGAATAGACCTCCTTGATATTTATCTTATTATCGATCATATGTGTTTTCATTAATTTTACTCAAGAGTAAAACAATAAAATAAGACTAAAAGCCTATTTTCTAAAAAGAATCAAAATTTAAATATTAAATTACAAAGAAAAGGAGTGAAGTATAGTTAAAAAGATACAAGGAGCGCATTCGTAATTTTCCCATCTCTAAATTATTAAAACAAACCACATGATGGTTTAATTTACGATTGCTTTTGCAAAATTGAAATTATAAATATTGAATAACCAATAACCATCACTAATGAGTTGTCACAAAGGGTATAAGCGAACAGAATCTAGCTATTCAAAATGTTGGAGCCATGACGGGCTCAGTTCAAAGTACCTTCGGAAAATGCTAGTGTGCTTTAAGAAAAAGAGTCTTTTTCATTTTAAAATAGTCTAACCTAATTTAATTTTACAACTCATCATATAAAACCATCTCTTTTTCATCTTTCAATCAATGTGAGATTTGTTTTTTCTTTGATCATCTTCAACACTCCCTATCAAGTCTAACTGTTTGGCCTAGTCTAGTTGTCTTCATGTACTTAGGCTTATGTTGAGGTCTTGGGTCTTCAATATCTGTAGTCTTTTATATAGTTTCTTTTTTCTTGTTTTGCTAGGACATGAGCCTGCTTTTTTTCTAATTTTTTCCAAGCACTATGGGAGAGTTCTAATGTGCTTTAGAAAATGGACTATTTTATGTCTAGGTTGTTTATGTTAAAATGGACTAAGTCAATTTAATTTTATAACTCATCACATTATAAAGCTATTTTTTTTTTCCATTTTTTAACCAATGTGGACTTTTCTTTTATCATCTTCAGTAGAAAAATCTTGAGTTTGATTTTATTGAAGCTTGAATTTTTCAACTTAGGCTTAAACTTAGTTCCACTCAAGCTTGTTAAGGTTAAAATGATTACTTAGAAAAATGATATTTTGTATTTGATTAAATTTATATTAAAGCTCCAATATGATTCATTAGTAAAACTGAGATGTATAGTATTGGACCTTGATTCAATTCAAGTATGATTAAGCTCTTATGCTTATTTAGATAACTAGGATTAAGTTCAAGCATAGGTCCATAGGTTGATTGTATAGCCCAAGCTTTAGATAAAGCATGACATGAATATAATTGAATTGATAGTATGCAAATGTAGAGTCAAATTCAAGTATTTTGTTAATCAAATTAATTAATTTAGCATCCAGGTCTTAAACAAAACCTTTCTTTCTCCCTTGTCGTGTGTATATTTCTTTTCTATTATCAGGTTCGTGTAGAGGTGAAAAGGTTAGTGAACCTATGCAAAGGTGAAGAATTCAGTATAACTGTGGCAGGACATAGCATGGGTGCAGCACTTGCAACCCTTAATGCAGTCGACTTATGCTGCAACCACTACAACAAACCAACTGATGATTTAAATAGTGGAGGCTGCTTAGTGACTGTATTTGCATACGCAAGCCCTAAGGTTGGCAATGAACCATTCAAAGACTTCGTCAATGGGCTTGACGAACTTCGTTGCCTACGCATCGTTAATGGTGTCGATGTTGCCCCTCAACTTCCGCCATTACGGTGCTACGACAACGTGGGTGAGCAATTAATGGTTGACTCTCGTCAGTCAACTTGGTTAAAGGGCATTGCAGAGGCAGGAATCGGAGACTTCATAGTGACTGCACATCAACTAGAGACTTACTTGCATCTAGTTGCCGGCACACAAGGGATAGGCAAACCCTTCGATTTGAAAGAGCGTCGAGATATTTCGTTGGTCAATAAAGATGGAGACAATTTGGCTGCAAGTGTCTCAAAGGAGAAGCATATTCCGGCTTCTTGGTGGGTTGTGAAGAAAAAGGCCATGGCTCAACAGGATGATGGTAGTTGGGTATTAAAAGATGACTCGGACGACGATCACGATGACGATTTCGACTAATATAATAAATGAAGTGTTTGCATAAGAATATCCACTCGCTTGTCTCCTAGAAGTTGGATATTGTGAGAGTTCTAGTACTAAAATAAAATATCATCATTGTGACGGTGTCGAATGATGAATTTGTAAGAAACTGTGTTTTTTTTTTTTTTTTTGAATAATAATGCTTGTCAACAAAGGGGAATGCTAAGTTTAAATTGGAAAAGATTAAATGTTAGTAGTATATTACGTGTTTTTTTTGGGTGAATGTCATGCAAATATTAATTATAATTTATAATTTTTGAAAAATTAATATTTATATTTTTATATATTAAAATTTTATTAATATTTGTAAGCTATTTACTTAGATAAGTAACATATTAGTATCATTCCAGCATTTCTCATTTAATAAACTCTAATTTGCTCAAGATTCAAAAATAGTATTTAAACCCAACCCATTTCTTGTTTTCTTCAACTTGTGCAGTCCAAGAGGTGAGAAACCCTAGCTTCTTCTCTCATGTTTTCGTGCTTTTATGGCGTTTTCTTCTTAATTTCTTGTTGCGATGTAGTACACAATTTTTTTTTCAATTACATATATTAGAATATTATTTAATTTTAATTAATTGTTCTTGCTCTATTTAATATTGTATATTGTTTGCTGCTGTTTTGAGACTTAGTAAGTGACGTACACATCTCTCATAGTTTTACAAGTTTTAGTAGTAAAAATATAAATGACAGTAATCAAACGACTTCATTAATAATAATGTTTGTGAATATACAAATGAGAAAAGGGCATAGATAATTATAAATGTAAAAAAATAATATGTACACAAAAATAGGCTAAAAGCAAACACACGATGAAATTATTATCATATTTATCCTAGTCTGTAAAACATAGATCCAGCAATAATTATTTCCATTGATCCACAAAATTTCTTCTTCAAATGAACTTTTCGTAAAGCCTTAAATTTTCTTTCACTCTTGCAAACCATCATAAACATGTATTAATGACTTAGTAAAAATAGTCCCACGTAATTTTAGAAAGCAAATTCACTAACCAAATCATAATGATCATCTTGTATTAACCAAAACAATCTCTTAATTAATAATTTGTTGTCCAGATCAAGTTGTAGAAATGAAAAATTCTATAGCTTTTTTTTTTTTTTCCTTTCGAAGTCAAAAGATAAAGTCAGCTTTAAATTAATATATTAACTTATTATGTATTATTTGCTTATATGAAAAGATAATGGCACACTCCACCAAGAAACGGGGAACTATTTAATTTAGCTATACATATAAAATGTGGCCGCCAATATTTTCAATTAAGCAAGTCCATCTACGTTGGGCCTCATTTCATCGTAAATGATATACTTTCCTTTTACCGAATGTTGTTATATGAGTGTTTTCTTACGTTAAGTCATGTACAAGCAATTTCATATGACGTTGTTAGTACATACATCTAAACTTTAGGAAATATACCAATTCTAATAAAAGGTTACTAAAATCTATATATTTGTGCATATTCTGATAAAGGGGATGTATACCTGAATCTATATTTTATACAAAAATGTATATATATGTACCACCTTTTTTGCGCTACCACTTCATATAAAGTCATTCTTATAGAACTTGATGCAAGTGATTCCGTATTACTTGCTTTTGATCTCTTTGCTATATTCATAACTTGTTGGTGCAAAACCCAAGGAGTATTACAAAAAAAAAAAAAGAAAGATTCTTCAATGGCTAAAAAGACATGATGAATGAAAAGTTTGATAACCACATTTTGATGAAAATTCACAAATCCATCATAGAACAAGGTCTAACAAGGTTCATTAGATATCAATAATAGTGAAAGGCAGAAGTGAAAAGATGAAATTTTTGTAAGAAATGCCTTGTAGTTGAATTAGCAAAAGTAGTCCATTGAATCATGAACCTATTTCAAAAAATTAAAAAGAAAGTAAAAGGAAAAAAAAAAAAAGCTATGAACCCTGCTCATCACATTAAAAAGCCAAAATTTATCTAAAATCAGTTGTAGTCATAATCTATTTATAATGTACACTATTAAAGTATAGATATAGGGTCCGATTGGAGTAATCCCATGTGTATTGTATGAATAAAAATGAGATGTGCCTTCAAAAAAGCAAAGCAAGAATGACACCCGAATAGATGATTAAGTAAAAGTGAGATAAGGAGGAGAAATAGATAATCTCAATATTTTAAATGCATAAGTAACAATTAAGGCATCCTTAGAAGATCTTAGGTATTCATCTTCTAACTTGAGCGAATAAGATAAATTCTTTACTTAAATCGCTTGTTTGATCTTAGAGAGTAAAGGTTTTGTGAAGCAATATTGTTTCTCAATTCTCTCTAAGTGTTATAGATGAAAAGAAATAATTGAGTATTTATAGACTCTTAAGTAGGACGATATCTATTAGATCATCTCAGTAATCAATGAATGTGATGGAGATTACATAATTAATAGTTTTCCTAAATAAGCTTGTTAAGGGGCCCAAGGCCAATAGTCTTTCTTATAAATGTATGAGTCTACCAAAGAAAGATTGGAGATGGATAAACCTGTTCAACTATCCTTATTTTGAGCTTACTAAGTTAATTCTCTTTGAATTATCTAAAAAATAGATTGGATTCCCTAGACTAGATTACCTAATCCAAGGAGTTAAGCTCAAATAATTAATACAATAAATTTCAACTCACTACAACATGTATCAAAATTAGATAAGGTATGCCAAGAAAAATTTGTAGATTAAAGTTAAAGAATGTCTAATAATCTTAAACGAACCAAAATAGAGAATCAAGTACCACTCCCTTCATATCTATAGCCAATTTGAATGGGGAAAGAAAAGAAGAAGGAACATTGATGTTTATATGAACAAAGTGCACAATTGTAGTCCACCACTTTGCAAGAATCTACATGGCTCTACATGCGAAGTGTATATAAATCTATAGCTTAGGAATTTGTTGACCTTAAACTCAAAGAAGCAAAGAACAATTAAAAATTACCACAATGCACAAGGATGTTCCTCAAACATATTTCCTAGCAAAACTAGCGACACTACACATTAATTATTGTGAATTACATCTAATCTAAAACTAAGTGTCAATGAATAAGCAATGGAATTGTTTCCTATCAACAAGAATTACAAATAAATCATTAAAGCTGGTTTTAAGTAACGTACATCTCTATTAGCCTTCCACAATGCACCTCCATTTTAGTTGTAATGTAAGTTAACAAGTTACCATTAGCTACACATTAAATTACTCACTAACTATGTAAAACCTTAGTTCTTATTGTGTCAATTATCAAATATTAATATCCTCAAAGAGAACGAGCGTAATCACCTAGGACCTTAGTAGGTTTCATAACCCACCATGTGTCTTTAATTTTCTAAGTTAGTATTTTGTCTATAAGTATCATATTTGTTATTATTTTGTGTTTTTAATGAAGCTTAATACATTCACATTGTTTATAATCTCCATTTAAAAGAGATAATGACTTTTGAATAGTTTATCATTTTGAAAGAAAAATTTACATATTTCATAGAGCATCATTAAACCTATAGATTCTACAAGGTATTGTAGAAAGGACATAAAATAAGTTATAGCTACAAACTTTTGGAACTTATACTTACAAGGCATAGTATAGTAAGATTGAATATCGAAATTGTACCTCTTAGATCTTAGATACTACTACACTATGTATGGACAATGTAACAACTTGACTAAAACTTTATTCACTAAGGTATTGTCTGCTTTGGTGTAGCATGCTACACGCTTTTATCCTTGGTGCAATTACTTTTTGGGTAATTACCCATTACTCTCTCTGAGCATGTTTAACCTATGAGTTTCGATGAGATCTAGATCGCTACACTAAAAGATACTTTCGGAATTAGAGTTGCTTTACCTTCCATTTAAGTGATATTACAATTTACCTTCTTATAACATTGACATCATTGTTAGTATCATTGCATAAATTTAGAGCCATACTAGAAAGAAGGGGGTACTCTAGATGTGTTCCTTTACAGGCTCAAGAGGTGCCTTTAAACTATGACACTTTGCCTTAAATAGCATTTAGCTCTCTCACTTCTAACTAGTGGACTATTTAGATATCACCTACACATATACTATATGATGGAATTAGAATTGATATATAAAGACCAAGTAGTGAATAACATATTAGCACTAGCTAGAAACATTTAGGCCAAAAGGTTAAAAAGGGGCCATTAATGTTTGCTAATTTAGTTATTAACTACTTTTGACTTGGAGATAAATGGTATCAGAGTTGATCTCTTACTAATAAGTAAACGTTTAGGGATGAACAAAGGTAAAAGCTGGTGGACTAATTTTGTACAGTTTAGAGAAAAAGTTTATAGGGTGGGGAATAGCACCACGATATCACTCCTAGCATACTTCCTAGATAACTTATTAGTTAACGGTGATAGGAATAAAGCAAATAATATAGCAAAATGGATAGAGAAATTGGACCAAATTGTAAGGTCTTACAGTGAGTATGTTTATAGGGGGAAGATTTTGATACTCAATGAAATGTATTCCAATATAGATTGTATGAGAGAATTAGAATTGGTTTATAAAGGTGAAGTACGAAATAACATGTTAATACTAGTCATAAAATTTTGAACCAAGTGATTGAAAGTGATTTATTAGTATTTGTTAACTTAGTTAGCTATTTTTAATATAATCAAGTGGGTTCTAAGGTTAGTACTGATATCTCATAATTTATCTTAGTTCTAAATTTTCCAAAGCTACACTTACAAATATGGGGATATGGTTTATCACCATATAGTTAACCTAAAACTACTTAAAACCTCTATTGTGAAGACTACGGCTTATATGCTAAAAGGTACCTAATAATTCTACAAAATGTGTAGCAACTATGAGCACAACTTATAAAATATCACTAGTAAACAAAACTAAACTTCAAAAGTATAAAGAAAATCTAACCTAGAAGGTTAAGTTGTAACTCATTAAACCAAACATTTAAAGCCTTATCATATCTCCAACTTTAGTTGGTATTTGGTTTATGTATATTATATTTAATTGTTACATTGTGTTTTCTATTGAAACTTAATTGGGTAAGCAGGTGATTATGCTGTATTCTATATCTTATAATACTTTACTTCATCAAGTATGTCTTAAGTGGGATTAAAGGTTATAGGGTATGTTGAAGGTACGATTCTCTTGAATTTACTCCCACATTATAGGGTACAATATGATGTCTCGATATAGTACATCTATATTGAAAACTTTGCTTTAAGATATATGGTGTATAAGTTCTAAGGTATTTTGCACCTATCCCTTAAAAATTATTAAATCATAATAATGAATGTAAAATAACGATACATTATTATCTCCTAAGTTTTATAGAAAAGATAACTAAATAAACATGTAAGCTAAATCTAAGCCCATTATTTCCTACTTTATGTATTCTACCACTGTTGTCTCATTTCTAAATTTCTATTTTTTGCTTCTCTTACATCATTTCTCCTTTGTTGTTCTTAGATTCTATTGATAGAGATTTGGTCTAAGGAAGAACCATGAAAATGGGTCAAATGGCCTATAAAACAAGTGGATTGAGTGGAATGGTTGGGAGGTTATCTAAAGTGGCCACTTTGATGCTTGAATTATTGTTTATGAGAGAGACACCAAAGTAAATCAAGTAAAGTGTGCATATGTAAAGTGATATCAATATTCCTTTAGGAAAGAGAGATAAGAGTATTTATAGGCATATAGTACAGGTCCAAGATTAGTAAGTAGCCTACAAATTCACATGTCTTATTTAAGGATTTAGGTCTTAAGATTGGTGAGATTTGATAGGCCCAAGGTATGATTTCTCTAGGTTATATGCCCATCTTATTGCATCTAAAGAATTGTAGGTGCCATACATTTTGAGCATTAATAATCCCTTTACATTTAATGCAATAGGAAGCTATACCACCTAAGCACGTACCTCTCCATCATGAGCCTCAACTCTTGCGGCTAATCACCTCTAGTGTTGATTGCGAAGTGCAAGGGATGAGTATCTTCGAGATATGGATGCCCCGGTTGCTAAGTATTGTTAGCTTAGCCTGCTACTTATATAGCTTACTATACATCTTAGGCAGTTTAGTCTATGCTTGTTGGGTAGTTGGGCCTAAAAAATTTTGGACCTTAAGGCTCATGCTTGAAATTCAATATCAACATTCCTAGTAGTGACCTTAGTTTTACTTATTGATTTTCTATCAAATGTTATAATTGCAAACTTATGATAATAGATCTACTACTTTTAATCAAAGGTGAGGGATTGGGGTACTAGTGCCATAAATGTCTCAGGTTACTTACTATTACTAGCTCAACCTACAACATAGACAACTTAGTATGCATCCTAAGCAGCTTGATCTATGTATTATGTAGTTAGACCTTAATCGTATTGGGCCCTAAGACCTAGGCTTGAAATTTACCATCAACAATCATGTTACTAAAACCTTACTTTTACTAATTTACTTTCTATTAATTGTTCTACTTTCAAACTTGCTGTAATCAATTTGGTGCCATTCCCATGGACTTGCTATTTTATCACTTTTGTTCTATAATATTGCTTTTCTCTATAATGTTATATGAGATAAATTTTATAATGTCACTTTTTGAAACTTGTGAAAAATGTGCCTTCGTGTGATTTGAATGAATAAGATGTTATTAAAATGTCAATCGGTTTAGGTTGTCCAACATTTACCTCAACAATTTAAATGTTATGTAAATGTAATTGAAAAGGATTGCAAGTTTTATAATATATAGGTCTTAAAGTGTTTCTACAATGCTTCAGGGTGGATTCTAATATCAAAATTTGGGAACTAATCTATAAGATATGGTACAGGTAGGGTTTTGTAACTATTTTCCTTATATTGCTCTCCCCATTTAATGTGTTTACATTTACCATAATTTATTCTTAAAAGCGAAATTGACTTTTAATTCAAATATCATAATTTTAGGTATGATTAACTCTAGTGATTTTGAATAACAAGAAAGTAATTAAAAGAAAAAAATGGTTTTATAGGTTTATGAGTAGGTTTGAGTGCCAAATTTTCAACTTACTCTTATGACTTATGGTTTCTACCTCACTTATCCTAAACCTACTTACTTATAGTGTATAGGTTAAGGGTTCATGCTATACTCATTTTGGATCAGCTTATCCCTATAATTCAATATAAATATACACAAAAAAATAAAAATAAAAATAAAATAGTACTTTGATGCAAACACATCGGTCTTTTTCTTATGTATTTAATGTCTTACTGATTATGACACTTCGAAGAGATGGCGTTACAACAGTCCCGTTGTGTTAACTATTCTAAAATAGAAACTAGCCTTATAGTTGTAATTATAGACCTAGTCTACATAAAATATACTTGATTCAACCACTTTGAAGCATCCACTTCAGTACTTATCTAATATAAACATATGGTGTAATCTTTCAAAAATAACTGTTAAATATGAACTTATAGTTAAATCTTTGAAAAAGAATTGAGTTTTATATGCATTGAGGGGTAAAAAACTTTAAAACTGATAAGAAATTTCAAAATTTTATTTGTCTAAAAGATAACATATCCAAAAGTGAATTTGGTAAAAGTTCACAAGTTTACAAAACTTAGCATATACATCAATAGTTGAAAATAAAGGGCTACTTAAGGAGATCCTAGTAGTTTTCATAAAAGTTAGTAAAATTAACAAACAAAATAAGAGTTCAGTTAATTCTTCTTGATCATCACTCCTTGATCCTATTATCTAATCTTTTGGTATTAGGCGATGAATTTGTAAATTTACTTTGAATTGGCTAAACAAACTATAAGAGAATTTGCGAGATAAGTGGAACGGAGATAAAAGTATACATTTATCACATAATAGCTAAGGTTTTCAAGTTAGTTAGATGTAATGTATATACAAGTAAATACCATCGCATGATGCTATTTGATTTATCATGAGATAGAGAAATTGCGCTTACTCTAATAAGGGTTGAAGAGTTTGTTATCTTACATATGAATTGAAACCAAACTTGACTGTATGCAATGGAGAACACCTTTCACCTAAAACTACCTTCGAACTATAGTTCTCAATCTTATCGTAACCTTATTGCAACCTCCTCTCTTGCTACTTAAATTGACTAAGGGTATGAAAAGGACCATTTAAGATATTCTTATCAAAGGGTTTGTGTTTGGCTAAAATCTTAGTTATTCTCCTAATAGGTTGCAATGCTTACTGATAACTCTGATTTTGAACATATTTCATATGGTGATTTTATAGTATTTACCTTACATTTTTGGTTTTCTTTAAAGAAATTGATACTTAATTGAGTAAAATGTTGATTTCAGGGTTTTAACGCGTTATAGGCTCGAAAACGAAGAAAAGGAATCAAGTTTCGCTCAATTCCGAGTTCAAACGAAGAAGTTATGAAGTTTTGAAGTTGTGCAGAAAATTTGCCTAAGTGCAGAAAGTTACACGACCTGGGGACACGGCCGTGTCTCAGGCCGTGTCTAGTGACGAAAACAGAATCCTTTTGATACACTATAAAAGGACATATTAGGGTTTCAAAAGACAAGAGAGACATTACAAAAACGGAAAGACACAAGAGACAAGAAGAGACTTAAGGAGAACATCAATCAAGAAAGAGGCGAGAACAACATCGATTTCAAGATTAGAGAGATTGTTCATCAAATCAAGAGGGGTTTTCCATGCTTTATTTTATGTTTTTGATGGAACTCGTTTTTAGATTCGTTATGATAGCTTAGAATTCGAGTATTTAGGATTATGGAACCTAGGGTTTTATGTAACCCTTGGATTGAATTATAATTTCAATAAAGTTTCTATCTTTTCTTGATTCAATTATGTTGTTTAATTGTGGATTGATAATTTTAGAGTGTCAATATATGATATTATGCATGTCGATTGAGAAATTGCTTGTGTAATTAGATCTAGGCATAATTGAAGAGAATTACATGTATACGTAGAGATCAGATACATGTTTCTTCCGGAAAGTTGATTGTTTGTGTGGGAATTCATTATACATTAATACAATTCTAAATTATATTACTAAGTGAAGAGATTCCGGTAAATAATTTAGGATTGGGGTTAATATGCTTGAGAAAGGTATTAGCTTTAATTGTGAATCCATCCAGTCAAGAATTATAGAAACTGAATTGAATATATTTTAAAAAGGTTATATGTTAAACACTAGAGGAAATAATTCCTAAATACATTATTGCATACTTGAAGTCGTTCGTAGTTTATTGCTTCCTAATTTGCGTAATTAAGTCTCATAAGTAGTTTAGTTGTTAATTTTAGTATTTTTAATTCATTCAACTCATCACAATTTTCTGATTAGATAATAAAGCTAAGGTTAATATTAGTACTCAAAATCTCTGAGGGATTGACTCGGACTCATATCCGCTATATTAAAATTGATAGGTGCGCTTGCCTCATATCACTTACCAAGTTAAAATTCAGGTCGAGTTGAAGTTAGCTTGCTTTTAAGGTGATCAACCAGTTTTAGAAGGTTTAATCCAAGTAGTAATCACAAAACAAACAATACATAGAGAACAGCTCTTATAGCAATAAAAAAATATTCTTGTACAAGCATTGCACACATATAGTCAATTAATCTATAGCCACAAATAATATGTACTAAAGCCTTTAAGTATTATGAAATAAGATTGTGAAATATGGTAAAGCATTGATCTCATTTACCTGGACACATGACACTCGTCAATCTTGCATCTTGGCTTCACTTACTTTGATTTAGCCCTAAATATTCAAAATAATTACTTTAATTTTACTAAATATAAAGTAGATGAGTTCATTTTAATAACTTAAGTGTGGTTGTGACTTAATTTTAGCAAGTGTAGTAAGTTTTGTATTAAGTATTAGCTTACTATTAAAGTCTCTGAGTAAGGTTTTGGAAGTTTGTATAATATCAAGTTTTGATCCAAGAACCTTTTGACGAAATCTTTGGTATAAGTTTATTTACACTAATAACTCTTTAATCGAACCTCTACTGTTATTTTGGCCAACCTTCTTGCACCAACCAATTTTTTGAATAAGTTTGTTAAGTTATTTCGATTAGGCTTTCTTTACCAACTAACCCTCTGAATAAGTCAATAATGCTATTATAGTGGAGCTTCTTTCACTAACCAACCATCTGGATAAGTTTTTGACATTATTTCAGCTAGGCTTTTCTCACCAAATGACGAACCTCTAACTTTAAGATTAAATTCTCCTTTATCAAATCAACCCTCTAATCTAAGAAACCTTATGATGAATCGTCTAAGAAACTTTAAACTTGCACATTTACACCAAATTCTTTACTTAAGCACTTCCATTTTAGTTCTAAACCCAAGGTAATATCCTAATTCCATCCTTCGTCAAATTTGATAACAGATCAACACCTTATTTCCACTACTCCCAATATCCTCTAGTGTAACCTCTTCAAGTTCAACCCACCAATTTTAATATATCCTTCACTCTGATTGATATCACCTCAACTCCACATGACCAAGCTTAGCAAGATACATTATAAATCAGTTCTAGGGTCAAACCAATTTCTTCAAAAATATTTAAACTAAACTTAAAAATAATTCTTTTTTATGATTAAAATGACTCCAAAATTCATGAAAATTATAAAATATTTTTGGATGAAATCTCTTCATGGATTTTCTTAAGGATAGTATATATCTACTTAAAATTTTTACAAAGTGATATTTTTATCTAATTGTACATGAAAAATTATCTTAGAATAAAATTTTCTATAATTTTCAAATTTAATTTAGTATTCTTATAAAATTGAGAAAATTCGGGTGAAAATTTGAACTTGGCCATTCAACCATGCCTATCTACCATTACCTTGTTAACACAACTAGGTATTGCCTCTACTGTTACTTTATGGTGGTGGTTTGTGCCGAGGTCACTCTTATATCTGTGCTCTACGATTTTTCTTAGTTTGCTCTCTTCTCTTCTCTTCTAATTTTCCCCAAAACTTTTCCTTCAAACTTCTACCTCATCTACATATTTTCTCACAACCTTAAGGATGTAAGGGGCTTGTGGAGAACATCAAGTGATTTTCCTTACGCTTATATGAATAAAATGGCCAAATTTTCTCTCTCTTAAGGCTTTTATACTCCATAAATTAACTTGTTTAGGTGTCCTAAGGTAAGCATATTTAATCAACATTTGTCTATATACATGCCACAACCTAGACCCCTTATTCTTTCAAACTTTTATTATCATTTTTTTTTTATAATTTTTACTATTTCCTAATTATTTTCAGTTAATTTTATGTAATTTCGGGTATTTTAGGTAATTACAAGCATACATTATATAAATTATTATAATCAAAGTACATATACTCTTACATATTATTTTATATCTTTCTAAAATTTTATAGTTCAAATAATTTATCTCTAAACTTTAATTAATTTCCAATATCGACCTCGAGCTTTTCTGATACATATAATATACTAGTTATTATATTTTTATATTTCGAATCCACGAAGTGTTCTTAACAAACTCTTATGACATAACTGTGAAATATCATTCTAATCGGACCATCTTTGTATACACTCTAAATTTCTCACTCGAAATGACTGCATAAAAAAATGGGTCTCACAGTGATAATATCAAAATCATCATCTAAACTTTATTTGTTTTTTAATTTTTTAATAGTACTAATAATATCTGAAATTGCTAAATGGTACACCCATTTAAAAGTTTTATTTATCAATTTACCTCCCCCATCATATTCCTTACTCTTCTGACTAGTGGACGTTTGCCACAATTTCTCCCCAAATGACAACATTTTTCTCCCAATATGGTATGAACTTCATTCCATGCAATATGAACATTATATCAAAAACAGTCCATCCAGCTTCATTCAAACGACTATGATAATTCCTTTCAAATTTGCCCATATAAGAAAGGAATCGAAGTTCATCAACCTTTCCCTTAATCTGGGTCATTATGGATTTGTTCACGGGAGGAACTTCGTCTGTAGCTTTTGCAACCTTTTCCAGATGACGCCAATAAGTTTCTCTATACAATTAAAGCTTGTCTCTCAGTGGTCCATGTATAATAATACATTAATAATTAGCCTACCGTTTCAATCTGGTTGGATTTTTCGCCAAAAAAAAAAAAAAAGAAAAAATCTGGTTGGATCTATATAAGGTTACATTCATTATTAAGAATTTTCGATAAAGATTTCTCACTTTATTAACAACATACTTAAAAAAATATTAGAAAACTTTTTTTTAGGATGACAGGCTTAATTAAACAAGCTAAATAACATATAAAGAAATTATTAGAATTCAATATAACTAAGGGTGAGTAAATATAGGATAAGTAAGGTATAAGGTCTTACTTGTCCCATACCTGACCAGTAAATACCAATGCTTAGACTTTTGTATCCAAAACCTCTGGTATAATATGTTAGAACCATCATTCAAGGTATAATATGTTTTTTCTAATCCTTTTTCAAAACATTATATTGGACGCATAATAAATATTAGACTTATAACTTTATTACCATTGGACCAATTAATAATAATTCGAAAGAAATGAGATCTTATAGCGTAATAAATGATTAATCCATAATCCATATGTATAAGAAGTTAAAGCATTGAACTATTTATAAGTCATTACTATACTAAACTATACTAAGGCTAGTAAATAAGGAAGAAAGAGGAGAAAAAAATGAGAAGAGAGAGGGTTTTACCCCAAAAGGAAAGGAAAAAAGAAAAAGAGAAAGAAAAAGAACAGGGAGAGACTATAGAGTAGATATAAGTTGTGTGTAGTTTTGGAATTTTATTATAAGTTGGGCTTTTATTGTTATTTTCTTTAAGATAAAAAAACAATAATGTTAATTTTTTATTCATTAATACCATTCAATTATTAGCATAGAGCAAATACAGGATATTTTAGTATATATACCTTCTATACTTTGAAGTATGGTACATATATTCTATATACTTTAAAGTATAGGTTTTTAGGTAGGTAATGAGTATCTTGGCTTTATATCATATCTTACTCGATAGGAGTAGGCTCTAAAAAATTATTATACAGAATTTTTTGTATAATTCTTATTATTTACTTAGAACCTACTTGATAAAGTAGGGTTTGGATATGTTTTTTATACAATATGGTCACCTACTCACTTTTATTATAAAAATATATATAAATGATATACTTAAATATATATGTATATATTTATGTATGTATATATAGAATTCTAGGTTAAACATAAAGGACTTCTAATACACTTGCAAGGAAAATGAATCAAGCGAGAATTTTCTTCTTCTAGTTGTCCCTACCGGACTGGATCATTTACAATTGATAATTAATTGGAAATTAAAGTCTATAGAGTTATAGATTAGCACAAAAGGAACAATCACGAAAGTTTTCTGCACGTTTTATATGCTTCTACGAGTATGGAATATGCTTGTTTAACTACATCCCAACTTTTTCATTTTCATTAGGACTATAATAATTAAGAAACCTTAAAACTTAGTATGGAATAAATATGACAATATATATTATATATATACAATTTTTGGACCACACGAGTACAGTTAGCTCAAATTAAATAAAATTTGTAACCTTAAACTAATATATGTATGTATGTATGTATGTGTATATAGAATTCTAGGTTAAACATAAAGGACTTCTAATACACTTGCAAGGAAAATGATTCAAAGGGAGAATTTTCTTCTTCTAGTAGTCACTACTGGACTGGATCATTTACAATTGATAATTAATTGGAAATTAAAGTTTAAAGAGTTATAGATTAGCACAAAAGGAACAATCACGAAAGTTTTCTGCTCGTTTTATATGCTTCTACGAGCAGGGAATATGCTTGTTTAACTACATGTCAACTTTTTCATTTTCATTACAACAATAACAATTAAGAAACCTTACGACTTAGTATGGAATAAATATGAATATATATATATATATATATTATATATATAGCCAATTTTAGGACCACACGAGTACGGGTAACTCAAATTAAATAAAATTTGTAACCTTAAACTAATATATGGCTTGTTGTCCTTTCCTAATAATAATATCATGGTAATCTTATCCAGTAGAATAGGAAAACGTTTGTAATGGACAAAACTCCAACTTAGTGAATAGGAAAGGAAAAGACAAAGTCTATTATGATATTACCGTCGTCCCTTGTCCTTCGTCCGCCAACGTCGCATTTGGTGATCAGGATAATCAACTCAACATAACTCGAATACGATTCTCATTCTCGGCATATAATGTGCATTACACAATTGTTTATTCATCTGGAAAATCATCGGATGGTATATTTCTCTCCAGCTCCCATATTTATTAATTTTGCTGCCGACCAATACTAAGTAAGCCTGATTCCATTTCTTTTCGGATTTCTTATTGAAAAACAATACTAAGGGACACCTCTTGCGATTTTTATACTCAAGCGAGATCTATATTTTAGGAGATGTCCTTGAAAAGGATCTCCCTTAAACTGTTGTTATTATTATTATTATATATTTACATTTTTGCAATTGCTTTAGACTCTCATATTTAGATGTGCCTTCCACCATACGGGTAAAACAACATATAAAGAACTTAGTAGCCTTTTCTCTTTTTTCCTCTTTTGCCAAATAATGGAGAGGCCTTTTCAAAATGATATTTGTATTTTGTGTGTGTATATATGGCATTATAAGCACAAAATCACAAAGTATGCTTTGAGTATAGATTTTTTGGAACTTACTCATACATGGTATGGTAGGATATGGTTATGAAGAGGTCTTTTACCCTCTATATATATAAACTATTGAATATACTATTGATAAATGATTAATAAATGAGAATTATATATTTCTTTGGCCAATAAATGTTTTAGTGAAATTAAAAAAAAAAGCCTAAACTGAAAGTTAATAATCCTAAATGGCTAATTCTAATTCCACCTCTCTCATATTATGTTTTCCATTCTTTACCATATTCATCCTCATTCTCTTCTTCACTTTATATTTTCCATTCTTTCCCTTTATCCTTTCCCATTTTTAAATTAGTGAAATTATATAAACTTGAAATACTGATGATATAGGAAGATTTACTTGTTTTAATTTCACAAATTTTGTTGGAAGTTCCATAGGCTTTGCATATGAGGAACTCGTAACTTCATTTTTAGATTGCTTTTTTAATATCATATATACTTGATATTTATAGAAATAAGGATAAAGTTTATTGGTTCCATAAAATAATCTTTATAAAGTATAGATTTAGGGGTGGTTCCAAGTTATTACCCAATAGATTTTGGTTGTAAAATTTAAAAAATTATAGCTTAAAAAGTAGAGCACAAGTATAGTCTTATATCCTATCCATCTTGGACTTATTCACCCTTAATTTTAATACCATAAGTTCAACATCTTGTTGGTTGATGGGTCAAGGTATTTAGCGTCGTTGATTCTAACTTTTTGTTTTTCCATGTTAAGCAACATTTTCTCCATAATGATTTATGTTTATGCTCTTTGTTGTCATTAAACAATATGAAGGATAGTCCTATCCAGTTCAGGATATTATGGGTCCATAAGGGATGGATAAAAAAACGACGAAACCAAACAAATTTGGAAGTGAAACAAAATCAAGCTGAAAATACGGTAGTGTGAAATCTAGTTTAGAAAATTTCTAAATCGATCTGAATTGAAAATTCATAATTGATTTAAAAATATAAATTGAATCAAATCGTTTTATAAAAACACAGTAATATTTTATTTATAACTAAAATGATTCTTTTGAAGTAATATAGCACTTATAATAATTTTTACTTTACATTTGTTGCAATGTAAATGTATTTGGGTTCTGTTACCACAATTTATAAATTACATATATATAGATTAGCTCAAAATTTATGCTATATACAAGTTTTAAGGATAAAATGAGTTGTTGGTAAATATTTGAAATTCCACAATTATATGAATATTGATTTCATCAAATTTTTATATGATATTAATATTTATTATTATCAAAAGAACATAATAGTTTTTACATGACATTACATATAATGCAAATATACTTTACTAAATTATTATACAATATAGTTTCATCCGTAAATCAAAATAAATTAAACTGAAATTTTATGATTTTGAAAAATTCCTTATTCAGACCAAACAATTTGGTTCAAGATTATGAAAAAAGGATTGTATTTTTAAAGTTTCATTTGTTTGTAAAAGAAGTTGGCCAAAATCGAAGTGTCGCCTATCCCTACACAGTCCACTATTACCAATTTGTCTGTCATTCATACATGGAATTTTATTTGATGGAAATATATCTTTATTAAATTTTTCGAAGACACGAATAATTTCTAAAATTATGCGTCTGGATATTGAATTTGATCTTTCGTTTGATATATGGAAAGCATGGCATTACTTAATGGGATCATTCATAGACTTGAGGTATTTGTCCGGATCTATTTAGACAATACATATAGCCAATGTTAGGACGGCAAGAATTGGAATGGCCAAAATTAAATAATATCTGTAATCCTAAATCCATGTCTATTTTCCTCCTCCCTTGATGATAATGTCACGTTAAATATCTTATCCTGTAAAATATAATGACGGACAAAACATAAGTGTCTTGTGATATTAAATATAATGACGGACAAAACTCCTACGTAGTTGAAAGGGAAGATAAAAGCTAAAGTGTCTTATGATATAACCGTCGTCCTCACCCGTGATATTGGCTTTTCGTGATCAGGATAGCCATCACAGAATTGTTTATTCACCAGGAGGAAACCATTGGACGACGTATTACTCTCTTGCGCTATTATATTCTAATTAATTTTGTTATTTGTTAGGTTATAAACGAGTTGAGTTGAAACATACAATGTTAAGTTTGAACTTGACTCTAATGAAAAAACTCAAAACTTAGACTCAATACAATTTCAATCGAGCTTTAATTTATAAAGCTTGTACTCAATTTGAAATAAAACTCAATAAGTTTGAGCTTAACTGAATTAAACTAGTTTAAACTCAATACTCTTAAAAGATGTCATTATAATAATAATATTTTACTTGACTTAAACTCAACTAATATTTGATTAGGCTTGCGAGCTTATTTAGCGGAGCATCGCAAGGTTCGAGCTTGATTCAACTGTGGCCGAGTTGAATTTTAGTCATCAAGTTTGACTTGTCTCACTTGTACTCCTACTTTTCACTATGAGATCTAGTCCCATCTTTATTTGGAATTCATATAAAAACCAAATATTAAGGAGTACACTTTAAGGTTTCTAATGCCATAAAAGGAGGAGATCCATATTTTAAGATAAGTTTTGTTGATATCCAGTTCTTACTTGAGCCGAGGCCCAACATGCAAAGAAGGCTACTAAGAAATGTGTTGGTGAACAATGAGCTTATCCTCTTTATTGTGACCTACTTAGAGCTATGTAATGTCTCATTTGAGCAGGTTGGCTTGATCAATGAGCCCCTATGCATCGACTATCTACTACGGCAAGCTTGTCCCCTATATTGCAACCTGCTTGATAAGCCGCACAATGTCTTACTTAGGCAGATCAACTCAACCGAAGAGCTCGCAATTGTTGACAACCTAGCATCAACTTAGGTCTCAGCTTACTCTCGATTGAGCACTTATAATCCCTTCCTCGATGTCTTACCTTAACCTTTGTCTTTCGCGCTTGGTCTCCACTACAATCCATTAATGAACTTTTGACATCCGTGGTATGCTTAGCATATTCGATAGCCCTTGTATGTGTCAAACCTTTGAGTCATAGATTCAGTTACCAGGCTCATCATGGTCAACCGCCTCTAGAGTTGCCTAATCTCCACCATGGAGCATGCTATCTACCGACAGCCAGTACGAGTGAACCCCAAACTACCATGTATCTAAGTAATCCCCATAAAAAGCACCAGGCACCATGAGGTAAGGGGGATAGATACCTCTCTCTCACCTTCTCTCCAATTTCACAGCTCTTTCTACTGTTTTATGCCAATTTTCACCTAATACTTAGACAAGCAGTGCCCTTTGGGCTCTTAGTGCTCACCTTCCCTTTCCCTTGGTTCTTCTCGTTGACTTGAGCATTGGAGAGCCTCTATGGTCACACCCACAAGGGGTTTTTCTATAGGAATTAAGGAGTAAAGAGCGAGATTTAGGCTCAATCCATCCAAGCTCTACTCGAGCCTACCTATTCCTCGTTGATTCAACTACAATTAACATTTTGTCTCTGTACGTTTCATAAACAGGGGATGCTAACATGTCCCAGCAAGGTGAAGGCAACCAAACACTTCCACCACCTTAAAATAAGGATGTCGAAGTTCAGCAACTTAGGTTACTTGTTCTATAAATGTTCGAAGAGAATTGAAAATATCAAGAGTCCACTGTCACTCCGCATAAAGATGTCACATTACTCAAAAACGTATCCTAAAAACATCTAAATGAGGATGCGATTATCAACTCCTCTTCATAACTAAGCAAAAATGATGGCCTGTGCACTACACGCTTAATGTGTTCACATGACCATATTTAGTGCAATTAACAAACCCATGAAGATCTACGTAAACAAATGAATTACAAACATAACAAAATGCAAGGGCAAGATGAGCTCATGGTGACAAGTAGACCAATCGATGACCTATCACCAAAACAATTGCCAAAGGATTACAAAGACATGAATGTAGAGGAATTGATCGAACATATCTGCCATACCTTCAACATATATGACCAAAAGAAAGTTAAATCATTTGTACGGGCATTGCACTCTACACCAACGAAAAGCCCATTCATCCCCTCAATCCTTAAGGAAACACTGCTCGCAGGCATAAGGCTACTACACTTGAACGCTTAAGATGGGACCACTAACCTAAATGATCACCTTGTTTACTTCTAATTAATGATGAGCCTTTATAACTTCTTAGATGCCATCATGTGTAAAGCCTTCCTGAGTATGCTAACAAAAGTTGCTTTACTCTGGTTTAATACTGATACAAGGTAAGCGTACCTGTCAGTTTATAATATAGTAGATATAAGTCCAAGTTGATCCTTTAGAGACCTCTAGTACTAATAGTAACCTTAGCTTTATTATCTAACCAGAATATTATGATGGGTTAAATAAATTAAAAATACTAAAATTAACAAACTAATCTTATTATGAGCATTGACTAAACAATTTAGAAAGCGATAAAATTAAGAACGATTTCAAGAAGGCAAATAACGTATTTAAGAATTGTTTCCCCTGGTGTTTAACGGGTGACTACTTAAAATATATCCAATTCCATCGTTATCATTTTTTACTAGAGGGATTCACAATTGAAATTAACACCTTTCTCAAACATATTAACCTTAACCTTAAATTATTTACCGAAATTTCTTTACTTACTAATATAATTTAGAATTGTATTAATGTACAATGAATTTCCACAAAAAGATAACAAATTTTCAAAAGAATCATATATCTTATCTTTAAGTATACATGTAATTCTCTTCAATTATGTCAAGATCTCATTACTCATGTGATTTTTCAGTAATCATGCATAATATCATAAATTAATACTCTAGAAATATCAATTAACAATAAAAACACATAATTGAATAAAAAAAGATAAAAACTTTATTGAAAATTATTAATAAATCCAATAGTCACATAAAACCCTAGGTTTTATAATCTTAAATATAAGAATCTTAAGCTATCATGATGAAACATGAAAACATGAAGTAAAACATGAAAAACCCTTTCTGTTAATGAGAAATCTCTTCAATCTTGAAGTTGGTTGATACTTCATCTTTTTTCTCCGTCTTTTCTTTAAGTGTCTTCTCCTTTTAATGTCCAAAGTTACGTCTAAAACCCTCATAAGTCCTTATATAAAATATTAGGAAGTTTTTTTTTTTTTTTTGTCACTAAATACAAATTGGGACACAATTGTGTTCTCAGGTTGTATAACTCACTGACCTTGGGCGCAAATATCATCGTAGGCGGGATACAACCTAGGGACATGGTTGTGTCCTTTAGTTATGTAACTTTTTGACAAAAAATTACCACTTTTTCCTATTGTGTGAATACGACCTAAGGAAACGGTTGTGTCCTAAGCTATATAACTTCAAAACATCATAACTCATTCATTTTAACTCTAAATTAAGTGAAAATTGATTTTTTTTCTTGATTTTTAATCTAAGAATGTGTTTAAACCTTAAAATAAAAAATTTACTCAATTAGTATCAGTTTCTTTAAAAACAACAAAAAATTTAAGGGAAATGCTATAAAATCACAATGGAAAGTGTACTTAACATAAGAGTTATCAAATACCTTACTCGACGCCTTTATCACTCAATTCAATGACTTAGGAGGCAGATTCTAGCAACATTTACTAAGCTCTTAAGTCCCAAGGAAAGACTTTTCCATGCTCTATAATGTTAAACAACGTCTCAACGAAACTCTGCAAGCATACCTCGAGCATTTCAACCAAACAAAGCTACAAGTATCCAAGTTCAATACTAGAACAACCCTACAAACACTTCTTATGAGTATAAACCCCAACGGATGGCTATTTAATGCGGTTTCATTCAATAAACCTGACTCCTTTGACAAGTTCATGAAAATGGCTGAGAAATACATAGCTTAAGAGGATGCCATCAGAGCTTGTTTTAAATTGGACACAACACTTGCATGTCAGCCAAGGGCCACTTAGGGCCCCATGACCCTAGATTACAACCTGTAGCATGTGAAAGATGAGATAAGCAAAGACAGAAATTCTAAGTATACACCTCATACATGCCCTTCAACAGACCGTTCGGCGAAATCATGTATGAGGTTCGAGAACAGCTCCTACGATCTCCTAGTGTTTGCAAAACCCCAAAAGCAATGAACTTAAGAAAGTATTGCGATTACCACAGGATATATGGACATGACATTAATGGGTACTACCACCTTAAGAATGCAATTAAAGGCCTTGTTCACAAAGGCCACATTGACCACCTTATCGCAAATGAGAAAAATCAAAGCCAGTAGTTGGCCCAGCATTACCGTATGGAACAACAACAGCAACACCACAATGAATAGACTAATGCCTCGATAGACAAACAGAAACGATGGAGATGCTGAGGTTAAATCAATACCATTTTTGAAGGGCCTAGCTACTTCTCAAACACCATAACCATGCTAGCCCAACATGAGGCATACCTCATAAGAACTAAGAGGCTAAAGATTGAAACAGCTATCACTTTCATTAAAGTAGACAAACAAGGAGTTGATTTACCCTACAGCGAAATGCCTTCATCATAAATGTTAAAATCGGATACTTTAAGGTCCTTAAAACGTACATTGATAGCAGAAGTTCAATGGACATACTTTTTTAGAATGTCTACTAGCAAAAGAAAGAGCAGCTTGAAAAACCCCTATAGCCATAGAAGTACGGCTTCACGGGACCAAAGGAGGCAAACTAGTGTTAGCAAAGGGAATCATCACCCTACCTGTTCGATTAGGCGACAACAAGCACATTACCAAACAATCGATAAATTTCGTTGTCATCAATCTTTAGTTACCATAAAATGCCATCCTTGGCCGACTAAGCATTATGAAATTTGATATGCTTATCAGCCAACAATGCCTCAAAGTAAAGTTCATGACACTTGCTGGCATAGACGAGGCCAGAGGTGACCAAACTTTGTCTAGGTTGCTTTACCTCAAAGCCCAATATAGAATTAACATCATGAACATCAAATTAATAACCCCCTCGACCTCGGTAGTACAAGAAGAGCTTGTAGAAAAAACTGAGGAAGTCAAGCTATCTGATGCTCCAAGAATTACAACCAAAATAGGGACAAAATTGCTAAACAATGACAAAGCCGAACTCATTGACTTCCTTAGGCAAAACACAAATATATTTGTGTTTACCCCAGAAGACGTACGAGGCATCATCAAGATATCGAAGGCTACTCATCACTTAAATGTCAATCTTATTGTCCAAGTTGCCAAGCAGAAGAAACAACACTTCGCCCCGGAGCACTAAGTAGCAATTGAGGAGAAAGTGCAAAAGCTACTTCAACCAAGCTTGATTAGGCAAGAAAAGTACCCTACTTAGCTTGCAACACAGTACTCATAAAGAAGGCAAATGGAAAATAGCAAATGTACATCAACTACATGGATCCTAATAAGGCGTACCCTAAGGACTGTTTCCCCTTACTGCGCATAAACCAGCTTATCAACTTAACATCTAACCACACGTTTCTTAGTTTCGTAGACACTTCTTCCTAAGGATACGACCGGATTCGGATGACTCCTAAAGATGAAGTTCACACATTCTTCGTCACAAATTTTGAGACCCATTACTATAAGGTAATACCTACCCTTTGGTCTTAAAAACGCTAGAGCTACATACTAAATAAGGTCACCCATATCTTCAATCCAAAAATCGGTAGAAACATTGAGGTATACGTAAATGATACAACTGCCAAAAGAAAAACTAGAAAAGGTCACATTGACAACCTTTGCGAAACATGTCAAACCCTACACTAGTTCCAAATGAAGCTTAATCCCTAGAAATGCATCTTTAGGGTCACATCAGGGAAATTTCTTAGTTTCATGGTAATAGAGTGAGGATAAGAAGCCAACCTAGACAAGATTAAAGCAGTTCTAACCATGAAAGCCTCAACCAAAATTAAGAAGATGCAGTGATTAATAGGAAGGATCAATACCTTAAAGCAACAACCAAATATCAACAAGCATTCAATGAACTATAGAACTTTTTGGAGACCTCACCCATATCCTCAGAGAAGAGTTATACCTGTACCTCGTAGTCAACGATAGAACACTGTCCTTGGTGCTTGTCCAAGTAGACAGTTAAGAACACCAGCCATTCTATTATGTTAGTCACATCCTACAAAGGCTAGAGCTTAGGTACATGAAAGTTGAAAAGCTTGTGCTTGCAATGGTCATCGCATCTTGAAAGCTTAGACCTTACTTCTAGTTACACCCAATCATCATATTGATAGATATATTACTCAGAGCTACCTTACAAAAGCTCGATACCTTAGGTAGAATGATGAAATACTCCCTTGAGCTTAGTACCTATGGAGTCTAGTATCGCTTGAGGTAGGCAATCAATGCACAAGTCCTCGTTTAATTTATAGCTAAATTAACCGGAGTGGACGAGTCTCAATTCAAACTCACCATACCTATCTAAACCCTCCATGTTGATGGCTCCTCCACTAAAGGGGCGAATAAGGCTGGTATTATGCTACAAGGCCCATACGAAGCAAAGATTCTCTATACTCTGAAATTTGGTTTACTAGCAAGTAACAACAAAGCCAAGTATGAAGCACTCATTGTTGGCTTAAGGACATCAAAACGGAGAAGCTCAACATACACTTGGACTCCATGTTGGTAGTATAAAAAGTTAAGGGTAAGTATGAAACTAAAGGGGAAACAATGATTAAGTACCTACACATAGTACAAGGTCTATAGGCGGAATTTACGTCATATGAAGTCAATAAGATCCCTTAAGCAGAAATGCAGAGGTAGTTAGATTATGTAGGATAACCTCGTCCATCATCCCTACATTACATGGCAACGATAAGCATTCTTAATATAGTACCTCATAAAGCGAAGCACAAAAGTACAACAATAAAGAAAGACGTCAAGTCCCTAGTTTAAAAGTGCCATTTGTGTCAAAAACATGAGCTAATTACTCATGCCCCCAGTTCAAAATTATACCCTTTAACAAGCCCCTAACCTTTTAAGTAGTGGGGATTAGACATCTTGACACTTGCCTAAAGGCATTGTTAGGCCAACAATTCATCCTATTATTAGTGGATTACTTCACTAAATAGGTGGAGGCATCGATCGTAGCTACCATCACAGCTTAAGCCACCAAAGGATTCATATTCATCTACATATTATCTTATTTTGGGGTGCCATACAGGTTGATTACTGATAATGGGAGGCAATTCAACAATGATCGATTCAGAAGATTTTGTGAGAAGCATGTGATTAGACTATACTGCAACTTGGTTGCTTACCCTTAGACCAATGGCTAAGTTGAAGCTATCAACAACATAATCCTCAATAGCCTAAAGAAAAGGACGGAGTGAGTAAGGGGAGGGTGGGTTGATAAGCTTCTAGACATCCTTTGGGGATATAGTATGACATACTGGACCTTAACTAAAGAAACCCCATTTTGCCTTGTATTTGGAGTAAAAGCCATTCCCCCCAATCAAGCTATAGTTACCCACCAGTAGGATCTAACGCTTCAATATGAATAACAATTACATGGTTTGCTAGGTTAGCCTCAACACCATCGAGGAAGTGTGCGACATCATACAAGCCTACATAGTAGCCTATCAGCAATGGTGTCATGCCTCAAAGCGACGGAGTCGTAATAATCTTGCCATGCAAACCATTATAAGATTAGTTGACTATATAGCTACCATCTTAGACTTGATTCATAAAAGGCATCCACGATTAACCCGCTTTAAAGTAAACAACTCATAAATTAAATAAATTATTTACTTAAGAAAGTATGAAAACATATATATACACTAAGATTTAAGTTATTACAAATAATGTTTGCAGGGTTTCATTGTCTTATACTTCCTAAATAATACATTATTTGAAAACAAAAGATTCTAAATTGAAGCTAAGACCTTAAAGATATACTTGTTCTTTAGATGTATTTCCTCACTCCCTAAGATCCAATAGTTATTAGCCTCAAGATAAATATAAGTCGCTTCCTAGATAACATCTATAACAACATTTATAGGAATGTAAGCAACTACAGCTTAATAAAACTATACATTAAACACAAGTAGGGTTATAAACCAAATAAGTTAGATGCAATGTATGTTTAAGTGAATATCATAGCACAACGTTGTTCAGTCCATTATGAGATTAGAGTAATTATACCTACTCTAATCTAAGTTGAGGAGTTTCCATTTAATGCAACAGTTTACGACCAAACCTAGGCTTATGCAATGGAGATATCGTTCCTTCCACAACTACCTTCGGACCATTGACTTCATCTTTACTGCAACCTTCTCACCTATCACTCAGTTTGACTAGGGATGAAGAAGGGATCAATTATACCATCCAGCGTTATCCATTTTGAAGGAGTCGATATTTGACTAGAGAATCCTAATGCTCCCCTAATGGGTTGCTATGCAGGTCCAGTTTATATTTATAAATCAAATATTTAGTTAAATTTGGTTTAAAATGTCCAATCATTTCAAACAAAGCACATAAATACAAACTATAATAGCTAATTAGAATCATATCATCAAACTCAAAAACCATCACATGCGTACAGTCAACTATTTAACAAATTAGTATTCTGAAATTCAATAACATATTAATCCCAACTTCCTTAGACTCCTCGCTTGCTCACTTGAAGTGCCATTCATACTGGTTATTACCAAAAATCCCTGTAATACAAATATTGTTTTAGTTTTCCATATAATTGTTATAGATCGGTTTTATCCTATAATGCTTACTGTTATCTTTGGTGCAGGGTTTAATATACCCAATTATCTAGGTTTTCAAGTTTTTTATAATTATTCTTGATTTATGATAAGTTTTGATTTAGTTTTTGAATTAATTTCTAAATTAGGTTATAATTCTGTTTTTAAGTATAATTTTATATGCTAACCTTAGAAACTCATTTCGACCCATAAGGTTAAATTAATTATATTATTTTTTAGTATCCTAAATATCATCTTTAATCTCTAACTAGTATTTTAATTCGTACGATACATCCCTTATCGTAACTTAACTATAGAATTTAATTCTGATATAAGAAAATTTTACATATTTCATATAAACACCTAAATTTGAGCCTCCTACCAGATTTTGTATATATTCCTATTATTATTATAATATCAATTTTAACCTAATATTTTCTTACTCTTTAATTTCTTTTACTTATATATTATATATTATTGCTTAATATGCATATAACATACACATCTAATATTTCTATCACTTCAAATATCATTTCCTTATATCAACTAGGATCTTAAAATATCTAAATTTTTCGCAAATCAGAATTTACACGTAATTACTCTAAATTACAAAATTAACTTAAATTTACCATTTTTACTTATTATATTTATACTACACAATATCCTAATAATTACATCTAACACTCTAAATGTTAGAAATATCATACTTCATCAGATATGAACACCTTAAAATGCCTAATTATATACTAAATTAGTAATTATTCCCTTAATCATTAATTAACCCCCTAAATCCCTAATTATATATGTATTTTAAGGGCCTAAAAATCAATTAAAATTTTTGAAAATTGTCTTTGTGATATTATTCTATATCACCTAAGTAGTTTACAAAAAATTTTTGAGTCCAATACTATACTTCTAAGTCTATTTATTTTTAATTCGAAACATGCTTGGTTTTGTATGATTTCTTAAAAACAGTATATTTCTATACATAAATTCATCAAAATAAATTTTTTCCCTAAATATACATACTAAAATATCTCAAAATAACTAGATTCATAATTTTTCAAATATTTTTAATATTTTTAACAGTTTAAGAAAAATTAGGAGGAAATCGGAACTTATCGATGTTAACTGCTTCGACTGCTAGGGCCTTATCAGCCGGCTTAGGCGCTGCCACCACCATGTAGTGGAGGTGGTGGCCATCTACTCTCAGGTTGTTGTCGGGTGTTGATTCTCCTCTAAGACGCTAATTGTATAGATTTTGTTGTGATTTTTGTAAATAAATCTTAACCCTCACTTTTTTTGTTCTCTCTATTTTTCTCACATTCCAAACTAACCAAATAAGCTTTTGAAAATTTTTGGCTATTTATATAGCTCTAGGGGATTTTTTAAACATTAATTTGAAGTGACATTTAATCTTATCTTATCCTTTTTTCTACTTTCCATTTATTGAGTTTTAATTAGTTGATTTTTTTTCTTTATTTCCAAGCTGCCATGCCTCAATTCTGGATAATTACATATTTTTCTATAATTTTCTTGATTTTTCTTTAATTATTCATGCATTTTCTTTAATTAATTATCATTATTTTAGCAAATTTTAAGTAATTTCGCATATTTCTACCTACATGTAAATATATATATGGTATAAATAAATACTCTTAAATATTATTTAATTTATTTTATGATTTTTAGTGTACATATAATTTATTTCTATCGATTTGTTAATTAACGAAATTCGTTCTAAGCATTTTTGATAAATAACGAACAATTTTCATGAAATTTAATGTTATATTAATTAATCATTTTATTACTTATTTTCCTAAATCCAAACATACAAAGGTACTTTTACTAATAATCCTAACTTTATCGTAAAATTTGGGATAGATTGGACGATTTACTTGATTACCCCAAATTCTACGAACCAAATCTCGAGTAGCTGATTACGGAGCTTACAAACGGGCTGCTCGATACTACAACTGCAATGTTAGACACAATGTCTTCTACGTTGAGGACCTAATGTGCAAAAAGTTAGAGTCTACTAGCTTAGATGAAGGATGGGGAAAGCATACCCCCAATTAGGAGGATCCAATGTGAGTGGTGGAGGATGTAGGAAAAGGTGCTTGCAAGATAAAGACCATAGATGGACGGCCCATCTTGTGGGCATGGAACACCCACAATTTAAGACTTTATTTCTACTAAGTATAGTGATGACATCGAAAGAACATGTAACTGCAATTGAAATTAATGAATTAGCAATTAATGAATTAGCAAGTTTTCTACACTTGTCTCTTTTTCTCTCTTGCTCCTTATGCATGCATGAAACCTTCGGCTGCACCGAGTTGAGCTGTGGTCTCGGGTTGATTTTCATCCTTGAACATACACTCTATGTTAGTCCTTACACTAACACTATAGGAGCCTAAAAGGGAATTAGTCTATATCGAGCCCAAATCGTATGTCAATTTTCATCCCCAAGCACTTTGCCTTAAGTTAGTCTTTATACTAATACTATTGGAGCCTATAAGGCCATCAGTTTACACCAAGCCTAAACCTTAGGTCATTTTTCATCCTCAAGCAATCTACACTGAGTTAGTCTTTTCACCGACACTGTAGGTACCTACAAGGGTACTAATCTACACCAAGCCCAACTAAGATGGGTAAGAAGACTTACTTTATTGATCGGTTGTGCTTTAGTTAGCCATTATGAGTAATCAACTAAGATGGAAAAATACAACAAGAGAGAAGTAGCTCGTGAGTGAAAATTTTGGCAGTATCTCCCTTAATTTGACGAAACAAAGTGAAATATGATGACCCACCTACTCCTTTATAAGACCCTACCTCTTAAGATCTATTCATTCAACATATCAGAGCCTAAGAGATGAGTCACTATGCCATCCTCGAGTTAAGGATAAGGCTAATTGGAAACTAACCATAGTTTAAAATTTATAATAATAGTGCTAACATCTTTTAGGATAAACAAAATAAGGGCATTATAGTGCTCATGTCCATTGAAGTCACTCAAATTGAACATAACTAATTTAGGCTTTCAACATTTATTCATAATATAGTAATATTTGATCATCTCCCTCAGTGTCCCTAACCCAAACCTAAGCTCTAATGTTATCTCTGTCTTCTAGTCTTTAGATTAAAACAAAATTCTAGTCTTTAGATTAAAACAAAACTAACTCCTTAACATTAAGTCAAGTAAGCAAAAGCATACATTAAATAGTCAACAACAATTAGAGAATATTCAATTACAAATATAATATCAACATCACAAAAATTTTAGCTAATAATAGCATCGAGCTTAATGTTATTTTAATAATCAATAGATGCGTATGTATGCAATATTATACCATGCTAATGTACATGACATGTACTGGCCAGTATTCGAACCGAGCAAAATGTTTGAGTGACACTTGGCGGCTCCCAAGCAAAATGTTTTAGCAGCATTTGGTGACTTCTGAGCAAAATATTTAAGTAGTACTCAGCTGCTTAGTATTAAGCATGCAATTCTATATCCTGAAAATAAACCAAGCTTTACAAATCTGAGACCTATAGGTCCTTTATTCAATCGAGCTTTAAATTTGACCTTCAGGTCATTTATGAAACTAAGCTTTTAAACATTATTCTTAAGTCTCTTAGTTAAAATAGAGCTTCATAAAAATCTGGTCTTTAAGCCGTTTTCGTACTATACTATGAATGCACATGATGAAATTAATTATATTAAATAATAACCGAGCACATATTTTAGGTGTTAATTATCTTTCCAATCAATCAATCATCACGTTAAACATATTGTTATGGTAATAATTACTATTCACCATTCATGACTATAATCAAAGATATAGTTATGATCAATATGTTGGATCACTGTAATTCTAGTATGAAATTCACCAAGCATGATAAAATCAAGTCAACTAAACTGAGCATTTCTTTAGTCACACTATTTATGCCAAACATATATATGGTCATAATACAACTATCCACAAGCCATGTCCGTACTTTAAGAGACTATGCTAGCCAACACTTAAAGATATTACTCTATGATAGCTTTACTTCCGATCATAAATTTAATTAACATAGGCTTAAGTTGCTTATAATAAGCATGCTCACTAAGTACTCATATCAAACACCTTATTTCAAATCAGACATTACGTAGTCACCATAGCATTTATTTGTGACGTCATAATGACTTATTCAGATAAGTGGTTGTTAAATTTATGACCACTTTGTATTATAACAAGCAAGAAAGGGGGTACTCATAGCATACTCCTAACGTCCTCTATTATCATCCTTGAGAAAATCCATCGTATCTACGATGTCACCGTAATGTTGGATTTTAGTCATGTTAATGGCTGTTACTTGTAATATCTCACGCCTACTTTGTTGTGATGGTGGTGGTAGTTGCTCTCGAAGTGGTGATGGTAGCTTCTCTCCAGTTGTTGGCCGATGATGGAAGAAATTGAGCCTAAAGTGATTGGATTAAAGAGGTATTTCTAACACTTAGAAAAAATTTCTAAGCGTTCATGGATCAACTTAAGGGTCTCTTTTTGTGCACAACTTCTAAGAATTTAGAGGTCGCTCTGCTTTGGTGGTGATACTAGGTTGAAAGTCGGGTTGGAGTAATTTACATAGGTGTATGTAAGTTGTGGTTTGATTAAGTGGGTAGTGAGTTAAATAAAGAGAAAGTTGAGGCATTGTTATGTTAGATTTGAAAGTGTGAAAGAAAAAAAAGAGGGATAGTCCTACATGACTAAGAAGAAAAGCTTATAACCTCTTTATAAGTAGTGTTACAAAAAATTCACATTTTAGCAATGACACATGTCAAAAGTGGAAAAGATTGACTAGTGGGCTAATGATTCTTCCACATATTTCCTACATCAATGTTTTGGGCATGGTATATTACACGCATATAAGTTATATGTATGACAAAATTATTTTTACATCGTATTTCATTGAAAACTTATGGACAAACTTAAAAATTATTATATAATATGAAAATATATTGAAGTTAATATTTTCATGTAATTATTTTATATTTTGAGATACTGATATTAATTCCTACGTCAGTTAGTTATTTAGTATTACAAACATGATAATTTTGAGTTCCGACCTTTGTGCTAAATTGTGAATTATATTTGAACACTAAAACTTATAAATATGTATATTTATTTATTTATTTTTTAATTCGAAAATGTTTTATTTTAATGGTAGTATATATATTTAACGAACTTGATTCCTCCTTAAAATTTATTTGAATAACTATCTATGAATGTAAAGTTCAAAAATTTAAATTTCCACTCAATATAACTGCAATCATATTCTAGTCTAATATTTATAATAGGATATTATGTCTTTTATATAGACAATTAGGGAGACGACGAACAGTTTCTCTCACTCCTAAAGTATGAACCTACGAAAGAATATGCGGTAAGCCCCAACCATCCACGTACCCCACTTTGAGAGACAAAGGTCTTGATTAATTCACACATACAGATCACTAACATGGCTTGACAACAAAACACCTTACATACGTAGTCATCCTTAAGGGATCATCAACACATGCGACATTTCCTAAGAAAGGCCATTATGGCACTTTGAGCAGCTCAACGGTCACATCAATCATTTCAGAGGCCAGTGTATAGGGGAATAGACTTGACTAAAGACACCACATGTCATGCCATTAAATAATAGGTGCCGGCCCCTCCGCTCGTGGGACAGATAGCCTCACTTTGGCTCAATTGCCTTACATAGATTACTTACCTTGTGTCTTGAACACTGAAGAGAGTGGGGGGACGAATGTTGATGCCTAATTCTTAACAAAACTAATGCCCAACATGCAAAGCCTATCATGCGAGGAAGCCTATCAAGAAACGTACTAGCAAATAACGAGTTCATCCCCTTTACCATAACTTACTCGAAGCCACATAATGTCTCACCCGAGCAAGTCGACTCGATCACCGAGCCCCCAAGCATTAACCATCTAGTATGACGAGCCTATCCCCTGTACCGCAACCTGCTTAACGAGTAGCACAATGTCCTACTTGGGAAGATCAACTCAACTATAGAGCTCATAATTATGGACTACATAGCATTAACTCGAGTCTTAACTCATTGTCAACCGATCACTTGTCGATCCCTTCCTCGACGTCTTACCTCAACCTTTGTCTTTAGCTCCTACTCTCCATTGTAGATTTGGTTGCCAGGCCGATCATGGTTGACCGCCTCTAAAGCTACCTAGTCTCTACTATGGTACATGTTGCTTGTCGGCAACTAATACGAGCAAACCCTAAACTGCCACATGTCTAAGTAATCCCCATAAAAAACACCAGGCACCATGAGGTAAGGGGGACGAATACGTCTCTCTTACCTTCTCTCCACTTTTACAACTCTCTCTACTCTTTTATGCCAATTTTCACTTACTACTTAGGCGAGTACTACCCTATGGGCACTTAGTGCTTACCTTCTCTTTCCATTAGTCCTCCTCGCTGATTTAAGCATTGGAGGGCCCCTATGGCCACACTCATAGAAGGCTTTTTTTGCAAGAATCAAGGATTAAGGAGCAAGATCCAGGCTTGATCCGTCCGAGCTCTACTTAAGCTCACCTATTCTTAGTTGATTCAACTACAATCAATAAGTTTAGATAAGGACCTCTATTAAATTTCTTTTTACTTTCATAGTTTTCTTTTTATTTACAATTGCTTTAATATTTTTATATGTGCATTCTAAGATAAGTATAAAAATTAACACAGGATAAGGTTGACGCCACATTTGTACTTGAATTTTACTATGTTTTACAATAAATTACCTAAAGTTTAAAAGTATCGATTTATTTGCTACAAATTTTTTGGGGTCATTTTAGTAACTGAATTATGTAGATAATTGCAAAAATAGGTAAAATTTAGATAATTAATTAGAAAAATGAGCAAAGCTTATGTGTATAATTGTAAAAATGCACAAAAGCCAAATAAGTAAAATTCAGATACTAAACTAATATTTCTAAACATTAGTTAGTTACCAAAAAAAAAAAAAGAAAAAATCAATTAGTCAATTGTAAAATGAATAAGGTTTAGATATCAAATATGACATCTAACTAATAATATAAGAGTAAATCAGTGAGAGTTATTAGAAAGAGAAAGTTTCATGAAATGCTACTAAAGGATTTTAACAATAATCCTTTAAGGTTCTTTAGACAAAGATTCTTAGTAGATTATAATGACAAAGATGTAATATTTATTAATGCCTCCTCCAGTTGCTAGTTGTAACAAGTGCATATAAAAAGCAAATTACCAATTTGCACATTCTTATTGCAGCTACATTATGTTTGTGAAGATAAGGTGAACCTCCAGCCAGGATGCATAGGATAGGGTCCTATTCTGTCTATGATCTTTTAGAACCACCATAAGTCGTATATTTATAAGATTTATCGGTTATAGGTTATCATTCGGAACTTATAAATTAATTTTGTTTGTTTTTATAATATAATTAGTGAACGATGTATTTGTGTTGCGTATACATAAAATAAATAAAATTATACAGTATAATCAAATATATTATAATATTAATAGAAAATATTTATATACGAGGAAGAGCAAAAGATGGAGGTCGTGGATAAAGGAACAGGCGGAATGCTTTTTTTTGGGGGGGGGGGGGGGAGAGAGAGAGAGAGAGAGAGAGAGAGAGAGAGAGGAGAGAGAGAGAGAGAGAGAGAGAGAGAGAATAAATGAGAAAAGAGAGAGAAATTGTGAGAAAAAAAATTTAGAAAGTTAACAAATTTATTCATAATATAATGTATTTATAGTTAATTTAGTATTAGGTTCTTTTGTTATATATTATAAGATTAGTGGGTTAAATAATAATTTTGAAAATAAGAAAAATGATTACTTAAGCTCTGATTAACTTTAATAACATAAATTCTTATTTAAAATACTATAGCCACTTTAATGCCAGAGATTAGTAATATTCGTTCATCGTATAAGTGCATTATTGATTAAAAATAAACTAAAGAACGTCCAACACTTCATCAATCATATGTTACTTTATAACGCTCTTATTTCCTAATTATTCAAACGAAGGAGCTATGCTAAAGTAAGGTGGGCTTTGCCCCAATAATTTGGTGGTTACTTATGTATTCAATTACTTAAATATTTTCTGCAAGCAGTGTTCAATTACCTTATATTGGTTACAAGTGATATACGAGATATATATAGTATATTTTTACTTGTCATAATAAAATACAAGTTACCCCAACACCTATAGTATGCATAGATAAATTCCCGATGGACTTAAGATGTGGGAAAATGCCATACATCTTGTATTATCCTATTAAGCTCTTAGTATAGTAAATTTTTTTTACAAACAATACCTATAAATGTATATGGATAGAGGAATGATATATAAATATTTATAAAATTTCATCACATGAAAAATTGGACACAATCATATGTAATCTAGACGAGAAACGATTCAATAAATAATATCATTATGTATAATACACATATTGTATAAATATTAATAAAATATTGACATATAATATGTATAAATCAAGAATAATAATTGATTAGAAAATTAATACTCCTATTATTATTATTATTCGTATCAATATTTTATTAATTTTTACACATGATATATATATATATGGTGTATAATAGTTAATATTTTTTTTTTTCAATCAAAACAGGTGATATAATATCAATGAATGTTTTTTTTTCCTCTTAAAACATATTCAATCATACATCGTCGTACAGGTGTGCGATAGGGATTTAACGACTTCCGATAAATGCCTCTTCATGTGGATACGGAGAGGCCCGTATATTTTATGAGTTATGCAGGCACGTTTACAATATGGATGTAAATGGAATTATTTATGCCATTTTTGTCATTTCCCTCGGTAAGGATCCAATCATTGCCAATTTTTTTCCCCACTCAAGCGTGAATAATGGAGCTACTCTACCAGATAAACTTGGACACATGCTCATAAAAAGGTTATATGCGAATATGAAAAATTTCCTTATATTTTGACAGCTAGTTTAAGAGACAACCTTGGACATATGCTATTATTTTCCGATTTATCAGTTTTTACAAGAGGAAGCCGAGCTCTATATAATGGAGGGGAGGATCATGCATTCTCCCACAAGCAAAATCCATCCTCTTTCGTGAGTAAACCTAGAGAAGAGAGAGAGAGAGAGAGAGAATGGCCGCATCCGCATTTACTAAACGATGGGAGGAACTAAGCGGTGACGACCACTGGGAAAACTTGTTGGATCCTCTTGACGAGGACCTCCGCAAGTACATAATCCATTACGGCGAAAGATCGCAAGCCATCGGTGACGGTTTCAATGGTGAAAAGGTGTCGCGCAACTACGGCAAGAACCGATATTCCAAGGAGAAACTGTTCTCCCATGTAGGCTTGGACTACAGCCCTTACAAGTACGAGGTGACAGAATATATTTTCGAAGCTGAACCAAAGAAAACTTGGATAGGGTATGTAGCTGTGGCCACCGATGAAGGGGTGAAGATACTACAAAGGAGGGATATATTGGTGGTGTGGAGAGGGACTTTGACTGACATGGAAGCATTAGTCGACCTTGAGGAACACTTGGTTTCAAATGAAGATATACTGCATGGAGCTGGCAGTGATGCGAAGGTGCATAATGGTTGGAACAAAGTTTACAAAGATGTCAAGGAGACGGTAAGATATGGCTCTCTAAGTTTCTGCAATGTGTTTGCTTAAAAATTCAGGCTTTTATATGATAGATGTAAATTAAAAATTCGGGTTTTTATCTTCTCAAACTATTAAAAAAATATCTTTTTTATGTGACCTCGTAATGTTTGCTTCATTTGAATTTAACTTATGTTAGGTACCGGAGCTGGAGAAATAATTTCATGCAACTACCCATAATGATATGGGAAAAACCCTGAGCAAAAATAGAAAGTTTTCATTATGTTCTCTAATTGTAAGGAGAAAATAATAGGACTTCTTGAAATTAAGAGAACACATATCTTCTATAAATAAGAGAAACTCAAAAGATACTGTGAATTTTTTTCTAAAATGGGATGCCAAAGTTGATAAAGAAGGCTTGTATTTATACGTGAAACTCCAACCTCTGATTCTACCGCCGCACTTATAGTAGATTTCTTCTCCTTTCTTCAACTTTTAATGGTAGCACAAAAATAGGCATTGTGCACCATCAATTCTTTATTTATTTATTTTATTTTCCCCTGACCTTTTCATGCCATAAAAGTAACTTTACTTACTTCACAACCTCTATGCCATAAAAATGGGATTTCTCTTATTTTTATTTTATCTAATGCTGTTGATTTTATTGAGTTTTTTTGTCTTCACTTATTTTATTTAGAGTTAAACAATAAAAGAAAATTTTCATTTAAAGATTTAAAAACATTAAAAAATCTATTTCAAAAAGAAAGGGAATTAAGCATCCATGGATAAAATATAAGGAGTGCATTTGTAATTTGTCCATTTCTATAATATTAAAACAAACCACATGATAGATTCCAATTGCTTTTGCAATGTTTAAATTATTAATATTGAATAATCAAAAACCTTCATCGATTGGAGATGTTAAAGGGGGTATAAACAAACTGAATTTAGTTAAAAAACCAGGCCGATGCATTTCGGCATAAGCTTGTTAGGGTTAAAATGGTTATTTAGAAAATCATATTTTGTATTTAGTTAATTAATTCTAATGCTCATAGTAGATTCAAATTTAATAAAGCCCTCTAGTAAGCCTGATTTAAGTCCAATTAGCTTCTCAAGCTCATTTAGATAACTAAGTTCAAGTTTGGGCATGGAATAAGAAGTTATTTATATAGTTTTAGTTGGAGCTAGACTCGACTATAATCATACTAAAATTGAGCATATATTGAATTGAGCTTTAGTGTTTTGTTGTCAACCTAATTAACTTAGGAACGTTGGTAATACACCAAGAGCTTTCTTTCTTCCTTGTAATTTTCTTTTTCATATATTTTCCAATTTTTAGGTTCGAGCAGAGGTGAAGAGGTTATTGGAGCTATACCAAAGTGAAACAATCAGCATAACTGTAGCTGGACATAGCATGGGTGCAGCACTTGCTACACTTAATGCAGTCGACCTATGTAGCAACGAGTACAACAAAACAGTTGACCAGTCAAAAGGCTGCTTGGTGACTGTATTTGCATATGCAAGCCCTAAGGTTGGCAATGAACCATTCAAGGCCTTCTTTGATGGGCTTGAAAAGCTTCGTTGCCTACGCATTGTTAATGCTGTCGATGTTGTTCCTCAAACTCCACCGATGCTACACTACACTGTGGGTGAGCAATACTATCATGTGGGTGAGCAATTAATGGTTGACTCACGTCAGTCAACTTTTTTAAAGACCGTTAGAGGCCTACGAATCGGAGGCTTTGTAGAGGCTGCGCATCAACTGGAGATTTACTTGCATTTAGTCGCAGGCACACAAGGGATTGGCAAAAAATTTGATTTAGATGGCCATCGAGATTATTCTTTGGTTAATAAAAATGGAGACTATTTGCTTGAAGGAGTTTTCTTAAAGGCAAAGCATGTTCCTGCTTCTTGGTGGGTTCTAGAGAAAAAATCCATGGTTCAACAGAAAGATGGTTCCTGGGTATTGGAAGATGCACCAGAAACTTCCGAGTGAAAGATGAAAATACGAATGTCCGTTGGCTCGTCTTGTCTCCTTGAAGTGGTTGTGAAATAAGTTGTGTTACTAAAATAAAATCATCATTCTTGTGATGAATGGAATGATGAACTTATAATAAATCCTATTTTATATTAACATAGTTGTAAACTAGTGATATGAACACTAGTCTCTATTAAGTTTTAATATATAATATTGTTGGGGTAAAAAAAATGTATTCCTTTAGATAATATTACTATATAACGAAATTGTGATATACATAAGTATTTTAGTATGGACAAGGTAAAAAAATCCCATAATTATAATATGTTGTAATGCCTTACGCCAAAAATAACAAATAGCCGAGCCAATAATACTAATGAGTCCATTTTAATTACTTAGTCAAAAAATTTCAAGTTTGTATTAATAAAATATTTATAATTATAAATTTAAAAAATAATATAATAACCTTTCATAATTTATGTAGGACACTTAATCATGAGATCTCATATATATAAAATAGAAAATTTATTCTTATCGGATGTACTAAGAATAAAAGATGTTTGTTATCAATCAAAATCAGTTACTCTAAGCCCATTGACCGAATTCAACTCGCTTGTCATCAAAAGGAAACGTTGTATTTCTTTTAATAGGGTAACGAACCCTGACGAACTAAAGTTTCCGCACCGAATCAAATCCATTTCACTTTCTTCTACTTTCATGATCTGAGAGACAAGAGGTAAGAAACCCTAAATTCTTCTCTCATGTTCTCGTGTTTCTATGGTTCTTTCTTAATAATTTCCACTTGTAAATCTATGTATTGCTAATCTATGTATCGCTATGTTGCAGGGTACCTTGCGTTACAAAGAAAGAAAAGTAAAAGCCACTTCGAGCAGGTTACTCTCCAAAAAATCGGTGAAGAAAAGAGTGTAAAGAATAATACATTTTTTATTTATTACTCTGTTGTGTTGGTTTTGTTAGTTTTGTTTTTGTTTTATCACAGTTGGCTTAGACTCATTTTATTGGCCTAGCTATTAGTTGTTAGTTAGAGTTAGTTGCTTACTTGCCCTCCTTCTGCCTTTATATATACTTCTTTGGACCATTTCTGAATGAATGAATCGCTACATTTTCCTCTAGATAACACATCAGTATTTCAACAAAGAGGCATTGATTTTGGGGTGAAGAAATGGATACTCCTTGGTTTGTTCATCTCTTCTACTTATATATATTTGTTTGTTGCAATTTTGGTTAGCAAGAATCTCTATTGATCTTTCTTGCTATTTTCTAAATGTTTGTTACACTTATGTGATACATTCATTTGCCACTAAAAGTACTTTTATTAATCTTTGAGTCTAGTTGATGACATTTTCCTCCTATTTAGAAACATAAGCCTACCCCTAAGGTTGCATCAAAATTTATCCGTTGAAGGAATTTAAATCGTCCCAATTCAAATTCTTTTTCAAAACCAACCCTCTCTTCTAAAAAAATGAATCTTCTTCATTTACTTTTTTTTTAATTTTCCTCTAATATATCTTATAAAAATTTTACCACGTATAATCAATCACTGAAATTATAAGAAAATAATAACTCATGCATATTTGTTTATTTCCAAGAAAAACATATTACCTACTTGAAGTATTGACTAGAGTTCGATCTTTTGTTTGCTTGGCAATGACTGCTCCATGCCATGGCGGTTCTTCTTATTTTGGACTGCTGCTAAACTGCAATATAAAAAGAAAGAAAGAAAAAAAAAAACATGAATAACTTGTTAATAAGATTAACTTGATTCTGAGCTTGATAACCTACTTATAAGCAATAGGAAATGATCATTAATCATTAAAAAATTAACCTTTAAAGGAAGATATTTACTTTTGGTCTCATTTCGAGTTCGTTACTAGGATTTACTAATTTCTGTCCACTACTAACTGACGGTTCGATTTGATTTTAGAGTCAAACCGACTCAACTTTAATTAATTAATTAATTATCAGTTACATATTATTAATTACTTTTGATTATTTAATCAATATTAAATGTTTTTTACTTTACGGCACCAGTCACAATATAAAGGAAGTGACTGCATAAAATCTGATACGTGTGCATGTGCCTTTTCTGGAGTAGGGGCTATCAACTTACCTTGTTTAGATTAATACTAAAATTTCCTTTGCTGGAAAACATATCATTATAAATTTCTATTGAATAAAATTTAAAATTATTAGTTATTGTAGAAAAAAGTAAAAAGGATGAAAAAAAAAAAAGAGAGAGAAGAGAATGCCTGTAAGCAATATATAAATAAATGCAAGTTGTGAAAATAAAATGACCTCTTGTTTGCAGGTTAATGCATAAATCCACTTAATTAATTGTGTCTAACATTACATTAAGATGTGCACTTTAGAATGTACATAGAAAACATACTCTTGCCTTCTAATAAATTTTAGTAATTGAAAAATTGCCAATAATCTTCGTAAATTCTAAGTTAGGTATAGATTAAATCATAAATATTTAAATGTTGTAAATTATCTTCTTAAATTTTGATAAATTAATAATATAAATGATATTTCCTTTTTTAATCAAATAAAATTATACCATAATTAAAGTTTTAAGAGGTATTAAAGTATATTTTGATAAATTTAAAGTATTTTTTTACCAAAATTAAAATTTTAAAAGATTATTTTCAACCGCTAAGGTTCAATTGATATTTTATTAAAATTTAATGAATGATTTACAACATTTAATAATTCAGATTATCAATACTTACTTAAACCAAAATTTTAAAAAATTATTCACATTTTCTCTCCTAATAATTAACTTTTTGCAAGCTCGAGACGCTGGGACCATTCCCACATGCATTGGGTCCCTCCTGACAATACGAAATGTTAACCACATTCGAAGTCATTCCCCAGCTCAATCCAGGTTTCCCCCAGTCGCTGGCAGTAAATCAACAAGTAAAACGTGTGCAATAAATAATTAGGTGGATCACGGGAAAATATATAACAAGCTCCTCTGGCAAAGCAAATTGCCAAATTCATAAACTTTTCTGATTTTTTTAGGAGGCCATCTGTTCATAGAGCTATTTAGATATGGTTCTTCAAGTTGTTCAAATCTTATGCATCTTACTACTTAAGATTTATTATAGTGGACTAAGTCTTAAGCCTGAATTGATTGAGTCCAATGAGCTTTCCAACGTTAAAAATCATGAGATAAGAATGAAAAATTAAGTCAATACTCATTTCCAATTAAAGTGGGAAATGTTAAACATCATAACTCCATTCTTCAATATTTGTTGGAGAAGATCTCTCCAACTAATAGTCATCCAACTGCCAATGCCACTCTACTATAAATATTAGTTCATTATCTAGCAGTAAGATTCTCTATACTCTACGCATTAAGCTTACCTAATACTCTAAAATACCTTCTATCCTCCAAGTATTCTTTGGTGAGTTAAGTATCGAAGTAATTATACCAGATAACACCCCAACATCTCCTCACAATGTTTTATTTTGTAGGTTTACTATGTATAGAGTCTAATCACTATTGGTAAATACCCAAAAACGCATTTGGCGCCATCTGTAGGAAATTGAATTCCTATACTTGAAACCTTAAGCACACTAAATGCATTTTCTACAATCAACTCCTCTAACATTATGTCAAATCACAACGAGCAAGAGAAGTGCCAATTGATGAATAACCAACCTACAGTCAATCAACCCTTCCTAAAGGCGATACTAGAGGAGTGTCTAGAGCACACAAAACGGCTAGCTGAGGAGTTAGTTACTTAGAACAGGCTACTCCACGCTCACCTCAAAGAAGCTGAGAGGCACAGTGCACAAACTTATCCCCCTAAAGCTTTGGATGCCTGTACTGGGCAAAATAACTCCCAACAACAGCAGCAGAATGGTAGGGATCAACAACTTGATCCACCATTATAGCAACAGCCAACAAGGTCTGTAGCCACCTACAACTGAGCCCTAGCTGGCAATGAGTAAGTAGCTGACTTATAAGGATTACTGGCTCAATTAGCAACACGCCGAGCTCATCCAACAAATGATGCCAACCTTAACAAGCTCCATGCAACGGTGAGGAGGCTCTCCAAGTAACAGGGGAACAAGGTCGGTAGTGACACCGGGCTGGTCACTAGCAATGAGACCCCCTTCACCAGGGGCATCCAAGACGAAGTGTTGCCTCCCAATAGTAAACTTTCGTCTCTAGACCAATATGATAATACAGGTGACCCTGATGATCACCTACTCTACTTTCATACCCTTATAAACTTTCATGGTCATAGGGATACTATAATATGCAAGGCTTTCCTAGATACCTTGAGGAAAGTGGCTCGGGCATGGTTCTATTACTTCCCCGATAATTTTGTCAGCTCATTTGACGAGTTGGCACGGAAGCTACTTTAAGGCTAGCAAGCCCCTAATAAGATTGGAGATACTGACCCAACCTAAATGCTAAGGCCAAGCTCATCTATTCCCCATCTGAACATTTTATTCAACTACTTATTTTTATTTGTGTTATTTAGATTTCCTATTTCTTATATTTTTCCTAAACTATTCTCATGTTTATTTTATATTTACAGGAACGCCACTAAGGTATCATTTTAGTCCTTTCATTTACAAGTTTACCATTATGTATAAATCGAATGTATATGTAGGGTTTTAGACAAATCTTCACATTAATGAAAAATCTTTTGAGTCTTTTCTCTTGAAAAACCCCTCTTATTAGCTCTTATTAATATTTTTAGTAAGAATTATGGTAGACAACCTTATCACTTGAACCAGTGTGTCATATCCAACAAGTCTTAGGCCGTATAGAATTTAACTGATACATTATATCCTGCTAGGTGGCTCATGGATTTGCTAAAACTCTCATTAAACCTAGTTTATTTTCATTCTTTCAGTAGGATCGAACCTACCCCGATATCACCGCCCTTATTGGTTCTTGGCATGGCATACTCTCAAAGGATTTATCAACTAGAAAATTTGATTTATGATTCCATATGAAGGGTTTTGGGCAATATTGCTTGAAGGAATTGCTTCATGGTATATGGCTAAGTAGGTCTACATATAAATCGATATTTAATATATGCCTAGTCTTGAGATTTTCCCCATTATAATATATAGGGAGAGAGAGAGAAAAGGGGAAAGAAGAGAGAAGCATTAGTTATTGTTATTCATGTGGGGAAATTTATTATCACAATCTATTTTAGCTTTATGTAGCACACTTGAAGGAAAATATTGGTAAAGAATTTGAGAATTAGGGTTTTGTTTAAACCCCTAAAGAATTAGAAGAAAATGGTGGCTGAGTTCAATTAAACTTCCCGTTACGACATTGGTATTTGTCGAAGTGCACAATTGGGTTTGTATGTTTAAAGAGGGCAATTGTGTTAGTAGGTTCTAGTTCTGTAATAGTGTGCGCTGTGAGTAGTGTAGTGACTACAAGCTTAGAGCTGTCATGTAGTGTCTTTCCGTGTAGTGATGGTTGATTTATGGTTGCGGTGGTTTCAATTTGGTGCGGGATTGTTGGAACAGTTGGTTACAGTAGTGGCAAGCAGTATTCCCGGTTGTGTTAGAGGTTGTGCTGCTGTCTTGGGGATTAGTGTGGTACTTAGTGCTATAGTGTGTGGGTTCGAAATTGCCGTTAAGTAGTGTATAGTTGTAGCCATCAATTGTGTGCAAGAGTGTCGAATTGAAGTTTGTGCAGACTATAGAATAGTATAATGGAAGTGTATTGAGCCGTGGTGCTGATGCCGGTGTTGGGCTACTTTGTGACGAGAAGCTAAGTTTGACCGACCTTCGATCATTCTTAAGCATGTAAGTAACTTAGTTAATGCAAGTCGTGGTTGGATTGCCGTGTATGGGTGAGAACACCTGCTGCTTCGATTTGCAGTAGAGTATACTAATTGTTTTAAGAGTTGTCGTGCTACTGTATTATCTTGCTGAGCTATCAGGTTATCAAATTTAAACTTCTAGTGCGCGAAAAATTCGAGCTGTTCGTTTCAAGAAATCACCAAGCTACTGTGATTCAAACACTACCGAGCTACAAATAATTCCATCTGAACTGTTGAACGAAGTGCATGAGTCATCTATGCTCTTGCGTCCGAACTACTGTACGCGTAATAGAACAATTACCGAGCTGTTAACTCTAGTGTGTGCTGTCCTTTCCAATTCAATCACCAAGTTTTCGAGTAGAGCTTGAGGAAACCAAGCTATTGTATTGTTAAAATTGCTAAGCTGAATTACTTCAAAGTTGCCAAGCTTCTTTGTGGGGATTTTATCCGAATTGATATTGTCAATCCGAGCTAATATGTGGAGTGTATATTGTGCCATGCTGCCTTATTGTTGTGTCCAAGCTTGCTATGGTGTGTGCGTTAGTGTGAGGTGTCATGCTATCACGTGTATGTATTGTCATTGTGATCAGAGTGCAACCTGAACAAGTGCTACTGTGTTTGTGTGTCCAATAGAAGTTCGAGCTATTTTTTTTTTAATTGTCTTATCCGAGCAGCTATATTCTCAAAATTGTTGAACTATTATTGGCGTTGAAGTGTGACGTCCTTCCAAACGAAATTACCGAGCTAACTGAATCGCATGCCGAGTTGTAGTGTTTAGATCGAATCGAGCATATTGCGTGTTGGTGAAGTTTTATCCAAGCTGCTGCGCGTTGGATCCACTAAAGCTTGTGCATTCGAGCTGTTGTGAACTGTTACCGAATTGTTGCTCAGAGCGTATGCTAAGCTCAATTGGTTTGAATTGCTATTTATTGTTGACCAAGCTGATTGCAAATTCGAGAAGTTATTTATAATACAGTAAAAGAGTGAACTGTTGCGATCCGAGTAGTGTTCAAGTAAGAGCCACTCTGTGTTGGACAAATAATACTGTTTCTGACTATTCTTTTCGTATGTGCTGCATTGCCGACCATTACAAGTGTGCTTTAATTTGATGACGTGTCGGTCGACTTATTGCTCTAGTATGTCGTGTACCATTAAAGAGCCGATCTCTTCATGAAACTACGAAGCTGTAGGAATACTTGTCTCCATCGTCCTTATTTCAAATTGGTGAGCTTGTCATGTGCATTTGAGCTCCAGTGAACCAAGTGAATTTAAGTGTTAAGCTTTGAAGTGGCAAGGTAAATATTGGTTTTTGTTTAGTTTTTGATTTTATTTTAAAGTTATTGGATTGAGATATACTGAATATAGCATATGAAGTCAGATGTGATTATGAATATTATTAAGAAAACATGATATCATGAATTTCGGAATTTGATGGATATGACACTTAAAGTGAATATTTAAATTGAAAATTTCAAGTTAATCAGGTTTTTAAAAATTATTCTTACCTCAAGCATAAGATAGCCTATGCTATAAAGAATATGATAATTGGCTTTATAGTTACTTGGTGGAAGATGATGATAAATCAAAGAATTGATAAAGAAAATATTAAAATAATTACTTAGGAAGAGATAAGGTGTTTGATGTGAAGAAAATTCATATTCCAAGATTATCAAGACAAATTGTATGAAAGAAAACCTACCTATAAAGCTAACCTCTCTAAAGTGATGCATCAGCTGAAAAAGATTGAAAAACGGCTCGAAGTGTTTAAGGATGAAATAAAACAAAAGAGGAATGCTAAATTAAAGAGTATTGAAGGAGGAGTTGAGGAGTTGAAAGTTGCTGGAGATGCCAGTAGTAGAGAGGAAGAGGACTAAGTCAAGTTGAAGTTAAACCATCAAGCTCCGGATATGGTTTCATTAGCTACTATAGATGCTACAGATGATGGCTCCAGGCATTATTGTATTTGCCTTCCACATATTAGGTTCTTTTGTCTTAATCCTTTGATGAGCTTATGTGGTATTGATATGAGCTATAATAGTATTGTGCCTGTACATAATTATAGATTGTGAGTTAGGATTTACTTAGGTTGTGATGGTGGATATATGTATTGGGCATGTATTATGTTGGTTTTTAGTACTCTTGTAGGTTGGTATTTAACCCTAGTGGAATTTGAAGTCACCAATTATCAAGTTTCAGGCTGAAACTTCTCTAAGGGAGAGGGAATAATAAGATTTGGGGTACCGACCCAACCTAAATGCTAGGGCTGAGCTCATCTACTCCTCATTTGAATATTTTATTTGACTACTTATATTTATTTGTATTATTTAGATTTCCTATTTCTTATATTTTTCCTCAACTACTCTCATGTTTATTTTGTATTTACGGGAATGCTACTAAGGCATCCTTTTAGTCCTTTTATTTATAAGTTTGCCATTATGTATAAATAGGATGCATGTGTAGGATTTTAGATAGATTTGCACATTAATAAAAAAACCCTTTGAGTCCTTTCTCTTAAAAAACTCTCTCTTATTAGCTTTTATTAATCCTTTTAGTAAAGATTGTGGTAAGCAATCCTATCACTTGGACCGGTGCATTACATTCGATGAGTTTTAAGCCGTATAGGTTCTAGTTAGTACATCATACCCGGTTAGGGGGCTCATGGATTTGCTAAAACCTATATTAAACCCACTTTATTTTCGTTCTTTTGGCAGGATCGGACTCACCCTAATATCGTTGCCCTTATTGGTTCTTGGTACGGCATATCCCAAGGACACATCGTCCTTGTGACTTATAAGGCAAAGTGAAGGTAAATCCTTACGCGACTATGTAGCCCAGTTCAATAATGTCGTGGTCAAGATCCCTCAGCTAGATAAGGGAGTTACTATCTATGCCGCTTAGCTCAACATCTGACCTTTGAGAGACTTCTTCCGATCAATTGTAAAGAGCAAGTCATAGACCTCGACCGACTTCTAGAAAAAGGATTAGAAGTACATCGACTAGGAAAATAACATTCGCACTTAGCGCAATGCTGATTGAGAGAGGTTAGGTGAAAAGCAGGACAAAGAAAAATTGTTTGTCAAAGATTGCTTCAGCAGTAGGTTACTGGACAAATAAGAGGGGCAGAGCTCTAAGAAGAAGAAGCGCTAAGTCGAGTGTGACCTATTACAACCCTTAACCCCCTACTATTTACACATAGCATATACACCTGAATAAACCCATAACCCATGCCTATTTCGAGGTAAAGCATAGGAACCTATTGCAGAGACCCTTAAAGATGAAGGGAAACCTTAGTCTTTAAAACTTGGATAAGTACTGCCAGTTCCACAACAATAATGGTCACACCATAGATGAATGCTTCCAACTGAAGAACATAATCGAATATGTCATTTAACGAGGCTTCTTCCTAGTGTATGCAGCCCATCTGAAGAACAATGATCTTTTTGATGATGATGGCAACAAGCACCTCAAAGGCAACAAATTGAGAATGCCTACATGGGGAGACAGGGGGGAAGCGCATCCTAGGAGCCAGCCAAGCACTAGTAACTCGGTTAATGCCCTATCAAAGGTGCTAACCATAAGGGAGAAAAGATAGAAGTTGTACACTTCCATCTCTTTCTCTAATGAAATCCTTGAAGGGGTCGATACACCTTATCAAGATACCTTGGTAATAAGGGCAAAGATCTCAAATTTTAAGGTCTTATTACGATAGACACTAGCAATTCCACCAATATACTTTTCCTCCATACTTACAAGAAGATGAGAAAGAAGCTACTAAAGAAAATGAAGTCGTACCACTATAATATAATCGGCTTCAAGGGAAGTGCGGTTCGTGCTAAGGAGATCATTACGTTAGACATGGAACTTGGCAATGACGACTATGTGGCTTGACAACTGGTAGAATTCCTCATGATTGACTACCCCTCCCTTTACAACGCATTCTTAGGAAGACTAAGCTTGATTGCATTTGGAGTGATCGCATCCTCCTTTCATTTGAAGGCTAAATTTTCAACCCCGATCGAGGTGGGAGTATGTAAATATGATCAAAGGCTCTTGTGAGAGCTGTATGTTATGGCTGCCAAAGGAGATGACGTCTTCACTCTAGAGATTGGCCTACAAGGGAAGCCGGCTGAGAGGGCTAAACCGTGAGAAAAGACAGAAGAAGTCTAGATTGAAGTTACACCCAACCAAACCATGAGAGTTAAGATTAAGACCCCACCTGAAGTGAAGGAAGAAATCATTGCTCTCCTGTGGGCAAATTCGGATAGGTTCACTTGGCTAGCGTTAGACATGCTTGAAATCTCACCCAACCTAGTGGCCCATAGCTTTAATATCAACACTACATTACGGCTTGTCAAGGAAAAAAAGAGGTAGGTCGCAATTAAGGAAGAAGTACAAAAGTTGCTTAAGTCCGACTTCGTGAGAGTAGAAAAATACCTGACTTAGCTAGCAAACGTAGTGCTAGTCAAGAAGAAGAACGGGAAGTGGAAAATGTGTGTTAATTACACCGATCTCAATAAAGCTTGCTCCAATGACTTCTTCCTTCTCCCGAGGATCAATCAGCTTATCGATTCCTCTTCGAGACATACCCTACTAAGCTTTATGGATGCTTTCTTAGGATAAAACTGGATCAAAATGGACTCGAAGGACGAAGTTCATACCTCCTTTGTCACTGATTACAATACATATTGCTACACTGTAATGCCGTTCGATCTAAAATATGCCGAGGCCGCATACTAATGAATGGTGATGAAACTATTTAAGCTCTAAATCGAGTGCACTATGGAAGTGTACGTCGATGACATGATTGTCAAGAGATAGAAACCAAATGATCATGTTAAGGACCTTTAGGAAGCCTTTGATCAGATGTACATGTATGAGATGAAGTTAAGCACGTAGAAGCGCATCTTCGGAGTTGGATCTAGCGAATTCCTTAGCTTCTTAGTAACACAAAGAGGTATCATGGCTAACCCTGAGAATATTACAGCCATCAGAGGAATAAAGCCTCCAACCTCAATCCGAGACATATAGAAGCTCACTGGCATAGTAACTACATCAAGCAGGTTCAAAAATCCAAAGAGTTTTGAATGTACTCTAGAGTGTGCTGTCACCATTCAGTAGCTCCAAGACTTCCTTGCATACCCATCAATCCTCTCCAAGCCTGTCCACAGGGAAGACTTATTCTTGTACCTAGTAGTGAGCAACTGGGTACTCTCCTCTGTTCTGGTCAGAGTAGAGGGAAGAAAACAAAGGCTGATATACTACGTCAGCCATATACTTCACAAGCCTTAGGTTAGGTATATCTAGACAGAAAAGTTTGCCCTGGCCATCATTATTGAAGTACGATGGCTAAGGCCCTACTTCCAAGAGCACCAGATAATCATACTTATAGATCAATTACTACGCACTATGTTATAGAAACCTGATGTGTCTGGATGGATGATGAAGTACGCAATGGAATTGAGCGTATATGGAATCCAATACCAGCCAACTTTGTGGTAAAATATACAGGAAAGGAGGAATCACCATTAGACAATGACAAACCAGTATGGACTCTCCACATTGATAGGTTATCTACCTTGAAAGGTAGAGGTGTGGGTCTCATTCTAATCGGCCTGTACAAAGTTACAATCTGCTATGCCCTTAAGTTTAGGTTAGATTCTATTACTCCTTAAAGTCGCAGAGTCACAACACTCTCCGTGTAAACCATCTTATGATAGTAATTGGCCTCATAGTGCTTATTATAAGTATGATCTACACAAGGCGTCGACGACTCCTCGCTTTGAAGTAAGCAGTTCAATTAAAAATTTAACCAAAGTTATAGTCAATATCAAAGCTTTAAGTCAATTACTGAAGAATTCCTAGGTGATTATACATCATATCATAACAGTTAGCTAATTTACATATCAAATATCAGTCTTTCAGTCTTAAAGGGCAAATTGATCCTCATACCCCCAGGCTTAATAAAGAACTAACCTCTAAATAATTGTAGGGCGATATATTACTCAGAGTATTTAGAGATCAAGGCTTACAAAAGGATTTATACAAGTATGAGCAATGATATCAGTTAAGTGCACCTATCAGTTTTAATATAGCGGATGTGAGTCCGAGTTGATCCTTTAGAAATTTCGAGTACTAATATTAACCTTAGCTTTATTATTTAGCCGGAAAATTATGATGAGTTAAATGAATAAAAAATATTGAAATTAACAAACTAAACTAATTATGGGACTTGATTAAGCAATTTAGAAATCAATAAAACTAAGAACGACTTCAAGTATGCAATAATGTATTTAGGAATTATTTCCCTTAGTGTTTAACATGTGACCGCTTAAAATATATTCAATTCAATTTCTATTATTCCTGACCGAATGGATTCACAATTAAAGTTAGTACCTTTATCAAGCATATTAACCCTAATCCTAAATTATTTACCGGAATCTCTTCACTTAGTAATATAATTTAGAATTGCATTAATGTATAATAAATTCCCACACAAATAATTAACTTTCCGGAAGAAACATGTATCTTATCTCTAAGTATACATGTAATTCTCTCCAATTATGTAAAGATCTAATTATACATATAATTTCTCAATCAACATGCATAATATCATAAATTGATATTCTAGAAATATCAATTATAATTAAACGACATAATTGAATCAAGTAAAGATAGAAACTTTATCGAGAATTCTAAATCAATTCAAGAGTCACATGAAACCCTAGGTTCCATAATCCTAAATACACGAATTCTAAGCTATCATAATGAAACTAAAAACGAGTTCCATTAATAACATAAAATAAAACATGAAAAACCCCTTTGATTGATGAAAAATCTCTCAAATCTTGAAGTTGGTATTGCTTTCGCCTTTTTCTTCTCCTTCTCTTCAAGTCTCTTCTCTTCTCTAATGTTTCATATGTCTTGTGAAAACCTAATATGTCTTTTTATACTGTATTATAAGGTTTTCGTTTTCTTTATCAGATACGACCTGGGACATGACCGTGTCCCCAGGTCGTGTAACTTTTTGACCCTGGCAAATTTCCCTGCATGGACACAGCCTAGGAACATGGTCATGTGCCAAACTGTGTAACTTCAAAACTTCATCACTTCTTCATTTGAACTTCAAATTGAATGAAAGTTGATTCCTTTTCTTCATTTTCGATTCAAGAACGCGTTCAAACCTTGAAATCAAAATTTTACTCAATTAAGTATCTATTTCTTTAAAGAAAACTAAAAATGTAAGGGAAATACTATAAAATCACCATAGGAAATACTATAAAATCACCATGGGAAATATGTTTAAAATCAGAGTTATCAAGTAACTACAGCTCAGTAAGTTGAATCGGAGACTCATAAATGTATACAAACATAAACAAGATTATTAAGTAATTATTTTCATGCAATGCAACAAGCAAGTGTCATCACATAACATGGTCCGGTCCATTGTGAAATCAAAGTAATTTCACCCGCTCTAATTCGGGTTAAGGAGTTTTCACGTTATGTAATAGCTCACAACTAAACCCAAGTTTGTGTAATGGAAGCACTGCCCTTCCTAAGACTATCCTTCGAACTAATGCTTTCATCCCCATCGTGACCTCCTCTCTTATCACTTAGTTTGATTAAGGATAAAGAAAAGATCAATTTGTTATCAAGCGTTATCTTTTTTAAAGGTGTCGGTGTTTGGTTAGAGAATCCTAATAATCCCCTAAAGGGTTGTAATGCATGACAATTTAGGGTTTATGATCAATTATGATTAGGTTCAATTTAGAGTGTTCAGACAATTTCACACCAATCTAGTCATTATAATCATCAATCATAATATAAATTCCAATACGAAGTCAAATATGCAAACACATGCATAAAACTACTTACAATCACAATCATATAAAATCCTAAGTCTCTGAGTACCCTAAAATAGTACTTTATATATGGTGAAGTAATAAACCTAACTTACTTGAAATTCTCAATCGCTTAATTGCAAGTTGGTTCGTCTCCCGGTATTCTATAATATAAATATGTCTTTTTAGTATTTATACTTAGATAATACATTCTTGGTTATAATTTAACTCACTTCTCCATATATACTTATTATTTACTAATGATTCACTCTACATTAGCTCGGGGTTTAATTTCTGAATTAGATTCTAGTTTTTGTTTTAAATTGTTTTTAACTATGAAGAATCCTAAATACGCACGAATCCTAATGTAAAATTAATCACATTAAGCTCGAGTATTCTAATATCATACTAAGTCTTAATTTAGTGTTCTAATCTATTCGATATACTCTAATCCTAATTGGGATACCGGATTTACTCCCTATATGAGAAAATTTTATATTTTTTATTCAATTACCTAAAATTAATTTTTGTTTCTGATTTATTTTGTACTAATATCATTATTATATTATCCAATTTAACATATTTTTTTATATTTATTGAAATCCTAATTTCACATATTCCTTAATTTCCTACAATTACCACATAATTCCCATATTAATTATAATTAACACTCCAAAGACTAGGATTAGGTTTCTACATCAGAGATTAATGTCATTAAACTTCTAATTACCTTCTAAATTAGTAATTAATTATTTAATCACTTAATTAAGTCAAAATTACTCATTTTTTTTCATCATTTTAGGAATAAAAATTTACTTAAAAATTTTGAAAATTAATTTTAGAAAAATGCCTTCATAGCATTATTTTATATCACTTAAGCATTCTAAAAAAAAATTGAGCCCCAAACTACACTTCTAAGTTTATTTATTTCTAATTCTAATCATGCTTGGTTTTGTCTAATTTTTTAAGAAGCCTCTATTTACAAACGTGATCAAACTTAATCACTATTTTTCCCTAAATCTACATACAATAAAACCTTAGAATAATAAATTTCATAATTTTCTAAGCATAATAAACAATTTTAAGGAATTTTGCAAAATCGAAGGAGATGTGAGACTTACCTTATTCAAAAGCTTTTTGGCCTCAAACACCGGTTCATGTGTATTAGCCGGTCCAGGCGGTAGGTTTGGAGTGAGGTGGTAGTGGTGGTTTGGTTTCAGGTGGTAGTGGTGTAAGTCTTACAACCAGTCACTTAGGGTTTCGATCGATTGAAAAATTCGATTAAGTTTAAATTATAAGTAAAGCTAGAAATATTAGTAAAAATGATCCCGTAAGTTCAAATTTAAGAAAATAAGTAATAAAATAAATGAATATAAAAATTTTAAATTTTAAGTATATAACTCGTTATTTATTGAAAATGCGTAAAATGCATTCCAACAATTAACGAATCGCTAGAGATAAATTATATATATACTAAAAATCATAGAATAACCTAAAAAATATTTAAGAATATTTATTTGTATTATATATGAATTTACATGTAGGTAGAAATATGCATAATTATTTAAAATAGGCAAAATGTGCTAAAATGATACTAAATAATTAAAAAAAATTCATAATTAATTAAGAAAAAATAAAGAAAAATCATAAAAAATAAGGAATGATCCAGAATTAGGTCGCGGAAACTGGGGGAAATAATAAAAAAATTATCCAATTAAATTAAAACAACACAAAAGTCAAATTGGAAGAAAATAAGGCAATTTATTAATCAAATTAATGCACAATAATTTCTCTAAAGCTCTACAAATACTCCAAATTTTTTAGAAGCTCATTTTAGATGTCAGGAAGTTTAGAAAAATAAAAAGAAGTGAAATTGAGAGAAAATTAGGATTTTACAAAAATTTAGAAAAAATTTGTACAATTGGGGCATATAAGGAGAACCCAGACCCGACGAGCATTTGGGAGTAGACAGCCACCACCATCACATGGTGGTGGCAGTGTTCAGGTGGGCTGATACACCCATGGCCACCGACAGTAGCCGGAGCCATCCAAATTGGTGAGTTCGATTTTCAGGTCGATTTTGTGTAATTTTGTAAAAATAATAAATATTCTCAAAAATTATTAATTTGTTATTATGGAATATTTTTGTATGTAGTTTTTAGGAAAAAATATTATTTTAATGAAAATATGTCCTGTGATATATGGTCCTTAAGAAATCATGCAAAATCGAACATGTTTTAGTTTAGAAATAAATGACTTTAAGAGTGTAGTTTTGAGCCCAAAATTTTTGTGTAGACTATTTAAATGATATAGAATAGTGCTATGAAGCCTGTTTTCAAAAATTAATTTTCTAAATTTTTAGGCCCTATAATGAGATAGAAAATGGGTAATTTCGGATTAATTAAGTAATTAAATAGTTAATTACTAATTTAGTGAATAATTATATGTTTTAGGATGTTGAATCTGATGAAGTATGATACTTATAGCATTTAAGATTTTAGATATAATTATTAGGCTAATTATATAATAAATAAGTAATAGGGAAAAATAGTACATTTTAAGTTAATTTGGTAATTTAGGGTAATTAGGTGTAAAATTTGATTTGGGATGAATTTAGATATTTTGAAATGATAATTGATGTTGGGAGATGGTAATTAGAGTGCTAGAAATATTAGTTATGTATTATATACATAATAAGTGATAATACATAATATGTAATTATTAGAAATATAATAAGTAGAAGGTATTAGAATAAAAATTGATATTATAAAAATAATAGGGATATATAATAAATCTAATACAAAACTTAAATTTATATAATTATATTAAAAATGCAAAAATTTCTCACATCATGAGTAAATTTGGTATACTAATAAGGATTTAAGTATACCGGGTGGAATAAAATACCGACTAGGGGTAATGATGGCATTTAGGATATCTGAAAATAATGTGATTAATTTCACATTATGAGTTAAAATGAATTTTTAGGATTCGAGTATACAACAGTACTTAGAAATCGAACTAGAACTTAATTTAGAAATCGATGCGGAAACTGAACTCGAACTTAATCCCAAACCTAGAATAATTGTAAAAGATTTGAAAACCTAGATAACTGGATATATTAAACCCTAAACAAAACATAACAATAAGCATTATAGGATAAAACCAACTTAAAATAGTTATATGAAAAACTGAAACCATGTTTGTATTATAGGGATGATTAACGAGAGTCTGAGCGAGGAGTCCAGGTAAGTTGGGATTAATACATTGCTGTATTTTAGAGGCTTGAGATTACACTTGGTTGTGTTTGTTAGATAGTTGGTTGTATGTATGTACTTGATTATAAGTGATACTATGATTCTGTTTGTTGTTATGACTTGTATTGTATGATTTGTATAAAATGATTGATCATCTTAAATTGGACTTAATCAAATACGACCTATAATCATAATCGGACCTACATGGTAACTTATTAGGGGAAACCTATGATTCTTTAGCTAAATACCGACCCCTTCGAAAGGGATAGTGCATGATTACATAATGGTTCCTTCTTCATCCTTAATCGAACTAAGTGACAAGAAAGGAAGTCGTAGCGAAGGTGAAGTCAATGGTTTGAAGGTAGTCGCGGGAGCAGTGGTGTCTCTATTGCACAAGCCTGGGTTTGGTCGTGAACTATTGCATTAACGGCAACTCCTCAACCGGATTAGAGCAGGCGCAATTTCTCTAATCTCATGATGGGCCGGACAACGTCATGCGATAGCATTTGCTTGAACATGCATTGCACCTAATAAGTTGATTGATAACCTTATTTGTTTGTGGTGTAGTTTTAAGTCCTCTATCCTAATTTACTGAGCTGTGGTTGCTTACATCCTTATAGACGTTATGTAGCTACTGGCTAAAAAGCAGCATACAATTACTCTAAAGCTAGCAACTGTTAGATCCTAGGAAATGAGGAAAAACATTTATAGAACAAACATATATTTTTAAGGTTTAAGCTTTTATTTTAAAATTTTTCATTTCTGAATAATGTAATAACTAGGAAATATATTACGGTGAAATATTGTAAACGTTAATTATAATAATTGAATTTTAGTATATATATATATATATTCTCACTTTCTTAGCTAAATGATTTATTTAAATTACAAACTGTTTACTTCAAAGTAGGTTAGTCGTGGATGCCTTATGTAGATCAGGTCTAGGATAGCAGTTATAAGGCCAACTTCCATCTTAGAATGGTTTACACAGCGAAGCTGTTACGACTTTACCACTTCGGGGCATGATAGGTGGTATGTGGGTTTGGCCTTTTTACTCTATCTGCACAAATTTAGGACAAAATTTCTAAAACCGTAATTTTTCCCAATTCCCTACTAACCATTTGAGCTCTGTAAATTTTCTTACTATTTCTAGGGTCTTATAGGAATTATTATGTATTAATTAGGATAAGACAATGCCCATATCACTTCCATTTTGCCTTTTTTATTACTTGTTTTTTATTGGGTAATTTTGGTTTCTTACTCCTTTTGCTACCACAACTTGATCTGGTTCATTCCCCTTTTCCTTGATTTTTTTTTTCAATTTTCCTTAATTTTTTTTATAATTTTCTGTAATTATTTAGTAAATTTTTAGCTAATTTCGAGTAATTTAGGTAATTTCGTATATTTCTACCTAAACGTAAATACATGTGGGGTACAAGTAAACACTTCTAAATATTATTTAGATTATTCTATGATTTTTAGTATATATATAATTTATCTCTAGCGATTTATTAGTTATTGAAATACATTTTACGCATTTTCGATAAATAACAAGTAATATACTTAGAATTTGAAAATTTTATATTCTCTTATTTTATTACTTATTTTCTTAAATTCAAACTTATAGGGTCACTTTTATTAATATTTCTAACTTTAGTTTAAAATTTAGGTTTGATTAGATCTTTTAACTGATTGCCTTAAACTTTGTATACCAAATTCACTCCTACGGTTACTTAGCTTATCTTTAAGGTTTACAAATTCTAGCAACAATGAATCCGAATATGAGGTCCCTATTACCGATCTTAAGTTGGCCAAGGAGATTGATGTTGAGCACTTACGAATCTTCTCGGACTTTATGCTTGTCGTCTAACAAGTTCGAGGCGAATACGAGGTTAAGGACGACATTATGGCTAGGTACCTTGAGAAGGTAAAGAGCCTTCTAGCTAAATTCTCTTCATAGGGGACATCAAGAAGATCCCCCGACTCAGGAATTCAGTAGCAGATTAGCTATCCAAGATCGCCTCTATCGGTATATAGAAACCCAAGGTGAATGATAGGAAAATTTTCATAGAATACTTAGTAGAAAAAAGCATAACTCTAGACTCGACTGAAGTTTTGGAACTGACTATAACATCACTAGAGTCGAGTTAAATGGATCCTATTTAGAGTTATTTGGAGTAGGGTACACTCTCAGATGACAGGAGGAAGGCAAAGAAGTTCCGATATCATGCCACCAACTATACGTTGGTCAACAGCTTCTTGTATCGCAAGAGAGTCAACCTTCCCCTGCTTTAGTGCCTCCGAGAAGGTGAAAGGTTACGTATCATGGAAGATTTGCATGTCGAAGTATAAAGCAATCATATTCATTCTTAAGCCCTTTACCTTTAAGTACTACGACTTGAGTAATACTAGCCTACTATGAGGTAGGATGCAAAAGCCGTGGCCCATAGTGCCAAAAGCACACGCCAGTCAGTCATATACCTAACACCAACATCCAACCCTTGACTAGCCCATGGCTGTTTGCACAATGGGGTAGAGATATTCTCGGTGCCTTCCTAAAAGCTTCTGGAGGATAGTAGTACGTAATTGTTGCCATCGAATACTTCACAAAGTGGGTAGAAGCTAAAGTAATGGTAAAGATCATGGAGAGAAGTGTTAAATCTTTCGTTAGAAACAACATTATATTTCGGTTTAGGGTCCCTTATGCTCTTATTATGGATAAGGAGCAATAATTTGATAACTCCAAGTTCAGGGAGTTCTACGCTAGGCATTGCATCACCTCGCACCTTACTTCGGTTGCCTACTCCTAATCAAATGGACAAGTCGAGGCAACCAATTGGATTATCTTGGATAGCTTAAAGAAGTGCGTAGATCGATCTTAAGGTGGCTGGGCCGACGAATTGCCCAATATCATGTAAGGGTATAAGACAACCCATCGCACTTATACAAGTGAGACCCCCCTTTTATCTAGTAATCAGGTTAAAAGCAGTCCTCCCCATTGAGCTTGGGCTTCTTAATATCCGAACTCGAAGTTTTAATGCCGCCCTCAACGAGTCACTGTTGCAAGCTCCCATCGATACTATTGAGCAAATCAGAGACCTCGTTGTGGCTCGAATAACTGCATACCAATATTAGGCCACCAAGTACTATGATTAGAAGGTCAGATATAAGGAGTTCAAGGTCGGCGATTTAGTATGCCAAAAGCTAGAAGCTACGGGTTAGTGAGAACGGTAGGGTAAGCTAACCCCCAATTAGGAAGACGTCGTTAGAGTTAAGGAAAAATAGAACAATAGAGCATATAAACTGGAAAGACTGGATAGCGAGCACATCCCACACATATGGAATGCCGGTAATCTTTAGCTTTATTTTAATTAGCATATTGTTTGTGTACATTTTTCCAGAATAATGAAATAAAGAATTTGCTTCATAATTTGTTGTTTACCTCTCTCTCTCTCTATCTATCTCTCTCTTTTTTTCTATTGTTGTCCCAGTCTTTGATAGGGTGAACAAACCGCCTACAAGGCAAGTTGGAATGCTATCGACTTGACCCCCTCGAGTAACCTCGACAAAAGAAAACACCCCTTACATAGAGTAACCCCCCACCATCGAGTAGGTTAGAACGCCATTGATCTGACCCCCTTTGGTAACCTCGGCAAGGGGAAACACCCCTTGCATAGAGTAACCTTCACTATAGGGCAAATGCAAAAGCCACCAACTTAACCCCTTCAAGTAACCTCGAAAAGAGGAAACACTCCTTGTAGAGTAACCCCTACTACCAGATAAGGCAGAATGCTATTGACTTACCCACTTAGGTTACCTCAGTAAGGGGAAACATTCCTTTCACAAAGTAACGTCCATTACCGAGTAAGTCGGGACGCCATAGACATGACCCCTAACCTTGGCAAAGGGAAACATCCCTTGCATAGAAGAATTCCTATACGAATATATTTAAAGGAAAAAAAAACGAGTATACAAGATAAGGCAAGTAGAAAATCTCATTTATTAATTGCAAAATTATACAGTTAAGGTCAGCATCCTAACTTGGCATACAAAAAAAAAAAAAAAAACACACACACACACACACACTATCACCCTGGATCAACTAGCTCCAGTAACTTTGAAAAGTCCAAAGCTTCAATTTGCTCAGAACGCTAATCAACTAGTGCCTCTTGAGGAGGCTAGCCTTGGATTGAAGCTGAGGTTAAAGGTTGCTCACGAGGGGTAGTAGAAGGATCACTTGGATCTTGATTACCCCATGAAATTACTTCCAAGGTGGCCTCCTATTGAGTTGTTGGGGTAAAAGTGAATGTGGAAGCGCTTTGCCTGGCTTCAGCAACAAAGGAGGCACCTAGGACATCGTTGGCCGCTTAAGCGGCCCCCCCTCTTAAATGCCTAAGCCTCCCTCTCCCCACTAAAGGTTCGGGAGTCCAAAAATTCCAATAAACTCAGGTCAAGGTCTGGATAGTAGAGAGCACCTCCTTCCTTGTATAGTAAGCATAATCGATGGACAAGTCTTCTAGCTCTTCCAACCACTCATCCATCAACCGATAATTGGCCATAGCCTTCTTCACAGCGGCGTCAGTGAAGACCTCTCTACTTTCCAGCTTAGAGATTATCTCCTCCATCTCTGAAACCTTTCCCTGCAACTCCTAGACCTGCTACTCTAACCCAACCTTCAAACCAGCTAGGTTCAGTAAAGTGACTCTAACATTTTTGCACTCGAATGCCTTCATTGCTAGCTTAGTTTGTAGCCTGGTGATCGATGCTTTCAACTCAACATTCTCTTTCTTAACTTGGGCCTTAGCTTCCCTTTCTTCGTCTAGCCGCTATGAGAGGTGAACCTTAGTCCTCTGCTTGTTCTCTAGTTGAGCCTTCAGGTAGTCAACCTTCTTCGTTGCCTTCTCAACTTTATCCCTCTCTCTCTTTACATCCTTCAGCTATGCTTGAAGCCCCGCCACCTACACATAAGAGCGATGCAGGCGCTGGTTAGCTTTGTATAATTTTTCAAGTATTTATTAATAGAAGTCTCTATCTCTCGGAGATACTTCTTAGCCTGACCTAATGTTTCCTTAGGGCAGCATCATACTTGTTTAGTTGAAGCAGCACCTGGATATGGTACTGCAAAGAAATGCTATCCAAGGTTAATTCAATGAAAGGGACGAAGGATGTCAATGTAGAAGCAACAAAGACTTACTTGCCACATAAGCATACTCAAGTGGTTCGCTGTCTCTACGGGGTAGTCCCTACCTTCCTTGGACAGCCCAATCGCCAAGGGTATAAGACCTCGCAGAAGCTTGGTAACTAAGTATTCGATGCTACAGCGTAAGATTGTTGGTATGGACTTCCCACTTTGACCATAAGAACTTCCCCCTGGCTCTCTTCATTTTGACCTCGAAGCCCCCCTCAGGAACACTTCATCCTGGGAGATGTACGGTACCTCTTGGAATGAGTCTGATTCGATCCCTAGTAACCTAAAATTGTTAAGGACGTCAAAAAATTCATCCCCCAAGTCATCAACACACTGGTAGGGATGGGCAGTCAACCATTCATTCCATTTCCCCTAGCTTAATGGCACCCTCACCAAGGGTCTCTGTTTCTTGGCTCTAGGCCCGGGCTACCTGGCTATTTCAGGAGGTTGCCTCTTTTGCCTATCCACTTCGGTCATATTTTCTTCCCTCACCTTTAGAGGGGAAAGCATCCGAATGCTAGGCTCTAACGTTGGTGCCCCCGTCCCCTACAAGAATAGATTCGGCCGCAAAGAGAAAGATAAAGGTAAGAAGAGCTATGCCTACAAGCTCTGCAGCCAGTAGCTCGTCTCGAAGACCCATGGCAATTCCTTGAGGAACAACCATCGGTTGGACTCTGCTGGTTTCCCTAGCCCCTGACTTCGCCCATACTACCTTACCCTTTAGCTTAGATGCCTTGGTCTTTGCCTGCCAATGGCTCATCAGTTTGTTACGGAGGGATAGGGAACTTTTATAGCCAAATTTTTACTTACAAGAAATTTAGTTCAAATAGTGAAGAAGAAAGGAAAATAAGACAAAACCAAAAGAAATAACTACTGCCATTTGCCAATTTCGTCGTAACCAGCACGAAAAAGGAAAGATCCCCCATTTTGTAGAAACATCAGATGAAGCATCCCTACATTAGTACAATAGATGAAGGCGTTCGTAAAAAGAACGAACTTGTACCTTCAACCAATTTCTTCACCATAGCCTTCTTCATGCTGAGGAAGAGCTCAGAGATCAGATACCAGAAGTACTTCTCCATAGTCTCAACAACATTTATCTCCTAGTCGTATTTAAGTGCCATAAAAGTCTAGATCTCTTGGGTAGCTTTTACATCATTGGGACTAAGCCTCTTTTCACCCCTGGTTCGAACCATCCCAGTCCACTAAGTCCAAAAGTTTACCTCATTGAGTAGCTCAACCACTACATACATGTCCTACTAGCCCTTCATTGAATCCACGAGGTTATAGAACAGCTTCTTTCTCAGATGCGGCTAAAGGTATGGCCACCCTCCGATACTCTTCTACATGTAAAAATGACTGAAGAGCTTAGGAGTAGCCCTTATCATTAGGTACCCCAAGAGTGCCTAGAAAGCCTTTAGCACCCTTTGCCTATTGGGAAGGACTTGCAATAGACTGTACTGGTAGTAGTTGAAAAATTCCTTTTCGAAGCGACTTAGAGGAGGATACTGCTTAAACTCTAAGCACTTTTCAAATACCGTGAAGTGCCTCCCTGATAGTAAGGCCACCTTTTCATCCCTACTCAACAACCTTATCTACGATTTAAGGATTGTCTCAACAATAAAGTTACCTAGAATCCAAGTAAGGGTAGATTGTTTACTCTTACTCACTCGGCCGCTAAGCCCCTTGCCCATCTCAAGAGTATCGAATAAATCCTTGAGAAAAGGCAGGGAGCATATTCATACACATCCCTTAAGATGGCATTGATAATCCTGGCTCTATCTAGTGCCTCTATAACCATCTTAGTAGGTTGGTCGAGTTGTGCTAGCGACGAAACTTTGTCCTCTTTTGTCGAAAGATGGGGGGGGGGGGGGGAGGGGGGGGGGGTAGATTGTTTACTCTTACTCACTTGGTCGCTAAGCCCCTTGCCCATCTCAAGAGTATCGAATAAATCCTTGAGAAAAGGTAGGGAGCATATTCATACACATCCCTTAAGATGGCATTGATAATCCTGGCTCTATCTAGTGCCTCTATAACCATCTTAGTAGGTTGGTCAAGTTATGCTAGCGACGAAACTTTGTCCTCTTTTGTCGAAAGATGGGGGGGGGGGGGGGGGGGTAGATTGTTTACTCTTACTCACTTGGTCGCTAAGCCCCTTGCCCATCTCAAGAGTATCGAATAAATCCTTGAGAAAAGGTAGGGAACATATTCATACACATCCCTTAAGATGGCATTGATAATCCTGGCTCTATCTAGTGCCTCTATAACCATCTTAGTAGGTTGGTCAAGTTATGCTAGCGACGAAACTTTGTCCTCTTTTGTCGAAAGGGGGGGGAGGGGGGGGGGTGGACTTCTTATTGATTTGGAGTTAGTAAAGCTGAATCGTGATGAGTCATAACCCACTTTACCTGTGTTTGCTGACATGTTTGCAAAGGGCGATGAAGAAGAAGGGGGTTAGAAAAGCTTTCAAAGGAACTTTGATGCAATGCAAGAAATTGGAATTCATAGTAGTAGAATAGAGACATTGCAGAAAAGTGGTCTCTCGTTGTAACCCTATGATTTATAAGCTAAGCGCTTGGGAAACCGTACAGGTAGTTATCGGGATTTATATAAGCATAAATCCCTTGGAATATTGTTGAGTAGACACTTAGAGTAAGTTTTGATTAGGCGATCCCCTTTAAAAGGAAAAATGCATATAGCTGTACGGTAGTCCGATATGATAAGACACCTATCACATCACATTACATGCACAAAAAAATAGGCGTGCTTGGGTCAGAATTTGAAAAAAATTTCTTCTACAAGAAGTTTCCCTGTAATCCTTCAAACTTCCACTTAGTTGGCATGATAGAGGTACAGCGCAATTGTGCTAGCTCAGTCCATGATGAATGTTGCTCGGCTTAACTGGTTCATAGCCTCGAATTGCTTGCCCAGTAAGATGTGAAGGTATCTTGCTCTAACACCCCAACCGAGGCTTCATCCTGCTTGGACATAATTGTTGACCACATCGGTCCCTCTTACCTCGAACATCTTTAGCTTCGGTATTTACTACCTCGGACATCCCCACCTTAGCCTGTTGCTTGTTCGAACCTACACCCTTACTATGCTGGCATTATAGCACTTGCTTGAGCTCCTTTGAGTCAGATTAGCCACACACTTGAGTAGCCTATATATCCTATCTCCTTGCCTTCGCTTTGGCAATGAGACTATAGGAAAGGGGGGGAGGGGCGCAGAGGCAAGTGTTGATAGGGCTGTTTAGACATGGGCTCCTTAAGCCTATTTAAATTTGGCGCGCCTTACTACCTAGGGCTTATTATAATGGGCTTAAGACTTAAGCTCGAAATAATCGGGCCCATGGAGTTTTCAATGACTATAAATCATCAGATAAGGATGAGAGACTAAGTCAATAGCTATTTTTGGTTAAAGTGGAACACGTTAGACATCATGACTTCGCTCTCCCATACTTGTGGGAGAAGATCTCTCCCACTAATTGTCCTCCAATTGTCAACGCCACTCCACTATAAATACAAATCTACTATCTAGCGATAAAGCTCTCTGCTCTCTACTCTCTATACTCTACGCATTAAGCTTACCCATTAGTCCAAAGCACCTTCTACTCTATAAGGATTCTTTGCTGATTTAAGTATCAAAATGGCCATACTGAACAATACCCTAGTGTCCCCTAATAATGTTTTATTTTGCAGGCTTATTACCTATAGAGCCCAATTATTATTGGCAAACACTCTAAGACGACATCACTTTCGAGTTAATATCTTAATCATGTTTTCATCTATAATTATCGTTAGACATTAAGATCATGTGTAAGATATAACAAACATGAGTATTCTTTCTTAACAATTTAAAATATATAAATATATATAGATATAGATATATAGAGAGAATTAGCAGGGTTAAAATACTCCATATTTGAGTTGACACTATGTTTGGTTTAAATGAAAAAAAAAGGAAAGGGAAGAATTGAAGAGGAAAACATTCCTTCTCTTATTTAAGAAAACATGAAAAAATAAAAAAAAATAAAGAAAGAAAGAAAGGGATTTGTGAAGGAAAATATTTTCTTGGGTCTCAAGAAAACAATTACTCCCGTGGAGGGAATTCAGAGGAATAAATGCAAAATGACTTGAATAACCTTTGACTAAGAATACCTTTTAAATTTTTAAGGCCTTTTTGGTATTTTAGCAAGTTTAAAAAGTAATACTTTATTAACTTTCCTTCCATAATCATTCATCTCTTATCCAAACAAGTATTTCCCCTTCATTTTAATTCTCATCTAATTCTTTCCTCTCATTCTCTTCTCACCCCCCTTTCCCCCATTTCTTTCCTCTTTTCCAAACAATGTGTAAGATTCAACTAAGGTTTTATATGTTAATTGAATTATTTAAATCTATTAAATTTGTTGCAAAATTTAGTCGAATTTTTTTCCATATATTTTAAGAAACTCATTAAATCCTTTATATTTGTATTTCAAACGAGATCGATAATTGTTGTTCCAATTTTCTTTTCATTGTGCTATTTTAAGCCATAAGTAAATATATTGACGAATATAACAAACATTTATAAGTAATTGTTATTTCCATCGTCTATATATTTCACAATAAAAATGATAATTGTAGATAATGATTTCTTATGAACAATTATTGTTGTTGTATATTTATAATAACAACTCTACTTTTTTTGTAAATACTATTACAATATTTCTTTTTATATTGTAATAATAACCAGTATATCTAGAGCAATCTTATAAATTTGCAATATATAGAAACCTTCATCTAATGTAGTTTTATACTATAGTATGTCCAACACTTTTAAGATGGTAATTGGTGGATGGTTTAAAAGTGTTGAGGATACTACAATAACAAAATATATTATGCACTAATGTTTATAATTACGTAATTTTAAAAGCTATCTCTAATAAATAATGTATTAGTGGGTAACCCTATCATATAGGGTATCTACTCATACCCCGCTTGATATGAATTTATTAGACCTTAGATCTAGCTAAACTATTTGTGGCCAATGTAACGATTCGACCAAAACTTTACTTACTAAGGTATAATCTGCTTTGGCATAATATACTATACAATTTCATCCCTCTTGCAACTACTTCTTATAGGGTTATTAACTGCTCTCTTAAGTATGCTTAACTATGGAGTTTCAATAAACTTTAAATCGCTTCATTAAAAAATGCTTCGATAATTTTAAGGGATCTTACAATCCATACTCTTCCAGAATTGACAACCTTGTCAATATCATTTCATAGGTTTAGAACCATACCAAACAGAAGGACTTTAGAGGTGCCACTTTACAAGTTCAAGAGATATCCCTACACTATAGTGCTTACCTCCTCTACTTCCATTTGGTAGATTTCTTTGATACTACCTCCATATTGATTATATAAGGAAATTAGAATTGGTTTGTAAAGGCCAATTAGAGATACCGTGTAAATACTAGTTAGAAACTTTTGGGTCATATGGTTGAGAAAGGTCTATTAATGTTTGTTGGTTTGATTTTTAACTACTTTTCACTTGAGGGATTACAAATAGTATTAGAGTTTACCTCTTACCAATAAATGAACGATTGGGGACAAACTAAAGTGGAAGTTGGTAGCCCTATTTCAACCCAATTTAGATAATAACTTCATCAAGAATAAGGAATATCAACACAGTATGATTGCTAGCATGCTTCTAAGATAACTTATAAGTTAAGGGTGTATAAGAATAAAACCAACTTGTATAGCGAAGCTGGTCAAAGAACTATGCCCAATTATAAGGTTTTGCAATGAGAACAATGCATGTTTAAAGGAGGGAGATAGTGATATTTAATGGAATACTAGTCTCACATGGATTGTATGAGGAAATTGAAATTGTCTTATAAAGGCTACGTACTAAATGAAATGTCAATACTAGCTATAAACTACTAAACTAAGTGATTGAAAAATTCCATTAGTATTTGTTTGATCGACTATTAACTACTTTATCTTGGAGTGTTACAGTTTAAGTCGATTCTAAGGTTAGTGATGTTGTCACATGCTAGGTTTTAGTTCCAAAGTTTCAAAAGTTGCACATAAAAGTATAGGGATATGGTATATCTCTATATACTTATGCTAAAACCTACATGGAGCCTCTATTGTGAAGACTATAGACTAAAAGTTATAAGTTTCCTAGAAATTTTAAAATATGTGTAAACTACTATGAGCACCACTTATAAAATGTCATTAATAAATAAAAGTAAATTTGAAAAGTATAAAGGAAATCCAACTTAGACAATTAACTTATTACTTAACTATTTTAAACTAACTCTCAACTAAACAATTAAACCATCATCATATCTCTAACTTAATTTAGTATTTAGTTTATCTATATTCTATTTAGTTCTTATATCATGTTTTGTATTGAAATTCAATAAGAGTGGGCGAGTAATGATGTTACACTTTATATCTTATAAAATTTTACTTGATTAATGTATCCTAAGTGTTGAGCTTAATTTTTTTTTCCGGTTTTTAACATTTTTTCCTCAATATGATCAATATTAAACACTATCCGTTTAATATTAACTCTCGACCAAAAATTAAGGAAAGTCAAAGTTTTTAAACATATTTTGAAAATACTTAGAGTCATTACTCAACTGGGATCGACAAAAAGGTTTAGACTAAAATCAATTAGGTAGATTGATTTTAATTTAGATACTAAGTTGTATGAAAAACCGATTTTAAAAAGGTTTTTTAAAACCAAAGATTTAAGTCCATGAGCTAACTTATTAAACCCTAATGAATACCACTTTTAACTTTTTAAATTTAGATTTACTTTTCAATATACCCTTATAATTTGAGATTACAATTTCTATTTTGTAAGTAAAGAAAACAATAAACCATGTCAAAAAATGGATAAATAGAGGAATAAAAGAATTAATTATTTACAAATGGAAAAAAGATAATTTTTTCTATATCTTAAGTTGGCCCGTAATTGCATACAAGTGCCTATGTACCTATGATTCTAGATCAAACTTCCATAGTTCATTCATAAAAGTTAGGTGTGTTGGTTGATTTTAGTTTAGAAAAATGGTTGAATTCACATCTTTATTAGTAACACCCCAAAACTGAAGGGCATCACAACCTGCTACATGTCCTTACCAATCAGGAACATGTCAAGGCTCTAAGACCAATTGCAATCTCCATAATCACTTGTAACACCTACTTATCAGGTATAAAATAATAATTCTTCAAATACATCAATTCGAGTGATTTATAAGTAAATTACTTTAACCACAAATATATTAAATAATTAGATCTTGTTATTCTATAACATGCATAATTAACCGCCTTTCTTTTCTATCCTGATGATAACAATTTCATTACTTGTCACAACTTATTGAATCAACCCAGTACAGATGCACAAACACGCACGAATGCTAAGCCCAAAACATACACATGCATTTAGTACAACTGTAATAGAATATAAGTAAACAATAGTTTAATTATTTTTAATTTAGGCCAAAAATCAAAAGAGGAGTACTCATGACCTTGTCACACCATGATCTTTGTCCACATACATAAGTGGATATAATATAAGTTTTCTTTTAAGTCCTTTACACCTAGAATCTAGAGTCTAAAGACCATAAAACCTAGAATTCTAGCTATATCGTTCCATATGAAAGTCTACTAAAGAATTCTCGCATATGATCAACAGTTGCTCCTATATGGATCTGTTATGCATGCCCCTAAAGTAAGCAGGTCAAGCACAACCGATAATTAATTAATTTAAGTCAAATATAATTAATCCAATTCACTTACTAAGTCCTAACAAGCACAAGTAAAAAACCAAGCACTATGTACCTGAAATAGCTTCTCAATACTTAACAAAAACTCCAAACTTACAAGCATCGTACGAAATAGCTCAACAAGGTAGGAACTCGATATGCAGCACAAATCTATTTGAAATTGAGAACAAGCATATACATTAACTTTTAGATAATCAATAACTAAGTTTCTATCTAAATGTTACTCATGAATCTTTTCTTAATTTATTACTTGTTACTATAGCTTATTTTATTAATTTAAATATCTCAAGAAAAATAAGTTAGATTGATTCATTGGTCAGCGAACAAACAAAGGAACAAGATGTTAATAGTATTAGACGACCATCAATAATAAAGAGATTTAACAATCATCGAAATAGAAACATATAAATAATGATTAAAGTAATAAGTAAAATAGGTACTTGATAAAATATCATAAAATCAAGCTAAGAAATATAGGAATCTTAACACTAAAATCAAGTGTTTTGCGCATTGTAACCAATTTTATTAACTATAGTAATAAACAAATAAAGTTAATATAATAATATATATTCTATTTAGCAATACAATATTCTATTGTCCTAAGTGAGTGCTATGGTTTTATGAATAGCAAATATGTTTACAAGAATATATGGTAATAAAATGATATAACCATAATATATATAATTGATTGAAATAACAAATAAAAAATAGAAGCTTCTATGACACTAAGAATTTACGATAAGGACAGAACCTTATATCACAATATATTGGGCTTCAAGGGAAGAAGAATGGATGCTTACATTTCAACTTGATGAGGTAAAGACAAAAATGGTGATCGGAAAGGCTTCGATAGAGTAAACGAAGACTCATTAGAACTCGACGGAGAATGTATAGAGCATCACTACTGCTAAAGAAAGATGCTCTGGAGGCTTGTGGCTTGTGAAATTTTGAGAGTGGAGGTCGAGGCAGAGGATCCACATAAAACAAGTTTGCCATCGGGTTAAGTGACTAGAGATTGCGAATTTGGCAAGGAGAAGAAGACCAGAGAATCGTCTATGAGAAATGAAAATAGAGTTCCATAGTGGTCTAAGCTTGCGATTAACATCCATAGAAACTTAGCAGAAAACCAAGAACAAAATGTAAGAATCAAAACAAAGTTAAGCCAAAGAGATAAATAGCTATGAGAATGGAGTCGATTCAATGAAACAAATGAGACGCTCATTGAAGAAGAAGGAGGAGAGTAGCAGCTTATCCACAATAATAGAGCTTGAAGTTTAGAGAAACATTCTCGCGTCGTCTCGGAATTTCAAAGAAGCATAGAATAGAAAGTTCATGGAGTTAGTATGGGAATAAGGAACACTCCAAAACAGAGTTGTGTTTAAAGAGAGGGAATGAACAGGGGGAGGAGAGATAGCAAGGGACGAGAGAGAGAATTAGCTTATGGCAGTTGTAGGTTCCACAAATTGAGGTATTTGCTGATGATTATGGTGGGCCATTTGTAGGATTCCAAATGGGTGAGTGTCTAGGATTTTAGGGGAAAATAAAGAGAAGACCAATATTCTAAAAGCAAGATAAAAGGTGGGAAGAGAATTAAAATGAAATGGGCTATAATATTAACTATAGGTAATAATAAGATAAGGATAGGTTATATACTAAGATTAATAAATAATCTATATTAATAAAGTATTAGTAACAAGGTACTATTATAATAAACTGAAATTAATTCATAAATAAACAATGCCAATGTCATTGATAATAACTATATTATATTGATATTAAATAAGGTTGCTAAAAATCACTATAAATTAAATTAATAGCTATATATTTTTTTAATACTCATGATAATAATGTCTATTGAATACTTATATGTTACAATTTGAGGTCAATATTAGCCAATAGTAAATTCCTCAACTATATTGGTCTAAAGGAAAATTTGATTCTTATGAAATTATTTGTATCCATTTTTCTTGACTTGTTTACTTTTATATTCTTTATTACCTGCTCACTTTTACTTTTGATTTTGGATTGTTTCATTATCAATTTTGTTTTTACTTGAGAAAGAAAAGGTCTTAATTGCTCATTTTAGGAAAATTCTAAAAGGAAATCTAATTTTGAAAAAGATCCATTTATTTTTATTTATTTGGAAAAAATAATTTTTCTAAGTGATAACAAATTTTTTATTATTATTTCTATTATTTTTATTTTTCATTATTATTATTTTTTGTTTATCTTTTGATCGAAGGAAGAAATTAAAAGAAAAATTAAGCTTCCCTAGTTTCTCTTTTTCTTTTTTCTCTTTTTTTTTTCTTTTTTCTCTTTTTTTTTTCGTTTTTTTTTTAATTACAATATTTACATGAGATAGATAAATAAATAAAAAAAAAGACAACAACAATGCAAAAAGAGTTGGACTGGTTTAGAGGTGAGGAGCACGAGTTGGACCTAAGTGTAGAGCAAGTCGCAATTAGGTTGGTCAGCAAGTATGGGTTAAGTTTACAGGTCTAGGTTAAGTTGCCTAACTCGACTCACGTGCACTACTCGTATTCCCGTGAAAAGGAGAAACTACAACTGAAATGGTGAAGCTAGGGGCGATTCTTGATGATCTTTGAAGTGGGTTTTCATATGTATCTTATTGATGATAAGGGGGATTTGTGAGGGTGCCACAGAGCTTGGTGATTTTTTAGGCGGTCATTAGACTTACAAAAGTGGTGATGGTTATTGGTTGGCCGCGGCTGGTTGTCGTTGAGATGGAACAAGGGGGTCTCTAGGGGTTTTTAGTTACCACCAATCCAGTCGTGGTATTAATTTTGGTTGGGGATGAGTGGAAGTAGTGGTTTCATGTATAGTAGTACGGTGATTAGGGTTTACTAAGGGTGATGTTATGAGCTATAGCAGAGCTTGAGATCAACAATTATTGAAAGCCTCAAGCTTTAAGAATACCACTACGATGGTGGTTTTCTTTGATGGAGTTTGTTAAGCGAATGGAACTAGAGAGAGAAATGGGTGGTTGGTGTAGAGTGAGAGAGCTTGCTAAAGCTTAAATGGAGATAGATTAGTATATGTTCGATGCTTATTCTTGATCCAAATGAGCTCCTTAAGCCCCTTTTGTGCTTGTTGAAGATCTAACGGGCATGGAAGATCAATAATTCGCCATTAATTTCAAGATTTAGAAATAAATGAGTGTTAATGAAAAAAGTTGAGATTGATGCTCTTTAAGTGTAAATGATAGTCAAAAGCAATTCATGATCCTTTGTTCTTACTCTAAATGCATCAAGGAAGATTCATTTTTTTATGACAAAACTCGAATCATGGGAATTCAATGAGAAGCAAAATTTGTGTATTCAAACTTTTCTTGATTTTTAAGAACTACTTTATTCCTCTAAATGCTTGAATTTGGATGATATTTTTGTGTTAATTCAAAGTAGGACAAATGTGCTTCGCGATTTCATCATTAATTTAAAGAAATCGTAGAGAAAAGGAGATAAAAAAATGCTTACGAAGTGTGCTATAAGAGAAGGAAAGTATGGGAAATGTTGGGGGAAAGAAGGGAAAATGGAAGAAAGAAAAAGAAAGGGAAAGAAAGAGAGGAAAGAAGACATTGACGTAACTCTACATTAGCCACGTGGCCCTGTAATTGCTTACCAAATGTCCAAGTAGATGTGTACTCAAATCAAATTGTGACACATAGCAGATGAGAGAAAGCAAAATTAAAAGGCTTGTTGTGCCCTTTATAAGAATCAAACCTAAGACCTTTATGTGAATCACAATGTAAGTCCAAATATATTACCATCGAAATATTAGCCTGTACCTTGTTCATATAAACAATCAAATTACATATATGGACTAAGTCAATCTGAGTTAGATTTAAATCTAAACCCAAACTTAATATCCCTTTTGTTACTTAAGACCCAAATACTAAAGTTATCATGGGCCAGAAAGATGGAGTCGTAACGGTTTTTTCGTGTGAGCTATCTTAAAATAAAAGTTGACTTTACAACTGTTATCTTAGACCTTGTTTACACCAAGCATATTTGACTTTACCCTTTTGAAGTATTCAATTTGATACCTATTTGATATAAACTTATGAGATAATCTTTAAAAATGAACTTGAAATTCAACTTTGCAAAAGAGTGATAGTAAATCTCATAGGTATCTATCCTTTCATATACTGACTAGAATATTGAAAACTACTAAGCCCGTTAATAAGACCTATGTAGCTTTCCTTAAAAGTTAAGAACTTAATACTAAGGATCATAACCAACTATTCTTTGTTACGCCTCACTCCCTATCCTAATTTACTAGTACTTTGGTTTTGGGTAGATACTTATAATCCATTCAGAACTTGCAAAACAGACTATGGGGGAATAAGTGATAACTTACTCGATAAATAGGTGGTATGTTGTTAGCACATCACAAGTAGGTTTTTTAACCAAAATAGTTAGATGTAGAGCATGTACAAACAAATGCGATCGCACAACGTTATTTAGTTTGTCATAAGATTAGAGAAGTTGCACCTGCTTTAATTCAGGTTAAGGAGCTTGATGTCGCGTACTCGTGAATTAAAACCAAGCCGGGGTTTGTGCAATGAAGAACACTCTCATCTCGTGACCACCTTCAAACCATAACCCCCAATCTTACTGCAGCATCCCCTCTTGTTACTTAGTTTGGTTAAGGATAGGAAAATGACCATTTCAATTATCCTCATAAAAAAGAGTCCATATTTGGCCTAAGAATCCTATTCGTTACTCTTAATGGATTACGATGCATATCAGGTTAGAGGTTAAGCTGAGTTTGAGTTAGTTCATTTTTAGGGTAATCAATCAAGCTCAAATAATTTAAGCATAATATTTATAGAACAACCATAGCATAGAGCTCAACCCTCATTACAACAAATTGAATCTCAAACACAAGCGCTGTATACACACAAATATCTAACTACAATCACAAGCAAATGTATATCAAAATCTCTAAATATTCTAAAATAATATCTCAAATGCTATGAAGCACTGATTCCACTTACCTGTCCTATCGCTCTTTGTGGAAGACTCGTATCATTGATGCTTTACTCATTGGGAGACCCTATATATATACAAAACTTAGATTTAGTTTTCTTAAGAGTTACGAAAACGTCAAGATTATATCTACGCTTTCATTTCCTTCTAGATTATATAATATATGTATTATATATATATATCTAACGTATATTATTGTTTTCTTTATATAATGAAATATAATTTTATTATATAAGTCAAGTTAAGTAATTAAGTATCAATAATATACATAATTATACTATTACATATAATATATCGTTTCAATCGTATCAAAACTTACTTTTAATTAGTCAATTTACATTTCAGTTACAATTAAGTTATTGTAATATGTAAATTCTTATAATATTATAGAGATATAAGTTATATTATCTAGAATTGTCTAATTTTAGTAAAAATAGTATCATTAGGTTCATACATACTTAATGATACATGTTACGGGTTCTATTTCAAAAGATGATTTATAAAGGGTATTTCTAGCTTTATATTATATCCATACGCTCCCATAATAAGTATTATTAGATTATACTTATTTTATGTAATTGGACTATATTTTATATAATTCGCTAATATAACTTAATAATATAAGTATTATATGACTCTAATATGTATATATCACACCTTGTCGTATAACTATCACTAAATAGGTCAAAAATTCATTTTTACCAAACTTGCCTAGCATGTATATATATAAGTTTTATTTCAATATTTATCACATTTTAGTCAATTATTACTAAAAGCATGCATTGGTTTGTAATTTAAGCTATTTTATTAAGTAAATTTGTAATAAATAACTTAGGTCAACAAATAATTCCTTAAAAATTTCTATAAACTCCTAAAAATATGGAGAATTTAGTTAGTTCATGGTTTCATGATATCAGGTTTATTGCCGATATACTCAAAATTATAATTTTATCCCTAAATTGCATTTAATTAACTAAATATTATTCTTTTATACAAAATTATTTTCAATATATCCTAACATCACTATGAATCACTAGGAGTCAGTAGTTATCATTTTCATCAATTATTTTTATAAAAAAAACCATTTATTTCATAATTCCACCCTATTTTTAGGGTAAAACAATACATTAAACATAAAAAATACCTAAATTAAAAATCTGGTTACATAGTAATTAACTATATATAATATGTATTTATATAAAAATTATGAGCTAGAAATTATGTCATTTAGTGTATTTATTTTAAAAGTCAAATTTTAGATGAATAGTGATTTTCTTAAGTAAGTATATAAAATAATCTTAATTTTAAAAAATAAAATTACCACATGAAAGTATATCTAAAATAACCTAAATAATTTTTTTTCATAATTTTTTAGCTTATTTTAATATTTTTAGAAATTATGAGAAAAATAGTATAGAAAATTGACCAACCTAATCGTCAGTGCTCCAACCACCGTAAATTGGTGGGGTTACATCGGCCAATAAGGGCGCAATTGCATTGCCTAGGTTTAATGGGGCTTCATATCACTTCATCAGATGGTCAAGGATCCATACTAGGTCAACACTTTGCTCTATTTTTCTAGTTTTTGTCTAATTTTTTTATAATTTTCTTTTGATTTCCTAAGTTTCTAAAGGTCTTATCTAATGTCTTAGGGTCCTTTTATACTTATTTCAGGTGGCCAAGGTTTTTTCTTTCATTTTTCTCCTAATGTCTAAGCATGAGGTGTCTATTTTTTTTATTAATCTTACTTTTGACTCAGCAACTAGAATGAATCTAGAGCTACCATGCCTAAATCTAGATTTTTCCTAAGCATTCGGATAGGTTTTGATAATTTTCTTGACAAAATATTAGTATTTAAAGTATATAATATTAATATTTAGTAATTTTGCTAATATGTGTATATATTCTATATACTTAGTACATGTAATGGGTAATTATACTTATATAATTATGTTCCTAGCATATCTTTTATTTTTAAGATATATTTCCTAATTATTTTTTTGAGTTTATCTCATATTATTTATATTTATATAATTTTAGACTAATTTATAGGTATAATTATTATATATATCGAATATACTCATAAAAATATCTGTATACTCATATAGTATATTATGTTATATTATTTCTTTTTATAGTCTAGTTAACTTATTTCTATGTCCTCGTTGCATTTCGAGTTTGGTTTTATGGGTTTCAACCATTTTTACATTATATTGAATAATTACATTTTTAAGACTAAACTTGGAATTTTGGTTTATTATTTTTGAAATCTAACTTTACTAAATCATTTCAACTAACTTTTCTAACTTAGTCATAAAGTTTAGGCTTAATCGGATATGTCTTCCTAAAAGCCTTAAATTTAGGTATAATTGTCTTAAATACAACTTTAAGGGCTCATATAAAGTAAATTATTATTACTTTGATTGTATTCTTGATATCTTATTATATTTTTACCTTCTAATTATACGTGAATTATTCGATTGGAGTTATTATGTTCCTCGAAAGTTTCTAGCCTAATTGGTTTATTTTCCAAATGTCGTAAATCAACTGTTGAACCATAATCATATAAGGATAGAGTTTTGTCTTAATACTTAAATGTTTATGTCCTAATTGCAAATTTATGGAAGATCACAAAAGCTATTTAAATTTCCTATTCTCATTTTAAATTATCTACTTTTTTTTTTGTACTTTTTTAAAGTAGGACCCTTTTTCCCAACTCTAAAAATTTCTAAAATTACAAAGAAGCAAAAATGAAATATCTACACTAAGTAATATTGAAAGTTATAAGGTACATCCTGAATATAATTCTCATTAACCTACTTCCCACATCATAAGGTACAATAAGACATCTCATTACGTTGTATCTACCTTAGAAATTGTACTTTAAGATATATAGAGTATATGTTCTCAAGTATTTTGTACCTACCCTTCAAAAATTGTTAAATCATAGTAATGAATATAAAATAATGATATATTTTTTACCTTTTAAAAGAAAACTAAATAAACATGTTAACTATATCTCAACACAATATCTATAAGAAATCTTAAAGATTTTCCTACTTTATTTCTTCCATCTCATGTCTTTTTTCTAAATTTTATTTTCCTCCTCTCTTATCTCAATTCTTCCTGTTACTAACCTTACTTTCATTGATATAATTTCTATTAATGTTTTACTTACAAACTTATCGTAATAGATTTGATGCTTTATATCTTTGTGGACATGTTACTTTATCATTTTTGTTCCATAATAGCCCTTTTCTCTACAATGTTACATGAGATAAATTTTCTACACTTTTCTAAGCTTGCAAAAGGTATGCTTTCAAACAATTTAATTGAATAAGATATTATTAAAACATGAATTGGTTCAAGATGTACACAATTTACCTTAAAAATTTAAATGTTATGATAATATAATAGAAAACATTTGCAAGTTCTACAAGATATAGGTCTTACATTATGATCTTAAATTTAAAAATTTGTATCTATAGGATAAGGTATAGGTAGGATCTTATACCTGACCTACCTAATACTACTCACCTCTATTCAATATGTTTAAATTCGTTATAATTTATTATGAGAAGAAAAATTGACTTTTAATTCAAGTATCATAGTATTAGATGAGATTAACAGTTATAATGATTTTAAATGACAAGAAAGTAATAAAAAAAAATCATAGATTCCAGAGTATCTTAAAACTTGTAGAGCCTTTACAAAGTATAGGTTTAAAGATGGTTCCATGAGATACCAAATAGGTTCTAGTGCTAATTTTCTAGAATTTACCCTTAGGATAGAGGTTTCAACCTCTCTCATTTTAAATCTACTATATCCATTTTGGATCTACTCACCTTATAACTTGGTACATATATATGTTTTATCTAAGAAAAAAGGGTACCTCAATGCAACTACATGGATCTTCTTCTTATGCATATAATGTCTCATTGATAATATCAAAATCATTACCCAAATTTTATTTTACTGTCTTTTTTGTTCTTTTAATATTACTCATAATGTATGAAATTATTATATGTTATACTCCATTAAACTCTTATTTGTGAATTTACTTCTTCCTTCATTTTCCTCACTCTTTGAGCATTTTTCTCCCAAAAGTAGTGAAATTGATAAATGAAAATTGTGGATTAGGTATTATATCTAACGATTTCAAACTTCAAGCATTAAGTTTCATATGAAATTCTATCAATTTGAAGGTTCAATTGCAAAATTAGAAAAATAATATGGTGTAAACATCATTCCATGCATCATGAACATTATATCAAAAACAGTACATCTAGACGAAAAGAGGAAAATATGATCGTTATTCCTTTCAAAATTTGCCCATATGAATCTGTCCAAAACTATAAGACGAAAGAGGAATAGAAGTCGATCAACCTTTTCCCACAGTCTGGGTCATCATGGATTTGGTCACGGGAGGAACTTCGTGCGTAGCTGTTTCACCCTTTTCCAGATGATGCCAATATAAGACTCTCCATACAATAAAATTTTTGTGTTTGGTGGTCCTTGTATATGACATCAACAATTAGCCTATGGTTTCAATCTGGTTGGATAAATAAGGGTCACCTTAATTATTAAGAATTTTCAACAGAAAATGCTTCACTTTAATAAATAGATATAAAGTTTTTCGTTTTCTCCCTATTGGACAGCTTATTAAATGCCTTGTATACACATTAGGATTTCTTCTTTCTATTATTCACGTTGATTGTTGTGAATGACGACAAGTATTTTCTCAATATTTATAAAAAAATATTTTCAGATGCAGACGTCTCTACTATGAAAGAAGATGAATTGTATTATTATATTGGAATTGTTCTATGATTGAATGAAACTTAATTAAGTTTTTAATATATTTTAAATGAGTCATTTACGTCTATGCTAAAATTTAATTAATTCATACGTATACCTAATATGCCACTTAAATTGTCTATACTTGTACTTATATACCATGCAAACGACTCCATTAATATCTCTCATATCAGTTTCTTAATTATTATATTTTGTCCACGATTTGGTTGAAATACTTCGGCTTAATGAGCACGTGGAAGAAAATATGGGCAAATCGGGATGCATATCTAAAATTTTGGTTAGTACAGATGTATTTTATACTTTAACAATACTTTCACTTTTTCATAACTTTTCAACAAACGTATATTCACTCTAAAGTGACGCTAAATTCCTAAAACCACCATTAATTCAACTTCTTTAGGGATGATGTTCCGTCCTTAAACACTCATCCCAATGAAACATTAACAAGAGCACGGAGTCATTTAAGAAATTATAATAATGTTGTTTAAATGTGAGTGGCATATCATATGCGAGACCATTCTTTTCTATAGTTTGTATATTTTGTTTTATATAATTTGTCTTGTTCTATCCTGTGTGTCGGTTTCTTACCATATACCTACACGTGCAAGAAAAATGAATTATTCTAATCCATTATATAAAAATGATATTTAAATAATTATATTTTAAAAATACTAATTATATATATATAAATTTTATTAATACTTGTAATTTACCGATTAATTTATCTGATGTAAAGTAATACTATATTTATGCACGTTTAATATGCTTCTACTATGGAGTACGTTTGTTTGACTAGATGCCAAATGTGTCATTCTCGTTTAACAGACAATAGTAATTATTAAACCTTACATCGTATTCCTTAAACGTGAAACACGAAGCTACGTGTGCTAGATACTACATTTTGCGAGAATCCATACACCAAGCTGAATTCTATATAAAGGATACGAATCAAATTAATTTTCATCACACAAACACAACAAGCCCTCTTCTTAATCAGAGAAAAAGGAACTTATGGATTTCTTTTCTAAACATTCATTCTTCACCAAATCATGGAAGGAGCTCAGTGGTGAGAAAGACTGGGAAGGCTTGTTGGATCCTCTAGATGAGGATCTCCGCAAGTACATTATCCACTATGGTGAAAGTCGGTGCCATGGAGGACGCCATGAATACTGAAGAGGTGTCCCCAAACTACTGCCTTAGCCGATGTACGGAGAAGGATCTCTTCTCCTACGTTGGCTTGGAGAAGAACAACCCCTACAAGTACGAGGTTAAGGAGTTCATTATTGCCAAAGATTATTTGGCTATTTTATTTCCACAACTTGGTCCAGTCCAAGCTTGGATAGGTTACATAGCCGTGGCTACAGATGAAATGGTGAAAAAGGAGGCTCTAGGAAGAAGGGACATTTTGGTTGTTTGGAGAGGGACTATGACTCCAATAGAGGGAGCTCTTGATATGAAGGATGAAGTTAAGCACGATTCATCTATATTACATGGAGCTGACTCTAGTGTTAAGGTGCACGAGGGTTTTACTCTCTTTTACAACTCAGTAAGGAGCACGGTAAGGCTTTCTGAGGACCGTAGTACAATAATTGCTTTTTATGGCTTCAAACTCCTGGGACCATACAATAAAACTCGTACGGTCCTCCGACCATCCATTATCTTTGGAGTTACTTAATTTAAAAAAAAAAAAATTAAAAGCGCATATTTTTATGATCCATCAATATCGATTATAATACAAATATGCAGATTCTTATCAAAATTTATATATTTATGTATATTTTAATAACGAAAACATATATCAAAATTTAAATATTTTGATCAAATATGTATATATATACAATAATTCTACTCTATGACTTTATATCGAGTCGCTAGCATGTGATTTAATATAAATAATTTCCAACAAAGGCTGATTAGTATATTGAAAACTTTTTTTTTTATTTATATATATATTTACCATAATTTTACACCATGATATTATATGAAATAGATGGTACATGGCTTAATACAAAGAATTCCTAACCAAGGGGAACTAGTGCGTTGATATTTATCTAGAAAACTTGTACGTGGACAATCTTTAAACCACGGAACTGTTTATGGATATTTTACTTTCATAGTAGTACTATAAGCCAACCACTGCTTTTGGCTAGCTAATGAAGATGGATAGGCTTATCTTAATTTCACGAAACTATAATTTTCCATGCCCCACATTACATCAGTATAACATATTCTTTTTAGTCAAAACTTATTCTAGACTCATTGTGTATCTATTAAATAGAAAATGAATGTACGGCTTGTGTGGTGCTTATTATTGGAGTAGGAACTTTTGTTTATATTAATGGGAAACTCATTTTTAGTAATATCATCTATCAAGATTATAACACATCAAACTTATCTTATGTATTGTATTTTCAATAGAAAGTGTTGCTAAGACAAATAAATGGTAATCTATCTATCTATTGCACTATTGGTTGTTTGCATTTAGGAGGTTAACTATATACATAAATGATTTTTATTATTATTGCAAGGTTCTGGAGGTGGTAAAGAAATTGGTGGACCAATACAAAGATGAAGAAATCAGCATAACTATTGCTGGACATAGCATGGGAGGGGCACTTGCTACACTCAATGGAGTTGATCTAGTGAGTAATAACTATAACGTAACGGACAGTTCAAAGGAAGGTTGCATGGTGTCGGCATTTACGTTTGCTAGTCCTAAACTTGGCAACAAAGAATTTGAGGATTTCATTAACAGTTTAAAATCTAAAAATCTTCATGCCCTACGTATGGTCAATGCTGTTGACATGGTTCCTCAATGGCCACCACTACGCTATTATCATGTGGGTGAACAACTAATGCTCGATTCTCGTAAATCGAAAACATTAAAAAGTATTGTAGATGCAAAAATAGGAGGATATATAGCTATTGCACATCAACTTGAGGTTTACTTAAATTTAGTAGCGGGCACACAAGGAATTGATGAGAATTTTAATTTAGATGGCCGCAGAGATATTGCGTTACTTAACAAACATGGAGATTATATCGATACGACAACTGCTAAGAATCAACATATACCTGCTTCTTGGTGGGTTGTGGAGAAAAAGGGTATGGTTCAGAAGGATGATGGTAGTTGGAAATTGGACGACAATCCTAAATAAGGTCTCTTCACAAATGGATTGAGTATTTGGATATGAAGTAAGATTATGCTGTGTTTTATGTTAGAATAAATCCATTATCATTGTCATGTGACAATTGAGTAATGTGGTAATTTGATTTCTGTTTCAGTGAAGCAATATTGTGTCTTTTACTATTAACGCGATAATAGATGAAGTGAATTGTGTTTTGTGTTTGAATAAGTCCATCATCGTTGTTCATGTGGCAATGGATTGATTAACTTATAATTTGATTTCCATTTTAGAAATATAACGTGATGCTTTGTACTATTTACGTGATATAAATGAAGTAAACCTATGCTTGGATAACTTTAGTAATGGTTATTTAAAAAACAATTTAAAACCGACTGCCGAGGCTGTGTCCTCAGCCCCATGTACGATCATTTCTTCCTTGGGAATGCTAACAAAATTTAAAAATTGGATCTCGAATGGTGGATTTTTCGCCAAAATTCTCGTGCTTATACAAAGTACAAAATTAAAAGAAAAATATCCATTCCAATCATCTTAAGGACAAGGTGGGGAGGTCTGGGGTATTGCATGATCCCCTCTAGATGGCTATAAGATATGTTCCGATTCAAGAATTTTATGAACCGGTGCCTTACATGGTTGGATGTGGGTAGAAATTCATACCTATTTACATTACATCTACTCACACCTAGGTATTATTGTTAAAATATGAAATTTTCTGTTACAATAGATATTTATCAAAAATAGAATTATCATTATCAATTGACAATTATAAAAATTATCCATAAACTAATGCTAATTGCCAGTAACTATTACTCTTTCTTACTTTTTTTAGGGGGTTTGATTGTGATTGTCCGAGCCAGTAAATGCTCATATCTAAAATCTAAATTATGAATTGACTTGCACGATAACACTCTTTTGAGCATATCCCGTAATTTAGTCCAAACTGCAATGATATTGAAAGAGGAGCATTGATAGGATCGATAGCTCGGATCGTTATATTTATTTCTTAATAAAATTCTTTATCCTTAATTTACTGATATAAATTATTATATCGTAACATATCGTTAATCATAATAAATAATAATTATTTATTTGAAATAATAATTTCTTTTTTTTTTTTGTCTCAAGATAATCACAAACCCAGTATGAAAGACAAATGCAAAATCATGCAGATGGGGCTGCAATTTTACATATTCAAACTGATACAAAAATTTCCTTTTCTGAAGAACTTATTCACGTAATTGTAAATTGTTACTGAATGAAACTTAAAAAGAAAAAAAATATATTAGAATTATTTAAGCAATATAAAAATAAATACGGAAAATGACCTATTGTCGGCAGGGTTTATGCACATAAACCCTTAATCGTGTCTAACATCATATTAAGATGCGTTTTTTTACTTTTATCTTTTTTATAAATTTTAATAATTTTGGGTTTTTTTTTTCGTGGATTTATACCATAAATATCAAATATCACGGATCACTTCTTAAACTTTAATAAATCAGTAACATAAAAGATATTTTATTTTTTAGTTAAACAAACTCACAATATAGTTAAAGTTTTAAGAATCTTTTTAAATATAATTTCATAAGTTTAATAGTACCAGTGCACCGAAGTTGAAGTTTTGAAAGGTTTTTTGTATTTTTTTAATCAATCGGGCTAATTTGCCAATTTATTAAAACTTAGGAGACTAATTCGTGATATTTAAAAATTTAATGGGTCAATCCACTTATAATTTAAAGTTCAGATGGACTAGTTTATATCTTCCCCTTTAATATTTACGAGCTTCACCGGCGCCAGAGGAGAGTGGAGAGAAGATTTCATGAATGGACAGAACTCTCGCTTACATCAAACCCAGAATACACACAATAAAAGAAAGATCAGTAAATGTCATTCCTCTGCTTCCCGATAAAAGAAAACGAAAAGTGAAAGAGGAAGTCCCCACAACGGTTTAGAAAAACAATAAATCAACCGGTAAAACGTGTGCAATACACTGTAGATCACGGGAATTAGCACTTCCGCGAAAGCAAATTGTCGAATTCATGAACTTTTCTCTGCAGAATCTGACAAAATTAGAGGCCATCACTTTCGAATTAATATCTCTAACCATGCTTTTGTGAATAATCAGATTAAGATATCGTTAGGCATTAAGATCACAAGGAAAATATAACAAACATGACGACTCTTTTTTAACACTTATTCGATGCCACCTTGGCGAGGGTATGGAACCATTTTAAAAATACAGAATCAGCTCTTAAGTAACTATCCTTTTTTTTTTTTTTTTCCCGATTAACAAATGATATATTACATGCTAACAGCACGTGTACGTGGGTAACTGAAATGCGAAATGAACAGACACAAACAATAAGCGTTCACGGTCACGGACACACAACATACCAAGAGTTTCCATAGGAGTAATACAAACATATACTAAGACAGACAAACAGTTACAACCATGACAAAAACACTTTCTAGGCATTGAGAGTTCGACACTCTCAATCAAAAGTAGCCCAGATATCTTCAGCCAGGGAGAGTTGCAGATCTTCAGGAGGAACAAAAAAGATATTGCCTTCAAATTCATTATCAAAATGCGCTCGCCTTGCACGTGCGTCTACAACTCTGTTCGCCTCTCTGTATGTGGGGCTTAACTTGATGCTTGTCAAAATATGACAGCCTTTCCCTGCAAGCATAAAGGATGTGGAAGTATTTCATTGGTAGATTATTGTTATTTGATTGTAATGCTTGTATTGCTATCCTCGAGTCAGAATTTAGTTCAACGTGCTTTAAAGAATTTTCCCACTGTTTTGCTTGAAGAATATCTAACTTTCCCACTTTTTTTTGTTAAATCCCATTATCCATTGCCCTTGATCATCTCTAATGATTCCACCAATTATAGCATGCCTGGCTTTGTTGATGATTGAAGCATCTGTGTTTACTTTAACCCATTCTTCTTGTGATAGTGTCCATTTCACATTATCTGAGTTGTTTAGATAAATTTGCCTTCTTTTTCTTACGAATCATCCAATACTAATAAGCCTTTGCTCTAATTTGTTGTTGCAAGGTTTGGTAATCTGCTCAGCTCTCTGTACTATTGAATATGATGCAATTCCTGTCAAACCATATTAGCCAGAGTGCAAAAGCGAAAGTTACTCCCCCATGGTGGATTATGCTCGAGTAGCTGTGCGTTCTTAATTATGGATATTTAGTGAATTTTATCTATTTTCGGGCATTTTTAATAATTATGGATACAAATATTTATTTATTAATGATACTCGATATATATATATATGTCTTTTATATATTATTTTATATACATAATTAATTACTTGTGGATCATACACTTATGCAAAAAATGAATAAAATTATATAATATAATCAAATATATTATAATATTAATAAAGGATACTAATAGATAAAAAAGAGAGAGAGACAAGGGTCTTCGGGAGAGAAACAAGAAACAAGGGATAGTGAGAACTTTGGAGGACAGACAGAGAGAGTTATGTTTCCTTAAAATTTCTAAATAAAAATATTTTAAAAAATCATTTATTAATAATCAAATTTTTATTTAAAAGGTTAAATAAGTAAAAATAACTAAAATCTTGTTTCGGTGGTTACTTAAGATTCCATCTATTTTAATAATATAGATATTATTCATATAATTTATCTCTAAATATTTATTAATTATCAGAACCTAATTTGCACGTTATCAATACATATATAATAATATAGTAAATTTCATTATTTGAGCTATATCTTTATTATTTGAGCTATATCTTTATTATTTTAGCTATATCTTTATTATTTTATTAAATTTTTTTATTTCAAGTCTATAAGGTTTCTTCAATTAACATTTCTAAACTCCCGATAAATTTATGATCTAATCGAATTACTTTCTTGAATATCCTAAATTGATCAATCATACCTAATCACACTAGTGCGAGGCTTATCTACACCTTTAAATATGATATCTCACCAAAGAGTCTTGATTGGATAGATCATAAAGAGTCCTATCCCTAAGAAAACCTTAGTACAATATCTTACAGAAAGGGTTTCATTTAGATAAATTATAAGGAGTTCGACCTACAAATAACATCAATATTAGAAAAAAGTATCTCATCAAATGGTCTCGATAAGATGAACCACAAGAACCTCTTTTGATTAATAGCTTGTCAAAGAAGCCTGTTTTATAGGTAACCCATTTCACATCTCGGAATTTCATTTAGCAACCTTTTTTAAAACTCTCTCCTTTTTGTAAGGGTAAAAATGATGTCTCGTTTGTTTTTATAATAAAGTTTTTATCAAACTTCACGTCCCATTTTTTTCCCCACAAAAATTGTAGAACATTTTCTTAATTTTTGAAAAACCCAAAATATAAAATTTCTAAAAGTTTTTAAATAAATAAGAAAAGAAGAAAGGGAAAAAAAGAGAAAAGAACAAATAAATAAATATAAAGATAAAAGAAAAAAATTGAATTAAAATAATTTTTTTATTGAAATATCATGCCATATGTCACATGTGGTTACTACCCAGTAACCATGTCATGTAATACCCTTAATTTTTTTTTTTTAGAAAAGAAAACCTAGGTGCTTACGCTCTAGTCTTAAAAACGCTACTTGATTTGATCGAATTTTTTGCATTTTAAAATTAGGGGAAAATATGGCATTGAAAGGAAACACATGTATGAAATTTTTAGTCTAAAATCTTAGGGAATAGTAAAGGAAAAATGCACCAACGGAAAATAATAATAATAAAAAAGACGTCTTTTAGGAAACTTAATGTATAAATATCTTAAATAAATGGAAAATTGAATCTCATGTCACAATCTCATTATATAATTAGTGTTTGTAATTAGTAATAAGATGTAGGAGATTAATTTTATCTAATTAATTGACAAAAATAATATCTAAAGTGCATCAAAATTGGGCAAAAAAGGAAAAAAATTAGGTAAAAAAAGGAAAAAAATATTAAAAAGAACTAAACTCATGATATTAACTTGATTTAATTCCCTAATAAAAAAGGGAAGTTTCTTAGCTAAGAATCACACTATAAATAAGGCCTTCTTTGTCACATTAAAACACACAATTGCATAAAAGACAAATTAGGTTAAGAGAATTATCAAGTTTTTACTCTATATTCTAATTTTAGGATTTTAGTGAAAGCTTGATTTTCCATGAGTAAATTGAAGCTACCTTGCCAAAAACCACACAAAAAGTCACTAGACCAACTACTAGTTCGTTATTGTGTAAGGTGAGCTCCTAAAATTCTTACTTGTTCTTATTTGTTCTTGTTTTCTTTATGTTTTTTTATCCATGTTGTGTATTAAATAATTATGCAATCATGTTTTTATGTGTATAAAACATTGGTTTGATGTAATTATGATATAGTTAATAGATTTATCTTTTTTATGGTATAATAGTCATACAATGATTACGTAAGTTCATATGTATGTTAATGGATCTTGATTATTTTGATTAAATTAGGTGATTTAATTTTATGAATTGTAGTAAGTTTATCATAAAACGTATTTGTATAATATAGAATAGATGTCTAAGCATATGATTATGGAATAGATGAGTTTATATGTGTGTTAATAGTTCTTAATTATTTTATTTACATTAGGTGTTTTGATTAATGAATTGTAGTATATTTATCATAAATGATGTTTACGTAATATAGAATGGATGTTTAAACATATGATGATTATGGAATTAATTGTTTTGATTTTATTAAATTTTCATGATAAAGAAGTTTTAGTTAATAATTTTAATATAGAAATAATAAGCCTACAATATAAAATATATTTGTGATTCTATGAATATTGTATGGTTTTTTATCAATTTTTACTTTATGTGACTCATTTAACATGTATACCTTCAATGGGTTTTCTTTTTTTTATTAAAAGGGCTTTTCCTTTTTCTTTTTTCTTAAAAAAAAAAGATGTTTTGCCACCTTAGAAAAAATATCTTTCTCAAATAAAAACCTAAATGGACCCTTTTTTTTCTAAATTAGGGATTTCTTCTTCTTTTTTTTAAATTTGGAAAAAAATATTTTTTTTATAGACTAATTAATATGTAAACACTTAAAGTGAAATATTTTTCAAAATAAAATGAACTAACCCACTAAAATTTTATAAAATTATTTTAGAACTATGAAGGCCTAATCCTAGTTAGCAAATACATACACTTTGGGCGAACCTAAAATATATGAAAAAAATTGCTCCCTTTTTCTCTAAAATTAAGCCCTTCATTAAAAAAAAAAAAATTCATCAAAGACCCGTTTACTTTACAGACTTCTTCAGTGAAGCCTTTTAAGGTTTAAAATGCATTAGAAATCACTTCTCTACCTCTAAAGAAGCAAGTAATAAGGCCAAAATAGGTTTATAAAGCGAAGTATTAACCGGATGGTTCTATTCAAAGATATAAAGCTCGATCAGTTGCAAATTCGTTTAAATTTCATTAACATATATATTCTATAGTTATTTTGTACTATTGTGCATATTAATTTAGTTGATTTTATAATATTTTGAGGTTAATTCATTTAAATTTCATTATTAGGGACTTCGGGAGATAATTGACAAACTTTCAAAGATTTTTATCAAGTTTTGGAGTATTTTGGATAGAAGTATTAATCAAGGATTAAAGTGGAAGTTGAATGAGAAACGAAGTTTAAGAGAGAATATGGTTGAAGATCACAGCTGTAGTTTATGCCCATATTCCCTTCATCATCCAATTCTATCAAATTTTGAAGATTTCGGATAAAGCACTAATATACACCTAACTACTATGGTCGTATACCCAACCCATGATCATGCAACAATCTACGAATATTTGTTAGATTTTCTTTATAAATTTAAGTCCAACTCTTATAAATATATGCACAGACTTAGGTTTGCAAATAAAGCCCCCTTTAGGAAGAGTTGTATGATAAATTTACGTAAGGGATTTCTCATATTTCTTTTGATCATGTTGTTCTTTTGATTGATCTTAGTGAATCACTATTGAACCCTAGCTTCTATTATAACAATTGTCTTTTATTTAATTTATGATATTGCATTTGAAGATCTAACTATACTATTTTTATTCTCATGTAATTAGAAAGAATTAATTATGCTAAGAGATTAGGTACTAATTTCTCCATATTAGGATAACCTAGAATGGCTAGGATCTAAGGTCTTAATGTGATTTTAAGATATTTGGGTGCAGAGAGTCTCAAGATTAGGAATTAATTAGAGATATGAGTCCAATTAATTCAGATTAGGCACCTCTACGGTTTAAAGAGTAATTAAGAGTGAAAGTTGCATAGAACTAGGTTGTAAATAACAAAAATTCACTTACGATTATGCTGTTCAATTTAATGAATTATGCTTGTTTATTATTTTTTTTATGTTATTGTTTTTATTTTATCCGTTGTCTCTCATTTATCTTCACTTTTAATCAAAATTACTCTATGTTGTTGAGTTAGGTAATTGGTGATTTAGGGTAAATTACTTCTCACATAAATGATTCCTTATAAGATTGACACTCAGACTCATATTCATTTTAACTAAACTATAACTTGACCATATGCACTCATCTGACACATATACTTAATCAATTATATACATACTTTTTCTTCTATGGCAAAACTTACTTCAATTGTATACTTCTTATTGTAGCTTCAGTTAACAACTAGATAGTACATCAATTAGATATTAATAATGCATTTTTACATTGGTATCTAAATGAATATATATATATGATGCCACCTAATGGGCATGAATAAGCTTCTAAAGGACAAGTTTGCAAGCTTGTTAGGTCAATGTATGAACTTAAATAAGCTTCTAAGCAGTGGAATAAAGAATTTACGTATTGTTTGTGTCTTTAGGATTTGTTCAATCTAAATCTAATTATTCCTTGTTTGTAAGGAAGCCTTTGAGTAGATTTATTGCTTGGTTAGTGTATGTGGATAATGTCCTTATGGTTGAGGATTCTTTAATAGATATTAATAGTATAGGAAGGGCAATCAATAAAGAGTTTACTATCAAGGATATGTAGGAAGTTAGATTTTTCTTGAGAGTTGAAATTTGCAAATTAAAGTCGAGTTTTGTGCTAAATTAAAGAAAGTATATTTTGGATATACTATTTGATATGGGACTTACTACAACTAAGGCTATTTCTTCACCATTTCCACCAAGTCAATGGTGGGATTCTTCTTCAAGATGTAAACTTTTTTATCTTAATTTATATAGAAGGATAGTAGGAAGGTTACATTATTGACATTGATACAACCTAATCTTTCCTTATCGGTTTAATAGTTGAGCTAGTTTGTATCTTGCGTTGATACTAGTCATTTAAATGCTTCTCTTCATGTTCTATGGTATCTCAAATGGACAATTGAAAAAGGTTTATTTTTTTCTTCTAAAAGCTCTTTATCACTTGTTGGATATTGTAATGTAAACTAAGGTTCATGTAAACTAAACTGGAAATGTCTTGGGTTTTTGTATCTTCCTTGGTACTTCTTAAATATCTTAGAAGATAAAGAAGCAAGTTACTCTTGTTACTTCTTTAACTGTGACTGAATACCGTAAGCTTACTTTTGCCACAAAGGAGTTGCTTATTAGATATTTTGTTTGTTTATCCATGTGGACTTACACGTATATTTTCAGCTTGTACATATGTTGACAACAATACTTATACAATTCTCATTAACATAATGACTCAAATTCATTACCAAAAATTACGAATTCATTTTTGTCTAAACTGCATTTCTTCAACTCTCTTCATCTCTCTAAGCTTTGTCTTGCTTCAAATTCTATAAGTATCTTATTAATTCTTATTAGTGGAATACTTAATTAATTTAAGATAGACAACTAATTATATATTTAGCTTCTAATTCGTGTGTTGCTTATACTTAGCTTAACCGAAGGGTTAATGGTGGTAACACTCCAATTATTCATGTGACGTGTTGTCCCTAGTAAATTATTGCATGGAAATTATTTAAGGTAGATTTAAAGGTATTGGCACCTACTATAGTAGTTCCCAATTTAGGAATCCTAGGATTAGAGATCGCAATTCCCAGGTGTATATTATATGTAAAAATATATTATATTTATAAGCGAAGTCATCAACACTCTTGTGATATTTGATAGACTAATTTAAAGATAATAAATCATTTGTATATGTTTCTTGTTTTGCATTAATGCGTGTAAATTGTTTATTTTATGTGATATATGCATGTGCTTGTAGCGTTACGTATTGGACATCTACTCATTCTTTATATTCTTCTTATGAAGGTACAGAATTTATTGAATTTAGAGAGCACCAAGACTATTAGGATGAGAGAGCATCAATTAGTATTACCATTATGAAGGTGACCTTTGAGTTAGGAAAATTGGAAATTAATTTACATTAAGTACTTTTTACTCATGGATTTAAGTAATTTATTTAGTTAAAATTCTAATTTAAATTGGAGAATCAAATTTCATGAGATTATTTAGAGGTTTTTATAGAAAGTTTTAGAGATTTTTAGTTGCTCGTTTATGCTTAACGTGTCAGTGAATTACTGAGGACATGTGATGGTTTTTGACGTTTTAAGCTTAGGGTGTTAATTTATTAAAAGAGATAACTTTTTTTTTCTTTTACCTATAACGAAGAGGGCTTTTCAAAATGCTATATTTATATGTGTATGTGTGTGAGACACATTATAAGCAATTTCTTTTAAGATTGTTTTGACACCATACGTCCACCATCTTGTTGGTTCATGGGTAGATAACGCTCAATTAGGTTGGTTAATAACTTTATGTTATTTTCTAAAAATAATCAACATTTCCCTATAATTATTTATGTTTGCTATTCTATGTGTCAGCTAAAAATATGTAGGATAGTTCTATGTAGTTGTGATATTTTAGGTCCATTAGAGGTAGATGCAAAAACAAACCAAATTGATCAAATCAAACATTTTTGCAATTTGGTTTAGAAAATTTTAAAACCAAACTAAATTGAAAATTTATGATTAACCTCGAAGGATAGATCGAATCAAATCATAAAATTGAACCACATTGTTTTATAAAAAACATAGTAATATTTCAATTCTAACTAAAAAGATTTTTTTTATTGTAATATAATATTTAAAATAATTTTTTCTTTACATTTATTAGAATGTAAATATATTATATAAATAGATTAACTCAAAATTTATACTATACACTCACTTTATGGATAAAATTTGTTGTCAATAGACATTTGAAACTCTATAGTCCCATGAATATTGATTTCGGTAATCTTTTACATGATATTAATATTTATATTATTATTATTAAATGAATATAGTAGCCTTCATATGAGATTATATGTAATGTAAATACACTTTCTTATATTATAGAATATAATTCAACTCGAAAACTAAAACTAACTAATAATAAATTATATTTGTCTATCATTTATAACTAAAATTTTATTTGATAGAAATATATCTTTATGAAATTTTTCGAAGACAAAAATAATTTCTAAAATTATGCGTCTGGATTTTGAATTTGATCTTTCGTTTGATATTTGGATAGCCGGAGATATTTAACTATATGTGACATTAAATATTTTAGACATGAATAATTTCGTTTGATTCATAAGCTTGTGGAAATTTGTTGGAAGGAAGACTATCTACACAGTACATATATGGCCAATGGTAATGAAGGGAAGAGTACGAATACCTAGAATTAAATAATATATGTAACCTTTGAATCCATGTCTATCTTCCTCCTCCGTTGTTGATAATGTCACATTAAACATATTATCCTTGGGAACACAATAATGGACAAAACTCCTACATCGAAGGAAAAATAAAACAAAAGTGTCTTAAGATGTTACTGCCGTCGCCGTCCTCGTCCATGCTATTGGCTTTTTGTGATCAGGATAATCATCGTAGAATTTCTTATTCACCAAAAAAAAAAAAAAGAGAGAACGAGAAAGAATTCGATGGGTATTATAGGATATGTATTATATATATAGTATGTAAATGTTAATAAAATATTATTATTTGTAATGTATGATGGTAATTAAATAAAAAAATATTTATTTTAATATTAAATATGTTAACATTTTATTGGTATTTATATAATATGTACACATGGCAATTAACTTGTATGAGTGTTCTTAAAAAAAAATCATTACATGATATATTACTCTCAAACGTTATTCGGACTCTTATCAGAACCCAATATTAAGAAGGGCTCCTTAAGGTCTTCAAACTTATAAAAAAAAAAAAAATCTATATAGATAAAAGACCTTTATTAAATCGTTCTTTTGCCATAGTTTTCCTTTTGCTCTACAATTGCTTTAACCTATAGTATTTTTATACATCCATCCCAAGATAAGCTTACGATAATTTATGGTAAATATCGTGTAATTGATGATTGAATTTTATCAATTTTTGTAATTAACTATCTTAACAATAATCCTTTTTAACTTGTTTGGACAAGATGCTGGTTGGATGATAATAACAAAGATGTAATATTTATCAGTGCCTTCTCAAGATGCCAGTTTTCAACAAATGCGCATAAAAATCGAATTACCAGTTTGCACATGCTTATTAGTTATTGCAGTTACATTATGCTGTTTTTGGAACATATTATCCTAGGAAGCCGGTTGTGTGGAGAAGGCAAGTTTTGGATGCATAGAAACACCATATAATTCCCATATCTATTAGATTTACAGGTCATCGTTTATCATTTGGAATTTGTAAATTGTTTTTTCTTTATTTTATAATAAAATAATATATTATTGGGTAATTTATTCTCAGTTGAAAAATAAAAAGAAATGCTTGCAATACTAAAGCACTTTAATGCCCTAAAAATAAATTAAAGAGCATCCAATGCTTCATCAATTATATGTTACCTTATAACATTTTATCTCCTAATTGTTAACCGAATGAGCTATAGTAAAGTAAGGTGGCCTCGATATGGATCCAATCATTGTCCTTTTTCTTTTTTCTTTTTCTTTTTTTTTTTTTTTAATTTTTCCCATCTCAAACGTAAATTATGGAGCTATTAAATGCATCAAAGCATCTATGAAGTATTTAAATAAGACACTCATACTTTTTAATATGATTATAAAAAAAGTATACGCAAATACGACGAATTCCTATAATATGACGAACCAGATAATCTCGGACACGTGCTATTATTTCCAATTTATTAGATTTTACGAGAGGGAGCCAAGCTCTATATAACGGAGGAGAGGATCATGCATTCTCCAACAAGCAAAATCCTCTTTCGTGAGTAAACCTAGAAAAGAGAGAGAGAGAGAGAATGGCTGCATTTACCACAACATGGGACGAACTAAGCGGTAAGAACCACTGGAAAGACTTGTTGGAACCTCAGCTTAACGAGGACCTCCGCACATACTTAATCCACTATGGCGAAAGATCGCAAGCCATCGGCGATGGTTTCAATGGTGAATTGTCATCGGACAACTACGGGAAGAACCGATATTCTAAGGAGAAACTGTTCTCCCATGTAGGCTTGGACTACAGCCCTTATAAGTACGAGGTGACAGAATATATTTTCAAAACTGAAAACAAGGATTTGTTCCATAAGATGGACACTTGGATAGGGTATGTAGCTGTGGCCACCGATGAAGGAGTAAAGGCATTAGGAAGGAGGGATATATTGGTGGTGTGGAGAGGGACCGTGACTGCAATAGAATATCTAATTGACTGCGATGATACATTGGTTCCATACGACGATGTCGACGGTGATGTCAAGGTGCATAAAGGTTGGAACAAAGTTTACAATGCTGACGAGGTAAAGAATACGGTAAGAATGGAAAAAAAGATTGGATGTAGTTGGTATGCAATTATAATTACTAATAAAATTGTAATACATATTCATAATAGTAAATTTGTATCTTTAAATGTTAGAATTTTAATGATATATAATACACACCATTCTTCAAAACACATGACGTATGAGTATCATATATCATTCATTACAATATGCTAGTTGTTTTGTTTATTTTTATGATTCTGCATACATTTGCCTTAAGATTAATCTTGTATGGATTAAGATGTGGGGACGTAATCATGGAATTAATACATCAAAATCAAACTAATGGGCCAAAATATAATTAAGGAGACTAGTGTTGAGTTGTTTTAGTCTTACTAGAGTTAATTCTATCCATTTCAAACATTTCTATTTGCCATGCTAACAGGGTAGATCCGGCAAAATCAAAAGCTAGAAAATATGAGGTCCTAATGTATCAAAAAGTGTTATGCTCTTTAATATTATAGATAATGAAGCACAAGGACCACGTAACACGGGTTATATATATATATATATATATATATATATATATATATATATATTAGTTGCAAATTGAAAATTCAGGCATTTATCTTCTCATCCACCAAAATAATGATGGTCACTTTTATTGGAAAATGGGAATGGACCTCTCAATATTTGCTTCATTTGCATTTAGCCTCATTTTTTTTTAAAAAAATTAGGTACTTATCCCTCCAAATATTTAAAAATGTGTCTTGGGACCTCTATTTTACTATTTTATTCTTCATAAAAAATTAAGAATGGAAAACGAAAAACTAAGTTAACAAAATATTAAAAATAAAACATAGAAATGAGATTTCTTTATTTTTCATTTTATCTATTTTTTTTTTAATTTCTCTTTTGTCTTCGCTTATTTTATTCAAGAGTGAAACAATCATTACAAGATTTTAAAGCATATTTTTTATTTTAAAGATTACAAAATTTAAACACTTAATTTCAAAGAAAGGGAGTTAAGTATAGATGGATAAAATATAAAGTGTGCACTTATAAATTGCCAAATTTCTATATTATTAAAATAAATCACATGATAGCTTCCAATTGCTCTTGCAAAATTTAAATTATGAATATTGAATAACCAATACCCATCATTAACGAGGTACTATAAAGAGACAAACAAACTAAATCTACTCAAACAATCTTGAGTTTAAGCTCATCCAATCTTGAGTTTTCAGCTCAAGCTCAAACTTGGTTCCACTAATCATGTTAAAGTTGAAACTATTATTTAGAAAATTATATTTTATATTTAATTAAATTTGCATTAAAACTCAAACTAGATTCAAATTCAATAAAGCTTTTTCTTAAGCTTGATTCAAGTATGATGAGGCTCCTAAGCCCATCAAGATAATTAGGTTCAAGTTTAAGCACAACTTGATAAATTAGTTAAGTAACTTGAGCTTTAGTTGTAGCTTGATTTGATTATAACATAATTGAAATTGGGCGAATATAGATTTGAGCTCGAGTATTTTATTAGCCAACCTAATTAATTTAAGACACTCGGTTCTACACCAAAACTTTTCATTCTTCCTTGTAATGTGTAAATGTTTTTCCTTTTTTTTCATATATATATATATATATATTTTGGCCATTTTCAGGTTCGAGCAGAGGTGAAGAGGTTAGTAGACCTATACAAATATCAAGATACTGGTATAAGTATAACTATAGCTGGACATAGCATGGGTGCAGCACTTGCAACGCTCAATGCAGTTGACCTTTGTTACAACCACTACAATGAGCCAACCGAGGGGTCTAGAGAAGGCTGCTTAGTGACTATATTTGCATATGCAAGCCCTAAGGTTGGCAATGAACAATTTAAAAAATTCTTTGATGGGCTTGAAAAACTTCGATGCCTACGCATCATTAATGCTATCGATATTGTTCCTTAACTTCCACCGATACGGTACTACCATGTGGGTGAGCAACTAATGGTCGATTCGCGTGTATCACCTTTGTTAAAGAACGTTATAGTGGCAGGAATCGGAGGCTTTCTAGTGATTGCACATCAACTTGAAGTTTACCTGCATTTAATCGCTGGTACACAAGGGATTGACAATCCGTTTGATTTAAAAAAGCGTTGTGATGTTTCTTTAGTTAATAAATATGGAGACAATTTGGCTCCAAAGGCCTCAAAAAACATTCCTGCTTCTTGGTGGGTTATATAGAAAAAGGGCATGGTTCAACAGGAAGATGGTAGCTGGAAATTGGAAGATGCACCCCAAACTTCTAAGTGAAAGATGAAAGTAAGAATGTTTGTCTACTTGTCTTGTCCAAGTGGTTATGGAATAAGTTGTATCATTCTTGTGGTGAATGGAATGATGAATTTGCAACAAATCATATTTCTTGTTAATGATGCGATAACCTTACAATATAATATAGACACTAGTTTTTTTTTTTTTTATATATGTGGAATGTAATATTATTGGAAAAAATAAAATATTGTGTTTATTCAAACGATGATTGTGACCTAAATAAGTAAATATACTTGTGATGAGATGTAAATATAAAATAATCTTTCTAAAATAGGCTCATTGAATATTGAAGTATGGACAAATAATAATAATAATAATAATAATTCTCATAATTATAACGAGTATAGGGGAAAATTATTCTTATAGTATGTACAAGGGATAAAAGATCTTTGTTATGGGCCCAAAACAATTAGTCAAAGCCCATTGCCCTAATCTAACCCACTAACTTGTCATTAGAAGGAAACATTGCATTTAACTAGGATGGCAAGCCCTAAGTAACTGAAGTTTCCAGAACGAACCAAATCCTTTACACTTTCTTCTACTTTCACAATGTGAGAGATGAAACTAACTAGGATTGTTTATTTCGAAAATTAATAAAATCCATCTCTTTTGGGAAAAAAAAATAAGAAAAGAAAAATCACGAAGTGTTAGTCTTCGGCTTAATCAAGCTGCCCCCACATGGCCACAACGCTGGCAAAATAAAAAGAAAAATGAAAGAGAAAGTCCCCACAACGGTTTATAAAAGCAACAAATCAACAAGTACGGGAATATGTATAATAAGCTCGTCTGCAAAAGCAAATCGCTGAATTCGTAAACTTTTCTCTGCAGAATCTGACAAAATTAGAAGGCCATCACTTTCGAATTAATATCTTAATCATGCTTTCGTCAATAATTAGATTAAGATATCGTTACACGTTAAGATCACGAGGAAAATATAACAAAAATGAGTTACTCTTCATAAACACATGTCCGATGCCACGACGGTGAGAGTAAGTTTGGTAACTTAGGACTAGAAAATAATAAATTCGAATATGATACCATATAATATAATTTAAATGAATTAATATATTAAAAATTTAACATAAGATATAAACCGATCAAACCTATTTAGATATAGTAAAATTTATATTTAGGTTTCAATTATACTTCTAGATATAGATATGGGACATAAGACATAGGGGTAGACGTAATTTAGTTTAATACATTTCACCTCCTTTATAGAATCAAATCTAATATAATGATTTGATTTTTTTTTAAGTCGAACTTAACCATACAGTCTAATTCATAAACTTTTCAAACCTAATTAAAACAAATTTGATTTAGCTCAATCTATAATTCGAATAATTTATATCAAATTTTTGCTAAACATTTTTATCTTCATTAAATATGAAATTTAAAATGGAATTTACTCAATTTAATCTTAATAATTGACACAAAATTATGATAAGAATAACCAAATATGAAAATTTTAATGAAATTTATGAAGATTGATGAAAAAAATATATAAAAAGTATAAAATAATTACATGAATTTTTTTATTTAACTAAACTATTTGGTTCGGTGTAAAACGATACGATACGGTTCGATTCATTTTCCTAAACTGAATTACAAACCGTTTATATATAATCAAACCAAACGGTTTGCGAAAAAATTGATTTTTTGGTTAGGTTCAGTTCACTGTTCAATCCACGGTTCACCCTTTTTTTACCCACTCTTAATGAGATACGTTATATTTTTATTTATTTACATTTTATTGCATAAATCATTTCTTTCTAAGGGAGGGATCTTAATTAAAGATATAAGTTGCTATTAGTTATATATTTTTCCCGTTGCATTGTAGTTTAAATGGGCCCAAACTTATATACTCATCTATAGATTTTTTTTATTGTCTTCTTTGAAAATCTGATAAATAATATAATAAATTTCAAAATAAACTCTACTAGTAATATTAATATCCATTTAAGTTATGGTTCTACTTAATGTAATAATATTATGTAACTTAAATTTCGCAAAGTAATATACTCTTACTGTATCATAGTTTAAATGGATAAAAAACTATGAACTCTCATATTGATTCCTTGGTTATTTTCATGAAAATTTAACAAACAACATGATAAATTTGAAAGTCATTCCCAATGAAATCCATAATTCCACTTAATTTAGTAATGATATACAACTTAAATTTTTAGATTGTCTATATTTTATAAAATTTTGTTTTAGTAAAACTTTTCTTTGAGTTGTAATTTTATATTAGATATGAAGATATTATGTTATTTTTCTTTATAAAATTTATCCATAATTCCACAATTAATAAACAAGTTATATCACAAGTTCAGATTTTTCAGACATGAACCCGTTTAATCCATTACCCTAATTTAACCTACTAATTTGTCATTAGAAGGAAACATTATATTTTACTAGGATAGCAAGCCTTAACTCATTGAAATTTCCAAATCGAACCAAATCCATTTCACTTTCTTCTACTTTTATAATCTTAGAGATATAATGCCTCGTCTCTAAAGGCATTTACTTATACTTTTTTTCTCAAAACTTAATGATTAAGAAACAGTTCGTTATACTATTCCTGAGTTAAGGATGAGACTGAACCCATCATTGACTTATTGAACCAACTCCACCATACACATGTTGCAAAACTTCTCTTATTTAACATAATGAATCATAGCAGAGCATGTTGTCACTTGAAATTTGCTGATAGAGATTTCACCTTTAGCCTAGAAGTAAGGTTTGCGTTTGCTAGCCAAAACATGGTTAGTAGGCACCTGAAAGTTGTCCGACACAACCATTATGAGGTCAGAGGAAGTGAGAGAATAAGATGCATGTGTAAAGTGTCTTACTTATAGGTTTGATCCCTATTTATTGGTTTCAGGGGGATGGAGGAATCTTGAATAAATTTATATTTTGCTTAATTGGGGAAATGTATCTTTTAAATAAATACGGTCTAAGAGTTCTAGCGGTAACATGACAACTTAATTATTCCCACAAAGCAATACTTCTACAATGTGTTTTGTTTTTATGTTTATATGTATAATATTTTTTAAATGTGATATTATATTGAATGAATAAATAGCATGATGCAAATGTCTATAAATCTAGATCTTTAATAAGTTTTGTATGATGTTAAAATTAAATCATAGTTTTAATTTGATATAATACAAATGTGCGTACACATACACATATAATATGTAAGAATTTGTAAATTTATATTTGTTTATGAGTTAAGCAAGGAGGATATCATATTTAAGAAGATAATGTATATTGGTAGGACCAAAGTTTCATAATAGTTTCTTTATTTGAAAAGGATATTTTGAATTTAAATCATATTCCCAAAATAATTAAAATTGTTTTTACTCGTAACAAGAGTAGGAACAATGTGTACGTATGGACTAATCTCTCTCTCTCTCTTATAATGATATCCTTTTGGAAAAATGCATAAACAAACATTAAGCAACATAGTCAACAACGTGAATATACCATTAATAAGTTTTGTATGGTAATAGTTTTAATTTGGTATAACACACATACACATATATAATGTGTAAGAACTTGTAAATTTAAATTTTATATACTAAAGCATGCGTCATAGGACATAAAGAACTTATTAAGTTATCCTGTTTGAATTAAATTTACATGAACTCAATATTGATAATAAAGACAACAAAAAGGAATGAAAAAAAAAATTTAGCAAAATAGGCAAAAAGAATTTGAAATAACCAAACAAAAATCCTTTCCAAAGACAATCAAATAGCTTCTATGGCATGTACAAAATATAACTACAATTCAAGACTAAAATCATCAGTATAAAGTGGCTTTATGCATGCTATTATAAAAGGCTGTAAGAATGCTAACCTCTAGTGTTTGTTACTCTTGAACTTGTTTCTTTGAGATAAAATTATGTTATTTGTTGTACTATAAGTTTGATTGAGTGATTCCTTTCAGAGGGAATGTTCATTGGTTATGATATCTTGCAATTAGATAATGATAAATAGTGACAAAATTCTAAGTGCCAATTGAAAATTTAAAATTATTATGTTTAAGAGTAATGCTGTAACTAAGAAAAAAATATTGCATAGTCACCATTTATCTTATTGTATTTTTTGTGAATGATAAGGGCATACTTTTAAAGTGGGCATTTTGCCACTTTACCTCTCTAAAATAGCTTTATAGGATCATCTATACAAATCCATGGAATTAAAGTGCCTAAATGGGAAACATCCCACAAAATCACATTAAACACTAAGACAATGGGAAAACTGAAAATGTCTTTACCATTGCCTTATGTAATTATGGTGTTGAAAGCTTTTCTCTGCAAAATAGAAGGAATGGAAGGAGAAGTTATAAAGGGTAAAGGCACTAAAAGTAAGACAATTTTTGGCGATAACTAACCCTCAAATGTTTTATATTGTTGGAAAAAAAAAATTATTCAATATAATAATGATCATATCAAAGGGGGAAGTCAGTTTAAGCAAAATTCCAAAAGGTTTTTTTGGATAGTTATGTTATTATTTAAGAATTTATAAACTTTATAGGGATAAATGAAGAAAAAAAATACAAAAAGTCAATTGGGATTATATAAATCCATGGAAATAAAATACATAAATGATTTGGAATGTCCATAAAATCACAATGAAGATGGAGATATAAGGTTGTCAAATTCTATCTAAAATCGTCAAGAGTTTTGTAAAATCATATTGTAAAATCAAAATGCAAAAATGTAAGTTTTTATATCCTGTGTAAATTGGTTTTTAAAAACTATAAATATGCTTATAAAGTTATTAAAAAAAATAAAATATATGATATAAAAGAGATTTTATAATGCTATAGGACCTTGAAGGGTATTACAACCTCCTACATATTCCCGCTAGCTAGGAACATGCTAAGGTTTTGAAATCCACAAATACAATTCTATAACTTTAACATCAATTATATACACTTGAAGGATTCCCAAATGGAGAAGGAAGTATCATCTACTCAAATCATCATAAGCCTAAAATCAAGTCAACAGATATCCCAAAGAGTTTACAAGCTCTTAAAGCATAAGTAACATGAAAAGGAAATCAAGGAGTTTATAATCTCCACAAAGTAACTTAAATCTACAAAACTAGGAAAGGAGTCTATCTCCTCAAGACTCAGCAAAACTCTCCAAATCAAAACACAAACTCCAACAATCCATATGCCATCTCATCCCTAATCAACATAGAAGTATAAGTACTCAAAACCCTCTTCCTCCTAAACATCATCATAAATGGCTCCTCATAAATAAGATACAAATTAGTCCCTAAGCCTAAATAGGAAAAAGTGAGAAAAGTCCTAGTATGTGATGTATACATACATGATGATGCCAAACCATTAATTCACATACATATATAATGCAAGAAAAAAGAAACAACCATAGTTTATTTATGTTGAATTTAGTTAAGAAAGCAACAAAGGGGCGTTCATGACCTCGCCATACACACAGGCATACACACATATGCACTCACACACGCACAAGTACACGTACACGCACACGCATATGCATACGTACATACACATACATACACACACATACAAAACAGTCAAGTTTAGTTAAGCCGAACTTGAGTCATAGAGCAACCAAACATTACATACTTGAGTCATAGAGCAAATTAACAAACTAGCAAGATGGCTCAAAAGTAAGGGAATCCAAGTACCTAACTTAAGGGACAACATTTTCAACTTAGTTCCTTAACTCCCAAACCATGTAATCCAATATAAGGTTCAATTTCGATTAGTTTACAACTGTTATTAGGATTTTAAGTTAATCCTTATTGATGATACCTAGTCTTAACTTCATATTAATCACTTAAACCAACTTATAGCCTTAATTAGTAAGGATAATTACTTTCTACTCTTAAGTAGTAGGATCACATGCAAATACTCCTAAATTTATAATTTCCATATTAAAGATTGAATCTTTTGGAAGTAGTGAGGTTAGAAAAGAAGTTGGTCGATTTAGGAATGGTAGAAAAGAAACTTGGAAAACAAAAGAACTTGGAGTAGGGCATGGCATTCGGATGCTACAGAGAACATCATTCAAATACTAAGCTTTTGCCATTTATAATAGTGTTCGGACATTATCTAGCAAGTTGTCTAGATGCCATGCTTCTATTCCGCAAAGTTTGTAGAACAAAACACTTCAAACAAAAACATCTTTTCACCCATTTCCTTGTTTAAACTTATACACTTTGAAACTCAACTTAAGGTATGTTAAATCAAAGATTCACAACCCTAAAACTCAACTAAAACCCTAATTTCTAACTCCAAATAGCAAATTTCCTTTACAAAAATTAAAACTAAGAGCTATATAACTCAAAAAACTTACTTGCGATATGACGAACACTTGGTGAATCGAGTTAGTGAGGCTCTAAATCACTAATAGCTAGAAATAACTTTTAGTGTTCAAATTCAAAACTTATCAAAGCCAAAGTATAACTCTTCTAAAACTAAGTTTTCAACTAAAAATCAAGCTTAACTCAAGAAATCTTCTGTAAAACTCACCTTCAATACTTAGAAAGGCTACCAAGGACAAGAACCGAGTATCTCCTCTTGAAATCACCTATGAGTGAGCTAGAAACAATAGTAAACAAGAGGATTTAGGGTGCAAAGAACCTTAATACGACGAATTTACTTGAGCTTAATCTTTAAGATTCTTACCTTAATCACCTCTTGTGGAAGGGTTTAGGGAAGATGTCTTAGCTTGCTACACAAGAAGAGTGGATTAGTCCTTATTTGGTAAAACTAGGGTTTTAAAAAAGAGGCAAGTTTAAGGTATAGGGTTTTAAGAACTTGAGTAATGCCCAAAATGCCCTTAGTTTTGGAAAACATTTTCTTGATATATTACATCCCTTCCCCCTTATGAAACAACTCTAAACACTTCCGCTTTATGTCATCCTCCAACTCCCAAGTGGCATCATGCTCCAAGTAATTCTCCCATTGTACTTTTACATAGGGAATCAACCTCCTTATTAGCTCATGAACCTTCCCGTCGACTATCTTAAGGGGTCTCTCCTTTGAGGTGAAATTAGGTTGCAAGTCCAAGGATTCTAAATCTGTAATGGGCACATCCAAGTCTTCCGATTTGTGATTCAACTTAGGTATGAATTTCTTCAACATCGATGTATGAAAAACATCTTACACCCCTTTTTAGACTATCGACAAAGCTAAGTGATAGGCTATCTTCCTAATCTACTTAAGTACTTTACATGGACTGATATATTTAGTCTAGGGTTCAACTTCCCCTTCATTCCAAATCTGACTACTCCTTAACTAAAGATATCAATTGTCTCTTACATTAAAGTTATCTTTCTCCCACCTCGTTCTATTATATAAGCAACTGGCATTTCCTGTAATACAAAGCCTCAAAGGGTGCCATATGGATTGTCGTCTGGTAGCTATCATTATTGGAAAATTCTATCACGCCTTGAAAAGGTAAAGCCATAATAGTCCCAACGTGTGAGCCATCCTAAGATAAAAACTATCCTTACAGCTACTATCTTAGATCTAGTTCATACTAGGTGTACTCAACTCTATTCCTTTAAAGTATCCAATTCGATACATATTTGTTATGAACCTATGGAGTAATCTGATAGGGGTAACTTACTCTACATTTTTAAGACATATTTAGGCATAAATTGACTATAATTGTGTTCATTGCTTAAGTTGTTGGTACTTAATTTTGTAATATATTGATTTCAAATGAATCAAAAGCAAGGAGATGAAGTTTACACAAGAATATGAATTTTAAGGTAATCACAGTTGTGAAGAGAAGAAAACCTTAAAATAAAATCAAGATGCACTCCATCACGGGTATGATGATGAAAGATTAGAATGGCTAACATTGATCACACCCTTTGTTACAGGCGTGATTGAGGAAATTTTGTTGATCTCCCTATCAGTTACGCTCATGATTGTATATTAGGAGGGTGATCATGCCTTTTATCACAGGTGTGATGAGATGTGATGAAGCGACGTAGAGTTCACATCCATTATTACGGCCGTGATTAGTGTAGATTTTTTTTTTAGAGACCATCACATCTCGAGTCATAAACATGATGAGAGTGTATATGACTATTCTTCTTCAACTTTTTCATATGAATCGTTACGTAGAACATGTCTTAACATCAGGCAATGTTTTAAAGTGATATATTTTCAAGTTCTTTGATGAATCAAGTATAAATATACCATAACTTATAAATAAAGGGATATATATATATGGAAAATTACATCAAAATCAACACCAGAAATTTTCTTATTCATGTTCTTACTATGGTTGGACGATAACGTGAGTATGTGTAATATTCTTTACTAAATTTGAGAGAATTGTGAAGAATCCAATGCCTGTGTATTGTTGTATCAAGATTCTTCAAGTTAATCAAAAGAGGTTTCCTTCTTATCTCTTCTTCTATGTTGTGTTTTAATTCGTTTTTCTTATTCCTCTATGTTAGTTCTTTTTCTATCATATGTGAGTGATAAATCAGGGTTCATGATATCATTTTAACATGAATGTACTTTGATTTATTGTTATTCCTAATAATTATGAATTTTTTGTGATTAGAACTTCATAAAAATTGAGATAGTGTAATACACGACACAATCTTGTAAAAGATTTCAATGGAATACGTTGAGTAACGATTCTATTGAATAGATCTTAATCACTAGAACGAACTACTCTTGCTAAAAGAGATATTTTTAGGAAGTTTGCTGCATGTTTAAGGAATTCAATGATATTAGTAAACTTCTAACACAATCTTGACTTGTTTATTCTTTTACAAGAGATTTTAAGGAACGCAATCAGGATTAGAATTGAGTAATTTTGAGAAGAATACTCATGAATAGAAAATTCTTACATATGAGTAATTGCTAGGATAGATAGTTTATAATTCATGTTAATATGATGGAGTAAACCTACTTGTAACTTGTTTTCGTTATCTTATAATGTTATTTGTTATGCTTTTCTTGGTGTAATCGTAGAATCAGTATAGTTTAGTTATAAAAATCAATTCAATTGCTTCATTCAATCATTCGGTTGTTAGTTAATAGGAAGAACAATTAGTACTAGTGTTTATATCTTCTCTCAATGGAGACGACCCTATATTATTCGTATTAACAAACAATGGGTACACTTATCTATTTAACTGAATAAAGGAAAAATATAGGATTTTAAATTATAAGACTTAATAGCTCTACCTAGAGGTAATCATAATCTTTTGAAATAATTTGTTAAAAATAACTCGTAGTTTGACTTTACAAAGAGTGATAGTAAATTTCATAAGTATCCATCATTTCATATACAGACTAGAAAACTAAAAACTACCAAGTTACTTAAAGAGTCCTATGTGGTTTTCCTTAAAAGTTAAGGAAGTCAATACTTAGGACTATAACCAACCATTCCTTTTTACGCCTCACCCCCTATCCTAGTTTGCTAGTGTTTTAGTTTTTGATAGGTACTTGTGATCCATTCAGAATCTACAAAACAAACTATAAGGAAATAAGCAACAACTTGCTCAATAAGTGAGGCGAAGACAAAAATATGTATTTAACACCTCACAAGTAGGGTTTTTAACCAAGATAGTTAGATGCAAAGCGTGTACAAACAAATGTCATTGTATAACATTATCTGATCTATCGTGAGATTAGAGAAATTATGTTCACTATAATCTATGTTAAGAAGCTTAATGTTACGCACTCTCAATTTGAAACCAAACTAGGGCTTGTACACTAGAGAACACTTTCCTCTCGTAACCACCTTTGAATCATAGTTCTTAACCTTACTGCAACATTCTCTCCTATCACTTAGTTCAGTTAAAGATGGGGAAAAAGGCCATTTTTGCTATCTTCTTCAAAAGGAGTACATATTTGGCCTGAGAGTCTTAGCCATTACCCCTTATGAGTTGCAATGTATATCAAGTTAGGTGTTAAGCCGAGTTTAACTTAGTTCATTTTTAGGATAATTAACTAAGCTCAAACAATTTAAGCATAATAATATTTATAGAACAACTATAGCATGAAGCTCATTTCCTATCACAGCAAATCGAATCTCGAACATAAGTGCTGCACACGCACAAATAGCTAACTATAATCACAAGAAGATACGTATCAAAGTCTCCAAATATTCTAAAATAATACCCCAAAATGCTATGAAGTATTGATTCCACTTACCTGTCTTGATGCTCTTTAAGGAAGATTCGTATTGTTAACGTTTTGTATACTAGGAGACCCTATATATATATATATATATAAATATACATATACCCAAAATTAATTTTCGTAGGAGTTATGAAAACGTTAAGGTTGTATCTACTCTTTTATTTCCTTATGAAGTTATATATATAAATATATATATATAAGGTGTATTATTGTTTTCCTTATACAATGAAATATAGTTTTATTATATAAATTAAGTTATTAAGTATTGATAATATACGTATTTATACTATTACATATAATATATCATTTCGATCGTATCGAAACGTACTTTTAATCAGTTAATCTATGTTTCCATTACGATAAGGTTATCATAATTCCTAAATTCTCGATTTTAGTAATATACCTAATGATATGTATTACGAGTTGTATTTTGAGAGATAACTTCTAATAATAAGTATTATTATATTATAACCATTTTATGTAATTGAATTATATTTTATAAAATTTGCTAATATACCTTAATAATATAGGTATTATTTAATTTTAATATGTATATATCATAACCCGGTCATAAAACTGTCATTAAATATATTAAAAATTCATTTGTTACCAAATCTGACCGGCATGTACATGTAAAAGTTTTATTTCGATATTTATTATATTTTAGCCTATTATTACTACAAACCTGTACTGGTTTGTAATTTAAACTAGTTTACTATAAAAATTCATAATAAATAACTCGGGTCACCAAATAATTTCTTGAAAATTTTTATAGACTCCTAAAAATATGGGGAGTTTAGATACATGGTTTCATGCTATCGGTTTATTGCTTATATACTCGCAAATACATTTTTACTGCTAAATTACATTTAATTAACAAATATTATCCTTTTATGAAAAATTATTTTCAATATATCTTGACATCATTATAAATCACCAGAAGTTAGTGGACATCCATTTTATCAATTAATTTCATAAAAACTTATTTATTTTATCATTTCACCATATTTTTAGCTATTTTTAGGGTCAAAAAATACAATAAATATAAAAAATACATAAATTAAAAATATGGCTACATAGCAATTGAATACATATCATATGTATTTTACAAAAAAAAAAAAAATTAAGCTAAAAACTACATCATTTAATATATATATATTTTGAAAGTCAAAATTCAAATGAATAGTGACTTTCTTAAGTTTAGTACATGAAATTATCTTAATTTTGCAAAAATAAAATTACCACATGAACATACATCTAAAATAACTTAAATAATTTTTTTTTTTCATATTCTTCTAACCTAATTTAATAGTTTTAGACAATTAAACAAAAACAGGACAGAAATTTGACTGACTTATTCATTAATGCTCCGATAGCCATCGACTGGCAAGGGCTGGTTAGAAGGCCTAAGCGCTATTGGTTCTATGTAGTGGTGGAAGGGTTTCACTACAGAACATGTAGGGGTTAGGTAACTAAGTTAGGTCTAGTCCCTGCTCTATTTTTTTGTTCTTCTTTTTTATTTTCTATTTTTTTTTTCTAAATTTTCCTTTGAATGTTCTTAGATCCTAAAAGTATAGAATGATGTCTGGAGTGCTATATATATAATATAGGTCATTTGGTATTTTTCTTCAAAATTTTTTTAGAATTTTTCCTTAATTTTTTCACTATTTTCCAAGTAGGAGGTGTCCATTTCTTATAAATTTCACTTTTGATTCATCATGCTAGCTTAATGTGAGGGTGCTACGCCACTTTTCTGAAATATCCATACAATTTGGATAGGTTTTGATAGATTTTTTACTTAATTATTAGTATTATATATATTATACTATTATTTTGTATATTTGTTAATATACGTATATATATCTTATATATGTAACAAGTGTAATGTGTAATTGTACTCATATAATTATGTTTCTAACATATCTTTTATTTTTAAGATATATTTCTTACTTATTTTTAGGAGTTTATCACATATTATATATAATTACGTAATTTCAAGTTAATTTATGAGTATAATTATATATACCGAGTATACTTATAAAATATATATATATATATATATAGTCATAGTATATTATATATATCATTTCCTTTTATAGCTAATTAACTTATCTCAAATTTTTTGTCGCATTTCAAATTCGATTTTAGGGGTTTTGACCATTTTTATACTATATTAAATAATCACACTTCTAAGGCTAAAATTGGGATTTTGAGCAATTATTTTTTAAACATAACTTCACTGGATCACTTCAATTAATATTTCTATTATAATCGTAAAGTTTAAGCTCAATCAAATAATTTTTTCTCGAAGGTCCTAAATCTAAGTACTATTATCCTAAATGTGATTTTAAGAGCTCATATAAAGTAAATTCTCACTATTTTAATTATATTTTTGATATCTTATTATACTTTTGACTTCCAAGCATACATGAATTCCTCAATTAGAGTTATTACGTTTCTCATAAGTTTCTAGCCTAATCAGTTTACTTTTCCGGATACTCTAAATCAACTATTGACCCTAATTGTACCAAGACAAGGCCTTACCCTAATAATTAGATGTTCATGTCCTAATTACTAATTTGTGGGATATCGCAAATCTTACTAAAGGAAGGTGTTTGTCCTAGTTTCCCCCGAAATCGAAAACACAAGCTCTTAACATGTCCTTAAGTATCTGAATAGTCCTCTCAGAATGTCCATCGGTTTGAGAATGAAAGGTTGTACTAAATTGAAACTTGGTATCTAGCCCTTTTTATAGGCTCCTCTAGAATTTACTCACAAACCAAGTATCCTTATATGAAGTGATTCTCACTAGCACACCATGAAGTCAAACCACATGCTAGATATAATCCTTGGCTAACTTAACCAAAGTATAAGTCATATTGATTAGTATAAAATGAGTTGATTTGGTCAACTTGTCCACTATTACCCAAACCACTTCATGCTTTTCCTTGGTCCTTAGAAGATGAGTGACAAAATCTATGGTTATGAGCTCCTACTTCCATTCACATACTAGCAAAGGTTGCAACTCACCTACTAATCTCTTTTGCTCAAACTTAACCCTCTAGCAGGTAAGACACTATGAAACAAACTCAGCTATGTCACACTTCATGTTTCTTTACCAATAGTGACATTTCAAGTCCTTATACATCTTGGTACTTCCAGGGTATACTGAGTATGTTGAATAGTAAATCTCTTGCAACACTTCCTTTTTTAACTCTGAATCCTTCAATAAGCACAATCTAGTCCCACACCTTAAGATTCCATCGGTGTCTATCTTAAATTTGGGTGCTAATCCATGCTCCACTTTACTCTTTAAGTCCTGGATCTCCTTATTCTCTATTTAGCCTACCTTGATTCTATCAACTAAGGTTCGTTAGACGTGCAAACTAGCCAATCTCGCCCCTACTTCACTTGTCATAATCTCTAAGTCCATCCTACACATATCCTCAAGTAAATGCTTTTGAGTAGTGATCAAAGTAGAAATATTGCCCTACTTCTTCCTACTAAGCACATTGGCTACTACATTTGCTTTCCCAAGTTGATGTCCTTTCGGAGAAATGCACAAAGAAACATTAAGAAACTAAGTCAACAACGTCAATATACCATTAATAAGTTTTGTATGATGCTCATAATTTTAATTTGATATAACACATACACATATATGTAATGTGTAAGAATTTGTAAATTTGAATTGTATACACTAAAGCATGTGTCATAGGGGATGTGGAATTTATTAAGTTATCCTCTTCAAGATAAATTTTCATTAACTCAGTTTTGCTAACGAAGATAGCAAGAAAGGAAATCTTAATGGGAAAAAGAAAAATAAAAATAGGTAAAAAGAATTGTGGAATAGCCAAACAAAAGTCCTTTCCAAAAACGATCAAATAGCTTCCATTACATAAAATATAACTACCATTCATGACTAATATCATCAACATAAAGTAGCTTTATGCATGCTAATATTAAAGGTTGTAAGAAAGCTAACCTGTAGTGTTTGTCACTCTTGAACATGTTTCTCTATGATGAAATTGTGTTATTTGTCGTATAAGTTTGACTTAGTAATTCCTTTCTAAGGGAACGCTCATTGGTTATAACATCTTGCAATTTGATAATGATAAATAGTGACAAAATTTGAAGCTGCAATTAAAAATTTAAAACTATTAGGTTTAAAAGTAATGTCGTAAGTTAGAAAAAAATATTGCACGATCACCATTTATAGGACTGTCTATACAAATCCATGGAACTAAAGTGCATGAATGATTAGTGAACGTCCCATATAATCATAGTAAACAGCAAGATAATGGGAGAATTGAAAATGTCTTTACTATTACCCCATGAAATTGTGGTGTTGAAGGCTTTTGTCTGCACAACAAAAGGAATGGAAGGAGAAGTTATAAAGGGTAAAGGTACCAAAAGTAAGACAATTTTTGGCAATAACTAATCCTCGAATCTTCTAAATTGCTGGAAAAGGATAAAAGTTATTCAATATAATAATGATTGTATCAAATAAGGAAATAACGTTTGAGAATTTATGATCTTTATAGGGATAAATTTGGAAAAGAGAAAAAGGACACAAAAAGTGAATTGTCATGATACAAATCGATGGAATTAAAATACCTGAATGATTAGGGAACGTCTGATAAAATCACAACAAAAATTTTCAAACTCATAACTCAACCTAAAATTGCTAGGAGTTTTGTAAAACTAGAACAAATGCAAAAAAATGCAAGTTTTTACATACTATGTAAATTAGCTTTAAAAAACTATAAATATACTTATAAACTCATAAAAAAATAAAATATATAATGTAAACAAAAATATTCAACATAAATTTTTATCACAATATAAGTTATAGTACAAATAATTAAATATAAATTATTATGCTAATGATAAAACTAAAATATAAATGTTAGTATTGACATAAATTATATTACTACATGATAAAACACTAAACTAAAACAAAAAAATTACTTATCAACTATCTTGTATCAACAAAATTGCTACAAGCTCTCTTGACATAATTATTATCGTCATTATTATTATAGCCATGACACCGTTATTGGTACTATTGCTATTAATATCCAAATCTTTATGTTATAAGTCCTTGAAGCACCTGTTAGTGCTTCATCTTAAATAGTACTAATGTGATGAATTAAATCTCTTAATCATCTTCAATCCTATATTTGGAAGTTGCAATATTCAGTAACTTCCAAATATAGGCACTTTTGTGTTTTTATATATGTAAGATAGCAGAATATTAAGGAAAATAGGGATATGAACGATTATTAATTGACAATCGAAGTAATGTTTCAATTTCTTGTCTTAATGACTCTCGTTGAGCCAAAAATCAATAAAAATAACAATTAAATAGACCGATCATAATCGCAAATCAATCTAATTATTAAGAAGAAATACACTCTATAGTGTTTATAGTATGTAATAGATCTCACTTTAAGAGATTAAGAAAATAATAATCTTCAAGAAGAAGAAGAAATACTCAATATCAAAAGTGGTCGAATTCTATCTATTACAATAATGAAAAGAAACTTAAATACTAACTAGCTAAACCCTTAGTTAAAGGGTATAATGGTAAGTAAGATAAATACAATTAAATAAAGGAATTGTATAATTTAACATTCTAAGTAATGGATACATCTTAAAGTACATGGTGTGTACTTATACTTGATTTAATCTATGGCATGTAAGAGTGGAACTAAAACCGTATATTTATGTGATGAATTACACAGCATGTACATAAATCCACGTTGAGTTACGTGATGTATAATGGATCCATGTTGAGATACACGGCATGTACTTCATTTTATCTCGTCTTTCCACTAGTTAGCCTCCCATTTTGTCTTATGAGTCTAATTTCGTTCACAACCCCTTGGGTTACATCATTCCCCCCTATTAGAAAGAATTTCTTCTATTTTTTTTAAATCCTTTTCTAACAAACTAACTCTTATGAACAGATTTTGAACTAACTTTATTAGCTCTTTCTTGAATTTAGTTGAACTTAAGGGCATCAAGGTGATCTCCTGGCCATTTTGCATGAGAATGTCAGAGTTTTAGAACTCATCAAAAGTAACCTGCCTATCAAACTACCAAGGCCTTCCAAATAATATGACTAAAGCATCTATAAGAGCAACATCACATGTTATCTTATTAGTATATGCTCCTATAGTGATTGGTACTCTAACCCTCTTGTTCACTTTTATGACCCCTTATATCTAAGCAAATGTAATTCAATTGGCTTTGGTACCTGCTCACTTTTCAATCCCAAGTAGCAAACAAAGGCATTAGAAATGAGATTTATGCAACTTCCCCATCAATAATAAAGGAACACGAACTACCATTCACCTTCTCTCGAGTATAGAATACATTTTCTCTCTACTGTATGTTCCTATATTCATCAACACCTTCAGACAACTACTTATCCAATATCAAACTTATCGCATCTCTTTCTTCACCTGTATGTAATATCTCTTTACTATCCAATTCACCCTTCCTATCATTAGCCTCTTCTTACACTCTCCTTCATCATGAAAAACAACTTTGTCTCCTCTAAGCACAACTCTCCTATTAGGACATTCAAATGTAATATTGCCATATCCCTGGCATTTAAAGCACTAAACCTTTTTAGACTTCCTATGGAAATTACCTAAACCATGTACCTTATGATCAGCACCACTAGTACTCTTTCCCTATTCCTTAACCCTTTTTATGCATTTATTTTCAAACACTTCACACACTCTACCTTGCTTCATAAGAGCATTCTCAAAAGAAACATCATTAGTAGAAGTATTTTTTAGGTGTTACCTAGTGCTGAAGAGCCCTTTTATACTTTTGGCTTTCCACCATAGTTGCCAACTGAATCACTTCCTCAAAGGGAGTAAACTTGTACATTATAATGATGTTGCGAATGTTAGATCTCAACTCAATCAAGAAACTAGTAATAACTTGCTCATTAGACTTAAACACTAGGCACCTAATCATCAATACTTCAAACTCTTTGACATATTCTTCAACACTAGGTTTTCCCTGCTTGATGTTTTAAAGCCTCAAGTGTAGATCTTGTTTGTAGTGCTTAAGCATGAACCTCCTATTCATCAACTGTTTCATTTCCAGCTAAGATGTGACATATGCTTCTCCATTTCTCCTCCTTGGGGTAATTAAATTTTGCCACTATACCCTTGTATAACCATAAAATCAAGCATAACTAATCTCACCTTCTGTAAGCTCCTAAAATTGAGTTTAGGACAACTGAACCCCGATTTAGGGATTTAAGGAAAACTTATTCAATTGAGTCCAAACTTTATGACTAAGATAGAAAAGTTAGTCGAGATGATATAGTGAAGTTAGATTTTAGAAATAATGACCCAAAATCCCAATTTTGTCCTTAAAAGTAAGAATATTCAATATAGTACTAAATTGCTCAAAACTCCTAAAATCGAGCTAAGATTGCTATAAAAACTTACAGATAAGTTAATTAAGTTATAAAATGAGATAATATAGTATAATTTACTTTATGAATATACACGTAATTTTATGAGTATACCCGATGTAAATAATAATTATACTCGTAAATTATCCTTAAATTATTTAATTATATATATTGTGTTGAATTCATGAAATTTATTAAGAAAATATATCCTAAAAATCAAAGATATGTTAGAAACTTAATTATATGAGTATAGTTATATATTACACGTAATATTTACATAGGGTATATACTTATATACTAATTAAATAACTAATGTAAACATGATATATATTATTATTTAACTAAAATATGTACAAAAGTGATCCAAAATGAATCAAATTGCGACTGGAAACTCCTGGAATTCACCGTGGCAAGCCTAGACACAAATCAAAGCTTAATCAAAAGTTAATTAACTAAGAATTGGACACCTCCTACTTCATTTATGGGGAGAAAACAAGGGAAAAAAATAAAAAAAAAAATTCAAGTGTAGAACCGACTCCAAACTTGTATATATAGGGTCCCTAGCATCAGATTAAACACTTTAGGAACCAAGTTGCTTAGGGAAAAATTCAGGAAAAATTTCTACCAAAATAGAAAGAAAATAGAAAAAATAGGAGAACTATCATGCCACCACTGTACTAGACCCATATGACCACCTAATGACAAACATGACTAGCCACCGCTAGTCCATGCCATGTCTAGGCCCTCTAACATATCCCTAATTGCCGCTGGCCACTGGAGAGTCCAAGAACAACAAGGTTAAATTCTTGCCTTATTTATCAATAATTTGTAAAAAAAAATATCAAATCTGCCTAGAAAATTATGAAAAAAATTTTGCTTAGGTTATTTTGAATATAATTTTACATGATATTTTTATTTTTGAAAAATTCCTAATATTTAATATACTTTTTTAAGAAATCTACTGTTCATCAAATTTATAATTGTAAAATAAATGTACTAAATGATGTTATTTTTAGCTAAAAATTTTTGTGTAGAATGTATATGATATATAGATAATTGCTATGTAGCCCAAATTTTGATTTGAATATTTATTATACTTATTGCATTTTTTTGCCTAAAAATAACTTGAAAATAGGTTGAAATTATGAATTTAATAGGAAATTATGAAATTAATTGATGAAATGGACATGTACTGATCTCTAGTGAATAATAACAATGTAGGATCAGAATGAAATTTATTTGGTGTAAAAAGAATCATAATTGAGTAATTTATAATTATTTAGGGGTAAAATCATAAATACGAATATATAGATAATAGGTCGAAAACTTGAAACCAAGTAATAAATGAATTCCCTATATACTTAAGAATATATAGAAATTTTCGGGGAATTATTGGGTAATTCGAACTATTTATTATGAATTTACCTAGTAAAATGACTTAAATTACAAGTCGGAGTGTATTTTTAATATTAATAAGCTAAGATGAATTAAATAGTTAAATAAAAAACTATATACTTGATTGCTAATCAGTTGAGATTAAATGAGAATTTTTATTATATTTATGGATATTTTCTTATCAAGATACACTCTAGATATATTAGCGTTGGATAGCACTCATATTGTAACGTTATATGGACAAATTAGGTAAAATATAATTTAATAACGTAAACTACATATAATATGATAACATTTAGATAGATACATATAATTGTATTAAAAATTCGAATTTACCTGTTAAAAGTTGTTTCTAGGAATAGGACTCGTAAAACATGTTGTTAGATCTATACGAACGCAACAACACTAATTTTGTTAAAATCGAACAACCTTAAGTAATATAACCTATAACTTTATCATCTTTTAGAATGTATGTATTTCAGTAACCTTACCGGAATTCAAATATGAATTAATAAATTAAAAGTATGTTTCGCTACGATCGAAACGATATGTAACATGTAATAGTATAGATGACGTACAGTATCAACAATTAATAACTTAATTTGATATATAGTGATAATATGACTATATATTATGGAAATAATATATATATAACTATTTTAGATTAAACCCTAATGTTTTTGTAATTATTACGAAAACTGAATTTGGGTTTTTTGTGCAAATAGGATCTTCCAGTACAAAGACGGTTGATAACTCAAATCAGCAGTAGTGAGCATTTAAACAAGTAAGTTGGAATTGTGACTTTATCGCTTATTGGGATACCGTTTTAAGATATCCGAAGACCCAAGAGTACTTTTAGCTGTGTTTGTAGTTAGTTGATTGTGTGCATGCCATGTATGTAGATGATACTCAGTTGTGATAGGAGTTGAATTCTTTGGTATGCTGTTTTGCATGTTTGCGTTAATTTTGTATTGTATGAACTTATTGGCAACCCCTAATTAAAACTAACGTTTATTTGACTAAAATAAAACTGAAGATACAAAACACCCATTAGGGGAAACAATTAAGAGTATCAGGCCAAATACCGACTTCCTTCAATAAAGATAGCTGGAATGATCATTTCCCCATCTTTAATCTAACTAAGTGATAGGCAATGAGATTGCAGCAAAGTTGGGGGCCATGGTTCGAAGGTAGTCATGGGAGGAGGGTATTCTCCATTGAGCAAGCTTGGGTTTAGTCTGATTTGAGTCGAAATAAAACTCCTCAATCTGGGTTGTATCGGATGTAAATTCCCTAACCTCATAGTGAACTAGATAACATTGTACGATGTTTCATTTGATTAATTGCATTGCATTTCATCATAATTATTAACCTTGCCTGTGATTATATGGTGTTCTTCTGACTTCGTTCTACTTACTGAGTTAGTTGTGCTCGCATCTCCATAAACTCTTTTGTAGATGTTTAGTGAGATCAAAATGTTCAGATACCACCGTTCCGAGGTTAGTGTATTATTGTTTGGGAAAGTAAGGAACATGGAATCAACTAAACCTAGGCTTTTTATCTTTCTTTTGTCTTTTCTGTTAAATTTTTAGGAGATTAATTGGGAATTCCCTAGGACGCTTACTAGTTTCCTATATTATGTAAATAATTTGTAAACCTATAGCTTTTTGATAGACTCTAATTGTAAATTATAACTCTAATGTAAGACATTTATGCCGATACTGTTGTGATACTAGACAACAGATTGTATAGAATAAGTATTTTGCAAAGATCTATCACAGGTTTGATTATTAACAAGTGTCAGAACAAACGTTTCAAGCTAGTTAAATTGTGTATACCTTGTATGGACTATATCTATGATAGCAGCTATGAGATTAGCTTCTATCTTAGGTTAGTTTATATGGCGGAACTATTATGACTCCTCCTGTTCGGGATGTAACACCTTCATCTCTTATCCATATTCATAACATTGAAACAATTTCTACACTTGGCCTTCCAAATCAAAATAATCATCTGTAGTGCCCTTATCATTAAATTCTACCATTTGAAATATGATTATATCTAAGCCTTAATTTTTCCTTGGTTGTCTCACAGTGGGGTCACCTACAACTTCATCGTATTCCTATTCATTGTTAAATACAATATTTTAAATCACTCCTAGGCTCACCAAACCTACCCAATCCATTCTAAACGTTATGATCTACATTCGATGGTCAATACACTTATAAGACATTCTATACACCCACATCTTTATTGACATTGCCCTGTACTTGTGCCCCTACCCCATACATCTCAATTAACTCCTCATGTCTATACGATGATAAATCATCATATTGTTTTGTTGTGTAATTAAGGCATCTAAATAGTTATTTTGTTGAGTAAGCAATTCGGCGATACATATATCTAGATGCTAGTTCTATTGATCCAACAATGTATGCATTGTTTCCATCATCTCTCTCATTGATTCTCTAATAACACCCCAAATTATTTCCTGTAAATGATCTACTACCCTATTATTATCATCCCTTATTGGGTTCATCAACACAATCTTTCCAAACTTTTTGGGCATAAGATTCGTTAACTCTCGCAAATTACTATCACCCTTCATGATCATTTATTATAATCATCATCCCAATGTCAACAGCATACACAATCTATCAATCTCCTCCACAAACCACACACATCAACAAACCCTAATAGCTATCGCCAATAATCTTTTCAAAGGACTAAGAGTTCAATAATCACTTCAAGCATGCGAACCACAACTCTAATACCAAAAAGATGATGTGATCAGGATCCAAGGGTTGAATCCGATCATAGGCGATATTATGTAGCAACTTCCAAAGATAGGTATTTTTTGTTTTTATAAATGTAGGATAAGGAATTATTAAGGCAAAAAGGGATATGAACAATTACCAATTGACAATCGAACAAATGTTTCAATTTCCTGTCTCTATGACTCACAATGAGCAAAAAATCAATAAAAATAACAATTAAATAAACTACTCATGATCATAGATCAATCTAATTATTAAGAAGAAATACACTCAATAATGTTTGTAGTATGCAATAGATATCACTTTAGGAGATTGACCAAATAATAATCTTCAAGAAGAAGAAGAAATACTTAATATTAAAAGTGGTTGAATTTTGTCCGTTACAATAGTGAAGAGAGACTTAAACACTAATTAGCTAAACCCTAGGTTAAAGGGTAAAATAGTTATAAGATAAATACAATTAAATAAAGGAATTATGTAATTTAACATCTTAAGTAATGGAGACGCCTTTAAGTATATGGTGTATGCTTGACTCAATGTACGGTGTGTAAGAGTGGAAACTGAAATCATATATTTGTGTAATGAATCACGGCATGTACCCACATGGTGTGTACTTACACTTGACTCAATGTATGGCGTATAAGAGTTAAAACCGAAATCATACATTTGTGTGATGAATCACGTGGCGTATACCTAAATCCATGTTGGGATATACAGCATGTAATGTATCCACATTGAGATATACAGTGTGTATTGGCCATTAAGGAGCTCATACGACATGTACTTGCATGGCTTTACCTTGCGTTCTTCATTTCATCTCGTCCTTCCATAGGTTGGCCTCTTGCGTTCCATCTTGTGAGTCTAATTTGGTTGTTGACCCCTCGAGTCACATCACATTCATTTTTTTTTCCTTATCTCTTATATCTAAAAGGATACTTAACAAATCATTATTTGATAAATTAAATATATCTTCTTCCTTAATTATTTATGCATCTTTGAAGGGAGATCTTAAATAGTGAAGCTACGAATGTAATCAATTTATGTTAAAGAAGCAAATATATTGTCATTTCACTTATAGTTTAATTCGCTTACTCTAAATCGTAGAAGTCCACTTCCTTTGTTATTTTTGATAGCTTATTAGATCCAAATCAAGTAAAATCGTATAAAATCATGTAAAATTGCATGTAATCATGTAGATTCACATAGAATTAGTAGAATCATGAACCTAAAATAACAATTCTACTTGAGTTTGTAAGGAAAAAAAAAAAAAAGACTACATACACAATTCAACTTGGAAGGGACATCTAAAGCTGTAAACTTGTAGAAATGTACAAGTAGACTCACAATTTTGACAACCATGTGGAGATTATGAGTGAACTGAAATTGTCTCCACCATCACTTGACGTAATTATGGTGTTAAAGGCTTTTCTTTGTAGAACAAAATGAATAGTAGTTATTTCTTTTTTCTCTTTGTCACCATTTGAATCGATTAAAGTAGAAAATTTGGAAAAAAAAATTGCAAATGTTGTTTTAATTACAAAATGGAGCAATTACGCAATTCTTCGAAGGGTATTTTGTTCATTTCATTTTTCTCTTTGTCGCTGTTGGTATGTTAAAGTAGAAAACATGAAAAGTACTTTGCAAAGGGTAATTCTTTTTTATTCTATAAGTAAAGTTAGATTGAAATGAAAGTTTACCCCTTGTTTATAAAATTTTATATTTGTTTTGATTGGCAACCGAATTTGTAACGTCTCGGAACCTAAGAGCACTACAACCCATCACTTGTCCCTACTATTCAAAAATATGTTAAAGCTCTAAAATCAACTACAATCTCTATAATCACTTATAACAACTGCTTATCAAGTATAAAACAATAATTCTCCAGGTACATCAATCCAAATGACCTATAGGTGAGTCACTTTAGTTACAAATATGTTCCATAACTAGATCTTGATCTTTTACAACAAACAGAACTAACTACCTCTCTATCCCAACCAGAAACTTAGTATGAGTGCACAAACATACACAGATGCTAAGCCCAAAATATATACATACATATAATGTAAGTATAACAAAATATAAATAAACGTCAAGTTAATTATCCTTAATTTAGGCTAGCAAACAGCACAGGGGTTCTCATGACCCCGTCACACCATGATCTTTGTCTATATACATAAATAGATATAATATAAGTTTTCTTTTAAATCCTTTACATCCAGAGTTTAGAGTCTAGAAAACCTAGCATTCTTGCTACATTGTCCTATATACAACTTTATTAGAGAAACCTCACGCATAATCAATAGTTACTCTTCTAAAGATCTGCTATTGCAAGCTCTCAGAGTGATTGGGTTAAGCACAATTAGCAACCAAATTTAATTAGGTAGAATATAAATTAGTTTGGTTAGCTTACTAAGTCTTAACAAGCAAAAGCAAACAACCAAACATCACATACCTAGGATAGCTCCTCGACAATCAACTGAAACTCTAAAATTTTAAATCCCATGAGAAAAAGCTCAAATCACCTAACAAGAAGTGAATTCAATAACGAGCACGAATCTATTTAAAATCAAGAACAACGATATATTAACCTTCATATGATTAATAACTAAGTTTCTACCTAAATATACTGATAAATCTTTTATTTATATGTTACTTGTTAATACATCTACTTTATCAATTTAAATGCTCCAAATAAAATTAATCGAACCGATTCATTAGTTAAAGAAAGGAATTGAAAATAATATAATAATTATATATAATACAATAAAGTAGATTGTTAAGATGTTAATATAATACTATTTATTTTTTCATATCATAAAGGTATATGGAAATGGAATATAAAGTAAACATATTTACTTGGTTTAAGAAACAAGAATGTTGAAATATATAGTTTACTAAACAATATAATAAGAATATGTATATTATTAAGAAATTCTAAAGTTCATATAAATACATAAAAGAAAAGCATATTAGTAAGTGGAAGCTTTGACAGACATATTATAACTATTAATACTAAATATTATGTACTACTACTACTATTACTAATAATAATAGAAATAATTTTAATAGTAATAACAATAATAAACCAAAAGCATAACATAAGAGAATGGAATCATTCATAAACTAAAATTAATAATTTGAAGCAATATATATACTATACAAGTATCAACATAAACTCTACATCCAACAAGAAGATAATAAGTCAACTCCACTTCTTTATATGATAATTATACAATACAACATATGACATAATTTATAATAGGAACTTATTTACCAGCAATATAATTACTTATTAATATAATAGAGGAAAATAAGAACAACATGATAATTATACATTATTCGACATACCGAAAAAATGATTGAGTCAACTCATTAGATATATGGGCCGAGAAAGAGAGTAATCGATAAAACATGGAATTGTCGCCAAAATGTAGTCTCAATAGAAAAAAATAAAATAGAAGCTTACACTTTATGCTACCAAAGAAACCAAAACAAATAGCAATAGAGAACTTACCAAAAATGGAGCTTAGAACAAAGATTGAAATGAAAAAAAAAAAAGGAACTGGAAGCTCATTGTTATTTAATATAAGCTAAAAATTGTCGGCAATGAAAGAGAGAATTGAGATGAGAGAGTGGGGATTTAGAGGGGGTATGGGTTTGATGAGGTCGAGAGATTGAGAAATGAAGGAATTGGTTGGGGTCCAGTATAAGAGAACAAATAAAGTAGAGGTGGTGTCTAATGGAGGAGAAAAGAATGGGAAGTCCAATTGTTTTAATTAATGAAAAGGTGAGTGAATTACATATGGCGAGAGAGAGAATAAGATTGAAGAAGGAGGGAGAGTAAATCGAGAGAAATATTGAGATGTGGTAGATGAAAGAAAGAATTAAGGTAGGGTTTTAGGATAGTGAACATTTTAGAATATTCTAGAATTTAGGATAGAAAAAATATAAAATATAAATATAAATATAAATAAAAGAATCTAAGATAATATGAAAATAGAAAAGGGTTTAAAATATGTAGTGAAATAGTATGGGTATAAAATAAAATATATATACATTATTTATAAATTAATAGTTATCCTATTTATGGTTATACATAATAAGGGTTATTTGAAAACATTACCGTGATACTTGATTTAAATATTTATAAGAAAGAAATTCAAATAAATCTAAAATTACTTTAAGACTTATTGGTTGAAAACTTTCCTTTACAAGCGATGTGTTTTATATTGACATGACTTAAATAAATTTTATTGTTAAACTATTATTTTTACTTTAACTTGAGTATTTTAGAATTTTTTTTTAAATGTTATAAAGTAAACATAGAATGAAGGTAGTGCTAGTTTGTATGTTCGAGGACTCGTCGATTCAATATGTACATTTTTTTTAATTTAGCAAAATATAGCCACTCTAGCCTAATTGCAAATATCCAGTGATGTTTATATATATCATCATATATATAGGCTTAGCTTGCTAGCCTTTCTTCATGTTGCTATAAACTTTACTTTTTTCTCTTTCATAGAAGATTTGGCCTTTTTGTCCTTACTTTGAAATGGAGCCACAGCATTGCATCTTGAAACATAAAAACACAATGAAAGTCTTCCACTTATCTTACTTAAGTAGAAAATATTTAGGCCAATAGTACCATTAAACCAAACTAATTAGCTTTTTGTCAAATTTGAACTTTAGAAATCATTTATTAATTTTTATTTGAAATAAACATTATATAAGAAAGAAATTCACTATAAATAACTATCAAAGTTCAATGCTAAAACGTTTGCTTACAAAGGTTTAATATCTAAGGAGAAACTGTTACTAAACATGGGAAGCACTCTACCTAATGTTATCCTAAACTCAAATGTAAAAGTTCAATCCAAGTATAAAAAGCAAACCAACAGCATGTAGTTAAACTTGAAACATTAAAGCATAATGTAGTGAGTAATAAAACTTAGTATATAGCAACCACATAAAAACAATAGATGCTACTTGCATATATACCTAATTCCAACATAACAACTTAGGTTCATTAAGATATAATTTAAATGTAAACCAATGGCACTAGAAACTCGCAACTCTACAATCAAATTCTTATCCAATGCAACAGGCTATTGGGATGATGGGATTGGCCAGGCTACATGCCTAAATAGAAAAATAGGTAGAAATCTCATCTAAAGTTTAGCATCGTATTAGACATCGATTATCATAATCCACATGTAACATGTTGCCTATTGGGACCTGTAACTCTATACGACTCTTAATATACCCTTACTTTGATCTTGTTGACTTGTTGCACCGATACAATTCTCTCTCATCGATTACCTAGCAACCTGCCATTTATGGCTTAGTTGCCTAACTATCATATTGTAGGTCTTGTATAAGATATTTAGGGGGGGGGGGGGGGGGGGGGAGGAATTGATATTTTTAGCTAATTTAAGACTTTTTCTTATTTTAGGAAAGAAAACCTCTCTTAATAATTTATATTAGGTGAATAGTGATAATTTAAAAATTTTATGTGCTGGGACAATAAAAATGAATATACAATTGAAAAATAAAAGGAGTTAGGGAGAATTGAATCAGGCTTAAAATTTAAAGAGTTTTGGCCTTATGCCTACTACTCTCTTCTATTTCTATTGTTGGGGATTCAGTCTTTCTCATCGATGTCACCTACTAATCTACTAAATCAAAATAAAAAAGAGAAGCAACAATCTTGCTAACACTTGGCTATTACAAGTCTATGCTTTATCTATCAAGCTTCTCTCTTACGGCTAACTACAAATCTACAAGGAAGAAGTATAACTCCCCTCATAAACATAACAATGAAACATATTTTATATTGTTTACAAGCAAAATGAGAAGAATAATATAGCTCTCAATTGAATTCACACAACAACAAAAGAGAAAATGCTAAATATTAAACTTTAGTAAACTCCTTGATAAAGTCTCTAAAAACATGTACATACCTACTCAATTGTGTCTAACATCATATTGAGATGCGCTATTTAAACTATACATAGGATACATTTGCCTTTTTAATAAATTTTAATGGAAAAAAAATTGTTAATAATTCTCCTAAACTTTGATCTAAGTGTAAATTTACCCTATACACATTCAAATGTTATAAATCATACTCTTAAGTTTTGATAAATCAATAATATAAAAGAATTTCCTATCTTAGTTAAAAGAAAAAATACTATGGTAAATGTTTTAAAAGGTTTCAATATCATGATCCTAAAATGGACCCATAATACAAAAACAGTCTTATAAGTTAAAAATTGCAAAACTCTAATTAGTTTATCTTTAAGGTTTCAAATTTTAAATTATGAACTTATTGTATTATATAAATAACTAAAGACATCTAATAATTCATAGTTCCTCAGAACCGTAAAGAATCGGTATCCCTTATCAAACGATAAGATTAGAGTAAATATCTAAATCTTAGACTTAGAGAAGTTATAAAATCTAAATATAGTATCAATAATTGTATGTAATAATTCAAACCATTTACATAGTCTACCTTCAAATTCTAACTTCTATGCATCTTAACGCTGGTACTTAACATTCAACTTTTAACCCATGCTCGATTATCTAACAACCTGTAAGAGAAAACTATTGAGGAGTAAGCTACATAAGTTTAGTGAGATCTTCCTTTAACCATGCAACAAACAAGTTATATAATAATTTAATTTAATCAAATAAATGCATGAATAATCAGTATGCCATACAAATACATGTAGGTGACTAACTACTGCATGCAATTCAGATTTAACGCCTTCTAGAGTTAGGGTTGGACATACATTGGCACCAATTAGATCCATATATCATACTAAAACTTTTATAATGACAAAACTCCGTGTTTCGTGTACAAAATGTAATGGTATATCCTTTTTCAATTTTTGTCAAAATCGAGTTTTACGTATAATTGTAAATAAGTTTACGTAACCCTTACTCACCCTTAAACGAAGGCTTTTGGACTCAACTCTTAGCTAGGTGGTTGGTGTTTCCAATGTCTAATGTTTTCGCGAGTCAAGATAAGGTCATATCGTATGTATACACCGTATGAAACACTATAATCACAAATAATCAACTTACGTATAACCTCGCACTACCTCCGTGATGTGATAATTGAAATTAGTTATGTAGTGCATGATTATGCATGTTTCGATTTAGTTTATTGAAGTCGGATAATGTTAAGTCTTTTTATTCAGTGATCAACAAAATTACAGACAAATCAGTTCCTATCAAATTTACTATGCAATAACAATAAGTTATTATACCTTAAAGTAAATTCATTATCAACAAATAGTATTATACACAAATATAACCTAACCCCACACAACATTTGATTATTAATAATAATTTATATTCATTAACTATATACATAAGTAAGTATAGAATCATTAAGAATACTCACTCAGCCATACTCAAGTCAAAGGTCGTAATAGTCGAACGGTAAGTCGATGTTAATGTCGTGATCACCTAACAATAGGGAATATAAAAAGTAATAAGTTTATGAATTAAAAACTAAACTAGTATTATAATTTGTACTGTGTACTTAATTTAGCTATTGGTTTATGTAAAATTGTCGATTCGAGCTTTTTACTAAATCGCGTATAACTTTTTAGATTTAACTCAAATCTTTATGAACTTATAGTCCATTTCAATCGTTTTCAAGCGTACTTTCTCGTAACAAGATCCGTTTTTGACATTGTAACCTGTAGTTTTGACGGTGATATAAAAATATCACAAAGTTCATTATTTTGACTTAAATAGTTATAAAATATCTATTTAAGCTTTTTCATAGTATAATTATAATTTAATAATTATTTGTATTGTATATTTTTGTAATTTTCTTATTTTAGGTCTATTTTACTATAATTACTCATTTTAACTTATTTTTGAGGTTTAAGGTTTATTAATTCAATTTTTTCTACTTTATCAATTTTCTAATTAATTAATTATTTATTAATATTATTAATTATGAAAATTAATTAATTTATTCTTAATGGTGAAGTAACATCATATGGAATTGTCATGTGTCACCCTTATGAATTTTCCATATTTTCTATTATTTTCCTATTTCTTTGTATTTTATGGTATAATTATATATTAATATTTAGTACTTCATTTTATTAAATTTTATAAATTAATTATTTATTATATTTTCTCCTAAATTACGATACACTTAAATATTTATATATATAATTACTAAATTACTTTATTTATTAAATTACTATTATAGTATATTATATATATACTATTTAAATATACTTGTATTTCTACATATACAATATTATTCATATACGAACATTTATACGTATATATATATATCCATGCCTACATACATACAAATATATATATATATAAACTAAATACATATATATGTATATTGTAGAGGGCTAAATCTGACTTGTGGGCTTCAAGCCCAATAAACGGAATGGATTCAACTCTTTGGGCTAAGGTGACGGGATCCAGAGAATCAAGTCCATGAATTTCGAGATGATCAAGAGAGATTTAGTATGGTAGACTTGGAGTAGGGCCAGTTGGATCGGTACACCTGATCCAATCTTTCTTAACTTAACTCACACTAATAAAATATAAAACCCTTTATTTGGGCTTAAATCCATAAAAAAAGCCTACTTGATACCATATATAAAAGGCTTCAATCTTAGCCATTAATCAATATTATGATTCAATGGACCGAATCTACCTTCCATCTCTTATAAATACCCTATTCATTTCATTATTTGGACAAGAAACAAACTCCCACTAACACCGTTACTCTACTGAAATTTTGTCTCAAAGATCAAAATACGCAAACATCTCAAGAACACCACCTTGTTCTTCACCCATTATAGAGTTTGATACCATTGCGCTTCTCTACTTGTCACCTAATCTGTTAAACCTTACTAAGACTACTTACTCTTCCTGCTTATCCTACCTCACTTAATCATCCCATACATATAAGTCAAATCATTTCTTTAGTCATAGGTAGCGCGATATGACATGCAATATGCACATGACCTCTTTCGATATTGAACCCCTCACATTCTTTTGGCAACTCCACTAGGGAGGAAAGATTTGACATTCACGTCATGGTACCTCCGCGAAGAAGGCTTGTTGATCGTACGGATGGTAACAATTAAGAACAAGATGGTACTACTGTCATCAATAATCAAAATCCACCTCCAATAGGAGATATGAATCAAGGAGATGGTACTTAAGAAGTTGTTCCCGATAATGCACAATTAGCACGAGAGTTGTAGCAAACCATTCAGAGTTTGAATGAACTTAGGGTAATGTTTGCCCAATGCGTACCTGTTTTAGCTACTTTCGCTATTGCACAACAAGGGATAACTCCTGTGGGTCCTTCTAATGTGATGCAACGGGATGTTACACAAGTTTCTCAACCACTCGATCCTTTGATTACTAGTGAGAAAGATGCTCTTAAAGCTGAGGAACAACCTCCTGTACCCACACAGCATACCTCGCCTGAACTGGTAAATTAAGGAATTTAGATAAGAGGCTCATCATCTTCACGTGTTACTCCATGTGTTATGATTGTTGAGTTTGTATACCCTACCCTTATGAATTCAACTCTAGCAAATTCTGTTCCTATGAACTTCACCAACCGTGCTCCTACAAGGCCAATAAGGATAGAAACATCTACTCAGAGGGCTTCGTTTGTGACTAAAGAGGATTTGGATGTGTACATGAGGGAGATATAGGCAAAATCCACATCAACTATCTTGGAAGTGAAGATCTCATATCATTCACATATCGCTATCAAGCCATATTGAAAGAACTATGTAAGTTTGAAGTTCATGTTGCTTAATGGGAAGAAGGAGAGCACTAAGGAACATTGAGACCCTAGAGGACTACAGCTTAGATGACGATCTGAAATTAAAGGAATTCTCAAAATCACTTACAGAAAAAGCTTATACTTGGTATGTCAATCTTCTACCAAGCTTAGTCGACTCATAGGGTAGAATGTGTAGGATGTTTTCTGAAAAATTATTTTCTATTGAAGAAAGAATGACTCTCACTGACATGGGACAAATCCGTCAGAGGTCTAAGGAGGACCTCATGGATTATATTGAGCAGTTCAGAGAACACTCTTTGGATATACAAGATGTTTGTGATGAGAGAGAGTTAGTTAAGATTTGTATTCAAGGGATGTTCCCTGAATACATGGTCTATCTCGAGAACCTATCGTTGACTTGTTTTACTGCATTAGTCGAAAATATGCGAAGGACTAACAATTCGGTAGCTTGGCAAAGGAATGAAGCTGGAAGGTTCAATAAGCGTACCTTGTTCATGACTATTCAAGGCGAATCACAAAAAGACATGAAGAAACCTAAAAATGATAAGTCCTATGATTCTAGGCTTACACTGACATATCCTTGCCCAATGGGTAAGGTACATCAAATGCTGGATCAATGGCTAAAAGACGGAAATATTAGCCTCCCTAGAGTTGAACACTTACCAACGGATGAGGAAAAAAGTGACCCAAAGTATTGCAGGTTCCATAGGAGTATAGGCTACCCTACCAAAGATTGTTTGACGCTAAAGAAAATATTTAATGAATGTATCCAAAATAGAGAATTGATTATTGAAGATAATGATGTCAGGAACAATCTACTCTCAGCTCACAACACTTGATGTAGTGTTGTGAATGTTATTACGTATGACCCTACTAAGATGGAAGGTATGGACATATAGTTAGCTAAGGTGCCCGAAGTTAAGCATGGAGGATCTGAGGTAAAGACAAGTAAAGATGATAGCACCATCCTTGCTTTGTTAAACACTACTAATGTTAGGAATTTCTTTGATCTCATCAACTTTAATGAGGATGCTTGATTTGAGGCAACAACCATGCTCATGAGGATTACGCAAGGTCAATATAAGCAACATACTATAGGATATCCTATAGAGAGAATGGTTTCAATAAATGAAAATGCAATTACGTTTACCAATGCTGACATTTGTACAAAGAATCCTAATCACAATAGTCCTTTATATGTGGAAAGCATACTCGATGGCTATCCTATTAAGTGAACTTTCATCAACAATGGATCTTCACTCAATGTTATGTCAATGTCTACCTTTAGGGCTACAAGAATAGACATTTGATACTTAGTAAAACAACCCATCCTATTGAATAACTTCTATGAATCTTCCATAAAGACAATAGGGTGCGTCAAAGTAGACTTTAATGTAATCGATGCGCCTACATCCTATCATCGCCTTATAGGAAGAACACAGCTGCATGATCACTACATGATACCCTCAACATGGCATCAATACATTAGGGGTTATTGAGATGAGAAGGATGTTTTCATTCCTACAACAAAAGACCCATTTACACACAATGAATTGCACCTTGCAGAAGTGGCTTTCTTTAATGAACATGAAGAGGCAACATCGCAAAATATAAAAGAGCCTCTTAACACATTGCTACCCATAGTGGAAGAAGCTCATGTTCGAGCATTTAAGAAGAAAAAGAATGTGTAGTTGTCGTAGAGGTTCAAAGAAATGCAAAGGAACAATTAATATTATGGAAACCAAAGGTGCTTCATAAAAAGAGGTATGAAAATTACTAGGAGCAAAGAGCAACGTTACTATTCTTCCCTCTTCTCTTTTCTTATTACATGTAAGTGAAGTAATAGTCACTTCTTATTAGTGAAAGAAGTTTCTTTCTCTATCACAAATATTATATTTTGGAATACGATTCTATCTATTTATATCTCTTTATTGCCGTTATCACTGTTAAATAAGAGACTTATCTTCTAAGCACGCAAGGCTAATCCCACAGAACAATTTACATCTCATTATGGGGCATTTGGACCTTCTTGATTATTTAAAGGAAAAATCAATAACGAACATGGTATCTATTCTGCACATTGTTGCTACTTGATAAAGAGCTTTGACTCCCAGGCGCACAACAATGAACTTGGCTTAAATGTGCGGCCTGGTAAGAGCATTGCCTCTCGGACGTAAACAAGTTATGCTAATGTTGCATATTTATTATGCTGCTTAAGTGATCCAAATGTTTCTTGCCATCAAGTAATAGAGACAATCCCATTGACGAGCAAACTAACATATTAACACTTCAATCCAAGTAATACCTTGGTAAGTTGTGTTGCATAGTCAAGTAGTGGGGAATACTCCCTTAACTAATGAAAAAGAATTATTGGTCCCAAGCAATCAATGCTACTATAGCCACATATGCGTGATTGAACACTTTTTGAACGGGATTTTCTATATATATGTATTATCATTAGCAAGAAAAAAGTCGTCTCAATATGAGATAACGTATGAGATCCCTTATATCATTAAATCTAAGTAATCTTGCGATTGTGTCTATTTTACATAAGATCCCTTAGATCATTGAGTCTAAGTAATCTCGTGATTGTGGTTGTTCTACACGAGATTCCTTGAATCAAGGAGTCTAAGCAGTTTCAAAGTTATGTTAATTTATAAACCTAAAGTTTATGCTATTTAATGTTGGTGCAATTAGGTCAACCTTTTGCTTCCTACTATACAGTGTTATTTTAAAAAGAAAAAGAGAGAGATAACAAGGTAATCTTACTACTTCTCACTAGATAACATCACAACCTAGTTAATGCATTGCTCCTAAGCGCGTAAAGTCTTCAAGAATGATTTATCAAGATTTTACAAATTGTTAAGGAGATTAAAGCAATATCACTATGTTGTCTGCCAGCATAATGTTATCAGGTGAAGAGCTATTGCTCTTGATCGTTCGGTAGCAAGACATCTTTGTAGAAGTAAATGAAGCACCAAAGAAGTGAAGGAATGCAAAGGTCAATAAATGGATTTCATCATTATTGATTCTCCATATTCAATCATAACTCGTATTTACAAGAAAATAGAGTTACAATTGTGGCATCAAGAAAATGACAATGGGAAGATTAAGACAACATCCATTACCATAAGTGGTTAACTACAAGTATATATTTGCTCATATGTAAATAGCATGTTGCTACAAAGTTAAACCAATAAGCTCCTTTGAAGCGTTAGCACTCATAAAGATTAAGGGATTATGACACAACACTGGATTTCAAGTGATGGCATGATTTGAATAAAGAGACCACGCTAGATATAATGAAAATCAGTTCTATCAAATGTAGGACTATGCAATGAAATAGTTGCAAACATGAAAAAGATAATTGTGTATGAAATTATAGAAGCTACAGCAGTAATCAACATGTATTGCTGGTGTTGTGGTGCTAGAAGAACATGTGAAGTATTATGTCAATCTAAAAAGAAAAGGTTATCATTATTACTAATTTCAATAGTACCCTAGTCATGCCCACTTGGCTAGATAACATCAGTCAAGTTCCCACCTTATCTTTCTTACCACATTTCCTTATGATTCCTCAACTACGTGAATATCGGGGACCGTGAAGTAGCATCCCACTTTCTTCCATAAAATTCAACCCCTACAGTTTAGTAAAAATCAAATAGAGTTACACCTCGTATACTCCCTATAAAAATTATTATATAGTTGACGGAATTAACATTTTCCCCACATTTACACCATATCACGATCACAACGGGACCTGTCTGGTGTTGCGATATTTCGAATGATTCGATGAAATTGATTACGGGGAATGCAGACTAGACTGCAAAGCTGTGGAATGTGGAGAATGGATCGAAATTATTCTTTTTCAATTTTGATTCACCGGTAAGGTCCGTCGATTTCTCGATTGGTGATAAGCTTGCGGTGATTACTATGGATCGTTTTATGGGTGTAACCTCTACAATTCATATCAAACGCATTACCAGAGACCCCGATGATCAGACTGGAAAGAATGTTTTGGTTTTGTAGAATCAACTATAGGTCACGATTCCTATACCCTTGAGTTCAGTATATTTGGGATAGACCATTTTTTTTTTTAAAGACAAGTGGGAAATTGCAAAGTCAAATGATTTGGAGGGTACTGGACATTTTATGGTTGATAGCACTCTAGGGAACAGATTCTTTTCTCCTTGAAAGCACATTCGGAGATTCTATTTAGGGTACACTTGAACATTCCATAACCTGTTCTAGTGAGGAGCTTGTGTGCAGGATGGTTAGAGATTTCTACAAATCTGCTCTTTCTGGTTACCAAACGAGCACTGAAGAGGATGAGAAGCTCATAGAAGGCAAAATTTGCATTATAAACACATGATTGTAGTAAAGGTTAAAGCAGGGGAAAAGAGGGCAGTACAGAAAATTGAGGAAATTTTTTTTGAATGATAGATACCTGACAAAGCGAGTTGTGCTAGAGGCTTATTTACTTTTTTCTAGCTCTCCTGACAAGATACTGCAGATTTGAGACTTGAGAAGGAATTCACCTTCTGAACTTGCTCTTTTCAAAGGTCATACTAATGGTATTACTCTTTTATTCATTACGACACACTCAATGCAAGATCAAAAATTGAAAAGTGGCTGTAAAGTAGCTAGAGAACCAAATAGAACCCAAAAGGAATATAGAAGGAACAAGCGAACTACTTTCACGCATTGGGCTAAAAAGAAAGGAATGAAGGTTTGCGACTACTCCAACGCACCTGTCAAAGAACAAAAGTAGAAATCAATAGCAAAGTAAAAGAAGAAGAGGTTAGAAGCATGAAATATAAAGAGGAAAGCAAGACTTGTAGACTTACAACGATACAAACTGCTGTATCAGCAAGCAACCTTCCTTGATGCTGTCAAAATCATAATGTTCTTCTCTCTAGCAGCTTTGGCTTTCTTTGTAATGACTCCGCTTCATCTTTAGTCTTTGGGCCTTCAAGCTTCAGCTAGAGTCTTTGATAGTTGTCTTCAATGGTCACCTCAGACTTCTATTTTCAGTTTTCAAATTTAAGGTCAGAAGGTCCATTATTGTGTGCTACGATAGAATTGAGGGAAAAGTGTATGGGTTGAAATGAAACGAAATTGAAAGAAAGATGTAGATATGAGTTGAAAATGATGAAAATGAATGAAAGCAAGAGAAGATAGGGATATGAAAATGAATGAATGAGGACTCAAAGAAGTAGATGTAAGTGTTCCTAAGTGTGAAGAGTAGGTGAAGGATTCAAAGGAGAAAAGACAGAAACAAAAACAAAGGAAGATAAGTGTATGGTAGCAATCAAATGAGGATTGAAAGTGAAGAAATTAAACATCTTGGGCATCACTTGCACCGAGAAGTTTAATTGTTTTTGCTTCCTCAAGGTTTGATGGAGAATCTATGCAATGTGGACAGCCGCTTAGCAAGGTTCAATAATTGAAGTAGGAGGAAAAGAAGTTGTAGGAAGTAAGGAATGAAAGGAAAAAAAAAAAAAAAAACAAAGAAAATTAATGTATAAGAGGAGCTTGGTATGTGACGATAATGAGACAAAGCAAATTTTATGAAAGGGGATGTTAAGAAGGGGGATTAATATGCATAGGGAATAGCTGGAAGTTGTGTTTGAAAAAAAAAAAAAGAAAGTAAATGGAAACAACATGTGTAATGTTATTGACAAAGGATAGGAAAGAATGAATCGAGTAAATAGAAAAGAGCAAAAAAGATGTGATGAAGGAAGAAAGTAGTGAAGAAGAAGAAGTTTGGGAGAGAAAGAAGATTGGTTGTATGTACGATATGTGTATCTGTATCGATTGTGTATAAAGTGTTTGTATATGTGTGTGAATAGATATGACAGCTATAAATGAATGATGAAAAGGTCGAGGTGTTTGCAAAAAAGAGTGACAATATACTCATATTTTGGGCAAGGAGAGAATAACAGAAAAATATTCCCTCATTATATAATTGTACAGTACATCACTTAAATGTTGACACCTCTGTACTGGAATATTCCTTGAGGCATATCTCGTCGTTATCCAAGTATTTGGTAGTGGAGTGTACAAATATGTTGTATGTCGAGGAGTGAATAAGCTGAGATATGCCTAGTATATTAAGAAATTATCATAAGGCAAATGAATTTTCTATATATAAAAAAAAGGGAGTATTTTTCATTATCTAATGCATATACCGGTACGTAACACCTTATTTATCTTATGTGCTTTTACAAATGGAGTACATGCTTTGGAAAATAGCAAATGTGATTTATTATGGAGTCACGACATCTTATCATAAATCGTGTGTATGCTAATGAGGTGTCATTTGCCTATGGATCCAAATGTGAGACGTAAAGCTGAAATTTTAAAAATAATTGCAAAACAAAAAAAAAGGAGGGAATATGAAGCAAACAATTCGAGAATGATTTGGCTAAGGTCTTTAGTTAATGCATATCAAGGTACATACTACTACTCAATCATTGAAGAATGCTTATCATGGGAAGAAAATCAAGATGATATTGATACATAGAGTTGTCCAAATGAGATCGCTAATGTGAACCGAGTATATAAATTCAATTCAACAAGACCAATGACTCATGAAGATCAAATTAAAGGAATGAAGTTAACTCAAAATTGAATAACTCAAAAGAGATTTACTTTGGTATTGCTATGGAGACAATATACAATTTAATTCAGTTAGTATGACATACGATTAAGATGTGCTGCAAATTTGCATACTAAGTCGACTTTTTAATAAAATTGGCTGCAGCACAGCTGTTTAATTGTGCCTACATGCCGGAATCAATTGAAAGGCTCATTCAATGCCTAAGCCCTTTCAACTTTATGCGAAGGACTTAGCTTCAAGCCCAATAAACAGAATGAATTCAACTCTTTAGGTTAAGGTGACAAGGTCCAGATAGTCAAGTCCATGAATTTTAGGATGATCAAGAGAGATTTAGTATAATGGACTTAGAGTAGAGTCCATTGGATTAGTTCGCCCAATCCAATATTTCTTGACTTTGCTCATATTAATAAAATGTAAAGCCCTTTATTTGGGCTTAAATCCATAAAAGAAGCTCACTTGATACCATATATAAAAGGTTTCAATCCTAATCATTGATCAATATCATAATCTAACGGATCGAATCCACCTACTATCTCCTATAAATACATTATTTATTTCATTATTTAGACAAGAGACAAACTCACACTAATGCCATTACTCTATTGAAATTTTGTGTCAAAGATCAAAAAACACAAACATCTCAAAAACACCACCTCATTCTTTACCCATTGTAAAGTTTGATACTATTACGTTTCTTCACCTGTCACCTAACATGTCAGAGCCTACTAAAATTACTTACTCCTCCTTATTCTACCTCATTTGATCATCTCATATATATACGTCAAATCACTTCTTTAGTCACGTGTAGCGCAATATGATACGTAGCATGCACGTAACTTCTTTCGATATCAAACCCCCTACATACATAAACACAAAAATACATAATACATGTATATATATCATATACATATATTTACATTTACACAACATCTACTAGAAATAAATATTATGTACACATACATATATATACCCATTTACATATACATATTATATCCTTAGAAAAAAAATACTATGTACATATACATATATATACTTAGTCACGTGTCAATATACATACATAAGGAAATACATAGTATATATATATTATATATACATACATGTAAATAATAATAAATAAAATAAAAAAACATACTAAATATACATGTACATGTTGTAGAATATATATATGTGTACAAATAAAATAAATAACTTACCTAATTACTTTAGTAAATTAAATGGTTGAATTCCTCTTAGTTTCTTCTTCTTCTTCTTCTTAGTATAATAGTTTAGTTTGTGTGTTTGACTTTGCTTCTTTTTCTTTTTTGTTTTTTTTTTCCCTCCAAGTTCCATACGTAAGGAGCAGCAATGGAAGGTTAAAAACAAATGAAAAAGAAGAAAAAAAATCTCCTTAACATTTTTATTAATTGAGATAAGACACTTTAATATTTTATCCTTTCTCTTTTAAATTGGTGACACTTGTAAATGGCAAACGAAACACATGTGCTGTTGAATTTTCTAGGAAACCAATGTGGTAGCAGAGGAGAATAGGCAGAAGGAAAAAAAAAAAAGAAAAAGAAAGTAAAGGGAAGAAAAAGGAAAATAAAAATAAATATATTAAATTTTTCCAAACAAAAAAATCATAAAATTAATATTTATAAATTAATTTTGGAATTTTATAAAAATTTATTAATTTAATTGATACCCATTACGTTTACAATATTTATAAGTTATTTCAATATTTTCATTAGGGTTTATACACAATTTAATTGATAATTAAAATCGATTATGGTTATATTACTATTAAGTTATATTTATTCATTTTATAAGTTTAAAATTATAGTTTTAAGGTTTTAGTTAAGTTTGGGTTCGATTTCAATTTCGAATATTTATGCATACATCGGATTTAGGGTTTTTGTACGCGATTGAAGTTTCAATTAAAATTTTAGGGTTTTTATTACTTATAATATATCCAAATTTATAACTTAATAAAATTTTTATTTTACTCGACCTTATCGACTTTTAAACCAAAAGTTATTTACAACATTCAAGCTTAACCCTATACTCAAATGGCTAAATTTGCAAGGTTTATACTTAAAGTACACTTAGATAATTTCAAAAGTGTTTACCAATTTATTAAAGTTTAAGAAGAAATGATTTGCAACATTTAAAAGTTTATGAGATTGATTCATATCTAAATCAAAATTTATAGAAATTATTTGTATTTTTCTCTTTAATAATTAACTTGTTTATGAGCTTGACCATTGTTTAAATTAATGAAATTTAATTCTTCTGAAAAATAATAATAATAAATAAATAAGAAAAGAAAAATCACGAAATGTCATTCATCAGCTTAATCAAGGTTTCCCTACAAGGCCACAACGCTGGCAAAATAAAAAGAAAAATGAAAAAGGAAGTCCCTACAACAATTTACAAAAGCAGTAAATCAACAAGTAAAACGTGTGCAATAAATGATTAGGTGGATCACGGGAATATATGGATGATAAGCTCTTCTGCAAAAGCTAATTGCCAAATTCGTAAACTTTTTTCTCTGCAGAATCTGACAAAATTAGAGGGCCATCATTTTCGAATTAATATCTTAATCATGCTTTAGTCAATAATTAGATTAATATATCCTTACGCATTAAGATCACGAGGAAAATATAACAAACACGAGTACTCCTCCTGAACACTTATCCGTTGCCACCTCGGCGAGAGTACCGAACATTTTGAAAAAATACAGAATCAGCAGGTTTGACATACTCTATATTCACGTTAAGATTCAATATTGAGGTTTTATATGTTAATTGAATCATTTAAATCTGTTAAATTTATAGCAAAGTTCGGTCGATCATATATTTTAAGCGACTCATTAACTTCTTTACAATTGTATTTTCAACGAGATTGATAATTGTAGTTCCAATTTTCTTCTTGTGTGCTATTTGAAGTCACAAGTAAACATATTAATGAATGTAAGAAACATTTAAAAGATAACTATAAATAACTGTTTCTTATGAACAATTATTGCTGTTGTATATTTACTGTAACAACTCTATTTTTCAGTAAATACTATTACAATAATTCTAATGTTAACCGGTATATTTAGAGCAGTTTTAAAATTTTGTAATGTAGAAACCATCCCCAAATATAGTTTGTCATTATATTATGTCCAACACTTTTAAGATGATAATAAGTAGTGGATGGCTTAAAAGTGCTGAGGATACTACAATAATAAAATACATTACGCACTATTTTTTTTTTTTTTGTCATAGCAATAATAAAACTGGAAATTCTGTCTTATATGGTAGGATATGAGAAGTTAACACTGCAGGTTTTATAACTGATGAAATTTATACATATCAGTAAATGACACATCAACGTTGCATATTCAAAAAATATTTTAAAAAAAAGTTGATATGCTAGTAAAATAAAAATTATAATAAACTTTTCAAATAGTCAAATAAAAAGTATAATAAATTTTCAAAATAATAATACTATTGGACTATTAAAATAAAAGAATAATAATCATAAAAGTAAGTGTAATATAATACAAATATCTATGTCGAATTATAGGGGTGAAGAGACCCAAAATAATGACACTATTGGACTATTCCGAAAATGAATCAAACCAAAACTTTCATTTTCTAAAATATAGATATTTCGAACCAGATCATTTAAATGGATAATTAATTGGAAATTAATATTACCAAAAATAAAGTTTCTAGAGTCTAATAGATTATAGCGCAAAAGGAAGAATTATAATATATCATTAGCAAAATAGATCATCTTCACTTTCATCATCTCAGTTTTATTATAATTTCAACTATTACGCATGATGATGTTTTAAAGAGGTAACTAGAGAAATACGATTTAGAGATTCAACTCGTCATTTGGGCGATAGTTCTCACGGTCCCCAAACGTTGCATCAAAACAAACTTTTGTAATAATTATGTACAGGAAATAAGCTGTTCAGAAAATTGCAAGAGAACCCTTGCTGCAGAATCTGAGTATCTAACGATTTCTTAATCGAGATAATATCATAGTTTAAACCAAACTTTATTATTAATTTTATTATTTTTTATAATTACACATCTAAAATTTCGATTTATCTAATTATATATATAATTAAAAATTTAGTTACTATTATTTATATTTTAGTTAACTTATATTTATAACGATAATCTATTCAATACGATAAGTTAACGAAGCGGCCTTAAGAGAATCGTGCGATGCTCTTAGGGTCTTGCACAACCACTCGAGGTTGCAAATGAATTTTGTGATGTATATTTTATAAGTAGATTATGTCTTGACATTTTATAATAAATTGTTGAAGGCTACCTATGGAAGGTCACATAATTCCCCTTAAAATTATAAACGGCTATTTTATTGATTAATCATACGAATTAGATTAATAGTATAAATTATTGATAACTGAGATATAAAATACGATAATTAAAATTTTAATTGAGTATATAATTTAACAAGTTAAAACTTCAGATATATAATTACAAAAAGTAATAAAGTTAGGATATAAATCAAGAAATTAACCCATTTCTTAATTATTAATCAGCACGTGGAGCCAATATGATTTGTATATTTTATTTTACATAATTTGTCCTGCTATCCTATGAGTCGGTACGATTACCATGCACCCATCTGTAAGCACCATATTTCTGCACGTTTTATATACTCCTGCGAGGATGGAATGGGCTAGTTTTAATTAGATGCCTTATTTTTTTTTTTTTAATTCATACTATCAGACAAAAGTAATTAAAAGAACCTTAAATCGTTTTCCTCAAACGTGAAACATGAAGCTATATATTTTATATAATACGTTTTGTTAAAAATTTTGACCCCAAGTTGAACTCTATATAAAGGATAGGAAGCAATCAATATTCATCAGTCACGCAACACAGATAAAGGGGAAATTAAAAAAAAAAAAAAAAGAAAAAAAGAAAAAGAAACCTATGGATTTCTTCTTCAAACACGGTAAAACAGCTTCCTCAGGATCATTCTTCACCAAATCATGGAAGGAACTCAGTGGCGAGAAAGACTGGGAAGGCTTGTTGGATCCTCTAGATGAGGATCTCCGCAAGTACATTATCCACTATGGTGAAAGGGTCGGAGCCATGGAGGACGCCATGAATACTGAAGAGGTGTCCCCAAACTACTGCCTTAGCCGATGTACGGAGAAGGATTTGTTCTCCTACGTTGGGTTGGAAAAGAACAACCCCTACAAGTACGAGGTTAAGGAGTTCATTATTGCTAGAGATGATCTGGCAAAGATAATACCAGCTGTTGGTGTATCCAAAGCTTGGATAGGTTACATAGCCGTGGCCACTGATGAAATGGTGAAAAAGGAGGCCCTAGGAAGGAGGGACATATTGATTGTGTGGAGAGGGACTATGACCCCAATAGAGGGAGCTCTTGATATGTGGGATGGTCTTGTCCATGATCCAATCATAGTAGGAGGATCCGATTCTAATGCTAAGACGCATGTTGGTTTTACTCTCCTTTATGCAACTGTTAAGGGCATGGTAAGACTTTCCTAGGACTATATGATATGATGATGCTTTATGACATCAACTTTTAATTTTTTTTTTTAAATTGACGTATAGTAAGGTGAAAATATGAAAATTTTCTTGATTTTATACGGACAATATGCGCTATACATATATCTCATATCTAATATGTCAAAACATAATGAAGACCTTATTTTCATATGGATTTTTTTACTTTTATGCATTCTTTTAAATCTAAATTATTAAACAAATTATGAATTCAACGGTTTAAATTTAAAAAAAAATGTAAATAAATGATAAGATTAAAAGTGTAAATCGATCCCGTCAAATTAGAAGATTAGACTATAAACGCTCTCATTTTATATAGGTTATCATTGGATCACCTAACTATTTATTGGTGTTTCACTTAGGAAAATTGATAATAATAGCTTAATTACATGGAATTGCAAATTTGCATATTCTATATAGCATATCAATTTATTATTGGATTAGAAAGTTTCATTTTAAGTTGGTAGTTTATGTTTGTGTATTTTAATTGTTTTAATTGATTTGGCAAGGTTCGAGAGGAGGTGAAGAAATTGGTGGACCAATACAAAGATGAAGAAATCAGTATAACCATTGCTGGACATAGCATGGGTGGGGCACTTGCAACACTCAATGGAGTGGATATGGTGAATAATAATTACAACGTGCCAACAGACAAGTCAAAGGAAGGTTGCATGGTGTCGGTATTTACATTTGCTAGTCCTAAACTTGGCAACAAAGAATTTGAGGATTTCTTTAACAGCTTAAAATCTAAAAATCTTCATGCCCTGCGTATGGTCAATGCTGTTGACATGGTTCCTCAATGGCCACCACTACGCTTTTATCATGTGGGTGAACAACTGATGCTCGATTCTCGTAAATCAAAAACGTTAAAAAGCATTTTAGATGCACAAATTGGAGGATATATAGCTATTGCACATCAACTTCAGGTTTACTTGCATTTAGTAGCGGGCACACAAGGAATTGATGAGGATTTTAATTTAGCTGACCGCCGAAATATTGTGTTACTCAACAAACATGGAGATTATATCGATGCAGCAACTGCCAAGAAGAAGCATATACCTGCTTCTTGGTGGGTTGTGGAGAAAAAAGGTATGGTACAAAAGGACGATGGTAACTGGGAATTGGATGATGCACCGAAAGTCACTTCACAAATGAATTGAACATTTGGATATGGAGCATGGAGCAAAGACTGTGTTGTGTTTTATATTTGAAGGTATTCATCATCATAGTCACGTGACAACAGATTGATGAACTAGTATAATTTGGTTTCCATTTCAGTGATGTGATATGATATGTTTTGTACCTTGTGGGTCATATGAATAAAGTAAATTTGTTTTATGTTTGAATAAATTCATGGTGATTGTCATGCGACACTAGATGGATGAATTGGTAGTTTGATTCCATTTCAATGATAAAATATGATGTTTTTTACATTTTACATGATATAAATGATCCTACTTTCATTTACTCTCTATCATGGTTATTTTTTTATACATACATATTTCTTATCATGATTCACAGTTATTAATCAACATCTTTCTATTCTGAACCATGTGCTATTATAAAAAATAAAAAAAAAAATTTAAATACTTCCCACCATTTTGATAAACAACTATGTAACAAAGTAATTTAACTAATAAGTATCAAGCTAAACTTTATTATAAATGACAATTCAGTAAACGCGCAATCTATACATCAACTAAGATTCCATTCACGGCTTCAACCTCCTTGAAATCATTTTTACGTGTTGATTTGCATTGGCTCTAGCAGCCATCAAATTCGTTTGGAGCACAACTTCTGGCAAAAGAGGAAACAATAAAAGAATAAACCCACAAGTAAAACGTTTGAAATAATGAAGACCACCTATGCAATCTCATCATTTCGAAATTGCCAATAATTGGCAAGCTTGTTGCAGGATCTGACAAAAGGAGGCCATTCTCTCATCAATAATTTTATAATTATTTTGTCGTCAATGATTAGATGGAAATATTATTCGTATTTATACAATATTAATTAAGTCACGTGGCAAGCTAGTATAATATGATTTAACCTAATTGATGAAATTGTATCTATTGGCGTTTCGTTGAGGAGGACAGAAAACTGTAGGTCAATTGATGAAATAATGGTTAGGTATGTAGGGCACGAGGAAAATATATCCAACCTTATCATTTGCAGCTTCGGTAAGAGAGTGGAGTCATTTAAAAATTATGGTAGCTATTTACTCGTGCCTGGAACATGCGAGGACCTATATAATTTGTATATTTTGGTTTACATCAATAGAATACTTGAACTTTTATAAACACATCAATTCCATCTAAATTTTTAGTGCCGAAAAATAAGCTCTATTAAATTGTATTTTAATCGAGAAAAAAAATTCAATAATGTTAATATATCACGTGAACTAATAAATAGGATATAAGTAATACCAATTATATTAGTATTTAGTTTTTTTTTTAAAAAACTATTATTTATGTTTTCACTTATTAAAATATTAATAGTGCTTATACAACATTAGTTAAATCATGCAACAGATTAGTTTAATATGATTTAACCTAATTTATAAAATTGTATCTATTGGTGTTTTATTGGGGAAGATAGAAAACTGTAGCTTAATTGCATGGAGCTATAAATTTGCACCTTCTATATACTATATAAATTTAATATCATCGTTTTGAAAAAAAATTATTAAGTAATACAAATCACGTGTTATATATATTTAGTATGTAAATATCAATAAGATATTGATATATATATAAACTATATGTATAATTTTTAAATTAATTACCATCTCTAATTTACACTTATAATATATAATAATATTTTATTAATATTTATATTACACGGCACGTAATAATCATTTATCCTTTTTCGATTGCTTTAGTCAACATGACGTTCACTTGCCTTTAGTAGCGGACACACAAGGAACTTATAAAAATTTTGATTTAGATAGCTATGGAGATAAAAGGTATGATTCGCAAGGACGGTGGTAGCTGGGAATCGGATGATGCATCGGTCTCTCCATAAATGCATTGAGAACTTGGACATGGAATTGTGCTGTGTTTTGTGTTTGAATAAATTCATCGTAGTAGTTATGTGACAATGAATTTGAATCCACTAAAGTTTTTATTCTCTAAAGATTTCTAAGATTATAAAAGTAATATTTATCATTATTTAAACTTTTAAAAAATCAGAACCACACAGTAACATCATAAGATTTTTCAAAATTCTAAACAATACTGATCATTATTTTTTATAACTTTGGAAAATAAAAATTTTAGAGAATCCATTTATGATACAATAGATTGATGAACTAATAATTTGGTTTTCATTTCAATGATATAACATGATGTTTTGCACCTTCTTAATCAGATGAATAAATTTAGTTATGTTTTGTGTTTGAATAAATTCATCATTATTGTTATGTGACACTAGACTGATGAACTCGTAATTTGATTCAATGTCAATGATAAAATATGATGTGTTCCTACCTTCTACATGATATAAAGGGCAGCTTGCAGTTTGCTGCAAGAGATCGTGCCACCACCTGCTCTATGTACGATTAAAGTTCTCCCTTGACAATGCCCACAAAATTTATAGGGTGGACTTCAATTAAAACCAAAAACTTTTTCTCTAAAACTCTTACGATTTTTGAAACATCCCAATTCAGTAAGGTTAATAAAATCAATTATAATAACAAGAGAATATTTGAGGGATTTATTTAAAGGTAAATTTGAAAATTAAAAAAAAAAATCAAGGGCATAATATTTTAAATTAAACAGCGTAAATTTTGAAATATATAAAATGCCCCTAAGCTTACATAAGGATATAAGGGAGTACTTTGGTAATTTAAGTTTAGTTAACTCTTTTCTTAATGGATGTACTAGTTCACCTACGTGGCCTTAAGTAGCTATGGACCCTGAGAGGGTAAATTGGTAAAAGGACTTATTATGCAGATGAGGTCTATCTTGAAGAGTCATGAATTCTTTTTCTTTCTCTCATTTTCTTGACAAATATAAAGCCACGTGAATGGATTCTCTTAATTTTTATCTTTTCTATTTCCCCTAGTTTAAGAATCAATAGTAAAAATTGTATAAAAATTTCAATAATTTTATCATATCATATTTTTTCTTTAAATATTAATTGTTAAATACATGGAACAGTATTTTTATCAAATAAATTAAGAAAAATATTAAAGACAACAAAAATTTAAGAGATCCAAATTCGAATATATAGCCCAAGAAGAACCAATATTGGTGTAAGTTTTCACTTAAACCTAAGCAACAGGTGGAACTAGCCTTAAACCGTCAATTTATGGATTAGTAATACGGTAAATCGTGATCTGCTAGTAAGTTGGCGGTTTCAGACCAGTTTACTAGGCCTGGCAATTTAATGACTAATTTGAAACCTTTGAACCAGATTTTTTTTTAATATATAATTTTTTTATTTTATTAATTTCTTTATATATATATTAATAATTTTTAATAATGTGATTTTCTTTTACTTTTTTTTAAGTGTAATAATTTATTAATAATTTTTAATTTTTTTTGTTAATTTTCAACTTGATGCGATTCCAATTTTTTTATTTTTTCTCTTAAATTTTATTTTTTTTCTTATATTAAAATCCTTAATATTTGATAAGTTTTATAAAAAAGATTTATATCAACTGAAATTAAATTTTCTATTTATTATTAATATATAATTAATTTATAATTAGTTATTTATTATTAGTTTGATGATATTATTTTTAAAAAAATTATCATTTACAATCACAAATAAAAATAATTTTAATATGCAATGATTTATTGGATGTTATTCAATTATTTTTTTTAATTTAATAACTTTTTTTTTTTAGGAAGTGAATTAACTGAACTTACTAACCGGTTCAATGAAGGATTGGTCCGAGCCGATTCCAAACCCACGTCTATCTTCGCTCTTGAGATGTAGAAACGGTAGCTGGTCAGGTTGAGCTTCGTGCTTCTCCGATGCCGAGGTCGATGTGTTTTTTTTTTTTTTGTATTTTGTCTGATGCTCTGTTTTGACGTCGACTATCACGAATTCCTCGGTATGATGCGGGTTGTCGTTCGTTATCTTTCTTTGATAGTTTATTTAATCAATTATAATTTAACCACTTAAAAATTTTAGTAATTAGGCTAATATCAATGGTATTTATCAATTCAATCCGTAGCTTTATTAGATGAGCTTGAGTTTCCATTTAAAGATTATTATTATTTTTAATTATGAGATGAAAGGAATCAAACATAATCCATTTATTAAGATATTAATATTTATATTATTAAATTATAACAGTTTGATAGATTTTTTTTATTTTTTTAATAATTAAAATTTTGAAGTGCTGTGAACTCCGATGACAACCAAAACTTTGTTAGAAAATATATTTAGCAAGCTATGATATATGTTTACTATAAGGGCTATATATTGTGTTTTAGCTTAATAGTTTTAATGGATGATGTAAGTTGGGATGAAACTCGTTTGCATTAATTATTATATTTTCCTTTTTCAATTCGGATTGTTGCATGAGGAAGAAAATGAGTCAATGACCTATACCATTCGTTCATCACCATTTTGCTTGGTCCGATGATTAGTAATATTACAGGAGAAATGAACTGGGTCTCTATCTTTATAGCGAGAATAATTCTGATCTATAGAAGCCATTTATTTTATTTTATTTTTATAATTATTTGACCCACTGTATTATTCTTGTAATTAGTTTAGATTTTAATTTATGTTCAGTTAAGTCCTTATATTTATTATTCTCTTCCTAATTTGCCATAAGGATTTCAAAGTTTGGTATAAATATCTTTCTTATGAGACTTTATCAGTTTAGACTATTACATTAGGAATCCCAAATGTCACGTTTACTTGGAGGTAAAGAGAGAAAGAATAGAATAATTATTATTCCTCTCTATTTTTTATTATCTAGTTTACTTTAAAAATGGATAGCAAAATTTAGTCGTAAGGATCACTCTATTCCTACTCCATTAATAATGGTTATTACTTAAAAAAAAAGGATAAAACTTTTTATGCACTCTATAAAGGAAATAAAAAATTCAAATAGCATAACCATTATACCCTCATTAGTAATATAATTAAATAACTTTAAATTATTTTTCAGAATAGCAAAACTAAGACTTTTAGTTATATTCCCAACTTAATATTGTAATTAATGAGGTAAAATAACCACTAAGATCACAAAAATTTACACATAAGAAATGCTAAAATAGAAATTTCTATTCTTCCTTTTGGTAATAATCATTTTCAAAGTATAAGTTTTTCATTTCATAGTTATTGTATTTCAAAAAAGTAAATATATAATAAGAGATTTTTTACAAATCCTTTATCTTATTACGAGATTCCATGATTAAGTGTTTTACATGAATTATGAGAGATTGTAGTGCTAGATTATAAAACTATAATTATAAATGTTTTATTAATATTAATTTGAAACTTTTAAATTAAGTAGTTAAAATAAATCTATTAATATTTATTAATTTGATTATTTACTACTTTTAATCGAGAGTATTATACTTATCAATTTACTTCATTTTTTGGTAACAAGCCTTTGGTTTAATTGATCGTGCATGATATTAGTTAAATACCATATTAATATCGTTACTTTTTTTTTCTTTTTGTTATAATGATTTCATTGATTTGATGTAATGACTCTACACTAATCTTGTTAACGCGACCACTTCAGAATCGTTGCTTATTTTATTTGTATAGAATTTTTTTTTTTTTTTTTTTGTTGGGCAACAAGGAAAAGGAAGGTTAAAGAATGTTTCTCTTGATTCAACGGAAGAAAAGCGGTGGACCACCGAACCCATCAAAGACTGGTTCGAACTGGATATAATCAAACCGGCTGGTTCATACCACAGACCAACCACTTAGGATTTCTTACATGGATTTTATAATATTAAATATAATAACTAAATTAACAAAAATAGTTAATGCCTATCAACGAATAAAAACTTTTATTTCTTAGATATTACCGTGTTAGTGATTGATAGGGTAGAACTCTAATAACTGGACTAAAACATGAACTTGGCCTAATAATTACTTATAGTGTGCTACTTGATCGTCTCGATCCGACGAGCGATACCCGTGGTCTAAGGTAAGGTCTTCCGACCTAGTTTTTGGAACATGATAGTCTAGGCAATTAGGCCACCTTTGATGGCTCGACGGGTAGTTGATAGGAAGGAATGGCTATTGGTTAACCGATAGGTCTTAGAACTTCGAAGTTAACTGTTGAACGAGGTGGATGAATGGTTATTTTGATTAAATGATATTTTTGTTTTGTTCTTTGGTAAGGTGTTGATTATTAAAAATGAATTCACATGTGAAGAGATGTGTGTTATATGATGTTCAAGTGAATAGGAGTTGATTTTTACAGGTTGTGATGCAAATTTCCGAGCATTGGTATTGGTAGGAAAGAAACACAAAAAGTTGATTGTCCAGTTGCTAGTTGCTATTAAAGGACTAGACAATGGACACTGGACAGGTTCTACTTGTTATTCATTTTAGAGGTTCTAATTGTTATTACAAAAAAATGACAAGGAGTTATGTGACCGTATACAGTAATTGATTGTACATTTACACGTTCTGCAATTTCTACAGGTTACACATGAGAATATTGTTGGTATTTCTACAAGTTGTACAACTTCTACATGTTGTCCTTTGTCGTGCATTTTCTCATCAAATGGTACGTTTTGCATGCGTTCATTTATTGTCCAGGTTGTGCGATTTCTCATCCTATATGCGAAATCAAAAAACCAAAATGAGTGCACTTGTCTTTCCATACATGGTTACAAGAACAAGGATATTAGCGAGCGACTCCATGATGATTAGTTCATAACTCAAATTGTAATATTGTCGGCTTTTTAGATCTTAATATTTCATAGAAAAAAGAAAACGATTTGAACCATGAACTTTAGGTACCAAAAAAATTCATAAATCAAACCGTATAATGAGATCCGATTTAAAAAAACACTAAACCATTGATTTTAGGTTTGATTCGATAAGGAGGTGAATCATATTGAATCAAATTGCATCATGCCCACCATTATTAGTAACTTGGCAGAGAACATGAATCAGCATCCACCACGTGTTCGAGGAAATGCTCCAACGAAAAATTAAAGGCTCATGGATTGTAAGTCCTTTAACATTCGGTTTCAAATGCTTAATATGATTTTCATCATTTCTTATGTTGTTATTGACTTTGTATTTTGTATGAAACCTTGATTAGACATTCGAATCTTGTTCGATATACAGGGAAGCCCTCGAATTGCTTGAAAAAGAAACTATGCTGACCACTGGCTTGACTCTCTTTGGTGGTTGATTGTATGCTGCCTATCCGAGGTACTTCATTATCAAAACAACGCTTTTCTTTCATTTCCTTACAAGCTTCTATTAACAATGTATTTTCTATCATTAGATGTTCGTCACAAGTTTTAACCATCTTCTACACCATGGACCAGTAGATCAGGAACAGTTCATAGTATCACGGTAAGGTTCTTTACCATTTCGAGTGCTGAATTTTTCCTGAATCGTCACATGCAGCTGTTAGCTCGCAACCATTGTGCTTCTGTTGCCAACAGCTAAATGCTTTTATTAACCATCTTCTTGCTTCATTTCGGTTGCCTATCGAACCCTAAGTAAGTCCATAACAATCAACAGCTTCACTTTTGACACATCCAAGACTATCTCATTAGTGTCATCAAACATTAATGCCACAATGTATGATCTTATAGTAACTTCCCTTGCATGAATCTTCCCTTCCCTCACAAGATCTGTAAGTGTGAATAGTTGAGATCCATCTCTGAAATCATTACAATGAATCTGAGTTCCACCCAGTACATTCCCTATCTTTTACACATCCTTTGGCTGTAAATGAACATGACAACGGATCTATCTTGGCACAATTCCTTGATTCCATGAATGGATGAGGTGCATGCTTGATATTTTCATGCACTAGATATTTTGTAATCTTAACACGGGTTTGAAACATAGTAAGATTTGCTTTGGTTTTTTGTCGTTTTTGCACGAAACGGTGATTATAAACATGGTTTTGTTTGCTTTTAGTCTGAAAACGGGTATTATGTGAGTTCGAAATGGGCTTGCTGGCTCGTGCATGAATGGTTTGATGTGGTTCTGGTGGGTGTATGGATCAAGCTATTGGGTAAGCTGGATTAATTTTTAGGGTAATAAGTATTGATTTCATTTGGGTTTAGGTTGGTGAAAATGATGAGCGGAGTATCTGGTATGAAGGATGGTGTTGCGGGTTGCAGTAGCAACATGGTTTTGGAGTTGTGCAGGTCTTTAGTTCTTTCCAGGGTGGTGTTTATGCGGCAATTGCGACAGTAGATGTGGGCCATAATGAGATGTTAGTTCTTTTGGCGTGATGGTGATGCTATCCTTAGTGCTGGTAGATACATTGGCAGAAAATGTGATCAGTGGTGGTTTCGACTATCTTAAAGGAGTTGTTCAGTTTATGGCTGTGGGGTACAAATCGGTGGTTTGGTTGTTGGGTGTTGAGACAACAGCAGATTCATGGTTTAGGAATGTACTCTGAGAGTGTGGTGTTAGTGATGAGTATGGGTTGAAGGTTGTCAATACAAATAACGAATGGTTGATGGTGGTTTTTTGAAATTTATTTTGTAGTTGCTATAATTTTTCCCTATACATGTCAAATGCACTTACTTGTAGCAACTCAATTAGTTATTCATTGTTTCTTCATCATCTCCATCAGCGTATCCATTATTGACTCTGACCCTTTTTCTAATCTCTTTTTGTGTTCTTCACGTTATTCTTCCAAAGACCCAACAAAAAACCACCTTCATTTCTTCAAGTTCAGAACCGATGGTTTCTACAGTGGTAGGCGAGGAAGTTTTGACACCAATTGAAGCAAAATAGCTTTCTAGATTACAAGATTAACGTGTTGGTTTTAATTTTTTTGAATTATAAATGTGATTATAGAGTAGGCGTGAGAAATGGGAGATGGATCAAATAATGAAATCATTGGTGAAGTTAGTGGTTTTTGTATGTAAAGTAGTAGGTGAAAACTATAATTGAAATTGTAATAGAATATAACGAGTTGATATAAATGCTCCGGATGTAGAGCACCTGACTACCAAATACAGCGAAGCTAATTTAGGTTCTTTTAATGCAAAAATAATAATAATAATAATAATAATAATAATAACACAAATAATTTAGAAATAATTTTTTCTTTTTTTTTTTTGTTGGTGATTGATATACCATGTATGTATATAAAATACGTTGGCCTTCTCAAGACCCAGTAGTAAAAGAAAACACTAAAAACTTTTAGAATAGCCTAACAAATAATAGCATATGTGCCAACACATGATATCCTTTTCTTTCTATTTTCTATTTTTTCCCTTTTTTTGATAATATTTCTAGCTGACTTCTAAATATTACTATTTACAACAAAAATAACCCATAACAAACTATTAGTTTTATTTCTAACAATAGAGAAGTAATAATAAATACATTACATTGATGGTTAAAGTAAGGTTCGATTGAAGTTCAAACTATTGCATTTTATTATTTAACATGCAACCCCTTGCTAAATAGAACTGCTTGAAATAATTTAGTTTGGTAGATTATGAAATGAAATTATTTTCTTTTAATAATTTTTTTCTTTTATTTTCTCTCTTAAGGTTATCTTTTTATATGTCCTATCTCTATTTGCCTTTAAATTTTCAGTTGATTCTCCATCATGCTCTCTTCATATATATATATATATATATCATAGGAGACCCTTCTCATATTAGAAATAAAACTCTAGATCTGTTATCAAACATGAAATGTAAATCACTTGGAAAATTCAAACAATATAGAGATATTTTCTTTCAAAGAATTTTCCTTAAAAATGATTGTAACCAACCCTTTTGGAAAAAAAAATTTCTCGCCAGTTTAGCAAAACTTATAGGTGACCAAGTTAGAAAATTACTTAGGGAAGAAAACAATGGTGAAGTTCCCTATGATAATTTTTCATATGGAGAATTAGCATCATATGTCAATAAAATTGGAACCAATTTGTGTAATACAATCAGGTTACAAAAACAATTAAAAAATGAACAGCGCTTAAAATATCAGAGTCTTGGTAATTTTTGTGCTCAATATGATCCCTCTTTTGTCAATAAAAAATAAAAAAATCATAAAAGGTCATCTCATAAATCACAAAATTGTCCTGAATGTATGAATGGAAAACCTCGAAGAAATTTTAAGAGAAAATCATTTTAAAAAATTCAAAATAAACAAAATCAAGAAAAATCTGAAGATAAAAAATATAAAAGGAAATCATATAAACAATTAAGATGTTATAAATGTAAAAAAATTGGTCATGCAGCAAATTTTTGTAAAATAAATAATAAGCTTAATGAATTAGACTTAGATGAAAGAACAATGAAAATATATTACAAAATTTTTGTGAAAATGAGTCATCAGAAAATGATAGTAATGATGGAATCCAAGTCAATGATATGGACTCTACTTCAACAGAATTAGAAAAAGAAGAAATCAATGTACTATGTAATAATGAAGAAGCAATTCTTGAAAAATTGATCAGATGACAAATGATAATAAAAGTTTGAATATATTAATAACTTCAAAATCAACACAAATCCCACTCCAAAATTATCATATAACCTTAATGAAATTCTCGAAAGAGGTAAAAAGAAAATTAAAGAAGTAATAACAATCAGTGATTTGCAAAAAGAAATTAACATTCAAAAACAAGAAATAAAGGAATTAAAATTGATGCAAAAAAAATTTCAACAAGAATTACTTGAATTAAATCAAAAAATAATCTAAGAAAATGAATCAGATACTTCAAATAAAATAAAAACCTCATCAAATAGAATTGATGATTATTTAATGCATCTTGTTCAAATCACATCAAGAAAATGGATAATAAACATATCAATCACGATTAATAATGAATTCGTTCTGCAAACACTTGCTCTATTTGATACTGGTGCTGATTTAAATTGTATTAGAGAAGGCTTAATTCCAACAAAATATTTTGAGAAAACTAGCCAATCCCTAAGTTCTGCATCCGGTAATAAATTGAGCATCAAATATAAATTATCAAATGTTGAAATATTAAAAGATCATGCTTCTTATAAAACCTCATTTATATTAGTAAAAAATTTGAATAAAAATGTTATTTTGGGAACACCATTTATAAATCAAATTCAACCATTTGTTGTAGATGAAAATGGAATTAAAATGCAGTATCTGAAAAAAGAAATTGTGTTTAAATTCGTGACAAAATCACAAACCAAATATATAAATTAGTTAAATAATAATGAGTTAAATTGTTTAATATAATGTCAGGAAAATCATTTGATGTACTTGAAAAATGATCTTGAATTTAAAAGAATTGGGAGCCAACTTAATAATAAAAATTTGAAGTTAAGAATTTCTCAAATAGAATCAGAAATAAAAAATTCAATCTATTCCACACTTCCAAATGCATTTTAGGATAGGAAATCACATATTGTAGATCTCCCATATGAAAATGATTTTAGTGAGAAAAATATTTCAACAAAGGCTAGACCTTCACAAATGAATCATAAAGTTCTCAATCATTGTAAAAATGGAATAAATGATTTACTCAATAAAAAATTAATCAGAAAAAGTAGATCACATTGGAATTGTTCTGCTTTTTATGTAAATAAGAATGCTGAAATTGAAAGAGGTGTACCAAGATTAGTAATCAATTACAAACCTCTTAATTCTGCTCTCAAATGGATAAGATATCCAATCCCCAATAAAAAAGATTTGCTCAATAGATTAAATCAAGTCAGAATATTCTCAAAATTTGATATGAAATCTGGATTTTGGTAGTTTCAGATTAAGGAAAGTGATAGGTACAAAACTATCTTTACAGTTTCTTTTGGTCAATTCGAATGGAATGTAATGCCATTTGGATTGAAAAATGCTCCTTTAAAATTCCAAAAGATCATGAATGAATTTTTTAATGATTATATCAGTTTTATAATTACATATATAGATGATGTTTTAATATATTCATCTAATATTGATCAACATTTTAAACATATAAAGATTTTCACCAATATAATCAAAAGGAATGGTTTAGTACTCTCACCTACTAAGATCAGTCTTTTCCAGACTAGAATCAGATTCCTAGGATTTAATATTCACAATGGGACAATAATTCCCATACAAAGATCAATTGAGTTTACTGAAAAATTTCCTAATGAAATCAAAGATAAAAATCAACTTCAAAGATTTTTAGGAAGTTTGAATTATGTTACAGATTTTTTTCCCAAATTTTAACATAATATGCAAACCACTATATCAAAGATTAAAAAAGAATCCACCTCCGTGGTCAAAAGAACATACCGAAATAATCAAATTGATCAAACAAAGAATTAAAGGAATTCCTTGTCTACATATTGCAGATCCCTCATTGTCAAAAATCGTAGAAACTGATGCTTTTGATTTAGGATTCGGAGGAATTCTAAAACAGAAACAAAATGATAAAGAATATGTTGTTCGATTTGTATAAAAAAATTGGAATAATTGCCAATCAAATTATTCTACAATCAAAAAAGAAATTTTAGCCATTGTCTTAACAATTTCAAAATTCCAAGGAGATTTATTGAATCAAAAATTTCTTTTAAGAATTGATTGTAAGGCAGCTAAAAATGTCTTATTAAAAGATGTTCAAAACATTGCATCAAAACAGATTTTTGCCAAATGGAAATCTATTCTTTCTATATTTGATTTCGAAATCGAGCATATAAATGGATCTTCCAATTCCCTTCCTGACTTCCTTACTCGTGAATTCTTGTAGGGAGATGCCTCCTAAAAAAGATAAGGATAAAGGTAAGGGAAAAATTTCCTCATTAGGAAAAGGATTAACCAATATCAAAATATGGTTAGATGTTTGTAAATCATCCAACACTCCATTAACAATCAAAGAAGAATCCTCATCAAAATCATCAAAACTAGTGTCTTCAAATAGCCAATCAATCTTTGAAAGTCAGACCAAAGAAGCCCTTGCAAAATTAATAGATATGGATCCAGCCCCTGGATTGCTTGATGCAATCTCAATGGTCTTGCAATCACAGTCAGAACATAAAATCCCATCATTACCAGAAATTCCTCAAACAGTCTCTCAATAAAAAGAAACCCAAAGAAGAAATCAGAATTTCCAAATCATAGAAATACCATCACCAACACCAGTTGGAACAATCCCTTTTAATCAAAGGTCAAATTTTTTTATAAAACCTACTTCTAGATATGTTTTCTCTGTAGAAGAAAGCCTATCAGAAAATGACCCTTTTGATTTTGCAAATAAAATATTTACAAAAGATTTTTATTATGCGCCATATGATCCATACAAAACAATCCAGTTTTATGAAAAGATTTTAACTGAAACTGGATCAATCGAATTTAAACATTTTGAAAAAGAAGGAATGATCAGCTATTCTACAGCTAGAATACTAAAAGTAATCAGTTTGAAAGAATGGCGAGTTCATCCAATCACAGTAACTAAACTCAATATAGAACCATTTTCAGCACAACCAAATCATAGAGCTACTTATAATTATTATGATTATAAGCAAGTCTGGTGAAATGTGTTTTATCAAATGAATCCAAAAAGAACACATACTTGGTTGATATTTTTTTATAATTGTTCTACTTTCAATCTTCCTACTTGGTTTAATCATTGGTGGGAACAATTTGGTGCTACATCAGAAATCATTCATCAAAATGCCAGAGAAGGATTTGATACTTTCCTAAGTCATTATAATCCTACACCTCATGAAAAGAATTTTCCAAAAGAGATGCTGTATTTTATACATCTCGAAATATCATGGGCTATGGTTTGGTGGTTCGAATATAAACCAGATCGAACATCAAACATAACCAATTTGGTCAGAATGTACAAAATCAAATGATGGGACAACTTCAAAACGTAGAATAAGTGTAAAAAAAATTCAATTTTGAGTTGGATCAAAACTAATTCTACAAAATCACTACCATCATTATCATCAACTAGGCAATATCACAACAGAGGATTTTTAATATCATCTCTTGTAAGTGCAAATTCTCCAGACCAATTGAAGCAAATTCTGGAAAAAGCACTTGAACATATCAAAGAATCAAAATCAGCACAAGAATCAAGTTTAGAAACAGGCTCAACATCTCACCATAGTGGAAATATCAATGAAGATGATTGCTATGGAATAGATTTAGGAGATCCATAATTGTATCATTTGTATTATACTGCACTGTAAAAGTAGAAATACGGTATTTTACACATGTACCTCAGTGCACAATACAATCAACCAAAAATTAGTCAATCAGAAAATTTGTATATTACTGTAGCAATAGTACCTTGTCGGCCATAACATCATTGTAGCAACAGTACCCTGTCGGCTACAATATCACTATAACAACAGTACCCTGTCAGTTACAATAATCCAAATCCCTCTATAAATATGGACTCTCAGAATCAGAAGAGGCATCCGAAAAAACACAGACCTCTCCTCTTCTAGCTCTCTTCTTTGATCCTCTCTCTCTTTCTCTCTTTAATCATTTCCATCCCACTCATACACTTATATCAATTATCATCCAAACACCTTCCGAAGCATAATTGTCTGCTTCTCTATCAACCAATCAAATCATTTTCTTGAAGCATAATTGTTTGCTTCTTCCTATCTGAGGTAGAACAATCATTTTCCTGATCATACCTCTCAATATTTTCTATCTTCCATTTATGCTCTAGTATTTCTATGTTTTGTAAAAATCAATTTTAATCAATAAAATTTGTTTTATTCTTATCCTACATTATATCTCATGTGGGGAATCTCTAATTGAAATTGGGTGTAATTCCACAAGATTGTATCTGTCTATTCTTATTTATTAGTTTATCTACCAAAACCCCATAATTAGCTGGTCTTACTACCTTTGGAGGTTTTATTATTTCAAGTCTACATCAAAGCTCCACTAGCCTTGGCACTGCCGCCTGTGGTGGTTTTAATCATATTTTGCATACAGATTTATGCCTCTATTAATTCATGATTTTCATCTTTATCATTACTTAGATAATGCAATAGAATTCCTTGAATGGTATTATACTATCATAATCAATACTGATTAGTATTATACTGATGATGAATAATCTATTTTATGTTATAGATATCAAAACAATATAATCCAGAAAATTGGGAAGAAGAAGCTGAAGTATTACAATATTTGTTTAATGTTATAGTTTGGCTAGAGCACTTTCATAAAAATTATCTTTGGCTTGCTTTCACTGTAATCAACATCTTAGATCACTAATCAAGTGTAGTTATTATTCTCTATCATTAATAAAATCAAGTTTTGTTCTATATTATTTTCTCTTTTATGTCTGTAAATACAAAAGACAATAACGGAGAAGATTTAATTGAATATAATCAATACTTAGAAGATGCGATAGAATTCTTATTCTATATAATTTGGGCTTACACTCTGCTTGGAATATATATATATATATATATATATTAAATGCAAGTACCTTGCATTCACCAAGTAAATGTTGGAGAATGCAATATTGACAATGATTTCTTATGTGTTTGTATTTAAGAACAAACGTATACATACCAGAAAGAATTGAAAGAATCACTTCTTCATTACTATGATCAACTCACTTTATACACACTGCACAAACACTTGTACTTTCACACTTCTTATTTCGCACTGTTATTTTTTCACTCACCCAACTAATTTTGTTTTTCTCTCTATTTATAGTAGCACTTAATTCATTATCCTACATCAGCTTATACATGGAGACCAAAAACTAATCAGAATTATTTTCACTCTTAACACTCCCCCTTAATTCAAATTGGTTTCAATTCTTCAAATGACCTACACTAAGCAACTTTCTCAATTCTTCAAATCTAGTATTCTTCAAGGGTTTACTTCTACCATGTGCAACAAGATGTTTTACAAGATTAATTGTTGACTTGTTATCTATTTTCAACACTATAGGACTTTGTATCTCAAACTTCATTTGGTTAAGTAATGTTTCAATCCAAGTTACTTCACATGTAGTAGCTGAAGCTGATATATATTTAGCTTCACATGATGATAAGGCCATAACTTGTTGCTTAACTCTAAACAATCGAAGCATCACAAAACTGAAAAACATAACCAGTTGTGCTTTGTCTATCAACTTTGTCTCCATACCAATTCGAGTCAGAGTATCCACTAATCCTTACTACATCTTGTGAACCTCCTCTTTTAAACAATATTCTAAAGTTTACAATTCCTTTGATATACCTAAAAAGTCTCTTAGCTGCTGTCATACGTGATGTTTTAAAATTCTCTATAAATTTACTTATTAAACCAACACCATAAGCAATGTCTGGTTAAATATTGCACAAATATCTAAAGGAACCAACCATTTATTTAAACAAAGTTGAGTTAATTGGCTTCTCTGATTCATCATTAATAAGTTTAATACCCATATCTACTAATGTTGCACACGAATTGTACTCCATCATACCTAATTGCTTTGAAATATCTCTAGCATATTTACTTTGATGCATAAGCATACCATCCTCCCAATTAACAATTTCCTAACCAAGAAAGTATGATAGAAAACCCAAATAAGACATTTCAAAATCCAATTTCATAGTTTCCTTAAACTATTTTATCTCTTTTTCATCACTCCCTATTACCAATAAGTCACCAACATACAAGCACATTATTAACAACTTCTTTGATGTTTTACTGTTGCTCATCCTAACATTGAAGAACACTAGGCTAAACTGAAGAGGGGAGTAAATTGAGTTTAAGGACAAATTTTAATTCTTTTTTGATATAAATGACTAAATGCAATAATAAGGGTAATTAAAGTAACAATAAAATAATAATAAATGCAGAAATTAAAGAGATAGGGATAAAGAAAAACAAGCCCAGATATAACGTGAAGTTTGGACCGCCTCCTAGTCTCAATGGGCACATAATATCTCCAATCAAGAACTTCACATCACTTTATTGATTTCACAATCTAATTACTCCAAAAGGCTACACAAGCTTACACAATCTTTTTTACCACAACTAACTCAAGAAAAACACTTTCTTTACTCAAGGTTATAAGTGTGAGAACTTCCAAACACATAACTATGTCTCTTTTTGTTTAATACCAAATAAATATACAAGAGACAAAGGAGAAGTAAAAAATGAGCTCAAGAATGTAAGAGAATGTCTTCAAGTTGTAGTAGAATATTAGATCTTAAAAGCCTTTAGTCGGAATGTTGAGCTTTTATAACAACTCTTTAAATTCTTCCCGTTGCCATGCATTAAATGCTCCAACAACTATTTAATACTGACTTACCAACATACTGGTGCTCTGATCTACCGACAAGCCGGTAAAATTTACTCTTCCTACAATTGAACCGGTAAGCCGGTTCTTCCAGGCCAATGAGCTTCTTTTTTTTTTTATGTTTTCCGAGGCTTTATATAGTCAGCCTGATTCTTCCTTAAACCGTCAACTCGGTAGGCTAAATATCACTTGAAAATTCTTTTAATACACAATAAATGTATACTCTTTGCAATATAACTTTAAGATCATTTTATCACCACTTTAAAAGATTAAATTTTTTATAAAGATAATTGATATATTTAATCATTAAGTAACTTTATTCAACTTATTCAATTATCTCAAAATAATCAAATGATACTTAGTTTAATCATCTGCTTGTTTTTTTTTTTAAAAAAAACAATAATCTTAATTATATACTTTTTGTTTTATTCTCATCAAAATCAAATAATGAACCCTAGATTCAACAATCTCTTCCTTTTTTATAAGGAAAAAACTCTTATACTTTAAATGCCCCCCCTTAATCTAGTAGTCTCCTCAATTTAATACTCCCCCTCAATTTAGCACTCAATTTCATGATATTTGACTTTCAAATAATCAAGATATGCCAAAGTTATAAAATTAATATCATCTTTGAGTAACTATTATCGATCTTAATGTAATATACGTTTTGACACTCTGACAACTTGAATATTTCTCCCCCTTTGGCCTCATAAGAAAAAAAAAAAAGAGGATCCAGGCGGTGAAGAGGGAAGAAGATTCAAGTCGAAAGTTCGATAAAGCTCCGTCTTATACTAGAAAATATGCCCCCTATAAGATCAGAATCAAGGAAAGAGAGCGCAAAAAGTAATGTAAAACAGCCAGCATAGCAAGGTTAATTTGAGGGCAAAAAATCTATAAACAAAGCTTACAAAAGTAGTCATAAATAGCCAATTTAAAGAAGATGCTCATCAAGGCCCAAAGTTTACAAAACGACAATGAAATAAAAGATTTTCCAAAGACCAAGTTTTTTAAACAGAAAGCAAAGCAAGGATAAAAAGCTGAAGTGCTTGACTAAGCAATAAGAAGATCATCGTCCTAAGCAGGAGGAGAAAAAGAGCAAGAGGGGCAATAGTAGTCCAGTTAGAAATGATGATAGAGTCCTTGAAACCCGCTGTGTAAGTGATCATGAATGTCCTCTCGAAGTTGATTGTAGCACATTTCAAAGTACTAATAGAAAGGATGCTGAGAGACGAGAGGAGCAGTTGGATCAAAGAACAGAAACCACAAATCTGGTGGAGGCAGATGAGAAGGGCTTACAGGTGGAGGTGTACCAGCATGGCGAAGAGTGTCAGCCGAGTAAGCATGAGCACTAGGACTACCTAGCTCATCAAAAGAAGTAATAGGCTCCTGTAGTCCATGTGTAGAAGGAAGATCAAGAGGAGGAAGGTCTTTTTGCCTAACCTAATTGTTGTCAGATTTCTTTTAAATCCCCCAACAAACATCAATTAATTCGAGGTACTTAGGGGGTAGGGGAAGAAAACCAAATACCTTTTCTTATAAGCAACTGCGCAACCAAACACCCATAGTGAAGAAAAGCTTGAGAGAGGTTGTTGGTTACGTGTTTAAAGCATTGGACCGCAATATTGAAGAAATCAATTTGCTTATTCATTATCAAATAATACAAAATCCATAAGTCCTAAAAGGTAACATTAGATTGCTGGCCTCGACAAAGACAGTAGTTGTGGATGGCAGCAAAATTTTTTGTTTTTCCCTAGTAATATACATTCACTTCCATTCCACCAACAGCAGCACCAATAAGACTATAAATATCCTTAGGCATAATAGTAAGTGAAATACCTTAAACATAAGTATAAAGGATACTACAACGCAACTCATCACTCGGATTCATTTTCGGTTTTGGTCTATCTTGATCATCTAGAGAGTCTGACATATTACAATAAAAATACTTAATGGCATCATCATGTACCTCATGAGGAAGCTGAAGGATATCGAGGACATGATTGGTGATGACCCCGAGAAAGGTAGCAATGCGAAATTCCTCGAGCAACTCCGATGGATAAACAATCCTGGTATCAACCTCTAAATTGACAAATTTCTTAAAGCCTTGAGAATGTTGTTGAGAGGGAAAGAGGTGGTTGTTATAAGCCAGGGGTGCTAAGCTATGAGCAACACGTGGTGCCATAGTTGTTATAGAGGGGAATGGGGATAAGATAATAAAGTGAGTTTAAGGGAAGCTAGGGTAACGGTAAAAGTGTCTGGACGGTATGTAGTAGCATGACGGTTGGTAGGTATGGGTAGAGAAAGAAAGTGAAGAGAGGAAGATGAAGAGGGAGAAGTTTGATAAAAGGTGAAGAGAAAGAGAAAAATAAGAGAGTGGAGAGTTGATTGAGAGAATAAATTTTAGGTTTAAGGAAAAGAAAAAAGGGGTTTTAGAAGAAGGATGGAGAAGAGATGGAGCGACACGATTATAAGTCACGCCTGAAATATGAAGAATCGGCTTGCTAGTATATTGATGAGCCGGCATACCGACTAAGGGAACAGAAGCAAAATAAAGTGCTTCAAGAGTAGAGTATACCGACATGCCAGTGGTGATATGGACTGGCTTGCTGGTTGTAAGAATAGAATCGAATGTAAATGAAAAACTATAGCGGTATACCAACTTATCAATTAAGCGAATAGAAGCAAAAGCAAGTTGTTAAATACACAGGTATACCAGCATGCTAGTGAATTGGTTAACCGGCATGCCGGTTGTCTGCGAAATTGCAGAAAGACAGTAGGGTCTTTTGATCGAGCTAGTTTGCTAATCTAAATTGATCTATAGAGATTCAAGCAACATTTTAACACTCCAAACAAGTTTATTTAAGTCCATTAAGGCTTGAAAAACTCAATTTTTAACTAGATAGCCAAGATTTATCCAAATCAAATCCATAGAGCCAAGTAATTCATGATAAAGTGAAAATGTGCATGTAAGAGCAAAATATGTGTATAAGCATTGAGTTTCTGGACATCAACATTTCAAGTAAAATTCAAATACATGTTTAAGCATAGTAGTCACAAATTATAGCTTTAAGTCTCTATAAATTGTAAAATCACTACTTAAGTTCCTTAACTTATGCAAGTGGCTAAAGACCAAGTAAAGATCCTTTCTTAATATTCAAGATGAGTTCATGCTCCAAACATGTTAAAAGATATTAAGAGACACAAAAGACACATGATCAAGCCAAGTAACATCCATATAGGTATAAATAGTCATGAAATCTCCACGATGCACTTAGAACCTAAAAAGGGTCTAGAGAGGTCAAATATGCACGAAATTCAAATCAAGCTAGTTTGGCCATTCAAACATCATTTATGGATGAAAATAAACATGTGAGACCCAGTTTTGGGTACAAAAACCAATGCACGATAAATTTGCGCATATATGAACTTAGATAAGCATGAATGACTTCAAGTGTGCCTAAAATATGTTAAAAGTGATATTCAATGCACAAAAGCCATATGATCGTATTTCTTGTATCTGATAATGTGATATTTTCTGATTAACTTACTTAATGAGTTAATTTTATTTAAAAAGGCTATGTTAGTTCTTATGTGTCTAGCACTCATCTTGCAAGATTATTCCTAATTCTCTTTTTAGAGTGTAAAATTTTTCCTCACTTAAGGGTTTTGTGAAGATATCGGCTATTTGATTGCTACTATCAACAAATTCTAAGAAAATATCATTGTTTTGCACATGATCATGAATAAAGTGATGTCTAATTTCTATATGCTTAGTTCTAGAATGTTGAATTAGATTTTTGGTCAAGTTGATAGCACTTATATTGTCACATCTTATTGAAACATTTGTAAATCTCAGACCATAGTCAAGTAAAGTTTGCTTCATTCATAATACTTTAGCACAACAACTACTGGCTATTATATATTTAGCTTCAGCAGTAGAAAGTGCTACTGAGTTTTGTTTCTTTAAGTGCCACGATAGTAATGAATTATCAAGGAAATGACATGTTTAGCTAGTACTTTTCCGATCGACTTTGCTGCCGGCAAAGTCAACATCGGAATATCCTATAAGATCAAGTGAGGTGAACTTGGGATACCATAAGCCGATTTCAATAGTGCCCGCAAAGTACTTGAAAATGCATTTAACCGCATTCAAGTGTGATTTTTTAGGGCAAGATTGAAACCGTGTACATAAACATAGAGCAAACATGATATCTGGCCTAGATATAGTTAAATATAGAAGACTTCCAATCATACCCCAATACATTTTTCACAAATGTTCTTTCCATTCTCATCTTTGTTGAGTTTTAGGGTGGTGCTTATTAGAGTTGGCTTAGTTTTGCAATTTTCCATTTTGAACCTTTTTAAGAGTTCTTTACTATATTGGCCTTGGTTAATGAAGGTTTCGTCTTTGGTTTGCTTAACTTAAAGACCTAAGAAATAGCTAAGTTCTCCCATCATACTCATCTTAAATTCATTTTTTATATATTGGACAAACTTATTAACTAAATCCATGTAAGTGGCACTAAACACAATGTCATCAACATATATTTGAATAATTATTATATGATCATTATGTTGTTTAATGAATAGTATTGTGTCAAGTTTCCTTCTAATGAATTTATTGTTCATACCAAGCTCTAGGAGCTTACTTGAGTCTATACAAGGCTTTATTAAGCTTATATGCATAGTTTGGGAATTCATTATCCTCAAAACCTAGTGGTTACACTAAGTAGACCTCTTCTTTGATGAAGCCATTTAGAAAGGCACTTTTAACACCCATTTGGTATGGTTTAAAGTCTTTGTGAGCCACAAATGCCAAAAGCATTCTAATGGCTTCTAGTCTTGCAATCGGAGCAAAAGTCTCATCAAAATTTATTCCTTCTTCTTGATTATAGCCTTTAGCAACTAACTTAACCTTGTTTCTAGTTACTATACCGATTTCATCAAGTTTGTTTCTATAAACCCATTTTGTTCTAATAACCGGTCTATCTTTTGATTTTGATACTAAATTCCTTATATCATTTCTAGTAAATTGATTTAGTTCTTCTTACATAGCTTGAACCCAAAATTCATCTTTTAGAGCTTTATCTACATCTTTTTGTTCAAGTTAAGATAGGAACACTATATTACTTAGATTTTTAAGTGAGTCTCTTGTTTGAACCCTATGGGATGGTTCTCCTATTATCTGATCCTTAAGATGATTTTTCACAAACTTCCATTCTCTAGGCAAATCTAAATTAGAGTTGTTAATGATGTCATCTTACCTAAAGAATTCCTTTTCAAGAGAGTTGGATTGATTCTTGTTAAGACCAAGATTATCCAAGTAAACACTAATGTTTTCTACTTCATCATTAGATTCTTTATATATACAAGTATCATCAAAAGTAACATAAATTGACTCCTCTACAACAAGTGTTCTTTTGTTATATAATCTATAAGCTATACTAGTAAAGGAATAACCAAGAAAAATACCTTCATTCGATTTTGAATTGAATTTTCCTAATTGTTCATTTCCATTATTATGACTGTAACATTTCGTTTCAAAAGGATACAAATATGATATGTTAGGTCTCTTGTCTTTCCAAAGCTCATAAGGGTTTTCTTAAGAATTAGTCTAATGAAAACACGATTTGATATGTAACAAGTTGTATTGACGGCTTCGACCAAAAAATACTTAGGTAAGTTATTGTCACAAAGTATGGTCCGAGCCATTTCTATAAGGGTGTTATTTTTTCTTTCGGCAACTCCATTTTGTTGTGGAGTTCTAGGTACTGAGTATGTATGTTCTATTCCATTTTTATTATAAAAATCTTCCATATCAAAATTTTCAAATCCTCCCCCATGGTCATTTCTTATAGAGATAATAGAAAGACCTTTTTCATTTTGGACCTTCTTACTATAGTCCGAAAACACATAATAAGTTTCATTGTTGTTAGCAAGCAAGAAGGTCCAAGTATATCTAGTAAAATTATCAACTATGACGAAGGTGTATATTTTCTCTCTCAAACTTAAAGTTTGGGTTAGATCAAATAAATCCATGTATAGTAGTTGGAGTGACCTAGAAGTTGAGATGGCTTCTTTTGATTTGAAAGATGACTTGTTTTGTTTGCCATATTGACATGCTTAACATGTTCTATTTTTATCAAAGCTAATCTTAAGTAATCCTTTAACAAGATTCCTTTTGGTTAGTTTTGATAAGATATCCATACTAACATGTCCTAACTTTCTATGCCACAATCAACTATCATTGTTTTGAATGGAGAAACAAGTCTCAAGAGAGCATGAAAACATATAAAAGTCAATTTTGTAGATGTTCCCTTATCTGTACCCCTCAAAACGGATTTGGTCATTATTAATGTTTTCAATAAAACACTTTCATGCGTAAAAGATTACTTTATATCTTATGTTACACAATTGACTAATACTAAGTTATGTTTTAAATTATCAACGAGTAACACATGCTTAATAATAAGATCATTGTTAATGCAAATGTTACCTTTACCAATGACGTAAGCTTTTTTTATTATCCCTGAAGGTCACGTTTTCTCCATCCTTGAAGTCTATAGATGTGAACTTGGATGCGTCTCCGGTCATATGTCTTGAGCAACCGCTATCTAAGATTCATTTGTTGTTATGCCATAAAGGATCCTACAAAACAAATGGTTATCTCTTTGGTACCCACTTTAGTTTGGGTTCTTTGGGGTTAGTTGTTGTAATGCAAGTTTGTCCCTTGAGGACCCAAACCATTTTATTTTTGTTGCATAAGGAGAAATTATGATGTAATGTACATGTGTAAGCAACATGACCATGTCTTCTATAATAGTTACAAATTTTATTTAATGCCTTAACAAAATAGCGTTTGTATGTTCTATACACATTTTCCTTAATATAACCTATTTTAGTTTTGTCTAATCCTAAACGTTATGTTCCAAGGATTTTATCCAAATTCTTTTCTCCATTTATAAATTTTACTATTATTTTTCTTGAGTCATCTAAGCTAGTTCTTAGAATTGAATTTTCAATTTCAAGTCAACTTAGTTTTCCTATCATACCTTCATCATTTTTTGCTTCAAGTTTTAGTTCTTTTATTTCCTTTTCAAAAAAATTTTTTACCTCTTTTATCTTACTATTTTCATTTATTAATTCATTATTTCTAGTACTTGTCTCTATATTTTCTTTTGTCAATCTCTCATTTTCAACTTTCAAATATTCATTGTCTTCTTCTAAGTTTTCTTTTGCATCAACTACCTTATTGTATTCACTTTTGATAGTATCAAACTCATCACTTACTTTACTCATCATTTGCTTCAACACTTTATTCTTTTTTTGCACTTTTTTGAATTCTTTCAATAAGTTATCATGCATACTCCTAAGTTCATCAAAGGAAGAGTCATGTGAAAAAGAGTATACCTCATCATCATTAAGAGCCATGAAGCAAGTTTCATTATCGAAGTCGCTAGAGTCCTCATCACTCCACGTTGCTATCATAACTTTTTTTTTTTTTTTTACTCTTTATCGGCCTTCTTAAGCAATTGACAATATGCTGAATAAGTCTCGGTTTTTTACAATTGTAACACTTGATAACTTCTCTCTTCTCCTTATTAAACCTAGAAGATGATCCATATCCATCCTTATCCCTCTTGATCATTTTATTGAATTTCATGAACTTTCTAAACTTCTTTGCTAACATTGCGACCTCATCATTGTCTTCACTTTCTTCATCACTTGAGTTCTCTTCCGTGACTTATAGAGCAATTGTGTTCTTTCTAAGCTTCTCTCCTTATTTCTTTACCATCTCATGCATCTTAAGTGTTCTAAGGAGTTGTTCTTTTAACATTTCATTAAGATCATGAGCTTCCTCTATTGCGGTTCTCTTAACTTCCCAATCTCTTGGCCAAGACTTAAGCATTTTAGAATTTATTTCAAGATTAGTAAACATCTTTCTAAGAACACTCAAAGGATTGATGATATTGATGAATCTATTATGTATCTCATCAATTGTTTCATTTGGATCTATCTTGAAGTTTTCAAATTGTCCACACAATAAACTTATTTTTGTATTTCTTACTCTACTAGTTCCTTTATATGTGTTTTGTAATTTATCCCATATTCCTTTGGCACTTTTACATGTACATATTCTATTGAAATCATTTTCATTTATGGCACAATGCAAAACATTCATGCTAACTTCATTTAGGTCAAGTGATTTCCAATCATTATTCAAATAATCTTTTTCTTCTTTTCCTTCTGTCTTAAATGGTCCTTAGTTAACCACATGCCATAGTAGTCTATTTTGTACTTTCAAAAATATGGACATCCTACACTTCCAATATGGATAATTGCCATTGTCGTTTCACTCGAGAAGGTGGATAGGCATTGCTTAATTTATTGGACTCACCTTACCGCCTCACGCATTAAAGAAAAATAATACGGCTGCAAATATATTGCGCGGAACAACTAATATATCATGCCCCATATATATTATATCAATATAACATCAATTTTATTAGTCAAAGATAACATTAGGCTTAATCTCTACCAAATATAAAATAATATACAACCCGTGTCCTTTTGCTTAGTATAATGAGTAGCGACTTTCCATTTTATATTGGTTATTTATGTTCATGTGGCTATATATATACATATATATATAATAGCTTTTTTTTTACTATTATTATTATTCTTACTATTGCAAGGTTCGAGAGGAAGTGAAGAAATTGGTGGACAAATACAAAGATGAAGAAATCAGTATAACCATTGCTGGACATAGCATGGGTGGCCGTGGGGCACTTGCAACATTGAATGCAGTGGACCTAGTGAATAATAACTACAACGTACCAAGTGATAAGTCAAAGGAAGGTTGCATGGTGTCAGTGTTAACATTTGCTAGTCCTAAACTTGGCAACAAAGAATTCGAGGATTTCTTTAACAAGCTCAAATCTAAAAATCTTCTTGCCCTATATATAGTGATGGGTGCTAGCCAACCCGGTCCTGAACTGGTTTGGAACCATAGATTTATGGCCTTGGTCATGGCTTAATTGTGATCGGTCCGGTAGTTCAAAGGTCGATTTAACTTTTGAATCAGTTTTCTTTTTTTTTTAAATTTAATTTTTTATTAGCTTATTTTTTTAAAATACATGAATAATTTTTAATAATATAAATTTTTTTTAAGTGTATTAATTCATTAATGATTTTTCATTTTTTATCAATTTATGATTTAATGTGATTTTAGCATTTTTATACTTTTCTTTCAAATTTTATTTTTTAATTATATTTAAGTCATTAACATTTGATTAGTTTTATAAAAAAGACTTACATTAATCGAAATTGAATGTTTCATTTATCCTTAATACAAAATTAATTTATAACTAGTCATTTATTATTAGTTTGATGGTATTATTTTAAAAAAATTATCCTTTATTATCGTAAATAAAGTATTTTTGACAAGTAATGATCTATTAGATATCATTTAATTATTTTTTCCGATTTAATGGTTTTTTTATAAACATTCAATTTTTGCTTCCTAATAATTATAATTTAAAAAAGGGGGTCTTAATTCAAAAATAAATACATAAATTGAAAAGGTTATTCAATAGTTAATTTCAAACATATGAATATATGAATACATAGAATGCCATACTAATACATGCAAGTGACCAAATACTATAGGTAACCAAGTACTGCATATAACTCAGATTTAGTGCTCTCTAAAGTCAGGGTTGGAATATACACGATACAAATTAGATACGGGTATCATACTTGAACTATTACAATTATAAAATTCCGTGTTTCATATTAAAAAATAAACGGTATATTCATTTTTAGTTTTAGTTAAAACCAATTCTAAGCATTATTATGAGTAAATTCTCATAATCCACACTCACCCTTAAATGAAGGTCTCTAGACTCGATCCTTAATTAGACGATTGGCACCTCTAACGCCTAATATTCCCGTGAGCTAAGATAAGGTCATCTTGTACGTGTGTACTATACTAAAACACTATAATCAAAATTTATCAACCTCCATATGGTCTTTCGCTATCTCCGTATGATTTGATAGTCGAAATTAGTTATGCAATACATGATTATGCATGTTCCGATTTAGTTAGTTGCAGTATAATATCACTAAGTCCAATTATTGTATGATCAATCAAAATCATAGACAAATCAATTCCAATTGAATTCACTATGCAACAAACAATACATTATCATACATTAAAGTAATTTCATATCTAACCAACAGTATTATACAATACACATACATAACCCAGCCACATATAATATCCAATTATTAATACCCGTTAATATTTACTAACTACACATACAAATATGTATAGAATTATTATAAGTACTCACTTAGCCATGATCGATGTCAGGAATTATAATATCTGCTGGTAGATTAGTCTTAATCTCAGTATCACCTGACATTTAAGGAATAAAAAAAGTAATAAGTGTTTGAGTTGAATAACTAAATTATTCATATATTTAGTACTAATTACCTAAATTAGCTATCTATTCATATGAAATTATCAGTTTGAGTTTTTTCATTGATTGCGTATAATATTTTCAATTTAGTTCCGATTTTTATGAACTTATAGTCTATTTTTATTGTTTTCAGATGTATTTTTTCATAACGAAATTTATTTTGGACGTTGTTACGCATATTTTTCATTATGGTGTAAAAGTATTACAAATTTTATTATTTTGACTTAATTAATTATAAATTACTATTTTAAACTTTTCTTTATATATTTATGATTTAATAAATATCTAAATTTTATAATTTGTAATTTTCTTATTTTTAAGTTTATTTTATTACAATTTACTTATTTTGCTATTTTTAAGGTTTAATACTTATTTAATTCACTTTTACTGTTTTAATTTATTATTATTATTATTATTATTATTATTATTATTATTATTATTATTATTATTATTATTATTATTATTATTATTATTATTATTATTATTAAATGAAGACGTGGCAACATAAGAAGGTCTTACATGTCATTTTCATAAATTTGTATATTTTTCAAATTTTTCCTATTTATTTTAAACTCACAACATACATAATTATATGTGTATTATCTTACTTTATCTATTAATTTAGTATTATAGTATTTTACACATATGCTACTTAAGTATACCCATATACTTATACATAATATACCATTACTATATATATATATATATATATACTTATGTGATTAGTTTCTCTCGCTTAATTATACATATATACTTATCGAGCTTGATTTTTCGATTTCTTTGATCTAATTTGATTCAATTTCCCACTTTCTAATTAATACTAAACTCTAACCTATTTAATATTAATCCCCTACTAAAAAAATTGGAAAATTCCTATTTTTTATTGATAAAAATAGCTTTTAGAGTTGTCACTTGATCGGAGTCGGAAAAAAGAGAAATTGTAATTAATTGAGTGGATAGATTACAATTTGGCTACTAATCTTTGATTTTAATTTTGAATGAAAAATTAAAGGGTTTTGAATTCTAGAGCTAACCTATTAAACCCTAATAGGTATCACTATCTATTTACCGAAATTAGGATTATTCTTCTAATTGTCCTTTTCTTTCTATTTTTTTTCAAAAAAAGAAAATAAAAAAGATAAAAGAAAAACTAAGTATCTATAAATTGATCGAATTTACGTGAATAGACGATTGTAGTTCTTTTCAAAAAAATTAGTGTGTTAATTCTTTTTAATTTCTAAAAATTGATCGAATTTACGTGATTATCAATTTAGTTTATTCAAAGAAAACTCTAAAAAGGTCAAACTCTCTAAAATATCCTACTTTTTTGGAAAAGGTTTTTTTATTGATTTTTATTTCTGAAAAATAACTTGCTAAGCAAAGATTTCTAAAAACCTAACACTAAAAAAATTCGTAAGCTAATATATACATATATATATATATCTATACGATCACTATTAAACAAGTATATATCTAAATAAATAAAACATAACATATTCAATATATATATATATATATATATATAAAGAAACTAATACCAAAAGAATCTAACTTAATATACGTAAATAACTAAGGATCTAATAATATTATATAATAAAAAAATAAAATAATAATAATATATTTTGAAAAGAACTGAACCTGCACTTAGCTTCGGCTGTGGCGTGGAAGCTGTTTATGAATCACGTGTTCGAGGGGCTTGTAGGCTATCGCTGCAGTGAATGGCCTGAGTTTAGTGGATGTTGCAATGGATTGTTCGGTGAGTCGTGCGGCTGCAGTTGCGTGGACGATGGTGTGTTGTGATGTTGGTGTGTTCGGCGGTGGATCAGGACGTAGACATGGATGGAGCAGTGTGAATTCTTGCTGTGTCAGGGACGAAAAGAAGATGAGGATGATCGGTTCTTGGCGTTGTGCATGATTGTCACCTGAAGTTCGGGCGTAAGATGCTGCTGTGGTCGATCGTACTTAGATGTCGCTGCCGTGACTGCTGCTGCTATGAAAAGAAGATGGAGTGATCGGAGCTTGATGCTGATCCAACGTGTGCTGGAAGGGGGCTCGTTGCAGTAGCAGAGGATGTGGTGAACTTGCTGCAATAGACTTGAAGCTTCAGTATTTTTCGGTCAAGTGACGATGAAGGGAGTGGGTACGCTGCTACAAGTTGCAGCAGTGGGCGAGCGACTGATCGCGTAATGTTTAGCGCTACTCTTGTCTGATGGATAAGAGTTGCTACAGTCGGAGTGCATGTAGATGATGGGAAGCTTGCTTGCTGCTCGCCAACAGTAAGTGGAACTCGATGATCGATGTTGATTCGTGTGAGGGTCCGTTGTATGGAGCTTGTTTGAAGCTCACTATGTCCAGGATGATTGGGCGAGTGTTGTTGCTACGTGAAGAGTGAATTCGGTTGTGCACTGTGATGGAGAGGCTACTGTTTCGATCAGAATCTCGAGTGGTCGACAGAGTTGGACTCGTAGATAATCGGAAACTATTGAGTGTGTCCTCCTTTCTTAAATTTAAGAGATAAATCGTAACTGAATATTTTATATTGACACGAATTTAATATGATAAAAATCAAATAATTTATATCAATTTAAATTTTATTTAATAAAAATTAAATTAGATTTAAATTTTTTATAATAATACAAACTCGATTTGATAAAAACCAAATTAGATTTGTATTTCACAAAACTTTATCGTATTAGATTTAAAAGCCGATTTTCGTAAAATGAAAGAAAAAAAAATAAAAAACACATAACCGTCTAACAAGATTCGAATTCATAACTTTGAGCTAATCTAATGCCTATACTTATTCGTTTGACCATTGGCTTATGCAATGATATTCAATACGATTGAATTATATTTAAAACACACGAGTCTAACCAAGTTAAAACTAAAACTATCGATCCTAAAATAATTTATTTTTTAAAAATCTAAAATTTTTATAATTTTTCTTTTCACATTTTTTTATTATTTTCATCATTTTTCAATTTTTATTACTTTTTATTGTAGAAATAGGACCCTATTAAAAAAATAAAAAATTAAGACAACGAAAAGCAAAAATTGGGTGTCTACAATACTAATGTAATTAAATAATATAACCCTAAATATACTATATATGCTATATACATATACAAATATAATGAAAATACCTAATATACATACAATTATACATACACATATATATGTACATATATACATATCCTTTATACTAAATATTCTATAATCAATTATAATATATATGTACACATAGTTATATTTAAATATTTATACATATGTGAACACGTATACATTATATAATATTAAATTTCCATAAATTTCAATACATGTACATAAACTCTTCTTGCAAAATTTATAGAATTCATGAAAATTCACTACATATTCCTAAGATACATAAGATGCTACAACATATATGTATATGAAAGAATACATATAGATGATTATTACAAAATAAATATAATATACATACTAAATACTCTTCATTTGAAATGTCTTAAATTAGTAATCCCAATATTCTTCTTCTTGCTTACTTTACTTAATGTAATTGAAATCAAAAGAAATTAAAAAGGAAAGGGGAAAGGGGTTTCACGGTTTTTGTACGCGATTTAGGTTTCGAATAAAATTATAGGGTTTTTATTATTTATAATATATTCAAATTCATAATTTAATAAAATTTTTATCTTATTTAACCTTATTAAATTGTGAGATTATATAGAGTAATTAGGTCTAATTTAGGGTTAAGACTAATAACTTTACAAAGTTTATACGCTCAATCACAATTGTGTCAATAGAGGGTATTTGTTCCAACAATGTACTTAAGGTAGTTATTCACACTATTATGCTAAGCAATTCTTGATTCATAGTTTGTGTTTTTTACTAAATGTTGTGCTTCATTTTATATATGTTAGCTCACCGTCAAGATTTTTGTGTGCACATAAGCTATCAACGTATTCAAAGTGCCATTATTAACAATTGGACCTTTGTATATTAAGATATTTTCCTCTTTATTGTGATTTTTGCTTCAAGGTTTTGTTTTTAGTAAAGCAACTTTTAAGAAGGAGGACACTCATTTTAATAATGCTCTTAACCGAGCATGTCTAACCTTAAAACTCTAATATCTTCAAATTATTATATCAAAAGTACCGTCTCGAAATATTTATTGATATGGATTTAAGAAAAAGACAATGGGCTTCACGCAAGTGATTGAGCTTACAAAAGAGAGTACAATGAGGAGGTGTTGGAGTGTTATCTGATATGGCCACTTCAATATTTAAGTTAACCCAATATTAGGAGAGTATGAGTACTCAAAAACAGTACGTAATGTCAAGTGCGTAAAGTATTAAGTAATTTACCTTTGGGTGATAGCCTTACATTTATAGAGAAATAAAGTCACCAATTGAAGAGGAGTTGGTGTGTGGAGTTACGTCTACAAGTGTTGGTGAGTAGAATCATGATATCCGACATGTTACACAAAAGTAAGAGGTAGTTATTTGACTTAGTGGTTGGCCTTATTTTTGTTCTTCTAGCCAATGGTGATTGTTGTGGCAGGTAAGCCGCATGATGGGCCTAGGTTGAGGTCTATAAGGAGATGGAAGGCCAAGTCTTCAAGAGAGCACATCCTAGGCCGTGAGCCTTATCAGGTCGACACAGGCTTGAGAGACTCATGTCCAAAAGGCCTTATCAACAAAGAGGTATCTCAATATTTAAAAGTTTAGTAATGTTGTATTAAAGAATTGATCTCAAGCATTTTGAAATCAAGGACAAAAACAGATTCGATGACTACATAAATTTCTTGTAGATGTAGATCTAATTTCAATCTTAAGAATAATTAAGTTTCAAAGTTTGGAAAATTTCAAAACCATGCATGAATTTAGAAAAGGGAGTCTTTTTATTGTGGAGCCGTTGATCATTCTTCAATTTCCTTATCTGTTGAAAGACAATTAGATAACCAAACAAAATGAAAAACACCCACCTCGTCTACTTCTAGGAAAAAAATTATGGGTTATTACATGTTACTTGTATATATAAATACTATACATACTATACAACTACCAATTATATTTGAACACATAATAGTAATAATGGGTAGTTTGAAAAAATAAAAAGTAAAAGAAAAGAAATAATACTATCATCCATATTTTCTCCCTCAATTTTCCTCCTTTTGAACAACTTTAGCGTGTATTTGATTGTCTTACTTGTCTTAAAAAGTATATATATATATATATATATTTATTGTGTCTCGTTTGTATTCTGTTCAATATAAAGAACATCAAATCTTTCTTGCCTTTTGTCATCCAAAAAAACCATACTTTATTCAATATTGAGAAATTTTGTTTCTATTTTTTTTTTTTTTTACCGTAAAACTAAAATGAAGGTACAAATAGAAACTTCCTCCCACAATTTGAATCGCGACAGCAAAATTTAGGAAGTAAGAGAGGCCCCTAAGCATCAGTTTGGACATAAAGCCTACCTATGTAATGTTTTCTAAATCCGAATGGAAGAATTGGAATAAATCTGCAATTTGAAATGTACTCGTAAACTATAATCTAATACAGGTATGTCTATTGAATCTTGAGTACAGCTGCTTGAATTTGTTGCTTAGACTTGTAAACTTCTGCCGTGATCCGTCTCAAACATTCAACTACAATTCCAACATTAACAAAGCATAATCTTTGAGCTACCATATGATATATATTTAAATACTACAGGGAAAACTTTCAATTTTACCATGAAACAAGCTCTGGAAAATTGATCTGTATGCTGCTTCTGTGAAATGTACACCATCCCAGCTGATAAACTTTGTTGGGTCATCACAAGCACTTGCGAGTGGAGTTCCACAATCTGCAGATGCATTATAGTTGTATGGCCCCTCGCTACCACAACATGCCTTAAATATTTCTCCAGTAAATCCTGCAATAGCATGGAATTAGATTAGTGTCCCGTAAAGTCTTCTAATTTTGATTATTTTAGGCTTATCGACTTTTTAAACAATGTATAGATTTACTATCTCATACATATAGTGGCATGTAACTGCTTAGACTATGGATTGGAAACATAAAAGTTTGAAAGGAAAAGTTCATTATCAACCATGATTTGCTTAATTTATTGCTTACTGTTAATTCCACGTCAAATAACATAATAAATGACCCCAATTGTCATATTCAGGTGTACTATCAGCAATATATATCAAAAAGTTCTTGGTAATGGAAAAATCCAAAAATGAGACATATGAGACCATGGTTATCGAAGGTGCTTTAGAAAGTGTTTAAAATGCAACATGACAACTCTCATTTCTAAACAACTTTCTACATTATAAAACGTACTTCACAAAAGTTCCTTATTAATTTTTCAAATCTTTCGTGGTCCCTTATTATCATTACTTTCTATAGGATACACAAAATATGTTTTAGAGATTTTAAAGTTTAAAAAATTATTTTATTAATATTATATATTATAATAATAATAATTTATTTTTATTATGTAAAAAGATTAAAAAACACACACACACACTCTTGTTTGGACCTATGCCATTGAGCAACGCCATTCACATTCAAAAAACGAAAGAAAAAAAAAAAAAGAGGCTCCATTTTGATTTATCTTTTTTTAATCTTTTTGGTGTGTATTTAGATATTACATTAAGCAAAAATAAGACACTAAAAAGATGAAAATATGAGTTCATATATACCGCTGTCATAAAATTAAATATCCAATTAATATCTATAAAATTAAGTACCTCTATCCCTTCACTTTATTTATATTTACAAGAATATCAATTAAAATAATCGTTTTCAATACATAAAAATATATATATATTTTCAAATCTTTTCACTTAAAAGTGCATGAATTTTTATTTTCTAATTTTGACAATCTAATTACTACCCTAATTATAATTATGAAGCAGAAATAGATAAGATACAGATAAAATAGTTTTTAAACATCAAATTTCAAATAGATACAAAATAAAATATACGAATAAGATATAAACTAAAAAAAAAAAAATCGAAACGAAAACTAGGACAACTACATGTTGAGGGGCTAAATGGCCCTATTATTAGAGAAATCATAGGGAAGTTAAGGTGCTTCATGAAGTGCCCTTCACTTTTGAAGAGCTAATTAGTGCTTGTGCATGCAATATAAATACTATTGGAGTACTTGATTCGGGAAATATACCCTAATATATAATGAATGTAATATATATATATATATTATTGAGTAAAAACTTTTTTGTTGTTTGGTGTGGGGTGTGTCAGTAGGGTGGTAGTTAACATATAGATGATAAAGCCCTAATTTCTGATAAAATAGGGCAATGAAGGTCATTATTGTGTAAATGCTATACTACACATAAGAAATCATATGCATGTATTTTAAGCAATATTGTTAAGTTCAAGTTAACTCTTTCAGTTTAATCCGGTTTGATTTGATCTGGTTATAAAATTAGTCTGATCCTATCCAATCCAATCCCAGTTGAATCCTAATTGAAACCGGCTGCACCCTTTAACCATTAACCTTTTCATATGTATGAGTTAACAATCTGATAACATTAGTTTAAAGATACTATATCATATGTTATGTATTATGTATATTTCCGAGGTTGTTACTAAACATACAAGGTTGCAATTATTACTCAAATCTTGACTTTATTTTCCATTCCGTTTCACTTCATTTCAAGTCACTCCATATTGAAAATACGAAGTTCTGTAATGATAGATGGTTATAATTGAGCATGCTTAGATAAAGTAAGGAGAGAGAATGGATGAACCATATTGTTTTGGAGATTGATACAGACGCAATGCAGCATTGTAATGATCCACATAGCTTATTTTTGTATTTGGATTAAGCAATTGCAATTGTACCACCTTCTTCTGAAGTTGAATGTTGTGATATTGAGCAAACTTATTTAACCATATTATGCAGCCGGTCAAAGGATCGTCTTGTCCCTTGTCGTCCGTATGAAATAACGTTAAGTATACTAGTGAGCATTGTTATGCCCCGAAATCGTAGAGTCGCAACAGTCCCGCCGTGTAAACCATTCTATGATAGTAACTGGCCTCACAGTGCCTACCATAGACATGACCTATACAAGGCGTCGGCGACTCCTCGCTTTGAAGTAAACAGTCCGATGAACAATTAAACTATGAATAAGATAAATAGTTCAAATTTCTAACAACATGTACAATATTATATATATATAAGTCCACAAAGCTTCCCAGGAAGTTTTACATAACATAACAGTTTACTAGATTACAGAATAACTACCAGTCTTTCATTCTTAATTACATGATCACTCTAGTTAAACACTATACTAAGTAACTTGATCCTCACACCCCTGGCTTCCGACAGACTAACCTCTGGGTAATTGTAGGGCGGCATAGTACTTTGAGTGTTCAGAAATCAGAACCTGCAAAAGAATCTATAAGGGTATGAGCAACTACAGCTCAGTAAGTTGAATTGGAGACCCATGAATGCATACAAACACAAACAGGGTTATCAGACAATTATTTTTATGCAATGTAACAATCAAGTGTCATCGCATAATGTAATCCGGTCCGTTGTGAAATCAGAGAAATTTCACCCGCTCTAATCCGGGTTGAGGAGTTCCATGTTATGCAGCAGCTCACAACCAAACCCAGGCTTGTGCAATGGAGACCTCACTCCTCCCGTGACTACCTTCGAACCATTGACTTCACCCTTACTGTGACCTCCTCTCCTGTCACTTAGTTCGACTAAGGATGAAGAAGGGACCATTTTGCAATCCTGCGCAATCCCGCGCAATCCCGCGCAATCCCTTTCGAAGGGGTCGGTATTTGGTTGGAGAATCCTATAATTCTCTAACGGGTTGCAATGCATGACATTATTTATTATTCGGGGTCGACTGATATTAAATTCCGTTTAGGGTGTTCAAACAATTTCATACCAATTCAATCAGTCACAAAATCACTCACAATACAAATTCAGCACGAATCCAAATACATCAAACACATGCGTAAACTACTTACAATCACAATCATATACAAGCCTAAGTCTCCGAGTACTACAAAACTAGTACTCTATTACAATAAGCAATAACCCAACTTACTTGAATTTGCTCGATCACTTGATCCCTTAATCGCAAGCTGCTTTTATCTCTGGATGTCCTATAATACAAATAGGTCATTTTTAGTACTGAAAATTTACGATTTCATATTCTAAGTTATATTTTAATTCTTTTTTGTCCGTGTATGCCCATTACGTCCTAATGATTCGTGTACTCTATTTTTGTGTCCAAATCCTAAATGAGGTTTTAAACTTTGATTTCTAAGACTAAAATATGCCCGAATCCTAATGTGAAATTAATCACATTAAGCTCAAGTGTCCAAATATCCTAATGGGTCGTAATTTGGTATTCTATTCTATTTGGTACACGCTAACCCTAATCGCGGTATCGGATTTACTCCCGATATGTAAAAATCTTACATTTTGAGACTTTTTCTTAAGATTAATTGTTATTTTCAGATTTATTATTTTTCTGATTTCTATTATATTATTATCTAAATAACTCTATTTTTTTAAATATTAATTTACATTATCACATATTACTAATTTCTTATATTACTTACCTAATTTCCCTAATTAACCATACTTAATACCTAAAGGCTAGGATTAGGGTTCCACTTCAGAGATTAACATCCTTAAACATATAATTAATATCCTAATCAGTAATTAACGTACTAATCACCTAATTAACCCTAAATCACTCAATTTTCCCATCATTATAAGGCTAAAAATTAACTTAAAATTTTCAAAAATTAATTTTAAAAAAATGGCTTCATAGCACTGTTCTACATCATATAAGCATCCTACAGAAAAATTTTTAACTCCAAACTACATCTCTAAGCATATTTATTTTCCGGTTTAGTCATGCTCGGTTTTGAGCAATTTGTTAGGGACCCTATAATTGCATATAATTGCAGATTTAATTAAACTAAATCACTATTTTTTCCTTAATCTAAATGCAATAAAACCTCAGAATAACAAGTTTCATAATTTTCTGGGCAAAATAACTAATTTTACAAAATTATTCAAAATCGGGTCATTGAAGAGACTAACCAGTCCAAAGTTTTCTGGCAGTCCAAGGTTGTTGGTTGGTCTAGGTGGTGGTTCTAGTGTAGGGTGGTGGTGGTGGTTCGGTCCCAGGTGGTGGTGAGTGGTGGGTTTAGCTTACTTGCCTAATCTGCACAGTTTTCCTTTTTTTTATTTTTCTGGATTTTCTCTCAATTTTTTCAGTGTTTTGATTTTTCTCAAATCCTAAACTGACTAAATGACTTCTAGAATTTTTTTCCCTATTTATAGACAATTGTAGAAATTAATGTGCATTATTTTGATGGGATTTTGCCCCAATTCCTCGATTTTTGGCTTTTTGTTTGTCAAATTCTTATTAGTTATTTTTTTTTCTTGCTGACCACGACCTGATCTTGCTGCAGCTTATCCTCCTCTGATTTTTTCTAATTTTTTTATAATTATTTTATAATTTTCTTTAATTATTTGCTTAGTTTTTTGCCAATTTAGGTAATTACGCGTATTTTTATCTACACGTAAATACATGTGGTATACACGTGAACATTCCTAATTATTATTTTGGTCATTCTAAAATTTTTAGTATACATATAATCTATTTCTAGTAATTTATTAGTTATTTCAGTACACTTTTCGCATTTTCGGTAATTAATACCTATTATGCTTAAAATTTGAAAATTTTATAATCTCCTATTTTATTATTTATTTTCTTAATTTCAAGTTTACGGGGTCAGTTTTATTAATATTTCCCTCAATAGTTTATAATTTGGGTTTGATCGGATCCTTTAACCGATCACCTTAAACCTTTGGTTCTAAGTTCAACTCTACGGTTACTTGACTTGACTTTAGGGCTTACAAGCATCTAAAAGGAAAATTTCCAAGAACCCATTCTGTCTTGTCCCCCATATTTATTGATGCCTACACCAAAATATTCATGAAAAGAAAATAAAAAAAGTACGTCAATTCATATGAAGGGAGAAGAGTTTGTGTGAAATTTCTTGCAAGTCATTAGAGTTCAGTTCGATATTTACTTAAATTTAATAAAGTAACAATAGAGCTTGATCTTATGCTTGAATTGTTTAATTAATTTTTGAGTAGTTTAACCAATTGAGTTTGAGTTTAATAATAAACAGCTTGATAAGCTCACAAGCAAGCTTGCTCGATCTCAGTTCAAACTTAGGTTTTACTTATAGTTCTAGTCAAGTATGGTTAATAATATTTTATCTGAAAGAAAAATATTCTTTTAATAAAGTCAAGTTCAAATATGTTCACTGTAATTTCGATTCAAGATTGAGTTCAAAATCATAAACTTGATAGAATTCAAGCAAAACTTGATTTTTGAAATTTAGAAACGAGCACATCTGAGCTTCATCGTTTCCATCTCTAGTCCAACGATCTGAAAGAATTAAGTACTTACTTGGGCACCTGCAGCAATTTTGATCAACGACGATGGGACAAGTTGGTTAAGCTCTTCAAGGCTTCTATTACCGAAGAACCCATAATTGTAGTCGTTGCCACCGATTTCTCCCATTAGAACTAAAGATCGGCCGAGATATTCTTTGCATCCATTTCGAATAGCCATTTAAAGATCCATTTCAAATCAAATTACTGAGATGATGATAGTGCTTAAAAATAAATAATTAGGAAGTTGTTTTTAAACTCTTTTTTACTATTGAAGGATTTCGTTGAATAACATCTATTATATTAAAAGAATTGAATGGAGAGGAAGGGAAGACCAAAAAGCACCTAAGCTAAGGAAGATAGTGAAGATGATCTACGTAGAAGAAACAGGAGGGTGGTCTATTTGCAAAAAAAGGCTGATGAGTTAAACCTAACGGTGGGTGAGGACAGGAAGAAAGAGAAGAAAGCCTATTATAGAGACTAAAAGTTTTAGGGGTCACGACCGGTGCCTACGCAGGAAAGTTTTTCGAGGAAAACTCTACGGCGCTAGATATGGATATCACTGAGGAAGAAGAATTAGGAAATGATGAGAACCAGGATATGACGGAAATTAAAAGAAGAGTTAAAAACATTTCCTTTTCTAGCAAGGAAAAATAGGAAATGAGGAAACCATGGGAGAAAACTATTATAGTGAAAATCATGGGGGCCTAACGTGGGATATAAGACCCTCTTTTCAAAACTCCCGTCTCTATGGAAAGGGAAAATAGATAAAATGATCAGTGCGAGCGGTGGTTTGAGACAGGGAGACCTGATCTCTCCTTATTTATTTGTTGTTACAATGGAAATCTTGAGCAGATGGATTCAAGCCTGGATAGGGGAGGTTACGTGGAAGCCAATAAAGATTAAAGGTTTGAACCTGGAATTCTCTCATCTATTTTTCACTGATGATATCCTTCTATTTGGAGAAGCCTTAGTCGAAAGCGTAAAGAACATGATGTTACTTATTGATATTTTTGGAGAATACTCTGGCCAGAAGGTAAACAAGAAGAAGTCAAAAATTGTGCTATCAAGCAATGTAGTGGAAAATGTTAGAAAGGAGATCGGAGAAGCTTGCGACCTCATGGAAACTAAGGAACCAGGTTTGTACGTTGGATATCTTATCACAAATAACGGTAAAATTAGGAAGAGGGATGTGGTTATTTTATGTAAATTGTTTATTTTATGGGGGTATACACAGGTGCTTGTGGTGTTGCATATTGAGTATCTACTCACTTTTTATATTTTTCTAATGCAGTAACTTAGTTTGAAGGTATAAAATTTGAAACACTTTAGTCAAGTTAAAATAGTAAATTATTTAAGTCATAAAATTCTTTAAACCCGTATCATTAAAAACCACTTTCTAATAGATAATTTTTCAATTTATTAAACTTCAAGTAATTTTATATTTATTTTAAAGCATATTTTATAGAATAGATATTTAATTTAAGGTTCCAATAATATTTTTTTGAAACTTTTATTATATATACGTATTAAATAGATTAATATTATTTTCAAATAAATTATATATTTTATTAATACACTATATTTTTTTTTTCATATTTTAATCTTTACCTTATTTTCCTGATATTCTTATTTTTTTATTTTAATTAATTATATTTTTTTTTCCAATCTATTTGAAAACACCTTATTTTTTAAAGCATCCTAAAACACCCTAAAATCTATTCTAAACCCTACCCCATTATAAATCCCGTAGCAATCTCTCTCTCTCTCTCTCTCGTGGCCCTACCCCATTCTCTTCTAAATCTCTCTCATCCCTCCCCTCATCACCGAACCCTACCCTTCCTCTCTGTCTCTCAATTCTTCTCTCATCCCCACTAATCCCCCTCTTTCTCTTAGTTCCCCCTCGAACCCCACCCCTCCCCCTTTGTCTCTCAATCCTTCTCTCGTCCCCACCCCCTCTCGATAAAATTCTTCCTGAACGCTGTCGACATTTCCCTTTCCCAACGCCAATCAATTCTCAACACACCGGAGCGCCAATTTCAATCAGCAAATACACTGCCAGAAGCTCACGGCCCCAAATCTTATTTTTGTCCCGTTTCCTTGCTTTGAGGGCCACTGTAGTAATTTAGTTTTTGTTAATTATTTAAATATATTATTATACAAAATATAATTTTTATATTTTATTTTTATAAGTTCATTTCCAACATTTATTCAGTGTCCATTTAGTGTTTCAGATTATAAGTTCTTTCGATTCCATTTTTCAGTATTGTATGAGAATAATATTATTTTTATTTTCTAATATCATTGTGAAAAGTAATTATATTAATACTCGATTCCTATTATAATTGTCTTATTTTTTATAATCATTGTGTTAGTTTATATAATAATTTGTTATTATACTTTACATGATACTTTTGAATTGTGTGTATATGTAAATTTATAGCATTGGATTTCTATTTCCTGTTATAGTTTGTACTATGTTATTACTTTCTGACTGATTATAGAGTTATATTAATACTCGTATTTTATGCGTAAGTCTCGAGTATCGATTTGTTTTATGATAATATTATTTTACTATGATTATGTTTTATTATTAATATTGATGACATTATGATTTAAGTATTTTTATTACAATAATATTATGATTGTATAGTATATTATATTATTTGTATAGTATGTCCGTTTTGGATGTCGATTATTATTATATACTTCCTTGAGCAATTTTACGAATCATAATATTATCTTATTAAGTACATCTTATTTTATTACCATATTGATTCGTTAAACTATATATTTTGACACCCTCATCATGTGTCCATTTTATATTTTCTTATATATATATATATATATATATATATATAACTTACTTTATGATTTAAAGTAAATAAATAATATTATATAAATATGTCAACTTTTTTCTTTATCATAATACATATGTATATTATCTTCATTTTCTATTATTAATTTATTGGATTCGATTATTTATCTTTCGGGATCTTGATTGGATAATTTATAGGTTTATAGGTAATTTCTAGAATTTAGTTATCGAGTTCTTGAAGGTTAATGTATATGCTTGTTTTACAAATAGATTTGCACTAGTTATCAAGTTTTTTTCTTATTTGGTGGTTGGAGCTTTTTCATACGAGACTTAAAGTTATGGATTTTGGCTAACTATCAAGTTATTAAATTTGGGTTCCATAGTTGGTTTAGACCTTGTTTTTTGTTCAGATTCGGCTTTCTAAATATGTGATGCTTGTTTGTATAGTTATTTGTATTAAGGCTTAGAATGTAACCAGACTAATTTATATATGCCCTAAAAGAATGATTTGCTGAATATGCTTGATCTACTCACTCTATGGGTCTGTAGTGGTGATTCCTAAGAGAAGCAACCGCTAATCATATGTAGGGATTCTTTAATAGACTTTCATATGGGATAATATAACTAGAATATTAAGTTTCTAGTTTTTTAACTCTAAACTTTAGGCGTAAAGAACTTTTAAAAAATGTATATTTATATCTACCTATGTATATAGATAAAAATCAAGGTATGGTAAAGTCATAAGTACCCATGTGTTGTATGCTGGCCTAAATTAAAGATAATTAAACTATTGCTTACTTATATTCGGTTATAGTTGCATTATATGTATGTAAATGATTTGGGCTTAATATTTGTGTGTGTTTGTGAACCCGTATTGGGTTTTGGCTCAATCTTCTATTGTTATAGCTGCAAGTTAATTCTATAAGTTATGAAAAATATGAAAATTACTAAAATTAGGTTAGGAAAGAGAGGTAATTAATTTTGTATGTCATAGAAGATCAAGATCTACTTATTTAATATATTTGTGGCTAAAGTAACTCGCTTGTGAGTCACTCGAATTGATGTATTTTGATAATTGTTATTTTGTACTTGATAAGCCATAATTATAAGTGATTAAGGATACTCGAGTTAATTTTAGAGCCTTAACATGTTCCTGATTGATAAGGATATATTGCAAGTTATGGTACCTTTCAATTGTAAGGCGTTATAGAATATTTTTTTTTTTAAATTATAGAGCACCAAGATTATTAGAATAAAGGAGCGTCAATTAATATTACCAAGATGACCTTTGAGTCAAGACAAATCGAATTTAATTTACATTAAGTACTTTTTATTTAAGGATTTAAGTAATTTATTTAGTTATAATTCTAATTTGAATTGAAGAATCAAATTTTATGAGATTATTTGAAGACTTTTATAGAGAGTTTTAAAGATTTTTAGTTTTTTGTTTATGCCGAACGTGTAAGTAGATTACTAGGGACATGTAACAGTTTGTAACGTCTTGAGCTTGGGGTGTTAATTGATTAAAAGAGATGAATTTTTTTTTTTTTACCCTATAATGAGGAGGGCTTTTCAAATTGCTATATTTACATATATGTTTATGTATGTATGTGTGTGTGTGCGTATGTAACATTATAGGCAATTTCTTTTAAGGTTGTTTTGATACCATTAGTCCATCATCTTATTGGTTCATGGGTCAAGGTAGATAACACTTAATTAGGTTGGTTAATAACTTTATCTTATTTTCTAAAAATAAGCAACATTTTCACAGTTATTTATGTTTGCTACTTTATCTAAAAATATGTAGGATAGTTCTATGTGGATGTTATGGGTTTATTAGAGGTGAATGAAAAATACAAACCAAACTGGTTAAACATTTTTGTAATTTGGTTTAGAAAATTTTAAAATCAGACCAAACTGAAAATTTATATTTGGCTCAAAAGGATAGACCGAATTAAATCGTAAAATTAAACCATACTGTTTTATAAAAACATAGTAATACTTTAATTCTAACTAAAAAGATTTTTTTATGGTAATATAGCATTTAAAAAAGATTTTTCTTTACATTTATTGGAATGCAAATATATTATATAAATAGGTTAACTCAAAATTTATACCTTACACTTGCTTTAAGGATAAAATTAGTTGTTGATAGACATTTGAAACTTTATAGCCTTATGAATATTGATTTCAGTAATCTTTTACACAATATTAAAGTTTATATTATTATCAAATGAATATAGTAGCTTTTATATGAGATTATATGTAATGCAAATAAATTTTCTGATATTATAGAATATAATTCAACTCGAAAACTAAAACTAACCAATAATAAATTATATTTGTCTATCATTTATAATATAAATTTTATTTGGTAGAAATATATTTTTATTAATTTTTTTGAAGACATAAATAATTTCTAAAATTATGCGTCTAGATTTTGAATTTGATCTTTCGTTTGATATATGGATAGCATGAGATATTTAACGATATGTGACATTAAATATTTTAGACATGAATAATTTTGTTTGATTCATCAGCTTGGTATTTGTTGGAACGAAGACTATTTAGATAATACATAGAAAACCAATGTTAAGCAAAAAATTATTAAATAAGTATTACACGTTACATGATATTTATACATGAAATATATATATAAATAAAATATTTACATATATAATAATGCAAGGAATAGTTTTTGAATCAATTATATTATATAATTTATATACGTTATATATATTAATATTTTATTAATATTTACACATTATATATAATATATTATATGTATTACCATTGAATCATTTTTTATGTTAAGGACCGGAAGAATACCAATAGCGAAAATTAAATGATATATGTAACGTTTAAATCCATGTCTATGTTCCTCCTCCTTGATGATGATGTCGCATTAAATATCTTATCCTCAGAGTACAATAGCGGACGAAACACCTACTTCGAAGGAAATATAAAAACAAAGGTCTCTTAAGATATTAGTCATCCTCGTCCTTGCTATTGGCTTTTTGTGATCAGGATAATCATCATAGAATTGTTTATTCACCACGAAAAAAATCATGAAGGGATTTGATGAGTATTATATGGTATGTATTATTAATATATAGTATAAAGATACTAATAAGATATTATTATTAATGATATACGATGGTAATTTAATAGAAAACTATCGATTTTATTACTAAATATATTAGCATCTTGGTTTTTATACGCTACATGCACGTGGCAATATAGTGTACAAAAATGTTCTCCTAGAAAATAAAAATTATTGCATGGTGTATTACTCTCAAGAGGCAGGGCTCTTTAAGGTCTCCAAACCCATAAAAGAAGATCCATATTTTAAGATAGATTTAGACAAGACCTTTATTAAATCATTCTTTTATCATAGATTTCTTTTTTCTTTACAACTCCTTTGAACTATAGTACTTTTATATATCCATTCTAAGATAAGTTTATGATAATATATGGTAAATATCATATATTTGGTGACTGGACTTTATCAAATTTTGTAATTAACTATCTTAACAATAATTTTTTAACTTGTTTGGAAAAGATGCTTGTTGAATGATAATAACAAAGATGCAACAAATGTGCATAAAAGTCGATTTACTAGTTTGCACATGCTTATTAGTTATTGCAGTTATGTTATGCCGTTTTTGGAACATATTATCCTAGGAAGCCGCTTGTGTGGAGGAGGTAAGTTTTTTATGCATAGAATATAGAATCTTATCGTATTTATAACCTTTTAGAACCACCATAATGCACATATTTGTAAGATTTATAAATTACCGATTATCATATAAAACTTGTAAACTTTTTTTTTCTTTGTTTTATAATATAATAATTTATTAGGTAATTTATTCTCAATACTATAAAAATAAAAAGGAATGTTTACAATACTATAGCACTTTAATGCCCCAAAAATAAATTAAAGGGCATCTAATGCCTCATCAATTACATTCTATCTTGTAACAATTTTATCTCTTAATTGTTAATCGAATGAGCGTTAGTGGCCTTGATAAGGATATATACACATATGCATTTTCAGTTTCAACGGTTAAAGAAAATTGCAGGGACAACCTAAAACCCAAAATCATCCATGTAATGGCTAAGACCTTTAGGTGCAGTCGGTATTTCTTCCATTAACCAATACATATAAGTCAATTGCCTATAAATTAAACCATGTGGGAGTAAGTTTTTAATCCTTACTGGCTGATATTCTATTATAAAAAGGATGGAACATACATAAATTTTCCATATGGCATAAGTCATCTTGGCGTTTATCAACATATAAGTTGCAGATTTTTCTATTTAATTTTTTATTTTCAACCCTATTTTTCTTTCTTGATTTATCATTCAAATTATATAAAATTATCATATCTTAAATCTACTCTATGCGCACTTTCGGATTAAACAAATATCTCACCAAGATCTTTCCAAAAAAACATATTTGAAAATCGAATCAAAGAAACCCTATTATCCATTATAAAACATGAGCATATATACAAATATTATGTTTCGATTTTAATCTTCACTTTTCAAGCATTCCCAAGTGTGTGTTATTTTAATAAAATTGTTTGGAATGTATTCTACTATGTATTAAGTTTCCTTTTATATAATTTTTATAAAGATTTATTAGTAATAATCAAAACATTGTTCGAACACATTTACATATATAAAGCTGCAATTTTCAAAATAAAGAAAGAATTGCTTGAAATTTGGGATCCAATGTCTTACCATAACATCATATTTTAGTTGTGCTAAAGGCTATTACTTATACTATCTCATGCTTACATTGAAGTGATGGTGGTGGTTTTTCAAGCGGTGGCTGATGGTGGAAGAAATTGAAGCATAAAATGATTGGGTTATAGAAGTATTTCTAACATTAGGAAAAGTTTTCAAGTATTTATGGATTAATTTGGGGTCTCTCTTTATGCATGAATTTTGAAAATTTGGAGGCTACTTTGCCTCGATGTTGATAATGGATTGAAAGTTGGGTTTGATTAGTTTATATAGATGTGTTTAATTGTGGTTTGGTTGAGTAGGTGGTGAGTTAGATAACGACAGAAAGTCAAGGCATCGCCGTATTAAATCTAGAAGTATCAAAGGTGGAAGTGGAATGCAAATCGCACGTGGCTAAAATGATAACAAGACGACCTCTTTGTATATGTTGTTGAAAACAGCGCACGGAGATGTGCATGTATCAGAACGTGACGTTATGAAGGGGTTTACACGTGTGATTTTGTGTCATTGTTTGTTTCAAAAATTTCAAAGTTTCTGTTCGATGCTGATTGTATTGGTTCGCTCCAAAATTCAACATATTTTTATATCACGTTTACTTTATTTTGTTAATGTAAGCTATATACGTGACAATTATTTTTACATACAATTTAGGCGGCTTACTCCTGTCAGTAAAAATTCCAAAGTTTCTGTCTGATAGTAACAGTAAAGGGCGGCTAAAAAATTTAATAATTTTTTTTATCACGTTTACTTTATTATACATGTGTAAATTATATAAACGATAAAATTATTTTTACACTGTATTTCAATAAAAACTTGTGGAAAAACTTAGAATTATTTATAAGATATTATAATACATTGAATTTTATCAATTTGCTATGGTCACGTTTGCTTCATTGTACGCATATAAGTTATACGCACGATAAAACCATTTTTACATTATATTTTAGTCTTAGAATTATTTATAGAATGTATAGCAAACTAAATTTTATCAATTTCCTATTGCTAACATTTATTTTTATATCAGTTACTTGTTTACAAATGAAATTCAATATTAGAAAGGACACGGTTCAGAACGTAAAGGAATGCCGGGGTCTGAATGTATGATTTTGTGTTTCAATGTTTTTTTCAAAAATTTCAAAGTTTCTGTTTGATGGTAATAGTAATGGGCGGCTGAACACATTTACTTTATTTTGTGCATGTAAGCTATACGTGTGATAAAATTATTTTTATATACAATTTAGGTGGCTTGCATCTATCAATAAAAATTCTAAAGTTTCTATTTGATAGTAATTGTAAAGGGTGGTTGAAAAATTCAATATATTTTTTATCACGTTTACTTTATTATACGTGTGTAAACTATATACATGATAAAATTATTTTTATATTGTATTTCAATGAAAAATTGTGGAAAGACTTAGAATTATTTGTAGGATGTTATAACACATTGAATTTTATCAATTTCCTATTGTTATGTTTGCTTCATTGTATGTGTGTAAGTTATACACGTGATAAAATTATTTTTATATTATATTTCAACAAAAACTCGTGGACAAACTTAGAATTATTTATAGGATGTATAGCAAACTGAATTTTATCGATTTCCTATTGCTATCATGTATTTTTATGTACTAATATTTATTTTGATATCGGTTATTTTTTTATCAAAAAAAATTCAGTATTTTTGAGATGTGACTTGGGTACAAGGCTTCTTATCATGTTTGAACACTAAAGTTTATATTTTGAATTTTCCTCAACATTTTGTTCTATAATATTATTTTTTTGGGCTTTATTATAAAAACAATAAAACTACAGCTACAATTACTATTACTACTATTATTATTACTTTCCTATCAAATTTAATTCCTTGACATTTATTTACGTACATTTCAAACCTTAAACCAATATTTTATTTTATCTTCTTTTTTTTTTAAGTATACTTGATGATCCTCTTTGAAATTTATTTGATTAATTATTTGTAAAAAAATTTAAGGTTTAAAACCTTAATGTTTACCCAACATATCTCCAATTATAATCAAGAGTGTATATTTATAATGGAGTATTAATTCAATAAGCTTGTGGAATTTGTTGGAATGAAGACTATTTAGACAGTACATATATATATAGCCAATGTTAATGACAGAAAGAATACGAATAGCCAAAATATTAAATAATATATGTAACCTTTAAATCCATGTCTATCTTCCTTCTCCATTAATGATAATGTCACATTAAATATATTATCCTTAGAATACAATAATGGATGAAACTCCTACTTCGAAGGACAAATAAAAAAACAAAAGTCTCTTAAGATGTTATGCCATTGTCGTCCTTGCTATTGGCTTTTTGTGATCAGGACAATCATCATAGAATTGTTTATTGACCACGAAAAAAATCGAGAAAGGATTGATATGTATTATATGGTATGTGTTATATATATATAGTATTTAAATATTAATAAAATATTATTATTTGTGATGAGTGGTGGCAATTGAATAAAAAACAACTATTCTATTATTAAATATATTAACATGTATTTATATGCTACGTACACTAAGCAACGTAGTGTGCGTGAATATTCATTCTGGAAAAAGATCATTGCACGGTGCATTAATCTCAAGGGCTATTCGAATTTTTATCGAAACCTAATATCAAGGAGGGCTCTTTAAGGTCTCCAAACTTATAAAAGAAAATCCATATTTGAAGATAGATTTAGATAAAAACCTTTATTAAATCATTCTTTTATCATAGTTCTCTTTTTGCTTTACAATTGCTTTGAACTATAGTATTTTTATACATCCATTCTAAGATAAGTTTATGATAATATATGGTAAATGTCATATACTTGGTGATTCAACTTTATCGATTTTTGTAATTAACTATCTTAACAATAATCCTTTTAACTTATTTGGACAAGATGCTTTTTGGATGATAACAACAAAGATGTAATATTTATTAGTGCCTTCTCGAGATGCCAGTTGCAGCAAATGCGCATAAGAATCGATTTACCAGTTTGGACATGCTTATTAGTTATTATAGTTACGCTGTGTTGTTTTTTGATCATATTATCCTAGGAAGCCGCTTGTGTGGAGAAGGCAAGTTCTCTATAGAATCCTATGGTATGTATAATCTTTTAGAACCACCATAATTCCCTTATCTATAAGATTTACTGGTTATCGGTTATTATTTAGAATTGGTAAATTTTATTTTTCTTTATTTTATAATATAATAATATATTATTGGGTAATTTATCCAATGCTTCATCAATTATATGTTACCTTATAACATTTTATCTCCTAATTGTTAACTGAATGAGCTATAGTAAAGTCATATGGCCTTGATAAGGATCCAATCATCGCCGTTTTTTCTTCTTTTTTTTTTCCCCATCTCAAACCTGAATTATGGAGCTATTAAATGCATCAAAGCCCCTATGAAGTATTTAAATAAGATACTCATACTTTTTAATATGATCATAAAAAAGTGTATGCAAATACGATGAATTTCTATAATATGACAAACCAGATAATCTAGGACACACGTGCTATTATTTTCCAATTTATTAGACTTTACGAGGGGAAGCCGAGCTCTATATAATGGAGGAGGGGATCATGCATTCTCCAACAAGCAAAATCCTCTTTCGTGAGTAAACCTAGAAAAACACACGCACACACACAGGGAGCGAGAGAGAATGGCGGGGTTCACCACACCATGGGAGCAACTAAGCGGTGAGGACCATTGGACAGACTTGTTGGAACCTCAGCTTAATGAGGACCTGCGCACATACTTAATCCACTATGGCGAAAGATCTCAAGCCATCGGTGACGGTTTCAACGGTGAATTGTCGTCGGACAACTACGGCAAGAACCGATATTCTGAGGAGAAACTGTTTTCTCGTGTAGGCTTGGACTACAGCCCTTACAAGTACGAGGTTACTAAGTATATTTTCGTAACTGAAGCAAATGTGGTGGATCCAAAAGGAAATGACATAGACACTTGGATAGGGTATGTAGCTGTGGCCACAGATGAAGGAGTAGAGGCACTAGGAAGGAGGGATATATTGGTGGTGTGGAGAGGGACTGCGACTGCAATAGAATATCTAGTTGACTACGACGATTCATTGGTTCCGTACGACGATGTCGGCGGTGATGTCAAGGTGCATGAAGGTTGGAACCAAGTTTACAACGATGACGAGGTCAAGAACACGGTAAGAAGGAGAATTTTATTAATACTTAATACACGTCACTCTTCAAAATACTTGATACCGTATATATCGTCCATTGCAATGCAACCAGAGGGTAGTTGGTTTATTTATTTATAGGATTCTGCAATGCAATGCATGCGATTGCTTTAAGATTGTTTTTGTATGGATTAAGATGTCGGGAGATGATCATGGAATTAATGCATCAAAATAAAACTAATGGGCCAAAATATAATTAAGGAGAGTAGTGTTGAGATGAATAATTATGATAGTTATTTTAGTTTTACTAGATTTAATTCTCTCCATTTCAAACATTTCTCTCTGCCATGCTAACAAGGTTGATCCGGCAAAATAAAAAACTACAAAATATAAGAAGGTCCTAATGTGTCACGGGCGGATTCCATCGCTCGACCCCGTGCGGCACTTAGCGCTCCTGACCTCACTAAGGAAGGCTAAGTCAGCCTGTAATACACTCACAAGATTAGAGAGAGAAAGTAGAGAGAGAAACTCTGCTAGTATACTGTATTCACTCAAATAACTTGTGTGTTACATCTGAGGGGAATACCCCTATATATACAGAAAGCCTTTACAATCTAATGGTCCAGATCGATTCGAACTAATGGTTACAATTGATTCCCAACTACTACATTTACCTACCTTCACCAACTACTATACAATCTTCTGGACTTCTCTAGAACCTTCTAGAACTTTTCATCATCTAGAAGCTTTTGGTGGGCTTGGGCTTTTGTCTTTGGGCTTTAGGAACCTCCTAAGAATGGCCCACTTCGAGAGGTCCGTAACATTCTACCCCGTTCAATCCGGTGACGCCCTCGTCGCTCCTTCCTCGTGGAATTGTCGAATCTTGTCTTTAAATTGCCACAGTGCTTCGCCTGGTTCCCAACTGGCCTCACTCTCTGGTCTTCCCTTCCACATTACCATATACTCATGTCTGGGAGTTTGTCCTCGTCTCTTCACATGTCTATCAGCTATGATCCCTTCGACTTCCTTATCAAATGAATCCCGTACTCCTATTGGGGCCCTTTGTGATATAGTTCTTATAGGGTCTTCCTCATCTTTGTAGAATGGTTTTAGCATGCTCACATGGAAAACCGGGTGGAATTTCAGTTTAGGAGGAAGTTCCAATTTATAAGATACTTGCCCTACTCGTTTCACAATTGGGAATGGACCCTCGTATCGCCTCATTAGACCTTTATGTAGTTGGCCCTTCGTACGTTGTATCAAATGTAACTTAACAAGCACTTGGTCACCTACCTGGTATTCCATCGGCCTCTGCTTCTTGTCTGCAATCTTTTCATTCTCTTGATAGCTCGGCTTAAGTAGGTCCGGGCTAAGTCATGATTTTCCTGCCATTCCCTTGCGAATTTATATGCGGGAGGGCTGGACCCTGTATATCCTATTGCCACTGTATGAGGAGTTAAGGGTTGCCTTCCCAGGACAATCTCGAAAGGACTCTGTCCGATGGACTCATTCTTCTGTAGATTAAACGAAAATTGTGCCACGTCTAACAACTTGGTCCAATTATGTTGGTTAGCCCCTACAAAATGCCTTAAGTATAACTCCACTAAGGCATTCACTCGCTCCGTCTGACCATCCGTCTGGGGATGCAGACTAGTTGAAAAGTTCAACTCAGATCCCAGAAGTTTGAACAGCTCTGTCCAAAATCTCCCTGTAAATCGCCCATCTCGATCACTCACAATGTTTCTGGGTAGGCCCCAATACTTTACTATATGTTTCAAGAACAACCGGGCCGCTTCATCCGTTGGGCACTCCTTTGTTGCTGGAACAAAAGTCGCGTATTTTGAGAACCTGTCTACCACCACCATAATTGTACCGTACCCTTCCGATCGGGGTAAACTTATAATGAAGTCCATGGAAACACTTTCCCAGGGCCGTTCAGGAATGGGAAGAGGCTCTAGTAGTCCTGGAGTTGCCTTGTGTTCAACTTTGTCTTGTTGGCACACGAGACAAGTTCGGACATAGCTTTCAATATCTTCCCTCATGTGTAGCCAAAAATACCTTTCTTCCACTAATGCTTGGGTACGGTGCATTCCTGGATGACCTGCCCATTTAGAATCATGACACTCCTTAAGTATCTCCCTTCTCAGATTCAAGGAATGGGGCACATAAATTCGTTGCCCTTTTGTATATATTAGTCCATTCTCTGGCCAAAATCTCCTTATCTTCCCTTCTTGACATTGAATCCATAGAGCTTTAGCTTGCTTATCACTCTCCATCCCCTCTTGAATTCTATCAATGAGGTTGCTTTCAGGTTTGCTAATGGCTGCCAACTCGACCCTCCGACTCAAAGCATTAGCCACAACATTAGTCTTACCTGACTTATGTTCAAGGTCGAAATCAAATTCTGCCAGAAAAACCTGCCATCGGGCTTGCTTGGGCGAGAGCTTCTTTTGAATCTGAAAATAGCTGGTGGCCATATTATCAGTCTTGACCACAAACTTTCTCCCTAATAAGTAGTGCCTCCATACCCGAAGACAGTGTACTATCGCCGTCATCTCCTTTTCATGCACTAGATATCGTTTCTCTATATCATTCAACTTTCGGCTCTCAAATGCTACGGGGTGTCCTTCCTGCATTAAAACCCCTCCAATAGCAAAATCACTAGCATCAGTACATACCTCAAAGGGTTTGCTAAAGTTGGGAAGGAGAAGGATCGGCTCCTTCGTGACTGCCATTTTCAAGGTCTCTAGGGCCCGCCTTCTTTCTGTACTCCAAACCCAAGGGGTATCCTTTTTTAATAAGTCCGTCAAAGGACTAGCTATCTTCAAATAGCCCTTAATGAATCTTCTGTAGTAATTTACTAAGCCAAGGAAGGATCTCACCTCAGTAGGCTTGGTGGGTTCCTTCCAGTCCCAGATGGCCCGTACCTTTCCTTCATCCATTCTAATCTTTCCTCTCCCCACTATGTGACCAAGGAATGTCACCTCTTCTTGCGCAAAGGCACATTTCTCTATTTTCACATACAGATCATTCCTCCTCAAAGCTAAGAATACTGAACGAAGGTGATCTATATGTTCCTCCAACGTCTTACTATAAATCATGATATCATCCAAGTATACTACTACAAATTGATCAAGAAAAGGCGCTAGAACACGATTCATAAGTGTGCAAAAAGTAGCCGGGGCATTAGTAAGGCCAAACGGCATGACTAGGAATTCAAAAGCACCATACCTTGTAACACAAGTAGTCTTGGATTCATCTCCTTCTGCAATCCTCACTTGATGATATCCCGAGCGTAAATCCAATTTGGAGAAGTATCTAGCTTCTCCCAACCTGTCGAATAGATCCGATACCAATGGAATGGGATACTTATTCTTTATCGTAACCTTATTTAAGGCTCGATAATCAATACACATCCGGAGTGATCCATCTTGTTTCTTCTGAAAAAGTACGGGAGCTCCAAAAGGTGCCTTTGAAGGCCTAATGAAACCTGCTTCTAGTAATTCCTTCAATTGTCGCCTCAATTCTTCTAATTCTGGAGGTGACATCCTATATGGGACGGCGGCGGGCGGCCTGGATCCAGGTTCCAATTCTATCACATGGTCTACCTCCCTTCTTGGTGGTAACTTCTTAGGCAGCATTGGTGGCATTATATCCTTAAATTCTCCCAATATTTCCCCCACTTGAGGTGGAACACTTCCTTGACCACTAGTCTCTTCCCTAACTTTTAAGGCAGCCAAGTAAGTGACTTCATTCTTCTTGAGTCCCTTTTTCAATCGCATCGCTGATAAGAATTTGGTGGCTTGGCCTACCTTTCTTACTACAGGAACCACGCATTGCGAATTGTGATCAAGTACACAAATGCAGTTAGCTCGTGGTACGATAAGCGCATCAATGCGATCTAAGAAATCCATCCCAATCACGAACTCAAAATCATCCATTGGCACTACTTCAACTGTCTCCTTTCCCTGCCAACCCCCAATACGGAGCTCTATCCCCCTGGCTACTCCAATAGTGGGAACTTCTTTTGAGTTAACTGTTTTGAGCCATGTTTTGGTCTCCTCCACTTTTAGCCCCAACTCCTTGGCTGCCATATCAGAAATAAAGAGATGAGATGCTCCTGTATCTATGAGGGCATTGAGTTTCTTACCTGCTACCGATACTTCGGTATACATCAATCCTTTTCTTTTATTGACTTGAGACTTCATCGCACTGAGTAGACGAACTGACCCTAACTGGACCTCATCCCCATCATCTGAGCTTTCACCTGCTACCAATGCCGCCAATCTCTCTTTCTTCGGACACTCCCTGGCATAATGGGGTCCATTACAGAAATAACATTTCAACTCACGGGGTTTCCATCTTTCCCCATCTCTCCCTTCACAAGTTCTTCCTCGATCGTTATCTCTTTCTTCGGCTTTGGTTTTTCCTTTAGAAGAACTCCCACTCTTTTCCCTTTCAACTCCCCCTTTCCATCTTCCTCCTGTGGTCTTAGGATCAGTCTTCCGAAATTCCATTAGGCCTTCAGCAACTGGTATAGCCTTGGAAATGTCTTCCACTCCCCTTCGCTCCAGTTCTAATTTAGCCCAGGGCTTTAAGCCATCCACAAACATCACCAAAGCATCTTATTGGTTGAGGTCTGGGATCTCCAACATCAACTCCGAAAATTCCTTTACATATTGCTTTATGTCACCCTTATGGGTTAGGTGACGCAATTTCACCTTTGCTTCCTTAGCAGCATTTTGGGGGGAGAATTGACCCTTCAACTCTTGTACAAAGCTATCCCAGGTGTTGATATCAGTCGCCCTCCTGCGCTACCATACCATAGCTGAGTCTTTCAGATACATGGCAGCAATATGTACCTTTCCAGCATCATCTAAGATTCCCACAGCATTAAAGTATTGTTCCACTCCCCATAAGAAGTTATCTACTTCTCGAGCAGACCGCATCCCTCCAAAGTGCTCTGGTCTTGGAATATCGACCCTATGGCCGGTCTGGAGAGTCATTCCATTTGCAATAGCGATTCGGCAGGCCGCCAATTGCGTCTTGAGATCTTCAATCTCTTGATGCATGGCCACTACCACTGCATCAGTCTTAGCTTCATAAGCTTCTTCCTTAGTTTCTAAGGCCGTAACTCGGGCTTGGAGAGCATCACCCTTCTCTCCAATAACATTTACATGCTGCCTAAGCTCTTCTACAGCTCGATTCAGTGCTCCCTGCAATTCGCCTCGGAGTTCTTCCTCCATTTCCACAAAACTGCCTTGAGACTCATCAAATTGTTCCTTAGCCTCAGCAATGCTCAACTCTGCCTTATCCATCCTATTAAGAAGAGAGTTCAGAAGGTCCCGAGACCTAGCTCTTTGCCTGGTAACATAGCGATCGTCATGGTCAGCCAACTCCTCGACCATTGAAGCGTTGTTGTCTCCTCCAGATGACATCTTCTCCACAAGCAATTCCTTTTTCAGGCTCTGATACCACTTGTCACGGGCGGATTCCGTCGCTCGACCCCGTGCGGCACTTAGCACTCCTGACCTCACTAAGGAAGGCTAAGTCAGCCTGTAATACACTCACAAGATTAGAGAGAGAAAGTAGAGAGAGAAACTCTGCTAGTATACTGTATTCACTCAAATAACTTGTGTGTTACATCTGAGGGGAATACCCCTATATATACAGAAAGCCTTTACAATCTAATGGTCCAGATCGATTCGATCTAATGGTTACAATTGATTCCCAACTACTACATTTACCTACCTTCACCAACTACTATACAATCTTCTGGACTTCTCTAGAACCTTCTAGAACTTTTCATCATCTAAAAGCTTTTGGTGGGCTTGGGCTTTTGTCTTTGGACTTTAGGAACCTCCTAAGAATGGCCCACTTTGAGAGGTCCGTAACAAATACATCAAAAAGTGCGATGCCGTTTAATATTACAGATAATGAAGGACAACGAACACATATATTATTCACGGATTAAAAATTCAAGCATTTATCTTCTCATCCATCAAAAATAGTGGTTATTTTTACGGTGAAATGGGAATGGACCTCTAAATATTTGCTTCACTTGCATTTAGCATCGTCTCTTTTAAATTAAGTACTTATCCCTCCATATATTTAAAAATGTGACTTTGGACCTCCATTTAACCATTTTATTCTTCACAAAAAAAAAATAATAACGGAAAATGGAAAACTGAGTTAACAAAATATTAAAACTAAAAAATAAAAATGGAAATTCTTTATATTTCATTTTATCTATTTTTTTTCTTTTTTTGAATTTCTTTTTTGTTTTCACTTATTTCTTTTGAAGAGTGAAATGGTGATTATAAGATTTTAAAGCATACCTTTCATTTTAAAAGTTAGAAAATTGAAACACTCAATTTCAAAGAAAGGGAGTTAGGTATAGATGGATAAAATATGAGTCCACTTATAATTTGTCAAATTTCTATACTATTAAAATAAACTACATGATAGATTCCAATTGGTCTTACGAAATTTAAATTATGAATATTGAATAATCAATACCCATCATTAATGAGGTGCTATAAGGGTACAAACAAACTAAATCTACTAAAAAAAATCTTAAGTTTAAGCTTATCCAATCTTGAATTTTTGGTCAAGCTCAAACTTGGTTCCACTAATCTTGTTAAAGTTGAAACTATTATTTAGAAAAGTACATTTCGTATTTAATTAAATTTGCATTAAAACCCAAACTAGATTCAAATTCAATAAAACTCTTTGTTAAGCTTGATTCAAGTATGATGAGGCTCCTAAGCTCATCGTAATAATTAGGTTCAAGTTTGAGCAAAACTTGATAAATTATTAAAGTAGCTCAAGCTTTGGTTGTAGCTTGATTTGATTATAATCAAATTGAAATTATGCAAATAGAGAGTCGAACTTAAGTATTTTGTTAGCTACCTAATTAATTTAAGACAATAGGTTCTACACCAAAACCCTTCTTTCTTCCTGGTAATAGATAAATGTTTTCCTTCTTTTCCATATACATTTTTCCCCTTATTTTCAGGTTCGAGCCGAGGTGAAGAGGTTAGTGGACCTATACAAATATCAAGATATTAGTATAACTATAGCTGGACATAGCATGGGTGCAGCACTTGCAACACTCAGTGCAGTTGACCTTTGTTACAACCACTACAATGAGCCAACTGACGGGTCTATAGAAGGCTGCTTAGTAACTATATTTGCATATGCAAGCCCTAAGGTTGGCAATGAGCAATTTAAAGAATTCTTTGATAAACTTGAAAAACTTCGATGCCTGCGCATCACTAATGCTGTCGATATTGTTCCTCAACTTCCACCGATACGGTACTACCATGTAGGTGAGCAACTAATGGTTGACTCACGTTTGTCACCTTCGTTAAAGAATGTTATAGTGGCAGGAATTGGAGGCTTTCTAGTGATTGCACATCAACTTGAAGTTTACCTACATTTAATCGCTGGTACACAAGGGATTGACAATCCATTTGATTTAAATGACCGTCGTGATATTTCTTTGGTTAATAAATATGGAGACTATTTGGCTTCAGATGCCTCAAGGAACATTCCTACTTCCTGGTGGGTTATAGAGAAAAAGGCCATGGTTCAACAGGAAAATGGTCGCTGGAAATTGGAAGATGCACCCGAAACTTCCAAGTGAAAGATTTAAGTTAGAATGTCTGTCTGCTTGTCTACTTGAAGTGGTTATGAAATAAGTTGTGTTACTAAAATAAAATCATCATTCTTGTGGTGAATGGAATGATAAACTTGTAATAAATCGTATTTTTTATTAAGGTTGTTGTAACCTTATGGTATTGATGCTAGTCTTTCATATGTTGAATATGCAATATTATTGGTAAAAATAAAATATTGTGTTTAGTTAAATGATATTACTAAATAGTGGGATTGTGACCTGAATAAGTAAATATACTTGTGATGAGATGTAAATATAGAATTTCTTTCTAAAATAAGCTCATTGAATATTGTAGTATGGACAAAAAAATTCTCATAATTATAATATTTATAGTATTCTTATAGTGTATACAGGGGATAAAAGATCTTTGTTATCCGCCCAAAACAATTAGTCAATGCCCGTTGCCCGTTGCCCTAATCTAACCCACCAACTTGTCACTAGAAGGAAACATTTCATTTAACTAAGATAGCAAACCCTAGGTAACTGAAGTTTCTAAACCGAACCAAATCCAAGAGATGTAACTAACTAGATTGTTTATTTAGAAAATTAATAAAATTTTGGTTTAGGGAGGTGAAACATAAGAAAAGAAAAATCATTAAATGTCATTCTTCAGCTCAATCAAGGTGTGCCCAATTGGCCACAACGCTAACAAAATAAAAAGAAAAATGAAAAAGGAAGTCCTCACAAAATTTTATAAAAGTAGTATATCAAAAAGTAAAATGTGTACAATAAGCTCTTTTGCAAAGGTAAATTGCCAAATTCGTTAGCAAGGAGGATTAAGAGAAAATGACTACGAGAATTCAAGACCCAAGGGATCGTACTAGTTGTAAGTTGTAGGGGTTGCCAAGTGTACTAGTCGTACCATGAATGTCAAACGCTCATTAAGAAGTTATGGTAGAGAGTAAGTGCTAAAGACAAAAGTTAAGCTAGGATACTGAGGAAGGGATTAACTAATGCTTAATTGGGGGTAAGTTGAGCCCCAATTTTACGCTAGACGATCAGTATATACTAGCTTTACGATAAGGGGGGATGGGGTGGTGACTACCTAGACAATTGTTATTTAGCTCGCCAAGTAGGTCATGGTGCGGACAATTTAAACTTATAAGTTGTAAAATCTAAAAATGGGGTCAAGGAGTAAGATTTAAGACTAATGGATTGTAATCTTACTTAGTTGTCAGCTTTACTAATTTATAGGAAAACTAATAGAGTCTCTACTAGTGACCCTCTAATTTTTAATTATAGATACTATTATTATGCTCTATCAACCTGTAATTTTTTATATACCCTTTTATTATTTGCTCTATTCTCTCAAATCAATTTACTTTTAGAACTTTTTATTGAAAATTGAGATTTTATATTCTAAATGATTTGTAAAACTTAAATTTTCTCAATCACCGGAATCAAAAGTTTATTTTCCAAAGCTATTTTGAAAAATTACATCATAGGTTAATATCTATTAAACTTAGAATTGAATGGCTTAAAGTGGAGAAATGTAAATGCCTTATGTAAGTTATATCTACGTTACCAACTAAAGTAACTAACTTCTAACTTAAGTTGATTTATATGGCAAGACTGCTATGTCTCTCTAGTTTGGGGCGTAACATCCCCTATGATTTTGGAACATAGGTAGCTTATTGGCGACTAGTGGGCGGTTATTCATGGAAGGATTCCTAATTACTCATGCTTATGTTTGAATTTGAACTCCTACACACTTGACCAAGTCTTCCCGAGCTCCTATCACTTAGTCAATGAGATTAGTCTAACCTGCTTTTGAGCATTTGGCTATATTTCGAGCTAATTAGCTTCTCAAGCTATTCAGTTCTTACAGGCCGTAAAGTTAGTAGAAGAGGTCGGATGTATAGAATAGGTGGTTAGGTATAAGATAGTAAGTTGGATATAAACTCTTCCAAGTTAGACTAAGGTCTTCTATGCCTAAAGATAAAATCTCTCTCAATAGTTAAATTATGCAAATATGTAGAAAATGACCAAAAAATAGTTATTTCTTTATTCTTAAGAAGAAATTGCAATTCTTTTTTTTTTTCTTCTTTTTGTAATAGGAGTTGTGTGGAACATGTATTCTACAAACTAAACACAATAATACCTTGGTGAAGAAAGAATAACTATTTCATTTTACCCTTATGAATTCAATAAGATCTATTGTTAATGTTTTAATTTCTTTTCTTTTTCCTTTTTTTCTATAACTTTCAGGATAAAATATTCATATTTTGGATTTTGGTTTGAAACCTTACATGTAATTACTATGCTTATATTTAGATTTTGCAACTTTGATAAGTTTAAATTTTAGATCTTTATTACATGATCTTATCATTTGGTAAGAGATATCGATTTTCTGTAGTTTTGAGGAACTGAAAAATATTGGATATCCATAGTTATTTATATATTCCAATAAGTTAATAAATTAAAAATCAAAAACCCTAGTGATTAACTAATTAGAGTCTTACAATCTCTAATTTGTAAAACGATTTTCATATCGTGAGTACATACATGATATGAAGATTTTAGGCAATCCCACTGGGCCTCTCTTAGGGTCATGACAAAAGCTCCTTATTCCTCCTCCAAATCGAGAGTGTATTGATGTTGAATTGTAGAATTAATTATAGGAGTTTAAATGGAATGATTATTAGGAAGAAAGTGAAAAAAGAAGAAAAAGAAGAAGAAGTAGATGGAAATGGAGGAGGGATGTTGTAGGCCACAAAGGATAAAGAAAATGGGTCAAATGCATGTGTTTATTTACAAAAAAATGTAGGAAGTTAGAGAGGATTCTAATAGGGTCAAGTGGTACATGGCAAGGGAGAAAAAGAAAAGTGAAAAAGTTTTAAGATTGAAAAGGACATGTTAACTTAGTCTAACATTTAAATTTTATAATATTATATATATTTAACACATATAAATTAAGAAGGAAAAATAAAATATAAGAAAAAGGAAAATAAAGAAACAAGTGAATAATTAAGTAAAATAATTTTTTACTTCTCTAAAAATATTACTAATCCTATAAATATTATTCAGAATAATAAATAATATAATTATAAATAAAATTAGAAAATATGAAATTAACAATTGTTATATAATGCATAAACAACAAATAAGTAACTAAATTAAGTTCAAATAATTAAATATGTATAATACTCATATATATATATATATATATAATCACTAGTAAATAAATAATAATATTTATCAATTTCATAAATTAGTTTGGTACTTTTTACATTTATTAATATTTAGAAGTTACCTCTTATCGTTTGTTAGTAATTTTACGCGATTAAAAGTATCGAGTGATAATTGTACCTAATTAAGGTTTTATTATTGCAAAAGTAAATTTTGTACGTTTATAGGCTTAAAGTTTTAGTTTAAGGTTTTTACTATATTTGGGTTCAATCTCTAGTATTTACATGCATATAGAGTTTAGGATTTTCATACGCGATTAAGATTTCAATTAATATTTTAGGGTTTTTCTCATTTTGAATAGTTTTAGGGTTTAATAATTTAATAAAGTTTTTAGTTTATCTAACCTTATTAACTCATAAAGTTATCTAAGATATGTAGGTTTATTTTAAGGTTCTAACAAAGAATTTACTGGATTTACAACCTCTATTGTGAAGACTATGGGTTATATGTTTTAAGGTACCTAGTAATTCTACAATATGTATAAGCAACTATGAGCACAACGTAAAAGATATCACTAGTAAATAAAATCAAACTTGAAAAGTATAAAGAAAATTTAACCATGAAGGTTAAGTTGTAGCTCATTATTTTAAATTAACTCTCAACCAAACAATTAAGCCCTCATCATATCTTCCACTTAAATTGGTATTTGGTTAATGTATATTATATTTAATTGTTATACCATGTTTCACATTGAAATTTAATAGGGTGAAGTATTATGTTATTATATTCTAGACCTTATAATGCTCTACTTAATCGAGTATGCCTTAAGTGGGGTTAAAAATTACAAGGGTACCGTCGGTATGATTCTCTTGAACTTAGTCACACATCATAAGGTACAATATGTCTCAATATATTACACCTACATTGGAAATTGTGCTTCGAGATATAGAGTACGAATTCCAATATATTTTGATACCTACCCTTTAAAAGTTATTAAATCATAATAATGAATGTAAACTAACAATATATCATTATCTTTAAAGTTTTAAACGAGCCATTTGTGTCTACGCCAAAATTTAATTAACATATACACATATATATATATTTATATCTTAATATACTACTTAAGTCGCCTATATTATTCTTGTATACCATGCAAGGCATTCCACTAGTATCTCTCATGACTTATAGTATAAACATAGAAAACTTGTTCAATTGGATGACAAATGCTTATTTAAACAAGCTACATAACATATAAACAACTTATTTGAATTTGATATAACTAAGGGTGAGTGAATACAAGATGGAAAGGGAATGAGGTCCTCTCTATATCATATTCTATATGTACCAGTTTTCAGACTTTTATACTTAAAACTTATGGTATAACATCTTAAAACCATCTTTTATCTTATACCTTATAGATTCCACAAGGTATAATATATTTTTTAATCCTCTTTCAAAACATTATATTGGACACATATCAAATATCAAGATTGCAACTTCACTACCAATCAACCAATTAATAATAATTACAAAGAAATATGATCTTATAGTGCAATAAATGATTAATCAATAATCTATATATACAAGAACTTAAAGCACTGAATTATTTGTAAGTCATTACTATAAATGAGAAGAAAGGGTCTTACCCCCAAAGAAAAAAGGAAAAAGAAAAGAAGAGCAAGAGAATAGATAGTAGATATAAGCAGCCTATACTTTTATAATTTAATGATAAGCTGAGCTTTTATTATTATTTTCTTTAAAACTAAAAAAAGTAATAATATTAATTTTCTATTTATTAATATCATTCAATTATTAGTACATGGCAAAAACAAGATACCTTGGTACATGTACTCTACGTACTTACAGGTTTTTTTTTAGTATTTAGTACCATTAACTTCGTACCATTCTCTACTTGGTAGGAGTAAGTTCTAAAAAATTAGTGTGGTAGAGCAATGTCCAAGGATATCTTGTAAGATAGAATCACTCCTATTATAAACATATAAATGATATATATATATATATATATGTATCCATGTATAGAATTCTAGTTTAAACATAAAGTACTGCTAATATGATTATGAGGAAAATGAATCAATTGAAAATTTTCCTTCTTCTAGTATTCACTACCGGACTAGACCATTTAAAATTGATAATTAATTGGAAATTAAAGTCTTATAGAGTTATAGATTAGCACAAAAGGAACAATCACCAAAGTTTTCTGCACGTTTTATATGCTTCTGCGAGTATGAAGTATGCTTTTTTAACTACATGCCAACTTTTTCGGTTTCATTACGACAATAATAATTAAGAAATCATACATCATATTCGTCGAACGTGAAACATGAAGCTTTATGTACTTAGTATGGAATAAGATTTACAAGCTATATATATAGAGAGAGAGAGGGAGACCTAATTTTTTGTTACTATCATCATTCACACTTCAAATTTATCACTTTTTTTAACTATACACTTAAAATTTTAACTTATCTAATTATATACCTAATTAAAAATTTAATTATCACGATTTATATCTTAATTAACTCCAATTCATATTATTAATCCATATGGTGTGATTAATTAATGGGAGGCCGCCTACAGCCTTAAAGGACTTGCTCGACCTTCCATAGGTAGCTACTGGCCACCCCTGAGAAAAATGTGAGTTACAACATACTTCAAAAGTATATGTCACTCAATCTACTAGTAATCGTCTATGACTGTTTACAATCTTATAGAGGTTGTATAAACTCTTTAAAGTCGTGGGTAACCATTCCTTTTACAGATTATGCCTACTAGATTAACAATATAAATTGAAGTTAATTAAGATATAAATTATAACAATTAAATCTTCAATTAGGTGTATAATTAAATAAGTTAAAACTTTAAATATATGATTGTAAAAAATGGTAAAATTAAGATATAAATCGTGATATTATCCAGCTAATTTAGGATCACACGAACACCTCAAATTAAATAAAATTTACAACCTTAAACTAATATATGGCTTTTTGTCCTCCCCTAGTAATAATGTCACAGTAATTTTATCCGGTAGAATAGGAAAACGTTTGTAAATGACAAAACTCCAACTTATTTAATAGGAAAGAAAAAGACAAAGTCTATTATCATATTACTGTCGTCCCTTTTCCCTCGTCCGCCAACTTGGCATATGGTGATCAGGATAATCGTACGATTCTCATTCTCGGCATGTAATGTTCATCACACAATTGTTTATTCATCTGGAAAATCTTCGGATGGTATATTACTCTCCAGCTCTTTTATATCCTAATTTTGTAGCTGTAGGGGATTCGATATCAGGAGAGGTCATGTGCATGTTACATAATATGTCATGCTATACGTGATTAAGGAAATTATTTGACTTGCACGAATGAAATAATCGAGTGAGATAAGATAGAGAGGAAGAGTAGGCAATCTTAATAGGTTTTAACACGTCAGGTGATAGGTGAAGGAGTTTAATAGTATCAAATTCCATAATGAATGAAGAACGGGGTAGTATTTTTGAAGTATTTGTGTGTTTTGATAGTTGAGATAGAATTCCAGCAAAGTAACGATCTTTGTAGGAATTTATCTCTTGTCCAAATAATGAACTGAATGAGATATTTATAGGAGATAGTAGGTGGATTATTGGATTATGATATTAATTAATGACTAAAATTGAAGCCTTTTATATATGGGTATCAAGTGGGCTTTTTCTATGGGTTTAAGCTGAAATAAAGGGTTTTATATTTTATTAGTATAAACTAAGTCAAGAAAGGTTAGACCGGGCAAACCAATCCAACAGACCTTACTCTAAACCCACAATGCCAAATCTTTCTTAATCATCCCGAATTCTTATAGGTTTGACTATTCGAGCCTGTCACCTTAGCCCAAAGAGTTAAATCCATTTCATTATTGGGTAAGGCCTAAATTCAAATTTTGCCCTCCATATTTTGCCTCTTGACCAAAGTTCTTTGGAAGAAGTTGTAGGGGTTTAGGCATCAAATAAATCTTTCAATTGACTCTAGCACATATACGCTATTGAATAGCTGCGTCGTTGCCAATTGGCTTGGTGCGCTAATTCGCACCACCTCTTATTCGTATGTCATATCTTGACTAGACTGAGTTGTACATTGCTCCCTATAGTAATACTAAAGTAAATCTCCTATGACTTGCTAATTTTTTAGTTGACTACATTTCTTCAACTTGATCTTCATGAGTTGATGGTGTTGTTGAATTGAATTTATACATTAAGTTCTCATTGGAGATCTCATTGCGCCAACCCCATGTATTAATATTATCTCTATCTTCTTCTTATAGGAGAGCAATCTTTTTGTAAGATCTTTACATATCATGTAAACGCTTCATATTAACCAAATTCATTTCTTATGTTACGATTGGTAAGCATGATAATCCCATTAGTTGGTTAGCAAGCAGAGGTCAAGGGTACAATATCCCCTACAGGGTTTACGAAGTAACACCTAAAAAGTTAAACAAATTTCTAAATCTCTACTTAGAAAATTCCTTTGAAAAAAAAAAAAAAAACTCTTATAGTGTCTTAATTGATAATTCCATGGCATCTCCAATCGTAAGCAGACAATAATCGGGTCCATATCAACAATTGACATTCAATCCATGTTAAGCCCATTCACACTAGTATTAACATGAACATCCCAGAGTCATGTGCCAATGTTTCTTTTCAACCGATGCCAATATCCTCTTCTTTGTTCAACCAACTTTTCCATCTTTATGTCTTCACAATCATCTAGTATTTTCTTTTCATTTCATAATATACGGGAGACCTTGCAAGTGATACACATGAAAGAAAACAAATCCCAAGATATCATGTTACGTTCTAAATATTTTTGCCTTTGCAATGATTCGCTTAGCCACACTATTTATCTCCTCCATAGAAATCATCCGCCTTTCAAGATTCACGCACTTGTCCTTCACATGTTCGATGAGAATTTTATGCACAACAGTCATGCCTATTTATTATCTGTGCTATATATACTCATCATATTTGATACCTCATTTTCATAATATTATAAGTTTGTAGCTTCTCGCTGCTTGAGATATTATTTTAATATTGAAATAGACTTCCAGCTACTCGAGAAGGTCTGCTCATACATAAACTGTAGACAAATGATAAATCACCAATATTACTTTCGTAGAAGAGAAAAGATAAGGTTCGCCACATTGGAGCCATTTCAGAAGAGGTAATCATCCACGGTAGCTCTCTTCCATTCAATTTTCTTTTTTTTATTCACTGCCTCCCCCTAATGTCGCACATTCAATATATTTGGATAACATGTTATTGTGACAAATGGCATGCCAATAAAATAGTATACGCAAAAGAATATCCTTCATGCCCTTGCAAATGTGGATTGTAGACTGAAAATTTCGATCGCTATTCAAAATCCAAAACTCAAATATATTCCACGTTAGCCCAATTCACTTGGATTTTAGATAAAAGGACAAATTACCAGCATAGTCCCTTGTGCCATATTGTGGAGCACGATTTAGGTTTTTTTAATTTAATTTATATCAAATTTAGTTCGCTTAATATAAATTACATGATATTAAATTAAAAAAATTTTAAAAAAAATTTAAAAATTAAAGTTGCTAATCAGTTCAACTGATAAAAAATGAAATTAAAGTTTTCGAGTGAAAAAACCCTAATTTGGCTATTGATCCTCATATTTTCTAAAAAAACGATTTTTAGAATAAATAACCAGAAAAAATTAGGTTCGAAGGCTAACCTATTAAGACTAAATCATTATGTAAAATCTAAAAAAAAATTATGGTTTTTTATTTTTATAATTTTCTAAAAATACTAAAATATACCTAAATATACAAAAGATAACTAAAGTGAATTTTTTATTACGAATTTCTAAGAAAAAGGAAAAAAAAATTATTTCTTATGCGGTTGTCCTAAAGGTACTTATGTACCCACTAATCAGAATCAAACCGATCATAGTTTTCTTTTTAAAAAATATTTAATGGGTGGGTTATTTTTATTTTAAAAATTGAGCCAGGTTTACATTTATTTATCAATTTATTATTTAAAAAAAACCTAAAAAATCTAATTTTCTCGAATTAAAGAAAATCTTAACTAACTATATCTTTTTGAAAACTCAGTTAAGATTTTTATTTTTATTTTTGAAAATACTACGTGTTAAAAAAAATATCTTTTTTAAATCCTAACTATAAGATCTACTAAAATATGGTTAGATACGTATTCGATCATATTTTTTCTGAATCATAACTGCTAAATATGTATTTGGATACGTATTTTTTCTAAATCTTTATCGCAAGATATATATCTCAACCATAACATACGCATATTTTAAAAAAAAAAACACAATTTTATTATTAAAAAAATGCAATTTAACTAAATTTTATGGAAAACTAGAATTATCTAGAAAAATATACAATATGAAAATAAATTAAATAAAAAAAATTGCACTTGAACAAAAATAGATTAATAAAATAAAATAACTAACAAAACAAATAACTAATAAAAAATAATGACTTCTTTTTTACCTATCCCGTGCGATCGTTACATTGTGGTCGGGAATTGGATCATGCCCATACTCGTGTCGGGGGCTATCGGATTTGAAGCTCGTCAGATTGGTTTCAATAATTGTTGAAGTTCGGTCAGCTTCATAGATTGTTGGCATCAGGGGCTTCGGACAATTTGCCATTGACTTGGAATCGAATTTCATCTTACGTGGACTTATGTGGAACTTCGCTGATTTCGGTGGATGGCGTCAGGATTTTGGCTTGAATCTTGAATTGGATTGTTGTTGGCGTCAGGCGAAGGGCCTGGCTTTTGTCAAGAATTGAAATTGGATTAAGGGACTTGGAATTTGGAATTCGATTTCGTTAGGGGGATTGGAAAGTTGGAAAGTAGGCTTCCAATTTGGAATTTGTTTTGTCAAGGGAATTAAAGTAGATGTTGTAAAAAAATAAAAATAGAAAAAAACCTTTCAACTTTTCCGATAAATTTTATATTTATAAATCAACAATTGGATTTTTCGTATCTTTTAATTATGGATTTGATTTTTAACAAACGAAAAATATAATGAAGATTCAACCTAATTTCTAGAAACCCTATTTAGGCTTTCAATTTGATTTCGTCAAAGAGCCTACTTAATAAATTATAAATTTAATCATAAATTATAAATTTGATCATGTCCAATATAATTTAGATAAAAAATTTATTTTATGTTAGATTGGACCAAAATTATTTTAATAAAGCCTAATTTCCCAACGATTAAAAATTTATTAAATCAATCACACGGTTATCCAATTTAACACTAAACAATCCGACTTGACTCGACTCAATTCGATTCGACTTAACTCAATGGTTTGACTTGACTTGATACGATACGACTCGACTCTTTTTTTTTTCTTTTTTCATTTTCGTTTTTTTTTATTTTTTTATTTTCTTATTTTTTTTGTTTTATTGATTTTTAACCTGGCTTAGATAAAAGAAAATAAATAAATAAAAATATGACAAAAATAAGGTGTCTACAGTTGCCTCTCTTTATAGTGAAGTTCAATTAGAACTTTGCTACAAAAACAAAAGAGATATCCATTTTTGCTAAATCTGACATAGATAATTCGAAGAGGATAGATCTCTTCAAGATTAAAAAAAAAAAATTGTTTTAGTGAATAATCTAAAGATGAAAGATCTTTTTCAGGATAAGTTGCTTAAAAGGATAGATCTTTCGAAGATAAGATAAGATAAGATAACATTCTATTAAAGACAAAATGAGACAACGCTCTAATGAGTAGGTGATCTTTTAAATGACTGGACGACGTTTCTTTGAGCAAGCGATCCGAGAAAGGAATAGATAGAACAGTGCTCTTATAAAGAAATAGATAAGACAATGCTCCTAGGAGCAAGCGATCCTAAAAAAGACTAAGACAGCGCTCCTTTGAGCAGGCGATCCAAGAAAAAATTGATAGGATAGCACTCCTATAAGCAAGCGATCTTAGAAATGAATAGGATAGCACTCTTTTGAACAGGCGATCCAACAAAGGAATAGGATAGCATTCGTTTGAGCAGGTGATCCAAAAAAGGATTGATATGACAACGCTCCTTTGAGTAAGCGATCTTGGCAAAGGACTAAATAAGATAGTGCTCCCGTAAGCAAGCGATCCTAGAAAGGAATATATAGGACAGCACTCCTACGAGCAGGCAATCCAACTAGGGAATAGATAGGACGGCACTCCTTTGAGCAAGCGATCCAACTAAGGAATAAGTGAGACAGCACTCTTATGAGTAAGCGATCCTAAAAGGAATAGAATAGCGCTCCTTTAAGCAAGTAATCCCAGTAAAGGACTAGATAAAATAATGCTCCTATGAATAAGCGATCCTAAAGAGGACTGGATAACACTCCATTGAGCAAGCAATCCAAGAAGAAAGAAAACAACACTCTTTGATAGAAAATTGTGTTTCTAAGGCTTGCCCCTTGCCCCTTACCCCTTGTCCCTTATCCCTTGTCCCTTGCCCCTTGATCACTCATTCTCTCAGTTTTGATTCCTAAAGTATAATTCACGATCTTTGAACTTTTTTAAAAGCATTGATTTCTAACTTGGGATAAATGACCATTCATGTTTTTTACAAAATACTCAACTCTTCAATTTTCCACTCAAGGATAGATATCATTACTTGAAATGTTTAGTCAAACTAGACTTTCTTGCACTCTCATAGGTCTATTTTTATTCTCAACATCAATTCGAAAAATTGTAACCTATCTTGTAAGTGGTACATTCTGATCAATCAATAGGTCTTTTCTGGGTTTGCAATGTAAGACTTTTGGTCAATGGTTTAAGCAAAGGATATCAATGTACTTAGCCCATTTTGAAAGCAATTATACACAATCCATTATGGGTTTACAAGCCAAGAACCTAGGAGAAATTAAACATAAGCTTGCCTTAATTTCATGAGCAAGTTTTGCTTAAGATAATTCCATTTCTTTAGTCAACAAAATTTTATCAAGGATGGTATAGTGAATTGGATCATAAAATGAAGGATTTACTTTTGGGCTTAGGAATTGATAATGTTCAGACTTTGGATACCATCATAAGCTTGGGTTTTAGGCTTTATTGGTAATTTGTCTATTCTTCGAAGGTGATCACTTTACTAAGATTTTCAATCTCTTTTTTTTTTCTTACTTCTTTTCCTTTTTTTTTTTCTTTTCTTTTCTTTGCTTTCTTTTTTATTTTTTTTTTCTCTTTATTTTTCCTCTCTTTTTTTGGGTTAAGGTGGTCGCTTTTCATTATTGAGTTTTCACTTAATAGGATTCAAAGCCCTAAAATCATGGGTTTAAAGAGTATAAGCTTAAGAGAAGTGTCTATGGCTTTGAAGTGTTTAGGAGAACTCCATAGGCTTGAGGTGTTTAAATGAGAGTATAGACCTGAGTGAGGTGTATATAGTCTAAAACCCTTCTTCATCCTAAAGAAATTGAATTTTCTATGACAATATTTGCTCATGAATTGGTACAACTAAAGCAAGCATAAGTTAATCTACTCCTTTTCTTCAAATCAATGATCCTAACCTCCTGATTGTCTAAGTATTGGGGTAGTTCTTGGCAAGGCTAATTTTAAGAAAAATCCCCTAAAGTTTCAAATGAGTTTGCAAGGGATAACTGTATTTAGATATGATGAAATGAAGGCCTAATATCATTTTGATACGTGTATGAAGTTCAAGATAGATATCTTTTAAGGAATGAGCCTAATTACTCACCTTGATGGCACTCTTTTCTCATATATGTCTAAGGTCAGTGTTTAGGACATGGGTTGTCTCTTTTCATCCTAAACCTTTCAAGTAATGTGTTATCATTCCCTTAGGTGGAAATTTTTAAGTTTCAAGTTCATATTTTCTTTATCCATTTTCACTCATTCAAAATGCCCTTATTTGAATTAAGCTATCTTCATAGCATACAAAGACAAGAATACACATGAAAACTGCTTTATTCAATAACTCGTATCTATTACAAGTTCCAAAATGAAATATGATTCTAAAAAAATGTAGAAACTAAAATTGTTTTTTTACTTCTTACCCCTATTTCTATCACTTCTTCAAACTTAGCTCATTTAGCTAAATTGATCTTTTAGAGATATACTCAACTGCTTCAAATGGCGAGCCACCTTGTCAGATGACAATAGTAGACCCTCAATGCCTAATACTGTAATTTGTCTATTTGATGATTTTTCAAAACCTGGGGAAAGAGTACCAATTCTAATCGACCCATTAGTCTCTAGAAAATTTGGTTGGATAATCTTGGCATCAATCAAATTCTGTACCTTATGCTTCAATCTCTAATAATCTTTAATGGTATGGCCCACTTGGCCTATATGATAGTCATAACATTTGTTGGGGTCACGACCCCTTGACTTGTATTTCTTTGTTAGGTTTTCGCATACCAGTAGTCCTATATCTCTTAATTGCTTAAAAACTTAGGCTACCGGAATCTTGAACTGTGTAAATCGCCTCCTTTTGTTGTGGACAGGCTTATCTTGATTCTAAGCTTTCCCAATCGACACATTTGTTTCTAGCTTTTCTTTCGTTGAATCATCTTCATGCTTGGGCTATAATGTCCTATTCATATTAGGATGTAGATTTCCGAGCTGCTTGAGCACATAACCCATCACCATTTCCATACCCGCGAGTCTTTCTTCTAATTTCACAGGGCTGCAACCCTTTCTTCCAAACCCTAGCAATAACATAACCCTTGGACTTGACCATTCAAATATGTTTTCGGCAACTTTTCCAATCCTTATATCATGTTAATAGTGGACTCTGTGTAGAATTTAGGCCTTGGATCCCTAATGAAGTCCAACTGGACTAATTTTTCATCAATCAAATCTTGGACTTTATTCTTCAACTCCTAGAAATGGTCAGTAGGATACCTCTACTGACACATGTGGTACTCACATTGCGCATTGGGATTGTATTTCTAAGGTTTATACCTTGGTGTTGGAGTCTTAGGATGTAGTAAACCCTCTTCTTTTAGGCAATGATAGACTCAAGACACAAGAATCGGGATATGAGTGAACCTCCTTCTAGGTGATTTTTGGCTTACTTATTTTCCTTGAGCTTTAGACCAATGCTTAGGGCACTAAGCTCACGTATCATTAGATAGGACATCGTAGTGTTCATAGTAGCCTCTAAATCCAACGGGATTGTTCCCTTCCCTATCAATCTCCCCACTCTAATAGCATCTTCAATGCAATTACTAGCTCCAACTACATTTGCAAACGTAAAAGCAGTATGGCCTAAGGGGTGATTATAATAAGGTTCACCTATTGTGTAGATGAATATGTTGATCAATTCATTTTCTAGCAATTGTATTGTAGCTTGAGCAGCTATAAATCTCCATCTTTGGGCATACTCCTCAAAGCACTCGGTTAGCTTCATTTTCATGTTATTCAAATCCATCAAGGATGAAGCCACTTCTTCATTGAACTTGTATTGTTGATAAAAGGCTTGAGCTAGCTTATCCTAAGTATCAAGCTTAACTAAGTCTTATTGGGCATACCAAATCAACGCTAGCCCAGTTAGGCTATCTTAGAAAGTTTGAATCATCAATTGCTCATGTTTAGAGAATTGGCCCATCTTACAAACATAAAGCCTAAGGTGAAGTTTAGGATAACCTGTTCCATCATACTTTTCAAAATTTGGTACCTTAAATGTCTTGGGTAACTCATGGTCTTCAAAAGCACAAATATTGCTCAAGCCCAAATCACTCTGCACATCATGATCCTTAAGAACTCCCATTTTTCTCTTAAATTTTCTATAAGATTTTTTCTTCTATCTTCATCAATTTTCACACCAATTCCTTCCCTAGGCCTTTGTTGCTATTGTTGAGCTCATGAACTAGCAACTCTTCATATTTGTCTGTCTCAAATGGTATGTCAATAGGCCCTTAGGCTTAAGTATGAGCTATGGTCTCAACTTGCTTCACATACTTTCTGACAACCCCTTCAATTGTGGTTATTTTATGTTCAAGAGCTTTAGAGGTCTTGTTTTTTAAAATAAGTGATTATAGGCTTCAAGTTAAGCTAGATTATTTAAAAAACATTCTTTCAAAAGCTGTAAAAATCCCTTCTTATTAGCAACACGGCATCGAGTTTTTAGTTTTGAAAACCATTCTTTCTTTCTTTTTTTTTTTAAATTTTATTAGAAAATCAATGTTTATTTTATGTCATAGAAACCTAATACTAACATTAACAAATCTAAACAAAGAAAATATTAAGACTAACAACTAAGGACATAGGATGACGATAATATTACAAGGATTATATGAAGAAGCAAAAATTATTTTACAATGAGAAACTTATTGAATAAATGACATAAGGGTGACGACTCATAAAGAAAAAAACTTCATTAGGATTGTGACAACTTAAAGGTTAAATATAAGAATAAGAACTTAGACGTTTACAAGATTGATAACTTTGAGATGGGAAATAATTTACAATAGGAATTTGATAGTTAAGTCTTTTTTGTCTTTTTTTTACATGTAGGGCATTGCAATAGGAATTTACTAAGTAAAAAATTATCATAAAACTATTTTTTTATCATAAAATATCTTTTGAAATTTCTACCTTTTTTAAGAAAAATATTGAAAAGCCTTTAAAAAAAATTAACAGTCCAATAATACTCTTTATTATAGTTAATTTTTGTAATTATATGCCAAAAAAAAAATTATAAGTTAATACAAGAGTTTTTTTCTTACTTGTTTTTTTCTCGTTGTTTTTCTTTATTTTATTTTATTTTTCTCTTTTTGTTTAAGGAAACTATCAAGAAATTAAAAAAAAAACGAGTAAAAAACTCTGAAATCAATAAAGATTATCGTTTAATAAAGCCACAAATTTATTAACAATTATAAAATCAAACCTATACAAGGAACTAAGAAAAAAAATATCTTAAGTAATCTTCCTAAAAATCCAATCATATATCTATAAGAGTCAATGAATCTGGCTAGGACGAGTTTCACGGGGTTGATACTGACTTGACTTTTCATATCTATATTACATAAATCTACGTAACGACGAAATTATTTACAACGAGACCACTAAATTTAGAATAAAGTTCGATATAATATTAAAAATTTTACAGGTTTTCCAAAAATTTTCTTTGAAATTACTTAGTTTTTCACTCGCTAATAAACGATAAAAATAAAACACCTATAACATAGGAAATAGAATATTCATAGAGAAACAAGCATAATCAAATATATAAAAATGCAATATGTTACACATACATGCAATGCAATGAGGGTTAATAATTAATAAATTATAGGAAATATGATGAATCTATAGTCAGGAAATACCTTTATATATAAGTAGGTCCGAAATATGATTTTTTTAAAAAAAATGAAGTTCGTAAATACTTATATATAAGGGTTATTGGGTTTTTTTTTTTAATTTCCCCTTTTTTGAAGAATAAGTTGAGCCGACCGTGGATTAATTGGGCTTTTCTTATAATTTAAAAATAATTACCCCTTTTTTTCAAAAAGAATGATGCAAGAGGATAGTGTCTACGGTTCTTAGGCTCTGTAGTTCTAAGGCTTTCCGGAGAAAAGCCTAGTGAGCTACATCGAAACCTGAGTACGCTCACTTATCACCACCAGGTGAAGGTAAAGACCCCAACGACCTGAAGGTTACACAATGGTGGCCCGTGCAAAGTTTCTAAGGTAACCTAGGTTTGACCACATCTAAACATGCAAATTATTATTATAAAATAAAAGAGCAACCCCCTCCCTCCCCTACCCCCACCCCCCTTCATTTCCTAATAAAGCCCATTGGGCCGAACTTTTTTTCTTAGGGCATACATCACTAAAAACCCAATTAGTACAATTATAATACAAAAAGAAAATAATTACAGAAAAGCCCATTAATTAAATTTTAAATTTTTACATAGCTAACCCACCAAGCATTGCCAGTGGAGTCACCAATTCTGTCGAGCCCTATTTTGATTTATTTAATTTAACCTATATCAAGCTTAGTCCGCTTAATATAAATTACTCAATATTGAATTAAGCAAATATTTAAAAAAAAATTTAAAAAATTGGAGTTACCAACCAATTCAACTAGTATAAAACTAATCACTAATCTACTTATTTTCTAAAAAAATTATTTTTAGAATAAATAATCAGAAAAGACCGAGTTCGAGGTTTAACATATTAAGACCAAATCACCATATAAAAAGTAAAGAAAAATTGATGGGCTTTTATTTTTATAATTTTCTAAAAATACTAAAATATACCTAAATATACAAAAGATAACTAAAGTGAATTTTTTATTACGAATTTCTAAGAAAAAGAAAAAAATTTCTTATTTTTTATGCTTTTGCCATGAAGGTGTCTACGTATTTACTAGTCAGGATCAAATTGGTCATAGTTCTCTTTTTATAAAATATTTAACGGGTGAATTATTTTTATTTCGAAAACTAAGTCAGGTTTACATTTAGTTATCAATTTATTATTTTTTTTAAAAAGAATTTATGAAATCTAATTTTTTCGAATTAAGGAAAACGCTAACTAATCATATTTTTTTGAAAACTCGGTTAAGATTTTTATTTTTATTTTTCAAAACACCACATGTCAAAAGAAATATCTTTTCTAAATGCTAAATATAAGATCCACTAAGAGACGGTTAGATACGCATCTCAATACGTATTTTTTCTGAATCTTAATTACTAAATACGTATCTTTTCTAAATCATAACCATAAGATACACATATTTTTCAAAAAAACATGATTTTATTATTAAAAAAATGCAATTTAACTAAATTTTATGGAAAACTGAAATTATCTAGAAAAATATGCAATATGAAAATAAATTAAATAAAAAAAATTGCACTTGAACAAAAAATAGATTAGTAAAAAAAAATAACAAAACAGATAATTAATAAAAAATAATAACTTTTTTTTTTTACCAAAACCGTTTGAATCGTATGCGATTGTTACATTGTGGTCGGGAATTGGATCATGCTCGTACTCGAGTCGGAGGCTATCGGATTTGAAGCTCATCAGATTGGTTTCGATAGATTGTTGAAGTTCGGTCGCCTTCATGGATTGCTGGCGTCAAGGGCTTCGAACAATTTGTCGTTGCATGGACTTGTATGGAACTTCGTTGATTTCGGTGGATGGCATCAGGATTTCAGAAATCCTGGATCTTGAATTGGATTGCTGTTGGCATTAGGCGAAGGGCTTGCCCTTTGTCAAGAATTGAAATTGGATTAAAGGGACTTCAAATTTAGAATTCGATTTCTGATGGGATTGGAAAGTTGGTAAATAGGCTTTCGATTTGGAATTTGTTTCATTAGGAGGATTTAAGTAGATGTAAAAAAAAAAAAAGAAAATAGAAAAAAACCTTCTGACTTTCCCAATAAATTTCTTATTTATAAACTAATAATTGGGTGTTTCATATCTTTCAATTATGAAATTGATTTTTAACAAACGAAAGATACAATGAAGATTCAACGTAGTTTCTAAAAACCTTATTTAGGGTTTTTATTTACTGGGCTCGATCCGATTCAATTTAATTTAATCCAAAAACCAACTTAATAAATTATAAATTTAATCCTACCCAATATAATTTAGATAAAAAAATCTATTTTATATTGAACTGGACCAAAATTATTTTAATAAAATCTAATTCTCCAACGATTAAGTAGTTTATTAAATAATCACATACTGTTATTCAATTTAACACTAAACGATCAGACTTGACTCAAATCAATTCGATTCTACTCGACTGGGTTTGACTCAACTCAACATGACTCAATACAATAGGAGTCAACTACCTTTTTTATTTTTTTTTATTTTTGTTTTATTGATTTTTAACTTGACTCAAATAAAATTAAATAAATAATATGACATAAATCAGGTTTCTATACATGTCTAAACCAGGATTTGGAGTTATGATATGAATAATTACAGTACACACATATCTTTCGTGGCGGTGCTTTTCCTTTATCAGCCAAATTCTTTTTCTTGTGCCCACCACCATACATACATGTTGTAGCGGCCAGACCCTTTGTATACACAAACATCTTCTCCATCTCTTTTCCTTCCCTTTCTCGATTCACTTCTTTTCTTTTCTCCTTTTTGTTTTACCTTCAGCCATGTCCTGACTTTTTTTTTTTTTCATCTCATCATTATACATTGTCGTATCCCTCTTCCTAAGTCAACCCTCTTCTTCCTTATCTTTAGTATCACCTCATCACAGTGCGTATTCACTCTTTGCGTCTCAACCTTCTTTTTCATTATTCATTGTTTTTCTATAATGCAGCACCTTCTTCTCCACAAAATCTGACCAAATATTTTGCTTTAGCTTCCATCATCCAACACACTACTGTTCTTTTATTATCCTTCTATTTATTTCGTCACTATTATTCTCCACAAAATCAACTTTCTCTCTCTTTTTATATTTTAGCATTTTGGTATCTTTTCCTTGCTCTTTTGAGTTTCAATACACTAGTTGCATACACAAGTATCGTATCTCCATCCGTTATTTTTCTCGCTTTGATTCATTTCCACTTCTTTTCTTTATTCTCTCTCTAAGGACATCAATTCCGACCATAAAAACCACAAACACTCTTCTCATCAGGCGGGAACCTCAAGTGCACGAGAGGTAAAATATAAAAAAAAAAAGATTCAATGCTTCAATTTACAATTGAGAAGAAAGAAGTCCCACTATTAGAAAGCTTATTTCACTTAATTCAAATTCTCGTAGTCAGTTGGACTGATTAGGTGAATCATATCTTGAGTAACCCAGCCTATGTTGATGCTTTAGAGAAGGCAAACATATATTTTCCAATATATATTTCTTCTCATTTCAATTTTCCTCATTCTAACGACCTAGAGATTTAGAGAGCATTGATGTGTTGTTGGAGCACTCAGACATACACATTTATGACTGTATGGGGTGAGATTACACCTACCCTTAAAGACGTCAGCACACTTCTACATCTTCGTCATTTCGGTGCGACTGATATCACCACATTTACGATCTCTGAAAAGGACTGAGACCTAATCTTGACTTTGGAAGTCGAAAGAAAGAAAGCCATAGACACCCGTAAAAAAAGCTATTTTTAATGCTTGGGTGAGATATTTCTTCGAAGGGAATGGCGAATATGAGTGAGTATCAACACTCTACTTTTGTTAACCAATTTTGTGAATCTGACTGAGTTATCTCATGAATAGTTTCTTCTTGCAAGTATAAATTGGAGGCTTTTATTACCTACTAGCTATCGTTGTATGTGTTTCTCGATAGTTCGGAAGACGATGTGAGCCCACGTTTATTTCACTTGGCAATCTATATAGCACGTGGAGATCATTTTGCCCTAGGACTATTTTACTTAAGATCATTATATCGACATCTCAATCTCTATCATGAGGCCTCCATTCAATCGATGGGTCGGTATGCTATTGTATCCCATATAGATGTAATATTCTTGCATATTTTCTTTGTGAGCAGTATAAGGGATATTGTGGATCCTGTTTTAACTGGCCTAAATGTAATGAGCCACGAGCTTAGGCATAAGTTAGTAAGCAACCTTTAGGTGCTTTATTGGATGTTTTGGACAACTATAAAGAAGTCACTTTTCGCCTTTATGCCAGCAAGATACCTGGATACTTGTAGTTCCCACATTTTTATCCAAAAAGATCAAAACATATTAGGAATTTACTTGGTGCAAGGGAAAGACTTGATGCTGCTAAAGTTGGTTTCATCCTTTAGTGCTCACCCGGTGGTCTCCCCTCTTTACTCAACTAGGGTAACTCATGCAATCATTATTTGGAGTGCAGGGTAATGCTATACACACCACACCAAGTCGCTCGCCAAGTTGGTTTCGACCAAGGGGTCCCCTTAAAAATATTAGTTGATGATGACTGTGATGAGTGTTGTATATCACTAAGTCCAGATGATTTCAAAAACATCTGATTAGGAGTGAGACAGTTGTTTTTTCCATCTATCAATCACCATGGGATTGCCTCCACTGGTTGGCTTACGTACTGACAAGTTGTTTGGAAGACTTTAAGAAATACATGACTATACCAGTCAAGAGTGAACTTCCGGTGAAAACTATTTATAGGGATGAATTCCTATTTCAAGCTCCCAGTATGAAGAAAAAAACACTTTCCAATGCAAGAAATAAGGACAAGAAAGACCATTCCATCCCTAAATTACCTGCTATCAGACAAATTAAGCATTCGTGAATTTGTAAGGTATCTCGTTAATATCATCCTTTTGGTATTTACACTTTGTATCTCATGACTTATTTACTCATCACTTTTCTTTGTTTCTTTATAGGATGAGGACAACCAAAATGTTACTTCCACTTTAAAGATGGCAAGATATCCAAGAAGCTCCCTTCCATGCTTTCTCCTTTCCCTGTTCGACATAACTTTGGGAAAACACCTCAAGCAAGTGATCATCCTATCGAGGTTGCCGATGATAGTGAAAGTGATGATGAGTCTTCAAACACTGATGAATCTCTTGACGACACGGATGAAGGTAGCAATAAAGACGATCCATCAAGTAATATTGGTGATCAAAAGGAAATTTAAGATCGAGTTGTCGTTGAAGTGGATTAGCCAATTAAGAAACATACTGAAGCTTTGAAAGAGTTAAGCAATATTGTTGATCGAGACGACCATGAAGCCATATTGATAGGGATCAAGGTCCAATCATACGCTCTCGAGCCTAAGGGATCTCTCAGGTGGTTTGTTGAGCTATCCGAAGTGAATTAAGCGCCGAGGAGCGGTGCTTGCCCTAATTCGATCTGCTGGCCTACTTTGCTCTCCATGTCATCCAAGATGTTTTTGATGTAATCAACTAGCATGCCGAGCTGAACCCTCTACTAAACCATAGTCCCAGCACCAAATATGAATGCAGCAATCCCCCACTGTTGCTAGGGCCAATCAGAACTATCAGGAGTTGACCATCCGAAGCCAACCTCATGTGAACCGTCCTTAAAGTAACCATTATCCAACCCCTTCTGACGCCAAACAAGCCTGAACTAAGGTCTACCCCTACTCGGACCGCAATACTGTTAGAATCAACATAAAAACGTACACGCAGTCCTTTACTAACATCCGTACTATCCTTTTTGACAAAGGACGTCCGCGTTCCTTCTTTTGCACGATTTCTTATTTTCCTTATAAATTATTCTCTTTTGTTTTTAGCAAATAAGGGCCATTCTTTTGTAGTTTCTGTAATTTAGGTTTTGCCTTAACGGCATGATATAAATACCATCATACTGTAAAAGTTAACATCATCAGAATACAAACAAATATACTGAACTTTTTCACTCTCGAGCTAAGTGTCCCTCTTACTCTTGAGCCATTCTTATCTAACTCATTCAAGCGTAAACTAGTGGCAAGTGACCTTCAACCATACTTGTACGTCATATCAAGTGTAACCTTAGCTCGTATGAGGCATTAGTGTGTCATATCCTTCGTAGGTGCACGGGAACCCTTTACTAAAACTTCGACTATCATTTACCTTTCAAGCCATCTTATTGCTTAGACCCACACCTTTTGGTTACGCGTAATATAGAGTTTGTGTGTTCTTCAATGAGTCCATATCATCTTGGTATCAAAGCTTGGCTACGTTTGAGGCTAGATTCTGCTATTGTGTTCTTTTAACAGTTTGTCACTGCTCTCATGTGATAGCGATTCTATTGTTAACTTTGAAGTTTAATAGTAAGAAGTGTTTTATACATTGTTTTCCCTTATTTTCGATACGCTAAAACAGAGTGTGGTTGACTGTGTGTTTGTTGAGAAATTGTCATTATGAAGTAAACATCAATGTCAGACTCAAGTGTGCAAGGAACTTTGGGAAACCAAGAAAGTGGTACTTAACATGGTCAAGAATAGGAAGAAAGCTTTTCACCTCAATCAGTAGGTAACCGATTAGATAAGCTCAATGATTTGGTAGCTAACCTGGTGACTATTATCCAAGAAGACAAACAATGCACTAGAAATAGCCCCACTAGAGAACGAGTGCAGCAACAGCTAAGCAATAGCCAATTTGACCGAGTTAATCCCCCAAGTTGCCCACTTTGAGCTAAAGGAGTTGGTAAGGACGCTAGATGTAGGTTAGCGCTTGAAGAAATTGAAGAAGGAATGAAAGGAGGTGATGATGCAGAAGAGTATTACAGAGCTGAAGAAAGAAACGTGCGGGCCCCTAGAGTCAAAGGACTTAGGATGCGTATCCCAAGTTTTTCTAGAAGTGGTGATGCCGAAGACTACCTAAATTAGGTAGATAAGATTGAAAAGTAGTTTAAATGCCACGAAGTGCTCGAAAATGCAAAGTTTAGGCTAGTTGTATTGGAGTTCACTGGTTATGCTGCCTTATGGTAGAAGAACTTGCAAGCTACCAGAAGAAGAGAAGAAGAACGAAAGATTAGGAGTTGGGATCACATGAAGAGAGTTATGCGGAGCAAGTTCATGCTGAGCTATTATCTATAGGATACCTTCAAGAGATTGCAAAAATTGAGGCAAGGAGGATTGAGTGTGGATGCTTACGTTAAGGAGTTCTAAATGCTAATGATCCAGTATGAAGTTGTGGAGACAGAAGACTGAACTGTATCTCTAACCATTGGCGGATTGAAGTATGATATTGAGGATGTCTTAGAAACCCTGGACATTAGAACACTCGATGATGCAATCTGAGCTACCCTGAAGATAAAAAGGTACCGAACAGGAAGATTTTGACCACTTGTCAACCGTTTTGGAAATAGCCGACCTATTCTAAGCAAACCTGTGTGAACGAAACCGAGCAAAGTCATCGAGACCCGACCTACTCAGATTACCTGAGCAAAGGAGAAGGAACCTCCAAGGAAGTTTGAGAAAGGCTAGAGTTTAGGGAGGAAGACGAGTGAGATTAACTGTTTCAAATGCCAAAGAACTCTCGAACAGGTGAACAATGGTGATTAGAGGTGAAGCGCCGACCGTTGAGGTCGATAGTACTGATGAGGAAGTAGAGGAGTCAAAGGAGGACGAACAAATTGAGTTATCTGAAGAGGAAGTTATCTATAGCAAGGAAGGAAACTTCATGTTGAGCGCTCTAATGTTGAGGAGAACAATGAGTATCAATCCTATGCCTAAAGATAAGTAGAGAGAAAATCTCTTCCATATTAGGTACAAGGTGAACAAATCACTATACACGCTGATCGTTGACAGTGGAAGCTACACCAATACAGCCTCTGCATTTATGGTCCAGTTGTAGAAATTGTTGACCATGCTCCACCCGAAACCTTATAAGCTTCATTAGCTCAGTGATAAGAGAGCTCAATAAGTGAACAAGCAGGTGTCTATGGCAATCTGTATAGGCAGGTATTGAGATGAGGTGCTTTGTGACATGCTACCCATGAGTGTATCCTACCTTCTACTTAGACAACCATGGATGTTTGACCGAGCAGTTATATATGATAGCAAAAGGAATACATGTGCTGTGGAGCATGAAGGAAGAAAATTGAAATTGGGTCCCATGATTACCAAGTAGGTAAAAGTCATGTGATCCCAGCTTAACCGAACCTTGAAGAAGGAAGCTTTGGTACTGACTTGAGCCGAATTGAAAAGAGAAATGGAGCTGGAGGGACCTACCTATCTACTTGTTAAGAGGCTTCTAGAGATGAGACCCGGGGAGGAAGAACTGCCGATCAAGGTAAAAACCTTACTGAAGGACTTTGCCGACCTGTTTCCAGAGGAGCTACCGGAAGGTCTACCTTCAATCCAAGGCATCGAGCATGCAATTGACTTGCAGCCAGGAGCCGTACTGTCAAACAAGCTTGCCTATAAGTTAAACCCTGAATATGCTGTTGAACTGCAAAGGCAAGTAGATGACCTTTTGAAGAAAGGGTATGTGCGCGAGTCATTGAGCCCCTATGCTATGCCAACCCTATTGGTGCGAAAGAAGGATGGTTCTTGGAGGATTTATGTAGATAGCCGAGCCATCAATCGAATCACCATCAAGTAAAGATATCCTATACCCAGGCTTGATGATATGTTAAACCAGTTAAGTAAAGTAAGAGTGTTCTTAAAAATCGATCTCAAGTCTGGATACCATCAGATCCAAATGCGTAAAGATGAGTGGAAAACCGCATTCAAGACATGATATGGTTTATATGAGTAGCTTGTAATGCCATTTGAACTATCCAATGCACCAAGCACATTCATGCAACATATGAATCATGTGTTTCAAGAATTACTGGGAAGGTTTGTGGTGATTTATTTTGATGACATTCTAGTGTACAGTCTTGACCTGGAGACTCACTGAGAACATCTCCAACAAATGCATGTGAAACTCCGAGCTTAATAGCTCTATACCAATCTGAAGAAGTGCAACTTTTGTCATTCCGAGGTGATTTTCTTAAGATTTATCGTGAATGGAGGTGGCATCCGAGTCAATGAAGAGAAAATAAGAGCGATCATAGAATGACCTGAGCTGACCTGTTCTACCGACGTGAGGAGTTTCCATGGCCCGGCATCATTCTATCACCGATTCATAAAGAACTTCAGTACGATTGTAGCCCTACTCACTGAACTCTCGAAGAAAAATGTTGAATTTAGATGGGGTGAAAAAGAGAGGAGTTTTAAGGAAGTGAAAGAGAGGCTAACTACAGCCCAAGTCTTAGCTCTATCGAGCTTCGACAAGATATTTGAAGTAGAGTGTGATGCATCCAGACTAAGCATAGGTACTGTGCTAATGCAAGAAAGTTAACCTATTGCTTACTTCAGCAAGAAACTTTGAGGAGCCACACTCAATCATTCCGTCCATGACAAGGAGTTCTATTCTTTAATTCGAGCCCTAACGGTATGGCAACACTACTGTTGCCTAAGGAATTCGTGATCTACATCGATCATGAATCCTTGAGATATCTAAAGACCCAACTGAAGTTGTCCTAGAGACAGGCCAAGTGGGTTGAATTCATAGAGGGTTTTTCTTATATCATAAAATATAAGAATGGAAAGAACAGTTTAGTGGCTGATGCCCTATCGAGATGACATACCCTCCTAACCGAACTATAGATGAGGCTACTTCGTTTTTCAACCATCAAGAATTTGTATGCCGAGGACCTACACTTTGGTCCTATCTATGTCCGTTGTGAGGAAAGACAGACGTTGGATGACTATCACAGGGAAGACAGATACTTATTCAGGAAGAAGAAGCTATGTATCCCGATCTGTTCCATGTGAGAACTGCTAGTGCGCAAAAATGTATGGAGGGGGATTGACAGGACACTTTGGCCAGCGCTGAACTTATGAGGTATTATCCTTTAAATTCTTTTGGCCAAGGATGAAAAGAGATGTCCAATCCATGCTGGAAAAATGTAAGACCTGCCAAGAAGCAAAGAGTCGAGTCAAACAAAGACACTACCAACCCTTGTCAACCCCGACCAAATCATGTTCTGAGTTGAGTATGGACTTCATGTTAGGATTACTAAGGACGTCCTGAGGGAAGGACTCCATCATGGTGGTTATGGATTGATTTAGTAAGATGATACATTTCATGCCCCGTTCTAAGACTAACAATACTTCAGCTATATCTTTTCTTTTTTGCAAGAGGTGATTAAGCTTCATGGCGTACCTAGAACCATAGTTTCGAACTGAGACCTCAAGTTCATGAGCCACTTTTGGAGGATACTTTAGAGGCGACTAGGAACCAAGTTATTGTATAGCATATATTGCCATCCACAGACCGATGGGCAGACCGAAGTTGTCAACCGAACTATGGGAACTTTGTTACAGGTCGCTGTCGAATGAAACATGGTCGATTGGGATCTGTGTTTACCAATCATCGAATTCACCTACAATCGAACCGCCCACAGTGTTACAAGCATATCTCTATTCGAAGTTGCCTATGGGTTTAACCTCAAGCTCCCATTAGACTAAGCACCGTAACCAAGAGCTGATGATGATGACTAACCAACCGTCGATAAAGTTGAAGCCATCAAAACCATACACCAGAAGGTTATAGAGAAATTGGGTCGAATTGCTATTAAGCTTGAGAATCAAAGCCAAGGACAGAAGAAGAGAGAATCTCGACTAGGCGATTTGATTTAGATACACCTTAATAAGGAACGATTCCCAAACTTGAGGAAGAGTAAGTTGTCTCTCAAAGCCGACGGACCTTTTAGAGTGCTTGAAAAGATCAACCTTAACGGCTATAGGATTAAATTACCTAAAGGATATGGAGTCTCAAACTCTTTCAACATTGCTGACCTCTAATCTTAAACTCTCAATTATGAGCAAACTGGACTTGAACCAGATTTGATCTTAAATCTTAAACAACTCAGAAGGGAAGATAGGGATCAAGGACCGATTATATGCTCCTGAGCCTGAGGGCTCTCTCAAGTGGTCCGCTGAACCGTTCGAGGTGAGTTAAGCACCAAGGAGCAGTGCTTGCCCCAGTCCAATCTTCCGGCATACTTTGCTCTTCATGTCATCCAAGATGTTTCTGATGTAATCAACCAGCATACCAAGCCAAACCCTACACTAAACTATAGTCTTAATGCCAAATCTGAATGCAGCAATCCCCACTGTTGCCAGGGCCAATCAGAACTATCAGGAGCCGACCATTCGAAGTTAACCTCATGTGAATGGTCCCTGAAGCAACCATTGTCTAGCCCCTTATAACTCCAAATAGGCCTGAACTAAGGTCCACCCCTGCCTGGACCACAATACTATCAGAATTAACGTAAAAACATGCATACAGTCCTTTACTAACATCCGTACTGTCCTTTTTGACAAAGGGCGTTCATGTTCCTTCTTTTGTATGATTTCATATTTTTCTTATAAATTATTCTCTTTTGTTTTTAGCAAATAAGGGCCATTCTTTTCTAATTTCTATAACTTAAGATTTGCCCTAATGGGATGATATAAATACCATCATACTGTAAAAGTTAACATCATCAGAATAGAGACAAATACGTTGAACATTTTTACTCTTGAGCTAAGTGTCTCTCTTACTCTTGAGCTAAGTGTCTCTCTTACTCTTAAGCCACTCTTATTTAGCCCATTCGAGCGTGGACTAGTGGTGAATGACCTCCAGCCATACTTGTACGTCATATCAAGTGTGATCTGGGCTTATGTGTCATATCCTTCATCAGTGCATAGGAACCCCCTGCTTAAACTTCGACTATCATTTACTTTTCAAGCCATCTTACGGCTTGGACCCACCCCTTTTGGTTACGCATGACATTAAGTTCATGTATTCACCCATGAGTCCATATCACATACACTTAGAGGAGGCTGATATCTAGGAGTATATTAAGGTTCTAAGGGCAGCCAGACTCTTTGATAGCTAACCGAGTAGTGAAGTAGATGCCATTTCCTTAGGCACTGTCTCAATTGATGACATTACCCCAATGTATAGTCGGATTCCTTCACCAGTGGTTCATGACCATACCAACCCTACTGTAGCCGTTGCCTTATCGAAGCAGATTGAGGGAGGTTCATCCCATACAGTGGTAGTGGAGACACTAGATTTACAGTTCTATTGGATCTTTTACAGCCGCTGGAGGACTTACAGGTTATAGAGGATGATTTCTAGATTAGATCAATCTGTTTTGGTAATAAGGTGACAAATACTATAATAACCTTCCTTGGGAAAGCTACTTTGCTTCTAGACAAATCTTGGGAAATAATGCCTATTCGCAACTTGTAGCTATTGGTAAGCAATGTTGTTGGAGCGCGTAGCTTGAACTTCAAATTACCAAATATGTTAGTGATCACCTCTGAAGCCCAAAAAATGTTAAAATCACAAGATATTGTAGTACGACACGATTGACTTGAAGCTGAGCTTAAAGTGGTTAAGTTGGAAATACAAAAACGTATTAGGGACATAGATCACAAAACTTCTATTAGATCAGTGCTTCATCATTGAGTGATCCCCGTTTAAGTCTTTTTATTTATGCATTGGACTTTTATGCATGTTTGTAGAAACTGAATGAGGGAACACTTCCCCTTTATTACTTGGACTTTCTCATGTTTTTTCTTTTATGTCGTTGAATGAATCACTGTACTAACTCAGTTCTTTTACGAGCATTAAGGATGTCAAAATAGTTATAGTGTGCATTATACTTAACAACATAATCATAATGTATATCATAATAACTCTAGATTGGGCTTTAAGAATTCATTTTTAAAAAATAGAGAATAGAACATTGCGCATCTTATGTGCAAGCAACATTTGACCACAATTTGCAATTGGTCATTAATAAAAACAGCATTCAACGTGTTAAGGGGGTATTACCTACTTCTTAACCCCATTGATATGATTACATGTAGAGCATTAGATAGTGAAATTAAGTTATATATAAAAGGTGTCATGTCATGCACCCAGGAGACAACACTCTTACTAGTTAACACAACATAAACCTGTAGCTATTGTAACCTAGGAGGCAAAGCTCTTACCAAGTAGCAACGATGCCATGCTTACTTTAGGTAAGTGTTAATTAGAAAAACAATTTATTAAAAGCAAGCTCATATAACTAGAGTTGCATATTTCATTTGAATTATGATATGTCAAACTTTTTACATAGGAAACTTTTTTATGTATTGGAAATTTATAGGTGTTGTAATGGCATCAGTCCTAGGGTTCCGAAGCTTGCAATACCTATACTCATGTACTTCTTCAATAATGAAAGGCCCTTCCTACTTATGTCTAAATTTCAGTGCTGGAATACCTCGATGCATATGCTCGGCGGTACGAAGTATAACATCACCCTATTGAAATGATCTCTTCTTCACTAAGCGATCGTAAGCCACTCCAAGTCTATGTTGATTATTAATGAGATTACGTTTTATGGTGTTGCACCTCTCGTTTAATGCTTCTAAGTCTATCATTCATAGTATATCGAGTTCAAGCTTAGCATTTATGGCCAATCTAGCAGATGGAATTAAAACTTCCATTAGAACCGCCGCCTCAACCCCGTATACCAATGGAAAAGGAGTTGCTTGCATCGGCCTTCGTTTTGACGTCCTATAAGCTTAAGGCGCCAGTGGCAACTTATCATGCCATTCTTTATGATTGTCGTGTACCATACAACTAAGGACTTTCAATAAACTTTTGTTTGTTGCCTCAGCTTATCCATTCCCTTTTAGATAGTAGGGAGTGGATTTAATATGATTGATATTGTAGGAAGCCAATAACTATCGAACATGAGAACTAATGAAAGGAGTTCCATTGTCGAAAAGGATGTGCTTCGAGATCCCGAATCGACATATAATGTTTTCCTTTATAAAAGTTGCTACAGTTGGCCCCGTTGCTTTTTTCAAGGGAATTGCCTCCACCTATTTTGTAAAGCACTTTATTCTGACCTAGATCCAAATATATCCTTTTGATAGAGGATGTATAGGTCCAATGAGATCGAATGCTTATGTATGGAAAGGCTACCGGGTTGTAACACTATGAAGCGTAACCGCAGGGGCATGAATAGAATCACCATGTTATTGACAAACAGCACATCTCTTGGTAAAATTGAAAACGTCTGCTTCCATTATAGGTCAATAGTATCCTCTATCGAGTAAATAATAATACAATTTTCTTCCTCCCTAATGCTCTCCACACTCTTCAGTATGCACCTCAGTCAAAACCATTTCTGTTTCGAGGCGGACAATGCATTTTAAGGGTTTCCTCATGAATGATACCCTATAAAGCTCACCTTTATGCATGAGATACTTTCTAACCTTGCGTTTTACAAGTTTAGCTTCCGTACCATTTGTGGGTAACACATTACTTTGTAAGTAGTCAATATACGAATGCCTCCAATCTCCTACGCTAGACACAAAATTTCATTCGCTTTGATCAGGTAACTTAGAACATTTGGGACAATGTGTTTAGACATGGAGCGTATCCTTTGCCATCGAGGGCCAATAGTAGCTTATACATTGAATACATCAATTTAACGGGGGCCCCTCCTCTCCACACCAAATCTGGTGATACTTGTCCAATTTAAGATGAGCCTCCTTTGCTCTGATGCAGCGAGACAATACCACTTCTAGGCCTTTGTAATACAACATTCTCTTGATGTTGACAAAGTTTTTCGATGTTGACAAAGTTTTTCAATGTTGAAACAAAGGTTGCATTAGGATATGCCAACTGTTCCATAAATGGGGTGCACCAATCTTTCTGTACCTCTTCTTGTTCCTTAAGAAAATTCAATGTTGTATGCGGGATAGAGTTCTTTATTACTTGGACGTTCATACCCTTACTTGTATCTTGAATTGGAATCTTGGATGCCAAAGTAGCCAAGCATTAGCATATCAATTCATAGATCGTGTTGTGTGCTTGTATCGCACGGAGTTGAACTTTTTGATGAAGGTCTGCACTGCAGCCCTATAAGGCGTTAGTGTAGGTTCTTTTAATCCAAATTTACCCGTGGCCTACTTAATGATTAAGTTCGAGTCACCTCGGACACATAAATTGTTTGCTCTGGCTTCTTGCATTGACGATAGGCTAGCAACAATGCTTCATATTCAACCACATTATTAGTGCATTGAAAATCAAGTTTGAATGCTGGTCGTACTACTTGACCCTCAGGTGATGTTAATACAATTTCAGCTCCCCAACCCTGATTTCCTGTTGACCCGTCAAATTGCAATGTCCATTCTCCTTCCATATCAACCATGAAAGAATCCTCATGAAACTCAACCAGTATAGCATCCATACTCAAGCCCTCTTGTGCATTTAGGAAATATGCTAAAAGATTAACTAAAGCTTATGACTTGACAGCTTTAGGAGATTGTACTATAATATCAAAATCCCTAAGGAGAAGCAACCATTTTTCTATGCATCCTGACAAGGCCAGTCGAGACAGTAAGTACTTAATCGAATTAGATCAAGTCATTAAATGAATCTTGTGTACAAGAAAGTAGTGCCATTATGTCTACATCGCAAATATCAACGCAAGACAATGTTTCTCACAAGCCAGGTAATTAACCTCACTCCCTTGAAGGGTTTGACTCAAATAGTATACAGGTTACTCTTGACCTTCCGCTTCTTGTGCAAGCAAAGCTTTAACAAACCTGTCAGTAAAAGTAAGATATAAGACCAAAGGTCTCCCTTTGATAAGCATAGTCATAATCTACGAGGAAATCAAGATTGTCTTAGTCCTTTGCATCGCCTCTTCATGGATTCAATCCCATTCAAACGAGACTCCTTTTTTCAAAAGTTAATGCAACAAATATGAAATTTCCACAAATGCAAGCATAAATCTTCTAATGTATGAGACCTTTCCCATAAAGGTTTTTAATTCCTTTAAGGTGGTAGGGGATGGCATTGATCTTATGGCTTGTACTTTTGTAAGGTCAACGTTAATTCTCTTTAGATGCACAACAAAGCCAAGAAACTTACCTGAAGATACGCCGAAAATACACTTAAGAGGGTTCATATGAAGTTTATATAGCCGACATCATTCAAAGACCCTTTGTAAATGAACTAAATGATTAGGTGCTTTTCTAAACTTGATGACTATGTCATCAACATAGTCCTACATATAATCATGCATCATGTCATGAAATAGAGCGGTCATTGCCCTCTGATATGTGCATTCTTAAGTCTAAACGGCATGATGATATAATAGAAGTTTCTAACTGGTGTATGAAAGGCCGTGCACTTTGTGTCTCCTTTTGCCATCTTAATTTGATTATATCCACTAAAGCCATCCATGAATGAAAACAGCTCATGACCTGTGGTTGCATCTATCAAAGTGTCAACATTTAGTAAAGGAAAATCATCCTTAGGGCAAGTTTTGTTTAGATCCCAAAAATCAACGCGTACTCTTATTTGTCTATTCTTTTTCCTTACAGGTACAATATTAGCAAGCCAAGTAAGATATTCTATTGGCCTTATGAAACTAGCTCGTAACAATTTCTTTACCTCCTGCTTGATTTGCACTTCAATCTCAGGATGAAAAACTCTTTGCCCTTGCTTTACAGGGGTAGCCCCAGGGGCAATATTCAGTCTATGTACTATAAGGCTAGGATCCAACCCAAGCATTTCTTCATAAGTCCATGCAAATACATCTTTGTACTCCTTTAGTAACTTGGTAATATGAACCTTCATTTCCTGTGGGAGATTATTACTAATGAATATCGGCCGTCGTAACTCCCCTGATCGTGCCAAGTCCAATTCTTTTATTTCCTTGACCTAAGGCTTCACTTGATCTTATAATTGTTGTAAGGCAGGTTGAACTTCTTGGACTGGTATGGGATTTGAAGAGGATAGGCATGCATCTTCAAATCCCTCAAACTATCAAACGGTACACACGCCATCTATCATCTCTAATAAAACTTTCGATTTTAATAGATTGCTTATTCTTTTTCCTCCCTCTACGACATCCATGCATCCTTCTCATCTTTTGTTGGTCCTCTTGACTTTCCTCCCATATAGGCAAGGGAATACCAGACAGCTTAGCTATGGTTATTTCCCCATCCTCAGCAAATTCATCAAAGAATCTCAATTCAGTAAAATAAGACTCATGTTGTTCAAAAGGATTCTTTGTAGCTGGAATAAAAACGTCTTTCCTATTCCAATGTCCTTTGATACATTAATGTAATGTCAAAGGAACCAAATTGTAATCGTACAGCCACTTCCTACCTATTAGTAAGTGATATTGCACGGGCACATCGATTACATGAAAAGTAGTGGTGCTATGAATAGGCTCAACTTTAAGATCAACATTAACATATCCAACAAAGTCAGTTAGGGCGTGACTGAAGCCATTTATCGATATGAGTTATCTAATTAGGTGTCGGATGTCAATCCCTGCAGTTTTGAATGCATTCATTAGCATTATATTTGAGGAAGAACCATTGTCAATGAACGTTCTTTTAACCGAATAGCTATTAAGAACACCTTCTACATATAATGGACGGTTATAGTTAGGGCCTTTCACACACATATCTACTTCGACGAATAAGATGGCATTTGCATGTACCCTGGCCATTCTCTTTACGGGTTGCATTGCATTACACTGCATATATTGACCTTCAGAGATCTGCATAAGTGTAACTGTTGCTATAAGCCTGGAATTTTTATGAAATCCCAGCAAGTCGAAGAAGTTTCTAAAGTTTGCAGTCTTTAATAACACTGTAACAAGAGGTGAATACTCAATGTCATGAGCTTCCATAAACTTTTCCTTACTTTTAGAGAGCTATGCGTCAACCGTTTTAATCGTAAAAGGGTCATGGCTGATGGCATTGATAGCTCCTCTTTGGTCATTATGAGCTCAAAGCGGATTACTTCTAACATTATTGTTGTTTATAATCAACTCTCCTCATGTAACTCGTTCATTGAATATTCTCTTTAGAGTAAAACAATCCTTAGTTAGATGACCGATAGTCCGATAAAATCTGCAATACTTAAGATCGCTCTTCTCCTCATTTGTAGGGAGACGTTCAACCCTTGGTAGCTTGAGATTTTCATCGCATAACCATTGATCCAACATCTAATGTACCTTAGCCATTAGACAAGGATATGTCGGTGCAAGCCTAAAGTTGTAAGACTTATCATTTCTAAGTTTCTCTATTTCTTTTTGCGACTTGCCTTGAGCAGCATTCACAAACGAGGTACGCTTATTGAACCTTCTAGCTTCATTCCTTTGACGAGCCACTGAATTGTTGGTCCTTTATGCATTCTTAACCAACTTAGCAAAAGAAGCCAATTATAGGTTCTTGAGATAGACCGTGTACTCTGAGAACATTCCTCGAATACAAATCTTAAATAATTCTCTCTTGTCACAAACATCTTGTAAATCCAAAAACGATTCTCTAAACCGCTCAATATAATCCATGAGGTCCTCCTTAGACCTCTGACAAATTCGTCCTATGTCGATGAGAGTTACCCTTTCTTCAGTAGAAAAGAATTTTTCAAGAAACATACTACACATTCTACTCCATGAATCAATTGAGTCTGGTGGAAGATTGACATACCAAGTGTAAGCTTTTTTTGTAAGTGATTTTAAGAATTCCTTCAACGTCAAATCGTCATCTAAGCCGTAGACCTCTAGGGTTTCAATGAACTTCAATAAATGTCCCTTGGTGCTCCCCTTCTTGCTATTAAACAACATGAACTTCAGACTCACATAGTCCTTTGGATAAGGCTTGTTACCGATGCGTGAATGATGTGGGAGCTTCAATTCCAAGATGGCTGATGTAGATTTTTCTTGTATCTCGCTCATGTACACATCTAAATCCCCTTTAGTCACAAACGAAGCTTTCTAAATAGATGTTTCAATTCTTACTAACCTTGCAGGGGTATGGTTGGTGAAGTTCACAAGAACAGGATTCGCCAGAGTTGATTTGTAAGGTTAGGGTGCACTGACTCAACAATCATAACACATTGAGTGACACGCGAAGACGATGAGGCTCCTATCTGAATTCCCTGATTTACCAGTTCAGGTAGGGTATGTTGTATGGGTACAAGTTCCATTGCAAGAGGTTGCTCGTCAGCTCTAAGAGCATCTTGCTCACCAGTAATCAAGGGATTAAGTGGTTGGGAAGCTGGTGTAACTTATTGTTGCATCACATTAAGGGAAGCCGCAGTAGTTGCCTCTTGTTGCACAGTAGCAAAGGTAGCTAAAACAAGTACATACTGGGCAAACATTGTCCTAAGCTCATTTAGAATTTGATTAGTTTATCGTAGCTCTCGCGCTACCTATGCATTGTTGGGGACAACTTCTTGAGCACCTTCTTGATTCATACCTCCTATTAGATATGGATTCCAATTATTGATAACAACAGTACCATCTTGTTCTTAATTGTTAGCGTCGATAGAATCAGCATGCCTTCTTTGCAAAGGTACCATGACGTAAATGTCAAATATTTCCTCTCCAATGGATTCACCAAAAGAATGTGGGGGGGAAGGGTGGGGGTGTGATCACGTACGTACTGTACGATATGTCGTGCTATACGTGACTAAGGAAATGACTTGATTTGCACATATGGGATGATTAAGTGAGGTAGGATAGGGAGGAGGAGTAAGCAATCTTAGTAGGCTCTAATACGTAAAGTGACAGGTAGAGGAACCCGGTGGTATCAAACTCCACAATGGGTGAAGAATGGGGTGATGTTCTTAAGGTGTTTGTATGTTTTGATCTTTGAGATAGAATTCCAGCAAAGTAACGACGTTCGTAGGAATTTGTCTCTAATCTAAATGATGAACTAAATGGGGTATTTATAGGAGATGGTAAGTGGATTCGATTCATTGGATTGTGATGTTAATCAATGGCTAGGATTGAAGCCTTTTGTATATGGGTATCAAGTGGGCTTTTTCTATGAGTTTAGGTCCAAATAAAGGGTTTTATATTTTATTAGTGTGAGCCAAGTCAAGAAAAGTTGGATCGGGCCAACCAATCCAACGAGCCCTACTCTAAGCCCACCGCGCCAAATCTCCCTTTATTATCTCGAATTCTTATGGGTTTAACTCTTCGAGGCTATCACCTTAGCCCAAAGAGTCAAATCCACTTCGTTAATTGGGCTTAAGGCCCAAATTCAAATTTAGCTCTCTACAGTCGCCGACTTAAGTAAGCCTGATTCCATCTTTATTCGAATTTATTATTGAAAAACAATACTAAGGGATACCTTTTATGGTTTTTATACTCAAACAAGATCTATATTTTAAAGGATGTCCTTAAATAAAAATCTCCATTAAGCATTATTATTAGTGTTATTATTATATATTTGCATTTTTGCAATTGCTTTAAACTCTCATATTTAGATGTGCCTTCCATTATATGTGTAAAATAACGTATAAAGAAATTAGTAGAGAGATTATTAAAGGAGAGGGCTTTTCCCTTTTCTCTTTTTTCCTCTTTTTCCATGTAATAGAGAGGCCTTTTCAAAATGATATTTATAATGTATATGTATATATGGCATCATAAGCAACTTCTTTTAAGGTTGTTTTGTTTAGGGTAAACAGATAATCCTATTATATATGGTAACTATACGTCCATACTCAATCTGATAAGTTTTGAGTATTTAAGATCATAGGGTATGCTTCGGGTATATATTTTTGGGAACTTGCTCACATATGATAGGATATAAGTATGACAATGTTTTCTACAATATATATATATATATATATGTATGTATAAATATACCGAAACCTGTAAAGTATAAAAGGTATAGGTTCTAGCATATTTATTATATAGCTAATAAAAAAATTCAATAATATAGATAAATGACTAATAAATGAACTAATATTTAAACTTGGCTCAAATTAAACTAATATTTAAACTCGACTTAAGGTTAATTAGGTTCACGAATTTATTGGCTAACCATGACAATACTTAATCTTAACTTGATAAGCTATTCAAATAGCTCGATTTGGAGTCAATTTGGTATTTAAACTCAAGTAAATACTAAATTTAACTTAAGTAGCATGTGAATATATTTATGGTATGTAAATACTAATAAAATGTTGTAATATGTGATGGATGCAAATCACAAATGATAATTAATTTGCAAACTATCTATGCATACTTATCGATCTACATTTCATTTAGAAGAATAGCATTCAGTAAACATCCTATATGTGTTTGGATGGAATAAGATATCACATTCCATTTATGGATGAGATGGCATACTTTCAAGAATATAAACCATAAGTTTGTGGCCAAATTAAATAACAATTGTAACCTTAATTTTCTTTCTTTCTCTTTTTATTTTTTATTTTTTTATTTTTTGCCAAAGCACAACATTATTTACTGCTTTTACTATTTCGTTCAAGAATTTATGTGATTATAAGATAGAAAAAGATTGAAGAGTATTAACATGTCATGTAAATCAATAACTAGCACACAAGTACTCATAAAGTATGTTCCTTTACTAACATGTGTCAAAATTTTATACATACTTATATATCACTCATCGATCAATATGATATATTAGTAACATTAAAACCTTTCTTACAAGACTCTTGAAGACAATGAAAAATATAAAATAGGAGGGGAAGCAAAAATCCTATTGTTCGAATTCTTTCCCTTCCTAAGTTAGCAACCCAATTAGTATAAATTGTTAGCAGATCTATAAATGTGAGCAAAAGAAATAAAATCGAACGAGACACTCTTCAAAATAGCATAGCAAATCGTCCAAGGATGCTAGTCTAGCTACAAGATACTATTGATCACAATTTTGCAATCTAACTCAACAATGACTGGCTTCCAAACATTCTATAAAACCAAATGCAAGCATTCCAACATTACTATAGCTTCAATTGAGTCCAAGTTCGTTGCATGGACTTCTTTAGCAATCGCTCCTCGTTAAATATCCTATAAAATCTGTTGCAACAACAACTCCAATTCTTGCAGAATTATTGGCTAGCAAGAAAGATCCATCATTGTTGCCTTTACCAATACCACTAATTGAAGGATGCCATTACTAAGCATAAGGAGATATCCCCTCAAGTTATAATACCCCGTTATACATAAAAGACTAGAATATAATTAGAGTTATATTCTGTGAAAATTTAAAATTTCAAATCTTATATTTCATAGATAATTAATCAAATAAATCTTAGAGAGGAATCAAGTTTGTTAAAAAAAATAAAATAAAACATTCCAAAACTTTAAGAAAAATGATAATAAATAAACAAATGAAAAAAAAATTTTAATAAGTTTTAGTGTTCAAATATAATACATAGTCCAATGTAAAATTCGAAACTAAAAAATATCGTATTTTTAAGATTAAATAGCTAACTAATAAAAGAATTAATATCAGTGTCTCCAAATATGGGGTAATGGCATAAAAACATTAACTTTAATATATTTTCATATTTTATAATAAATTTTAAGCTTGTCCATAAATTTTCGTTGAAATAAGATATAAAAATAATTTTAACACGCATAGGACTTGCATGCGTATAAAAAAAAATCAAACTAACAAACATTTAAAATTTTAGTCTCTGTAACCCCGTAAAAATGAATAAACTACCATACCATCATTGATTTTCTCTTCATACAACACATGACTAATTAAAAATTAACATTATTGAATTTATATATATAGAAGTCTTGAGGTTTGACAAAAGGAATGTGGGACTCTATCTTACTCTTCCTTCTTTTCTTCCTTTCACACTTCCAGTGATGCCCCGAATTTCTCCTAATCTAACTCATTATCCACTCAACAAAACTACAATTTAAACTCAACTACATAAACTACCCCAACCTAAATTTCAACCCAACACTACCACCATAATCTTAGAAATCATGCACAAAGAGAGACTCCCGGGCTAACTCCTTAACACTTGGAAATTTTTCCAAGTGTTAGAAACACCTTCCAATCTAACCACTTTAAGCTTCGGTTTCTTCAATCAATGGCCACCACTTGGAGAACTGCTACCACTTGGAGAACCACCATCACCACTCCTCTCTAGGCATGGGAAACTTCCAATAATGTTTTTTAGAAGCACTCAAAAATAATTTCACAGTAAGAAATTCAAGTTAGAAAATCAGAGTTTCTTACTTTATGCAAATATTCTAACACATAATAAAAATCTACAGTTTAGCCTCTCTACACCCTCCACTTTAAGCATTGATTTCTCACTCCTCCAATCACCAAACGATAAGCTACCATCACCAATAAATTCATCACATAGAAGGCTACAAATATTAGCCAATAACTCAACCCAAATTCCACTATGTAATAAGGAAATTAAAGGTAAATATTTGAGTTTCCCTTTTTATTTTTGCAAAAAACAGCTTAGTGTATGCACTTGTAATTGATTAAAGTTTCAATTTTTATCGATGAATCCTTATAGAAACTAAATGAAATGAAACTTGAGAAACAATAGAATAAATTAGAATCAACTTTATCAAATGATCACACTTAAAGTAGCTCAAAATATCAACTTCAAATTCGAAATATATATATATATATGCATATGCTACAATTTTGCGTATGAAACAGCATAATCCTCCAACTTCAACCATCAATTTAACAATGTTTAAATGAAATATTTTGATAAAAAATCATGTTATGAACTAGTATTGCTGACCTAGTATCATTTTGAGTTATTTTACTAAACAACCATCATGATAGACATGGCTGAATTGATGATAAAAGTTGCTTTAAAAAATAAAACTTCTACACTAGTGTGTAGATTTATTTTATGTCCCACATGGATTTTTTTCCTATAATTAATTCTTTTTATAAGATTGTATATCTAAGCCTTCACTAACATAACTGTCACACATGACTAATTTGGTTATAGGAAGTATATAGTTATAAAACAAAAGAGAAAGAAAGGCCAACACTTAAGAGGCCTGATTAGCAGATGTGCGTGTTGTGACTTTTATATATATAATTGTACATATTTAAATAATATGTACTTTTAGGAATATGTTATATATAATCGAAGGTATATAACTAATGTTTTAAAGAATATTTTACCATGTTTGTAGGTGAACAAGTATATGTACAAAACATTGCATATATTTATATCTATGTACATTCTTTTTCTCCAATAATATATATGTATAAAGATGAGATAATATTATTAATAAGAAATAAATTTTTAATAAACTCTAATAGTTGAGATTACTTATTAATTAATAAAGATCACTTGTTTTAGAAAATGTATGGAAATAATTTTTAAAAGGAGCTCTCAGCTAAGGTTTATTACTTATAAAAAATTTCATATTAAACATAATAATAATGAAAAATTTACATATATAAGATTGTAAATGTGAGATAACAATATTAACGGAGTTGATAGCGAGATAAGGAAGCTTAAATAAAATTTAGTTAAACAATTTATTTCTAAAATCCTACTCTGTTACTTAATAAATATATATCTCCTAGTGACATCGCAAATACAACGTACTATCTTAAGGACAATAACGTAGAACCTTAAGAGTATATAGTGAGCACCCCTCTCTTACTTATCATAATGTGAAGTGGCCGTAAAATTAAACGACCACTCGTTCTTTAAATAAAATATTTCGATTTCACTAAAGTGAATTGTATTACTTGATGAATTTATAAATGTTTGTTGTGATGACTGATTGTCATGTGGTTTGTTAATAAAAGTACATGACAAACATAGTTCAGATATAATGACTTGATCTTAGAATTATTTGTCATGCTGTGAATAGTATTATATGAATTGTAAATGGAAGTAAAGTTACTATAAAATGATGATTAGTGTTTCAATTGGCACATACTTTAAATTATAAGCATTGCTTATGGATAGTTATTACTCAATTATTATTGAAATTGACTTGCACATGGCTGAAAATTGTTGCTCAGTTATCATTAATTGATTTACCTCACGTACATTCGTAGCATGGCATGAAAACAGCCCAAGAGCCACATTTTACAAAACTCGGTTTTAATTTAAGGACCTAAGGGTCATGTTTAAAAGATTGATTCAAGGAAAGATGACCTAAGGGTCACGTTGAAAGCTCGGTTTGCATAAAAGGACCTACGATCACAATTTGTATAAAACTCGGTTATTTTCAGCATATAGAATTGCATACTCGGTTCTAAACAACCAAGTGCTGCTTAAATAATTTTCTCGGGAGCCACCAAGTACTGCTCAAATATTTTGCTCGAGAGTCACTAAGTGCCACTTATTATTTGCTCGATTAGGATACTGGCCAATACATGTTACGTGTATTAGCATGGCATAACGTTATATGCATAAGCATCTATTGATTAGCAAATTATAGTAAGCTTAGTTATGGTTGGTGCTATTCTCACTAAATCGTGGTGACATTGATATTTGATATAAATTGGAATTCACTTATTACTATTCATATTTTATTTTATGCTTATGCTCACTTGACTTGATGTTGAGGTATTAGTTTTGTTCTAACCTTAAGACCTGCAGATGGAGATAACGTTAGAGCCAAGGTTGGGATGGGAACATAGAGAGCAAGAATCAAATATTATTATATTATAAAAAAAAGGTTGAAGGACTTATTTAGTTTATGTTCGACTTATGAGACCTTAATACTCATGAGCACTATGGTGCCCTTATGTCGTGTATCCTAAAAGGCGCTTCTACAATTCTCTATAATTAGTTGTTATTACAAATTTTTGAACTGTGTTTGATTTCCAATTAGCCTTATCCTCAACTAGAGGACGGCATAGCAATCCGTCTCTTAGGCATCTCTATACAAAACGAATAGACCCTAAGAGATAGGGCGCTATACAAGCTCCTTATTGAAGAAGTCCATTAGGATTAATTTAATCTATGGCATCATGATGTTGCTAAGGACTTGTATTAGATAAATACATGTATTTCATGACAATAGTCCCGGTCAAAGGTCCTTCAACAGTTACGTTCACCCGCTATCCAATATTAGAAGTTACAACATTTGAATTTTCCTGATCTAGACTATAGGCTTATTAGATATTTTGTTTATTTATCCACGTGGACTTACACGTGCATTACTAACTTACACATATTCTAATACAAATACTTGTATAGTTCCCATTAATGGAATTACCAAAATCCATTACCAAAAATTACAAATTCATTTTTCTCTCAATTGCTTCTCTTTGACTCTCTTCATCTTTTTGAGCTTTGTCTTGCTTCAAATTCTGTAAGTTTCTTGTGAATTCTTATTTATAGAACACTTCATCAATTGAAAATGGTATCAAACTAAGGATAATCAAGTATTTTTGTTTTCTTTGATTTCTATTGTTACGATTGTTTTATCTGCAATTTATGTTCAATTTATGATTATGAATAGTAAAGTAATTTGTAAAAATCCGTTGTATTTGTTTGGATCTCATAAACTTGGAACAAACATCACTAGCATCACCTTTAATGGATTGAATTTTCTAAGTTCGAGTGGATCTTCGAAACTTACCCTTGGTGTAAAGGCAAAAATAGGTTGTAGAGAAGGTAACATCATGAAATCGAAGCCAAATTCATTTGATGAACAATGATTTATGCATTATGATTTTATGGTCTAGTGTTGGATCCTAAACTCAATGAGTATAGAGATTTCTGAGGATTTCATTTATGCTAAATTTGCTAAGGGAGTTATTGAAAAATATATGTAGAGATTTAGATTAACTAATGGTCCCTTGTTGTTGCAATTACAATCCAAAATTATAAACTTTAAGCAAGGGAATTCAATTGTCATTATGTATTATAATAAGTTGAAGAGTTTATAGGATGAATTGAATAATATTTGTGCTATGCCAAATTGTTCTTGTGGAGCTATGGACAGATTAATTGTAAATTGGTGGATAAATTCCTTGAAGCCGATATAAAAAACAGATTAGTCTAATTTCTTATGCGACTTATTGAGTGCTATGAAACTACTAAGAGTCAATTTTGTCTATAGATCCTTTACCCTTAGCAAATAAATCTTATTACTTAGTTTGTCAAATTGGAAAACAAAAGGAATTTATTTATAGCACTAGTATTAATACATCAAGAGGTATTACCCTAACCAATTGTTAAGTTTTAGGCTATATTAAAGACTTGCTCATGAGTTCTCTATGTGTTGATAACCTATTTATGAGCTCCTTTTACATAGAAGACTTGTTTATGAGCTCTACCTATATTGGAAACCTGTCTGTGAACTGCTTATGGCCATAGCTAACATGGCCAGACACGTTAACTCAATCAGATCAGCTCTCCTAGTTTTGCACTTCAGGTCGACAAGTCAAGTCGACTAAGTCAACAATTCAAGTTAGTAAGTCAGGTTAGCTCGTTAAATTGGTAGTTTAGCACAATCAGGTAAGCTAAAATTTCATATTAGCCTAAATCAAGTCTTTAAGGTCCCCACTAGCTTATTATCCTAGCTCAACAGTTGATCACCCAAAAAATCTCATTTGATCATCTTTTTTTCTTTTTTTTTTTAATTTTGTTATTTAAACTTCTTATTTCTTGTATTATTCCCAAATTGCCCTCATGCTTTAGTTTCTTTATTTACAAGTTTACCATATGTATAAATAGGACATTTATCTAAGATTTTAAAGGGATTTTGCATAATAATAAAAAATTCTTTTTAAGTCTTTTCTCTTGGAAAACTCTATTTTATTAAGGATTGTGGCAAGCAATCTTAGTTATCTCTTTGTGCATCATATCAAAGCAATAATTAGGCCATATAAGATATAATTAGTACATCATATCCAGCTAAATAGCTTACAGATTCGCTAAAACCCTCACAAAACTCATCTTATTTTCTTTCCTTCGGTAAGAATGGACCCATCCTAATTTCACCGCCCGTATTGGTTCTCAATGTAGCATATCAAGTATGGTTGAAGATAATGTGACTTTCTTGGTAAAAAAAAAAAGAAAGAAGAAGAAGACACAAGGTTCATATGAAAGAAGAGATGGAAAAGGGAGAGGAAGTAGTAAAATAATTTGTACTCATTGCAAGAGAGATGGGAATTCAATTGAAAGTTGTTTTGATATCATCGGTTACCTCGATTGGTTTAAGATCAAAATGGATAAAAGAAATCATAAGATTACAATTAATGTGGAATGCAATTCTTCTTATATTGATACTCCTCTAGATGTCATTCAAAAAGGACATAATTCTTCTTTTTCATATGTTATTGAACTTGTTTATAGAATTTGCAGTGAGGTCGTAAAGATTTTGAAGGGCAAACATATAGAAGACATGGGAGTTGATGCAAGTTTAGTAGGATTTGTAGGTATGTCTATTACTCTTTCTTCTATTGCATCTTTTCATAATGTAGCAGGCTATTGGATTATGGATATAAGGGCAACTAACCACATAACATCATATGGTAACTTGTTGATTAAACTACATACTTTATCACATCCTATTCGTATCAAATTACCTGCAGGTATAGAAAACAAGTGAAAAAAGTTGAGGAAGTTGCTATTAAGCCTCGAATCATCTTAAACAATGTTGTTCTAGTGTTTGATTTTTGCTTCAGTCTCTTGTCAATACATAAGCTTCTTACACTCTCTGACCTTAAAACTGTGTTTTCTATACATAATTGCATCTTTCAAGACTAAGGAACTCAAGTTTTAGCTACTACTGAATTTTATAATAAATTCTAAGTGATGAAGTCAAATCTTAAGCCTTTTACTTCACATGATCAGCCCTGTAATGAAACTTTAGTTACTTTTCCCATTACTTTTAATGTATCATCAATAGATACTTCATTAGAGATTGATGTATTTCATAATCAACTTGGATATGCATCTATGCTCAAGCTTCAACACTCATTACAATGTAAACAATTGAATCTTTCATATTTTCATTATCAAACTTGTATACTGGCAAAGTTTCATCAATTGCCATTTCCTATGAGTACATCTGATACTTTACATCCTTTTGATCTTGTATACATGGACATTAGGGACCTTATCATGTACAATCTATTTCTAATGCCTTTTTTTTATAACTTTAGTGGATGATAAAACAAAATGCAAATGGATTTTTCTTTTGAATTATAAATCATAATATTCTACCATTCTTTCACACTTCATTTATTTTATTTAAACACAATTTCATTGTACTCCCTATCTTTTAGATCAAATAATTGGAGTAGATTTATGTCCAAAGATTGTCAAGAATTATTTGCCAAACACGAAGCATTTCATCAAAGGTTAGTAGTCAACACTCTATAATAAAATGGAGTAGTAGAGTAAAGACATCTCCATTTGTTAGATATTGCATAAGTCTTGAGAATAGATGCAAATTTATAGAAGAAATTTTGGGTGAATGTATTCTTATAGCAACTTACCTCATTAATGAAATGCCCATTAAGTCACTTCAATGAAAAACACTTTATTGAATAATATATAACAAATTGCTATCATTTGAAAACCTTACAACCTTTGGTTGCTTATGTTTTAGTACAATTCTACCAAAGTCACATGACAAATTTGATGCCAGGAATAAGAAATGTATGTTTGTTGGTGACTCAATTGGGCAAGAGTGATACAAATTGTATGATCTTAAGACACAAACTTTGTTTGTAAGTAAAGTTGTCCTTTTCTTTTAACATATGTTTCCTTTCAAGTCTAATGATTATGAGAATTCTTCTTGTCTTGTTGCCCTTGTCTTGCTTATTGCTTATACTGAGTCACCACGGATGAATCTTTTGCTCTTGCTCCATCATCTCTTAATTTTGGTTCGAAGAATTTAGAAAAATATATACAACACCCTACTATGTATTCTAGTTTTATTCATTAGTGTCATAGGTCCCAAAGACATAAACAACCACCACTTTGGACTTTCGTACATTCTATGCATCATGTAAATTCATCAATTGCTTCTTTCATGATTCCATCCCTTATCCCTTGTTTCACCTTCATTCATTTTCTTCTTTGCCTCACGATTATGTGGTGTCTTTGACCAATGTACTCTTAGTCAAAGAGCATGCAATTATAAAGAAGCAAAAGAAGATCCAAATTAGATAGATGCAATGAATAAGGAATAATTAACTTGAATCTAACTATACTTGTGAACTCACTTCTCTTCCTCCAAGGAAGTAAGTAATAAGGCTAAAATAGGTTTATAAAGTGAAGGATAAATCGAATGGTTCTATTGAGAGATATAGAGCTCGGTTAGTTGCAAATCCATTTAAATTTCATATAACACACATATTTTATAGTTATTTGGTGCTATTTTATATATTACGCTAGTTGATTTTGTTATATTTCCTTTGAAGATCTAATTATATTGTTCTTATTCTTGTTTAATTTGGAGGAATTGCGTATGCTAAGAGGTTAGGTATTGATTTCTCCGGATTATGATAACCTATAATAGCCAACCTAATAGCGAGATCTAAAATTTTAATGCGATTCTGAGATATTCATGTAGAGAGAGTCTCAAGATTTTTAATTAGCTAGAGACGTGAGTCTACTTAATTCAGATTAGGTATCTCTATGATCTAAAAAGTAATTGAGAGTGAAAGTTATATAAAACTAGGTAGTAAATAATAACTATTTACTAAGGATTATGTGTTATTCAATTTAATAAATTATGCTGGTTTATTATTATTATTATTATTATTATTATTATTATTATTATTATTATTATTATTATTATTATTATTATTATTATTATTATTATTATTATTATTTATTATTTGTTTACGTTACTATTTTTATTTTTTTTCCCGTTTATTTTCACTTTTAATCAAAATTACTTTATGTTATTAAGTTAGGTAATTAGTGATTTAGGGAAAATAGCTAATAATCTAAGGTTCCCATAGAAATGGCTCATCATGGGATTGATACTCGAACTTAAATCCATTTTAATTATACTATAACTTGATTAGGTGCACTTATCTAATGCATATGCCTAATCGATTACATACATAGTTTTTCTCGTATGGCAAAACTTACTTCAATTTGTATACTTCAATCTGTATACTTCTTACTATGGCTTCGATTAACAACTGAATAGTACATCAATTGGATATTAATAATGTGTTTTTACATTGGTATCTAGATGAAAATATATATATATATATATGATGCCACCTAATGTGTAGACCGTGCAAATTTAGTCTTTTTAGTATAGAGTCAAACTCGAGTATTATAGATAATTTCACTAAGTCAATAGAGTTGATAAATTTAAAACTGATTAAAATTTCAAATTCAAAATCTAAAACGAATATGAAAAATCATATTTTATTAATTGAAATTCTAATCGCATATAAAAACCCTAAACCCTACATATGTATAAATACTAGAGACTAACCCAAATATGGTAAAAATCTTAAAACTAAAACTTTAAGCTTATAAATGTATGAATTTACTTTTACAATAATAAGACCCTAATTGGATACAATTATCGATTGATACGTTTAATCACGTAAAATCGCTAACAAAAGAATAGAGATAACTTCTAAATGTTAATAAACGTAAGAATATTAAATTAATTTACGAAATTGATAATTTTATTTTATAATTGTTCGTAACTTTATATATATATATAAATAAATTATTGTTATATATATTTAATTATTTGAACTCAATTACATTACTTATTCTTTGTTTATGTATTATAGAATAAATGTTAATTTTATGTTTATAATTTTCTTTATAATTATAATATATATTATTATTAATATTATTTATAAGGTTAGAAATATTTAAAGAAAAATCCAAAAAAGGGTTTTATCCATTTAATTATTTATTTCCTTATCTTTCCTTTTTCATTAACTTTTTCCTTTTTATTTCCTTTTTCTTTTTCAAATTATAATTATTACATGTGCAAGAAATATTATTATTTTTAATTTTGGCCAAAAGTCAAAATGTCATTTTCAAGCATTTATTTCTTCCTTCTTTTCCTTTTTTTTATTTTTCTTCCCTTTTTTTCCTCTACCTTATCATGAGCCACCTAAGGGTGTTTGAAACTCTCTCTAACTCTCTTTGTTTTTCCCAAATTATTACATATAATTAACCCATTTTATCTCCCCTTGTGGACCAACATCCTCTCTATAATTACTCTAAATTTTTTATAACAATGAGGGGAAAAGGAGGATTTCTTCTTCAAAAATTCTTAAGAACAAGTAAACATACCACCTTTGTATTTTATTAGTATTAGTTTTATTATGTAAATTATGTTTTATGTATTTTTTTAATATATATTTTTTTGTATATTTTCCTATTTGATGTATTGCACATGTAATCTAGTATATTGTAGTTAAAATTCCATGCATATGTATTTGATTTAATGTATATAACTCTATTTTTCTAGAAGTATATTTATATGTATAAATATGTAGTTAGATACATAGATATATATTGTATGGACATGTATATATAGTTTACTTATATATATGTACATATATGAGTAGTATAAATAAACATATATAAATAGGTAAGACAAATAAGATAAGAATATATACCTATATATATATACACCTATATACATATATATCATAATATGCACATAAACATACGTAAATACTTATATACATATATATATATATGTAAATTGAAAAGTATATAGGTATGTATATATGTATTATATCAAATTTCCTTCAAAATATATTAAGAAAACACAAATATATGTATATAAATGGGTATAAATATGTATAATACTAATATAATATAAGTATAAATACTTATACATATGTATATGTACATATATATAAATACGTATAATAGTAGTATAGTAAAAGTATAAACACATGTGTATACATATATGTACATGTATAGACATACATATAGTATTAATATAGTATAAGTATAAATACATGTATATATATAAAAATACAAATACATATGATTAGAGCAACCAGTCTGAAGATACTAAGAATTGGTATTAACACTTTCTGGTATTGTTGTCACCATTAAAAAAACATGGTCAGACTCATAATATCCTTCTTGTGCATGACTGGCAAATCCATCATTATTTCTTAGTAAACCCTTATTAATTCTACACTCATCCACAAAGTGGCCAAATCTTTAACAATTGTAATATTGTATGTTCCTTTTATTAAACTTTCTCCTACCTCCTCCTCCTCTGAAATTTTCTCGCCTTTGATTAAAATCTAATTTCCCTTGATCCATTGAATCATTACGATCACTACGTCCACCATTACTCATATTTCTTCCTCTTACCCTTCCTCTTCTACCTCTACCTCTTCCACATCTCTCTATCAAACCCTGGTCGTCTAACTTCATCTTGCAATGCATGATCCAACTATTTCTTTGTTCCTCGGTCATTCATTCTCTACTCATGTGCTTCTAAAGAACTTTAGAGCTCTTCAATTTTTAAATCATTTAGGTTCTTAAACTCCTCAATGGTTACCACTACGTAAGCAAATCTTAGAGTTAATGTTTTAAGAATATTTTCCATAATCGTTACACCAGTAATTGTTTCTCCATTTGCCTTCATTTGATTTGAAAGCGTTGTCACTTATGTACAATACTCACTAACACTCTCTTTAGCCTTTATCTACAGTAACTCATACTAATGATGCAAGGTCTGCAATTGAACTTTCTTTAATTTTTTAGCTCCTTTATAACACTTTTGAAGAATTTTCGAAGCTTCCTTTGCAGTTCTTACTCTAGCAATCTTTTCAAAATTCGGGTAGTCAACACATTGATGAATATAAAACAATGTCTTATAATCTTTCTTTTTAGAGTCTTGATACAAACTTCTTTGTGCATCCATTGGATTTTTAGGTAATTCTTGATACCCTATTGTAACAATCTCCAAGACTTCTTAAAACCTAAGTATTGCTTGCATCTAAATACACCATCTATCATAATTCTTACCATTCAACCCCGAAAGCAAAGCTGTAATATTCTTAGTCACATTTGACTTTTCTTCCTTCAATTACATAAACACAATGTAGATCTGATACCAAGATTTTGGAGAATACAATATTGACAATGATTTCTTATATATTTATATTCAAGAACAAATGTATACATACAAGAAAAGAATTGAAAGAATCACTTCTTCATTACCATGATCAACTTACTATACACATACTGTAAAAACACTCGTACTTTTACACTTCTTATTTTGCACTGTTATTTTTTCACTCTCTCAACTGATTTTGTTTTTCTCTCTATTTGTAACAACACTCAACTCATTATCCCACATTAGCTTACATATAGACACCATAAACCAATTAGAATTATTTTTCCTCTTAACAATAAATGACTATATATTTAAAGTTTTAAAAATTATAATAATTTAGACTCATTGGTAATAAAGTCCAATAAGCTAATTAAAATAAAATTGATATTATAGAAATTGAAATGTAAACTATGTGATACAGTTCAAGTCTGTCTAAGCGATTCAACAACCATATCATAAAAGTTCCATTATTTGCAATTTGATCTATGCCCTAGTTACTTCAATGAACCAATGTAAGTACATCGGTTTTGATTTCAATACACAACTTTATCCTTCTCAAAATCATTTTTACATGTTGATTTGGTTTATTTATCCATTAGGAGCATGAGGAAAATGAAAAGAAAAGAAGAAAAAGGAAAGGAAAGGAAAGGAACAAGTCCCATATAACCAGTTGTGAAATCAACTAATATTTTGAAGTGGAATTTGCCAAATTTGGTAACTTATCCTGCTACAAGATCTGATAGAAGGAGGCCATCCCTTTACCACTAATTTTATAATTTATTTTAAATATGGTTAGTGATAATATAAAGAATAGGAGGAAAATATATATGGTTTAAGGAAAGAGAACCAATGAATTGATTGTGACTAGTATATGCAAGTTCAAATATAATATGTTTATAATTGTTCAAAAAAATAAAATACTTTAATTTTATAAAATAGATCAATTGGGCACATAAAATTACGAATCGAGAGAATAATAAATCTATAAACTTACTAATAGTCATAAACAATTACAATATTTCACGACATACTTAATCCACATTGCACCATGTCCTAAAAAATTTCAAACCTTAGGAGTCAATTGTACGTGCAGAGTATGATTTTACTTGATTCATGAATTTTATTTCGATTGATGAACTAATTTTCTATTTCTAATAATGGAAAAAAATTTTACTGTTCCATTGTATCTAATTATAGTTTGAATGAATCACCGAAAACAAAAATTATAACTTGAATGAGAGACACAATAGAGACGACAAATTTAAAATTGCAATGTTGTTAACTTGAAATCTAAAATTTTCATTGTTTTGCCTCATTTTTTAAGAATCCTATGAGCGTATAGGGTTATGGTCAATATATGTATATATATATATATATATAACTCCAAATATTGTTTATGTTAGGTCATCTATGTACATCAATTTAGATTATGTTTCAATCTCAGATTGGAGGTTGACTCACGAGTGCATCAAGGGTGAAGAGATTGAATATTTTGTTTCATGTAGGGTAATATTAGTGATTAATTTTAGAGCATCAGTTAACAAGTCTTAAAAAAAAGTACCAAGTTTTAAAAGGATAACATAAAAAATCATTCTTTTCAAGTCAAGCATAAAGAGCTAAAGTACCATTGGTATTTGCTACTCATACATATAGATGCATGTGGACTCATAAAAACATCATCCTTTGAGAATTGTAAGTACTTTAACCTCTCTATTAATAACTACACTAGCATGACAAGGGTATATTTTATGTGTGAAAGATCTAAAGCATTTGAGATTTTCAAGAAATTTAAGAGATTTATTGAAAAAGAAAGCGTATATCAAAACAATAAATAGTACTAAAGGTAAGGAATATATTTAAAAGGAGTTCAACAAATTCTATAAAGATGAAGGAGTTGAACATCAACTTACAGTTGGATATGTACCATAACAAAACAGTGTATCAGAAAGGAAGAATTGTACAATTATAAATATAGCTAAATCTATGCAAGAAGAGAAGAAGATGCCAAAAATGTTCTAGGCTGAAGTATTGTACACAGTAGTCTATCTACTCAACAGATATCCAACTAGAGTAGTGTAAGATAAAACACTTGTTGAAGCTTGGAGTGGACAAAAGCCATCAGTACAACATCTTCATGCATTTGAAAGTATTTGCAATGTACACATAGCAATGAAGAGACATAAGTTGGAAGAGAAGGCTAAAAAAAGACATCTTCCTTAGCTACACTATATAATCTAAAGGATATAGAATCTACAATTTAAAGACTAAGAAACTTATCATCAGCAAGGATGTTAAGTTTGACAAAAGTGTTACCTAGAATTAGAATGAAGAAAAAGTAGAGAATCAAAGCATATCAGTGCCAAGAATCCTCTTTAGAATCTAATGACTAGGAAGAGAAGACTCCTAGCACACTTGCAGCATCAACTTCATCAAGAGAAGGAGAATCATCTTCAGAATCACCTCCTAGGAAAACAAGGCTTCTTTCGTATGTAAATGCAATGTGCAACTTTATAGCTATGGAGCAAGAGAGCTTAAAAGATGCAATGAAACGAGATGTATGGGTTATGACAATGAAGAGGAGATAAACATGATTAAGAAGAATGAAACATGGGAGCTTATAAAGCTACAAGCTAACAAGGACATCGTTGGAATCAAGGGGTTTACAAAGTAAAGACTAATCTTGACAGCTCAATTCAAAAGCATAAAGCCAGATTGGTAGCAAAGGGTTACTTTTAGCTTCCTGGAGTAAACTATAATGAGACTTTTGCTCCAATCACTCGGCTAGACACTATACAAGCCTTAATAGCACTTCCAACACAAAAAGATAGGAGAATATATCAACTTGATGTAAAGTTGGCATTCTTGAATGGGTATTTAGAGAAAGAAACCAACATTGAATAACCTCTAGAGTTTGTGCTCAAAGGTTAAGAAGACAAAGTCCTTAAACTGAAGAAAGCACTATATGGCCTCAAGCAAGCACCATGAGCTTGGTATAGCAAAAATGATCAATATTGTATTGAATAAGGATTCAAGAGGAGTTATAATATGGAAACCATTGACATCAAAACCTAACATAACAATACTCTTATTATGTCCTTGTACTTAGACGATCTTATATGTATAGGTAACAATGAGAGTATAGTTCAATGGTTTAAGGAAGAGATGATGAAGACCTGATGATAGACTTAGGTTTAATGCAATACATCCTTGGTATTAAAGTTTGTCAAGAAGATGATAGGATATTCATCCACCAACGAATGTATATAGAAAATCTATTGAAGAAATTTGGCATGATTAACTATAAAGCAATGGCTACACCATTGGCAACAAATGAGAAGATGTAGAAAGAGGATGGATCACAAGCTACAAATGCATCCAAATACAGAAGCCGTATAGGAAGTGTAAGCCTTGTAACTGTAGAATCGGATTTAGTATGTAAAATTTAGGGCCCGATTGGTTAAGAGATCCAATTAAGCCTAAATTATAAAATAAAACTAGAAATATTAGTAAAAGTAATCTCGTAAGTTTGAATTTAGAAAAATAAGTAATAAAATATTATAAAATCAAATTTTAAGTATATTACTCGTTACTTATCGAAAATACGTAAAATGAATTCCAATGATTAACAAGTCACTAGAGATAAATTACATAAACACTAAAAATTATAGAATAACATAAATAATATTTAGGAGTATTTACTAGTACTTCATATATATTTATGCATAGGTAAAAATACGTGAAATTATTTAAAATACTTGAAAAATGCTAGAAAATGCTAAATAATTAATGAAAATTATAAAAAAAATCAAGGAAAAATCAGAAAAAAAAATCACAGAAGTGGGGAATAATCTAGATTTGAGTTATAGTAGGTCAAGGAGGAAAGACAAAAATTGACCAATTAAATTAATACGCTTAAAAAGTCAAATTGGAAGAGGATAAAGCAAATGTCAACTACAATTAATGCACCAAAAATCCTCAAGAGCTCTATAAATAGCGAAACTCCACCACAAGCTCATTTGGTCTGTTTAGGATATTAGAAAATTAAAGAGAACCAAAAAAAGGAGAGAATTAAGGTTTTTCAAAAAATTACAAAAATTTGTGTAATAAGGATAATTGGACCAAACCCATGAACCACCACCAACTAGAATTGAATCGCCACTACCACCACACCTTACACTTACCACCTAAACTAGCTAACACCCCTTGGACTACTGGTGGTAGCTAAAAGTCTAATAGATTGGTGAGTCTAAAATTCAACTCGATTTTATATAATTTATTAAAATTATTAATTTTATCTAAAAAATTATAAATTTTATTATTCTGATGTTTTATTATATATAGATTTAAGGAAAAATATTATTAGATTTAATTATACCTAGGAATAAATTATGCTTAAAAAATCATACAAAAACCGAGCATGTTTCGAATTGGAATTAAATAATTTAGGAGCATAGTTTTTAGCTCAATTTTTTTTATGTAGACTACTTAAGTAATATAAAACAGTGCTCTGAATCCCTTTTTCAAAAATTAATTTTTGAAATTTTTAAGTGATTTTTAAGCCCTTAAAATATGTATATAATTAGGGATTTGGGGGTTAATTAATTATTAATTCAATAATTACTGATTTAGTATATAATTAGGGATTTTAAGATGTTCATATGGGATGTAGTATGATAATTGTGGTATTTAAGGTATTAGATGTGATTATTAGGAATATTATGTAGTAAATATAGATAATTTTGATAATATGTGGAATTGGAATTATGGTAAATATAAAATATTTGGTTAAAATGGATAATATAGTAATAAGATTATTATGTAATAAATCTGGTAGGAAATATCAATTTAGGCAATTATTGAAAAGATATAAAATTTCTCACATCGAAAGTCAATTCAATATATAAATAAGGATTAGAATGTACCAAGTAAACTAAAATACTAATTATGATCAAAAGTGATACTTAAAATACTTGAGCTCGATATAATTAATTTCACATTAGGGTTTGGAACATATTTTTTTAGGATTTACGTATAATACTCGTAGTTAGAACTGATTGAAAACCTAAATCAGAACCAGATTCGGAAACCAATTTCCAAAACTAACTTAGAATAAATCGATAGTAAATAATATGTATATATGAAGAATTGAGCTAAATCATAATCTTGAGTATACATAGATATATATATATATATTAAGATATAAATACTAAAAACATATTTATGTTATATATTATGAGACACAAAGACAAGTTGACCTATGACAAGTAATTAAGCAAACCAAGGGTACAAAGTAAGTTGGGTTTAATACTTCATTGTATTTTGAAGTACTATTTTAAAGTACTCGGAGAATTAGGATTGTATTTTACTGTATTTGTAAGTAGTTATGTACAAATATACTTGGGTATTTGATTTCATGTTGAATTATGCGTTATATTTGGTGATTGATGTGAATGGAATGATGTGAAATTGTTTAATCACCTTAAACCATACTTAATCATAACCGACCTAAATACCCTAATTAAACATGCATTACAATCCTTTAGGGGACCATTAAGATTCTCTAATTAAACACCGATGCCTTCAAAAAAGATAGCATTAGATAGCATAATGATTTTTTCCTTATCCTTAACCAAACTAAGTAATAGGAGAGAAGGTTGCAATGAGAATGAGGGCATTGATTCGAAGGATACTCTTGGGGGGGTGGAGGGGAGCGGTGTCTCTATTGTATAAATCTGAGTTTGATTGTGAGTTATTGTATTAACAAAAACTTCTCAACCCGAATTAGAGAGGGTAAAATTACTCTGATTTCACAACAGATTGGACTACATTGTGTGATGATATTTGATTGTTGCATTATATATAATTAATTGCTTGATAACCCTGTTTGTATTTGTTATACTTTCATAAGCCTCCAACTTAACTTACTGAGCTATGGTTGCTCGTACCTATATAGATTCTGTTGTAGGTTTTAACTTCTTACTAATATGTCACGAATAATTATCCCGAGGTTAGCTCTATTTTGAAGTTATGGGGAATGAGGATCAATTGGCTAAACAATGAGTTTTTTTAATGTCTTAATAGTACTTTAGGTATATAAACCAATATGTGAGATGTAAGTTAGCCAATTACTGTAGTATGTGTAATTTCTTGGGATTTCAAGACAATATAGATGTAATTATATATATGAATTGTGGTTCTAACTTTTTATGTAAATTTTATATTAAACTTTAATTAAATTGTTTACTTTAAAGCGAGGAGTTGTGGATACCTTGTGTAAATTATATCTATGGTAGGGATTGTAAGGTCGATTACTATCATAGGTTGGTTTATACGATGAGACTGTTGCGACTCTGTGGCTTCAAGATGCAACAGGTTGCTTACTATACCTAATGGCAACTTCGTCCAGACATAATGTATGCCACTGGCCCTTTATTAAGGTTTATGCAAGATCATATTAGGATGCACTATAGAGCAACAAATTGAATACTATGATACTTGCAGAGTACTAAAGACTATGGTATATGATATAAGGAAACAAGTAACTACAGATTGATATGATATACAAATAGTGATTGGTTAAGATTTGTTGATGACATGAAAAATACATCAAGTTATGAATTCAATCTTAGATCAAGAGTATTTTCATGGTCATCAAAGAAACAAGAGACAATTGCACAATCATCAACTGAAGCTGAGTATATTGAGTAGCAACAATTGCCAGTCAAGCAATATAGCTTTAAAGACTACTTGAAGAGATGGGTGAGCCTCAAAGAGATTAGACTACCATATCATATAACAACAAATCAACTATTGCAATAGCAAAGAATCCAATACATTACAGTAAAATGAAGCATATTGCAATCAACTATCATTTTTTGCGAGAGACCACTGCTAATAAGGAAATCAATCATTATAAGACGGAAGATCAAGTAACAGACATTTTCACCAAGGCACTCCCACAAGTAAGGTTTGAGATGCTACAAGAAATGCTTGGAGTTATACCAAAATATATTAAGGAAGAGTGTTAAAATTGATACATTTTGGCCTATTTCTAGTCCAAATCCATTATAACCTATACATTCTAAAAAAATGTTAGGTGGAGTTTCTAGAACATATTAGTTTAGATATTTCCATGTAATATTCTAGAGAGCAATTGTAATCTTCTAAATGGTAGTTGAAGTCTTCTATACAATAATTTGTAACCGTTGGATAAAGTTGATCTCTATCATCCATTGAAGAGGAGAATACCTGTAAATAAGTAGTCCTCCCTCATTTATAATCAAGTCAAAAAAATTAAAATATACATCCTTCTATCTTTAAAAACTTTCTCTCTATTCCTTCATTTCCTACAAATCATTTTCTATTTCAATAATTTTCTATTTTAATGTTATTCTCTTACTTTTTATTCTAATTAAATAACCTTTCAAATACCATGCAATTATTTCTTTTAATTATTTTTTTTTCCTTTACCATCTCTCTCACAATTGTCTTTTCATATATCCCATCTCTATTTTCATTTAAATTTACATTTGTTTCTCCATCATGTTCTATTATTTTTTTTTAAAAAAATTGTTAATACTTTTCATTCCTTAAGTAAATGACTATACATTGGGCATTTTAAGATTAAAATAATTTATATTCATTAGTAATAAAGTCCAATAAACTAATTAAAATCACATTAATATTATAGAAGTTGAAATGAAAACTTAACAATACAGCAATTCAGTAACCATATTATAAAATTTTGGTTATTTGTAATTTGATCCATGGCTCGATTACTTTAGTGAATCAATGTAAGCACATCAATTCCAAATTCAATACACAATTTTATCCTTCTCAAAATCATTTTGCATGTTGATTTTCCCTATCTATTCATTAGGAGCACAAGAGCAAAAATGGAAACAAAAGAAAACTAAGGGTCCCCACACAACTAGTTGTAAAATCAACTAATGTTTTGGAAATTGCCAAATTTGGTAATTTATCCTACTGTAGGATCAGACAAAAGGAGGCCAGCTCTTTACTACAAATTATATAATTTATTTTAAATATGGTTAGTGATAATATAAAAAGTACAAGGAAAGTATATATGGTCTGAGATAAGAGACCGATGGTTTGATTGTGACTGATATATGCAAATTCAAATATAATTTGTTTATAATGGTTCACACAAATAAAATACTTTAATTTTATAAAATAGATGAATTGGGCATGTAAATTTACGAATTCGACTGAATAATAAATAAATCTATAAACTTACTAATCGTCATAAACAATTACAAAATTTACGAAATCAGTAAGCTACATTGCACCATGTCCTAAAAAACTTCAAACATTAGAAGTCAATTGTACGTATAGGTTATGATTTAACCTAATTCATGGATTTTGTTTTAATTGATGAACTAATTTTCTATCTCTAAAATAATGTAAAAGATTTGTACTTTTTCCATTTCTTACATATCTAATTATAGTTTGAATGAAGCACAATTGAGAAAGCAAACTTAAAATAGCACTATCAATACCCTTAAATAAAAAAATTTTATCATCTTGACTCTTGTATAAGAATCCTATTATTTATATAAGGTCATCTATGTACATCAATTTAGATTATCTTTTAAACTTAAATTGGAGGTTGACTCATGAATGCAAAGGTTTTTAAGGATGAAGAGGTTGAAAATTGAGGCCCGTTCGATTGAGATCGATTCATTTGTTAGAGCATTATTTGTTGAATTTCTCTTAGTTGAACAGTAAGTAATTTATTGTTGTTAACGTTTAAAATGACATGTGGTATATCTTGATATGGTACAGGGGGATCGAGCAAGACAATTTCCAAGCTGTGATTTATGTTAGTGACTTGCTCAAGCATTCTCCATGTATCGAAGATCTATTTAGAAGCTTTACGTGTAGAAAACTTGTTTATAAGCTCTTCTTGGATAAAATAATCAAAGATTGGCATGGTTTAAGTAGCTTGACTAGATATGCCAAGCTTGGATGGCCTGCTCGGCCTAACCATGTCTGCTCGACTCGGTTGGTTAACTTAATCCAGTCGGCCAAGATTCTAACTCTACTCAGATCAAATCTTTAAGGTCTCCAATAGCTCCTCGGCCCAGCTCATCAACTCTTTATCCTAGATATTTCATTTGGTTACTTATTTTTGCTCATATTATTTAAACCTTCTGTTTCTTATATTATTTCTAAAATACCCTCATGTTTATTTTTGTATTTATGAGAATGCCACTAGAACATAATTTTAATCCTTTTATTTATAATTTTGCCATTGTGTATAAATAAGCTACTTCTCTAAGGTTTTAGACGGTTTTATAACATTAATGAAAAAACTTTTGAGTCTTTTCTCTTAAAAAGCTCTTCTCTACCCACTCTTATTAATTCCTTTAACAAGAATTATAGCAAGTAACCCTAAGCTTAATGTTCGTATATCATATCGAGTACTAGCTTAGATCCGAGTGTAATGCTACGGTGCGTCATATCTATAAAGTTAGTGCATGAGACTACTAAACCATTGACTTTTGTTACTTTTCAAGCCATCTTGCAGTTCAGATCCACTCCCTTGGTTCATGTGATACTGGGTTTGTATGTTGATTCATGAATCTGTATCATAATATTTCATATTTTAATATAGAAGGATTGGTTATAAATATTTGAGCATCAAACTTTTCCAATAAAGTTAATAATGTAATAATCATCATACTGAAAAGTTTAATTAGATATATAAATTATGCCGAAAAATGTTTGGACCTTTAAATGCAAATCAATCATTTAATTTCATCCCCTTTTCTATCAATAATTTATGTTTATTGTCGTGAAATCTAACAAGCAATTCTTTGGGCTTATGAATGGCTCTTGCAAGTGCAGTAGATCTGACGACTGCGTAAAGCTATAAAAATCATATTGAACGGAATTTTTATTTTCTAAAAGTTGGATATATATTCCAAAATAGATCATCCATAATTAATTGAATGCTAAAATTAAGGAAGGAATTAAACTTTCTAGAGTAATAAATATATTGATGAGACAGTCCATTAGCATAAACGAAAAATAATCTCCAAATGTCATTCTGATTCAAGGTCCCCCCAAATTGCATGTAAAACAAACATTCGTAATAATGGAGACCAGGGACCAATAAGGTGATGTTTAATGGCCACTTATGGAGTAACAGCTAACAAGTTTAAAGGGTATGGTTTTTAAAGCGTCCTTTGGTTCATTTATTTTTTATTTTATTAGTGTTTATTTTGTATTTATTTGAATAAAAATAAATCACTAAAAGAATAGAAATATAATTCTATATATACTTCTCTTTTAATATTAATTATCTAATTAAATTAATTATTTTTAATATATAAAATATATTTTTTTAAAATATTCTCTTTTAAAAGTAGATAAAATTTAATTTTTCAATTCTAACATTCCGAGCTATATTTTTATCATTTTTATGCAAAAAGCTATTGTGCAACGCTATGTACCAAGGATCAAGGAAAATCGTAGTATGCCCCTAAGAGTGATACTAGATTTCTGCACTTTTAACATACCTCTATGAGTACGGATATTCTTGACCAAGTTAGATGCCAGTTTTTCTATTCTCATAACCCGAAAAAGTGATTCAAAAATCTCCAAGGTTTTTCCTCCAACGTGAAACATGAAGGTATATTTGTTCATTTAAAAAAAAAAAAATCTTAACACCAAGCTGAACTCTATATAAAGGATAGCAAGCAAATCAATGTTCATCGTACAAATCCTCTTCTTCTGAATCAAAAACAGCTAAGGAGGGAAAGAAATCACACACACACGCACAACAAAAAAAATGGAAGATGGCAAAGTAACTGCATCCGGATCCTTCTTTACCAAATCATGGAAGGAACTGAGTGGTGAGAAAAACTGGGAAGGCTTGTTGGATCCTATAGATGAGGATCTCAGCAATTACATCATCCACTTTGGTGCAAGAGCTGGAGCCATGGAGGACGCCATTAATGGCGAAGAGGTGTCCCCAAACTTCTACCTTAGCCGATGTACGGAGAATGATTTGTTCTCCTACGTTGGTTTAGAGAAGACCAACCCCTACAAGTACGAGGTTAAGAAGTTCATCATTGCCAAAGATGATCCGGCTAACACAATCTCACAACTTGGTGCAACCCAAGTTTGGATAGGCTATATAGCTGTGGCCAAAGAAGAGATGGTGAGAAAGGAGACTCTAGGAAGAAGGGACATATTGATTGTGTGGAGAGGGACTTGGACTCCATTAGAGGCACTTCTTGATTTTCAAGATGGTCTTTTTCATGATCCACTTATATTAGGTGGTGCTAGGCTTAGTGCTAAGACACATCTTGGTTTTACTCTCCTTTATGCAACTCTAAAGGGTACGGTAAGGCTTTTCTAGAACCGTCAAAAATTTTAAATTTTATAGAATTTAAATGAATGTATAGTGAAGTGAAATGGAAAACGGAAAGGTAAAATCTCTTTATATATATATATATATATATATATATTCCCGAGAAAGTATGATATTTCAAGAAAATGGAATAGATGGAGTATGCCTTAATAATGAAATGAGAACTTGTCTGATGATTTTGATGCGGATGAACTCCGGGATAATGGGGTGTTTGGACAGGGAAAAGTTGAAAAGACCGACAACCATCCATTAGGACAATAAGCCACACAGGAGAAATTGAACTTTAAAATATACAAGTGTCTAAAACACCAAACTATTTTTAGGTGTTCCACTTTCTTATTGTGAGTCCCTAGTTCAATTGTAAACTTGCCATTGTCGTTTCACTCGAGAAGGTGGATAGGCATTGCTTAATTTATTGGACTCACCTTACCGTCTCACGCATTAAAGAAAAATAATATGGCTGCAAATATATTGTGCGGAACAACTAATATATCATGTCCCATATATATTATATCAATATAACATCAATTTTATTAGTCAAAGATAACATTAGGCTTAATCTCTACCAAATATAAAATAATATACAACCCATGTCCTTTTGCTTAGTATAATAAGTAGCGACTTTCTATTTTACATTGGTTATTTATGTTCATGTGGCTATATATATACATATATATATATATAATAACTTTTTTTTACTACTATTATTATTTTTTTTTTTTAACTATTGCAAGGTTCGAGAGGAAGTGAAGAAATTGGTGGACAAATACAAAGATGAAGAAATCGGTATAACCACTGCTGGACATAGCATGGGTGGCCGTGGGGCACTTGCAACATTGAATGCAGTGGACCTAGTGAATAATAACTACAACGTGCCAAGTGATAAGTCAAAGGAAGGTTGCATGGTGTCGGTGTTTACATTTTTCTAGTCCTAAACTTGGCAACAAAGAATTCGAGGATTTCTTTAACAAGCTCAAATCTAAAAATCTTAGTGCCCTACGTATGGTCAATACTGTTGATATGGTTCCTCAATGGCCACCAATACGCTATTATCATGTCGGTGAACAATTGATGCTCGATTCTCGTAAATCCAAGACATTAAAATGTATTACAGATGCTGGAATTGGAGGAACTTTGCAGATCGCACACCAAATTGAGGTTCACTTTGCATTTAGTAGCGGGCACACAGGGAATTGATAAAGACTTTGATTTAGGTGGTCGTCGAGATATTGCCTTACTTAACAAGCCTGGAGACTGTAGATACGACGATTGCCCAGAAATATCATATACCTGCTATTTGGTGGGTTCCGGAGAAGAAATGTATGGCTCAGAAGGATGATGGTAGTTGGGAATTGGACGATGCACCGAAAGCCTCTCCACAAATGAATTGATGCTGTGTTCATTTTTTAGGAAATGACAATTCCATTCTGCTCTTATTCCTTAAAGAAGACTGATCACATTGTTTATTTCATCAAATTTGATTTTTGAGAATCACAATTAAGTGAAAATAAGGAATCATCATTCTTTACCTAAAACAAAGAATTGCAATGTAGTGCCCAAATGACATTCTTTGTCCTCTTTCTTTCTAGATGATACCATCACGACTATTAAATTACTCCAACATCACTACCCACCAACAATTGCTAATAACTAAATCCACCAACATCACCAAGCAAAAACCACTAGGACCTAAATCCATCACTATTGTCGAAACACTCTAGCACAACTACCCACCAACAACCGCCAATACCCAAATCTACCACCACCACAATGCAACAACCACCAAGACCTAAATGTACTACCACTACCGAAGCACTCCTTGCACCACCACCCACCAAAAACCGATAAAACCCCAATCCACCACCACCCACAAATAACCACTAAGAATCAGATCCATTACCACCAAGAGAGAGAACTCTATTACGATAGATAATAGCAAGAAGAAGATAATAGAGAGAACTGTCTCAAGCTTTCTTATAAGCTTGGAAGGTTAAGTTCTTCTTTTTGGTTTGTTTTTCATCATCATAAATCATCTTACAATCATTTTTCCTTGAGATTGTTGTCTCCTTTCTCAATTTTTTGTTTTGAAAAGAAAGATTTATTGGGAAATTGTGTTTGGTTTAATGGGTTCTTCGAGTTATTTCTTTTAATTCAAGTTTGGAGTTGTGCACTATTTGAAAAGGCAAAAAATCTCAATGATGATCATGGTGATATGGGAAAAAAAAAAGGTTGAAGATGAGGATAAGATAGTCATTTTAATTATATTCCATACTTATTATTTATGTTTTTTTTTTTTTGAGTGAACATCGTAATAACTATTAGGGCCTATTCAATTACTAACGAATTAAGATTTTATTACATATTTATTTTACGCCGTGAAATGAACAGAGCATGAGCATTTTGGATACGAAGGAACCATTGTGTTGTGTTTTATGTTTGAATAAATTCATCATGATTCCCATTGTCGCATGGGGAATAGATTGATGAAAATGTAATTTGGTTTCTATTCCGGTGACGTAATATGATGTTTTGTATCTTTTACATGATATAAATGAAGTGATTTGTGTTTATGTTTGCATAAATTCATTGTTATTGCCATGTGACAACAGATCGATGAATTTATAGTTCAGTTTCCATTTTAGATACGATATGATAAATGCTTACGAATAAACTACATTTTTAATTGCTTAGAAAATAAAGAAAACAAAGCCAAACCAACTATAGAGGCTGGTGCCAGTGTTGTCTGCACGATTCAAGGTTAGTTCCTTTCCATGACAATTTTTACAAAATTTCTCGTGATTTCAGTTAAAAATGTAAATATACTCTTTATGATGGGACAATGTGAAAGTTAATACCCTAACTTATTAGGCAAAGGTGCCCCAAACCGAGGGCATTTGTCTAAGAGGGATTGAGTACGCATGCATCTAAGGCATCTGGCCAAAGATACGACAATAAATGCATTTTTGCTCGCCCATACCAGAGGGCTAATGATATGGCAAATCCTTTTTATTTCAGTATTGCCCACCAAGCAATTACCCTTCACAGGTTCCTTAACCATAGGTTAGTCCTAGGATGAGAAGACTGTTGGGAAAATAAGTTGCTCTGCAGGATTACTTCCCTCTTCTGAGTAGATGCTTTGTAAACTTACCGAGAATTTAGTTATGTATTTGAGAACTGAGTTTAATATACGAAGTTTATAATTATTTTCTATTACCAGCTTCTTATCTAAATTTATGGATCTAGTTTAGATGATATATGAGTAGCCAACGGGATTTAAACCACCTCGGTAGGATTTCTCTCTCTCTCTCTCTCTTTCTTTTATTTATTTATTTATTTTTTTTAGTATTTACAAGAGGCTGTCACCATTAAAGTACCCTACAAACTGTGACAGCCTAACAAGAATCGATAGTGTCCTTAATTGGATTGAAAAGCACTTCCATGAACATATATAGTGCACATAATTTTCATGATAGCCACCCTAACGACCATTTAAGTATTTTCTCCGTATATATATATATATATATATATATATATATATATGCATGATTATTGTTGTGATGATGTCATGACGACATAAATTAATTTATTTTTCATTCAAACTTAGCATTCGTTCCGTCACAATTGTGTCAATAGAGGGTATTTGTTCCAACAACGTACCTAAGGCAGTTATTCACTCTATCGTGCCAAGCAATTCTTGATTTATGTTTTTTACTGAGTGTTGTGCTTCATTTTATATATGCTAGTTCACTGTCGAGATTTTTGTGTGCACATAAGCTATCAACGTATTCAAAGAGCCATTATTAACAACTAGACCTTACTATATTAAGATATTTTCCTTTTTAATGTGATTTACTTTGTAGTTTTGTTTTTGGTAAAAGCAACTTTTCATAACGATATTCGTTTTAATAATCTTAACTGAACATGTCTAACCTTAAAACTTTAAAATCTTTAAACTATTATATCAAAAAATATCTCAATATTTAAGAATTTAATAACACTGTATTAAAAAATTAATCTCAAGTATTTTAAAATCATGGACAGAACCAGATTTAGTGACTACATGAATTTCTTGTAGATGTAGATCTAATTTCAATCTCAAGAATGATTAAGTTTCAAAGTTTATGAAAATTTCAAAACCATGCATGAGTTTAGAAAAGGGAGTCTTCCCTAACGATAGCTTTATTGTGGAGCCGTTGAATTGAATTATTAACGGTCGTTCTTCAATTTCCTTATCTGTTGAAGACTATTAGATAACCATACAAAATGAAAAACACCCACCTCAACTAATTCCTAGTAAAAAACTATTGGTTATTATATGTCACTTATATAAATAAATACTATATAACAACCAATCATATTTGAACACATCATAGTGGTAATGGGTAGTATTAGTGATGCGCACTAAGTCGAATTGGTCCGAAACTGGTCCTGAACTATCGGTTTACAAGTCGGTGATACGGTGAATCGTGATCGGCCCGTAAGTTGGCGGTTTGGACCAGTTTGAAGCCCTTGAACTGTTTTTTTTTTAATATTTAATTTTTTATTAATTTTATTAAATTCTTTTTTTAATACATTAATAATTTTTAATAACATAATATCCTTTCTCTCTTTTTTAAAGTTTACTAATAATTAATAATTTCTAATTTTTTTATTAATTTCCGACTTAATGCAATTTTAACTTTTTTATATTTTTCCCTTGAATTTTATTTTTTTCTCATATTCTAATCCTTAATATTTAATCAATTTTATAAAAATAACTTATATTAACTGAAATTGAATTTTCTATCTATTCTTAACACATAATTAACTTATAATTAGTCGTCTATCATTAGTTTGATAATATTATTTTTTAAAAAATTATCCTTCACCATTGTAAATAAAGTAGCTTTAATATATGATAATTTATTGAATATTATCAAATTATTTTTTTCTATTTAATTACCTCTCTTTTCTCTTTCTCTTTCTCTTTTTTTTTTTTTAAGAGTGTAAACCGATCGGTTTAATGGCGAGTCGACTTGGTGATTCGTAACCTGCTGAGTTAGGCGATTCCGTCCTCTTAAACCGCCTAAGCCCTTAAAGTCCGATAATTCGACCTACCTACTTCTAGATTGAGCCAGTTCATAGTTCAAAACCAGTCCTTACCCAAGTTTAAGTAGTATGAAGAAAAGAAAAGAAATAATGCTACCATCAATGCTTTCTCTCTCGATATTCAATGTGATGCATAGACAATAAGTAGTAGTCGAATGCAACTACTAGAGTTTCTCGAATGCAAAAACACAAATAGGATTCTTCGCATACAGAGAAATTATTGCCGAACACAGCAATTAAGGGAATATCTTTTTTGGTATTATTCATCCTGATTTTTATCATACAAGTGCATGTATTTATAGCCTCTCCAAGGCAAATACTATAACAAACTAGGAATATTCTAAAATCTATAATGTTGACAACTCAGCATATAAATTTTTTTTTTATTTTTCCTAATAGCATAAAGTAAATATAGTATAAGTAAATAATTTAACCATATAACATTCCCTGCTCCTTAAAAATACCCGTGACCTCAAGGGTTAAAAAAATTCTGATTTCTTTTAGATAAAAAACCTGCGTAGACTATATATGGAACTAAATATTTCATCCCGATCCAAAGTGAAGAGAACAGCCCATTAGTTGCTTATAAACTAATATCCCAGAATTCTGTATTGTGCTCATATTCCAATGAAATAAAATTTCTTTCTTTTTCCCTTCCTTTTCTTTTTCTACACCATTTATTCTGTAGCTTCTCCACCGATGCATGCAAGAAGATCTCTCCACCCCGTCTGTCTTTTCGGTCAATTTTCTTGAATATTGACCATCCTCATCTTATCTCTTTTTTTTTTTTTTTTTTCCTACGAGCCACCACACCTATCTCCTTTATACTGCTCCTCCTTTCACATCTCCTGCCTATGGTTTCCTCTTTCATGTTCAAAGTAATAAAGTTCCACGGAGCCTTAGACCCTTCTTCCCCTTTTCTTTTGACATTACCTTCCTTTCCCATTAAAGGCATAAGATCGTCTTCTTTCCCTTTAGCATTTATTTGAAACCGGTTTCCATCATCGTCACGCATTAGAACAAGACATGCACCAAACTTCTCTCTCCTTTTCTTCAAAACCAAACCCTTATGAATACCATCTCACAAATACCCTTCCCTCCTAAGTTCCACGTCTTCTCTCTAGCGCTATTTCGAGGAGATGACTGGAAGTTCAGTTCGATTTTCCTTCGCAATTGGAAAACATAGGTCTGTGTCCAACGCTTGTTTGATGAAATGCTCGGATCAACTTTTGAATAGTAAGACTTCTACCCATCAGTCGCCTCATTCTTGTTTTGTTCTTCTTGTTTCTGACCTTACTGTGTATTACTAAGGCTCTTTCCTCCTTCGCGTCAACAGTCTTCAGTGCTAGGAGTTCAGATCGAATATAGTAGAAAAACACCAGTGTTGCCAGCAACTTATACTTGGCAAATTTCCAATGGCTGTGTAAATCGACTGCAAGGTAAGGAAATACAGCAATTGTGTCTTGTCTGGCTTGATGTGGCACCTCTCTAGGGTGTATTCCAATACTCACAACAATTGGTTTCTTAGCCTCGTATTCTTTCTTTTTCCTCCTTTTCGGTTTGAGTTTGCAGTTTTCCCTAATTTTTTTCATTGTACCCCTGATTATTCCTTTTGTTAACTTGTTTGGTTTTGACTGGGTGTTGGATGGCTTCACTGGCAGTTTGCTGAAGTCATCAGTGTATGGAAGTATGGGTTTGTCAAAATGGTTGGGAGGGTTTAATTTTTGAGTGTTGGGTGAATATACTGGAGTGGTGGTATTGAGTTTCGACGTATGTGGGTTTGAATTGTATGGATTTGGGTTAATAGAGGTAACGGGTGATGTATATGGCTTGGGGATAGTTTTGTGTGTGTTGTCAAGTGTACTGGATTCGTTGTGTTTAGGGTTATAGGTATTGATTTCATCTGGGTACGGTATAGTTTTCAGGTCGATGGTGGATTTTTGCATGGAAGGTTTGTTAGGCTGAAGGTGGGCAAGGGTGTGATGTGTTTGCTGCAAATTTTCTAATTCATGAGCCATTATATGTATATATATATATATATATATATATATATATATTGTCTCGTTTGTATTCCGTTCAATAAAGAACATCAAATCTTTCTTGTCTTTTGTCATCCAAAAAAAAAAAAAAAAACATTCAATATTGAGAAATTTCTTTTGCATGTTTTTTTTAACGCAAAACTAAAATGAAGATACAAATAGAAACTTCCTCCGACAATTTGAATCGAGACAGCAAAATCTAGGAAGTAAGAGAGGCCCCTAAGCATCAGTTTGGACATAAAGCCTACCTAAGCAATGTTTTCTGAATCCGAATTGAAGAATTGGAATAAATCTGTAATTTGAAATGTACTGTTAAACTATAATCTATCTTGACTACAGCTGCTTGAAATTTTTTGCTTGCTTGTAAACTTCTGCCGTGATCCGTCTCAAACATTCAACTACAATTCCAACATTAACAAAGCATAATCTTTGAGCTGCGCCTGTCTGTCACAAATTACCTACAGATAATATGAGGTGGCATATGATATATATTTAAATACTACTGGGAAAACTTTCAATTTTACCATGAAACAAGTTGTGGAAAATTGATCTGTATGCTGCTTCTGTGAAATGTACACCATCCCAGCTGATAAACATTGTTGGGTCATCACAAGCACTTGCGAGTGGAGTTCCACAATCTGCTGATGCATTATAGTTGTATGGCCCCCCGCCACCACAACATGCCTTAAATATTTCTCCAGTAAATCCTGCAAATTAGTGTCCCGTAAAGTCTTCTAATTTTGATTATTTTAGACTTGTCGACTTTTTAAACAATGTATAGATTTGCTATCTCATACATATAGTGGCACGTAACTGCTTAGACTATGAATTGGAAAACATAAAAGTTAGAAAAGGAAAAGTTCACTATCAACCATGATTTGCTTAAATTTATCACTTACTGTTAATTCCGCGTCAAATAACATAATGAATGACCCTAATCGTCAGATTCAGGTGTACTGTCAGCAATATATATCAAAAAGTTAAGGGTAATGGAAAAATTCGAAAATCATGCGCATAAAACTATGGTTATCAAGAAGGTGCATTATGAGAAGCTTTATATGTCGCGTTAAAATTTTAAGTAATTCTTATTTCTAAACTAACTTTTCGTTTTATAAAAAATTATTGCACAAAAGTTACTTATTAATTTTTCAAATCTTTATAGTTCCTTATTATCGTTACTTTCTAAATAATATATAAAAAATGTTATAGAGATTTTAAGGTGTGAAAAATTATTTTATTAATATTACATATTATAATAATAATAATAATTTATTTTTAGTATGTAAAAAGATAAAAAAAAAAAAAAAAACACTCTTGTTGGAATTATACGCCATTTACATTCAAAAAATGAAAAAAAAATAAAGCTTTATTTTGACTTATCTTTTTTTCCATATTTTTAATGTCTTTTTGGTGTCTATTAAGATCTTATGTTTGATCAAAATAAGATATTAAAATGATGAAAATATAATCTCATATATATGTACCTCTTTTATAAAGTTAAATACCTAATGAATCCCTATAAAGTTGAGTATATCCGTACTTTTACTTTATTCATATTTACAAAAGTACTAACTAAAATAATTATTTTTAATACATAAAAAATATATATATTTTTAGATCTTTTCATTTAAAAGTACATGAATTTTTATTTTCTACTTTTGATATTCTAATCACCACTTTAATTATAATTATGAAATGAAAATGAATAACATACTAATGAGATAGTTTTCAAAAATAAAATTAAAACAATACCTAAGACAGCTATGTGGTGAGGGCTAAATAGCCCTACTACCAAAGAAACTACAAGGGAAGTGAGGGTGCTACATAAAGCACTCTTCACTTTTAAAGAACTGGTTGGGGTATAAAGAATATTAGGGTACTTGATACAAGAAATATACCCTAATATATAATGAATGCAATATATGGTTTTGGGTAAAACCTTTTTTTTTTTTTGTTTGGGTGGGGGGATGTTAGGGGGTTGTTGGGGTTTTAACAAATAGGTTTCATAAAAAGAGTCAAAATAAAGCCCTATTTTCTGATAAAATCGGGCAAAATGTAAATATTGTGTCATATGAAATCATAAGTATGTTTTTTAAAAAATATTATCAAACCCAAGTTGAATTATTCAATTCATCTTAGCTCGACTTAATCTAGTTATAAAATTAGTCCAATCTCAATTAAATCCTAATCAAACCTAATTTCACCTCTTAACCATTAACTCTTTCATATACCGGCTTTAATGACTCAAATGAAATCTGAGAACATTAGTTTGAAGATATGATATCATGAGGAATGTACTATGTATATTTCCGAGATTGTTACTAAACATACAAGATTGCAATTATTACCCAAATCATGACTTTATTTTCCAATCCATTTCACTTCATTTCAAGTCACTCCATACTAAAAATAGGAAGTTCTGTAATGATAGATGGTTATAACTAAGCTTGCTTGGATAAATTTACCAGATAGAATGGACGAACCGTATTGTTCTGGAGATTGATACAGACGCAACGCAGCATTGTAATAATCCACATAGCTTATTTTTGTATTTGGATTAAGCAATTGTAATTGTACCACCTTCTTCTGAAGTTGAATGTTGTGATATTGAGTAAACCCATTTAGCCATATTATACAGCCGGTTAAAGGATCGTATTGTACCTTGTCGTCTGTATGAAATAATGTTAAGTATGCTGGTGAGCATCCAATAGGAAAATTTCCAGGAACCCATACTGTCTTGGCCCCCATATTTATCAATGCCTACACCAAAATATTTATGTGAAAAAAAAAAAAAGGAAATCGATTCATATGAACAGAGATGAGTTTGTGCTAAATTTCTTGCAAGTTACTTAAGTTTAGTTCAATGTTTACCCAAATTTAACAAAATAATAGTAGAGCTCAATCTAGAGCTTGAATTAAATTTAATTAATTCTTAAGTAGTTTATCTAGTTAAGTTTGAGTTTAATAATAAGCAGCTTGATAAGCTCACAAGCAAGCTTTCTCAATTTCGGTTCAAATTTAGATTTTAGTTAAAGCTCCAGTCAAGTGTGGTTAACAATATTTTAAATGAAAGAAAAAAAAAAGAATATTTTTTCTAGTAAAGTAAAGTTCAAATAAGGTTAATTAAGTCAAGTTTAAATTTGTTAGAATGTAACTTCTATTTGAGATTGAGCTCAAAATCAAAAACTTAATAGAATTCATGTGGAACCCGGGTTTTGAAATTTATAATCGAGCACATCTGAGTATCATCGCTTACATCTTTAGTCCAACAATCTGAAAGAATTAAGTACTTACTTGGGCACCTGCAGCAATTTGATCAACGACGATGGGTACAAGTTGGTTAAGCTCTTCAAGGCTTCTATTACTGAAGAACCCATAATTATAGTCATTGCCACCGATTTCTCCCATTAGAACCAAAGATCGGCCGAGATATTCCTTGCATTCTGCCAATTTCGAATAGCCATTTAAAGATCCATTTCAAATCAAATTATTGAGATAATGATGGTGCTTAAAAATAAATAATTAGGAACTTGTTTTTAAACTCTTTTTTACTATTGAAGGATCTCATTGAATAACATCTATTAGATTAAAAGAATTGAATGGAGAGGAAGGGAAGACTAAAAATAATTGAAATTATTAAGGAATGCAATAAAGATGCAATACATATTACTTTATTTAGTTGAATTAATAAATAACTTAAAAATAGACACGTAATAGAACTTTAATTATTAAATTATTCTTGGTCCATTTTCTTTCTTAAGTAATTCTAAAGTAATAAGTGATGGTAATAGAAATCGACTGTAGGGGCAAAAGCGATAATAGTAATAGTCAATGGCAGGTGGGAGTGATGGTGACGATAGTGGTCGAAAGCGGTAGCGGTAGCGGTAGCGGTAGCGGTAGCGGTAGCGGTAGCGGTAGCGGTAGCGGTAGCGGTAGCGGTAGCGGTAGCGGTAGCGGTAGCGGTAGCGGTAGCGGTAGCGGTAGCGGTAGCGATAGCAACGGCGATGACGATGGCGGTGGTAGTGGCGGTAGCAATAGCGATAGTAACAATGGTAGGCGGTAGTGGCGACAATGGCAGTAATGATAGTAGCAACGGCAATGATGATGATGGATGATGGTAGTAGCAACAGGGTAATGATAATGGTAATGGTGTTGATAGCGATGATGGTAATGATTGGGGTAGTTGATGGTGAAAGTGGGGGTGACGATAGGTGGTGTTGATCAATGATTAGTAGTAGTAGCAATGGTTGTAGTAGTGGTGGTTGCGATGATAGTGACAGCAGCAACGACAATAGTGGTGGTGGTGGTGGCTATTAATGGTAGTAACAGTAGTAGTAGTCGATATAGTGATCGGTAGTAACAGTTATCGGTAGCGATGGCAGTAGTAGTGGTCAGTAATGGTGTTGATAGTTATCGTTAAATTGATATGATATGAGGTTATTTTTTAAAAAAATTTGAAATTTTGTAAAAAATCGTGATTTTTTTATTAAATCAAAAAATCCCTATTACTTGATTTTATGTAATAAGATTTTTTAATGAATTGCGATTTGAAAATAAAAAACCAAATTAACTCTGTAATAAGGAATAAGAGGAGAATTAAATTCCAATCACGCTCAAGTAAATGAGGCATTAATAGCTAAATTACCCGTAAGCATGGAGAGAGCAACAAGGATAATGATCACCATAAGGAAATTGAAAATATATATATATATATATATCTTCAAAATGAAATTAGTGTAATTGATTGCGTAGCAAAAAGAATATATACATACATACATATATATATATATATTAAAAGATGCCAAATCTTCCAAACTTAAATGAGGAAATTAACAAATGGATTAATCAAAAAGGTGCACCTAAATTTCATACATTTTTTTTTATTGCATACTTGTACTATTTCCTTTTTCAATTTAGATTTTTTACCCTTTACATACTTTTTTTTTCTTTTTCAATTATATAACCAAAGCTTTAACATCTTTACATATTTATGTTATAATTTTCTATCAACTATATGAATTCTAATTAAACCAAAATTTTATTAGACATATAAAACAAGTATGTAAGGTGAAAATATATAAAAATTCAAATTGTTAAAAATAAACAACATGATGTTGCATTTGGTACTAAACTTTATCAGATTGCTCAATTTACTACCTCGATTTTGAATATTCAATTTGCTACCTAATTAAATGAGTTATGGTTATTTATACTATCTGATCTAACTCCTTTAATTCCTATTTGTTGACATGGATGGAGTCCAAACATAGCACTACTATGAATTGACATGTAACATATTTACATGTGGCACTCAATGACATGGTATAAAATGCCACATGGCATTACTACTAATTAATGTATCTTTACATGTGATACTTGCTAAAGTAGCACAAATGAACACATAATAGCAGTTTCAACTACTGTGTATCACTACATGTCAACTAACGCTATTTATACAATTTTTTTCAAGAAATTTTTTTTTTCTATTGCAACCAACCAACTAAAAGCTTAAGCAAGGATCACAGCATGCTAAAAATCACAATTCCTCATATAATTACTTAGGACAACCTATATATGTATAAGACTTTTTTTATGCAACATTTCTTGTGGGACTAATGAAAGAAAGAAGGGAGGTTTACAACACAACTTGCAATTTTTCTCAAGAGAAAGAGTCCAATTTGGCTCAAATTTTCTTATTTGATTTAATTTTCAATTTAAAAGAAAATGCTCGATTTTTAATCTATTTCTTGATTACTTTTGAGGAAAAAACACTTTAAAAACATGCATAAAATACATATCAAAATGAGCTCTTTAAAATTGTTTTTCTAAGAATATTTATATGAAGCAAAAGTAATCACAAAGTAGATAAAAAAAAAAAAACTAAGCATTTTCTTTTAAATTTAAAGTGAATTAAAGTAAGAAAAACTATGAGTTGCACTTCAAAACCCCTTTTACTCTTTCACAAGTCCTACATGGAGTGCTCTGTGAAAAAAAATCTTATATATATAAAGGTTGTTTTATGTAATTGTGTGAAGAGTAGTATGTATGAGTTTAGAGTAGTCTATGCCATGCTTAAATTTTTGTTGTGTTTGGTTAAAATAAATAAATATATATATATATTCTCATAAAAAATTCTATCAGGTGTCATTAATTGATACGTGATAATAGCTTAAACTATTAAGTGATACTACATGTCAAATGTCATGTTAGCAAATGAAAACTAAGAAGGGAAAAGAAAAATAAAAGAAAAAGGTGCCATGTCTTTGTTTGAGCTGCAGTCATATGTCAACTATGCCAAACTAATGGAATTTGGTAAGTTTGAGTAGTAAATTACATATTTTGGTAAAGTTTAGCTCTCAAATGCAACATTAACAAAAAAAAAAAAATGCTAAAACTCAAGTTGTGAGGTTGGCAAAGTAAAAATACCGTGAAAACTCATCATTGAATTAACCCAATAATAATAGTTAATATGTGCCCCGATCCTTGGAACATGGCTGAAAGATGATATTGCCAAAGTGATGGAGACCAGAACTAATCAGGAATACATGCATAATTAAAGGATATGGACTTTACCAGAAGATGTGCTGCAAAGTCTAGGCAAAAGCTCTTGGAACAAGTTGAGTTGGACAGTCAAAGAAATATTGGGGATCAAAGTATGTATTCCCTTCTCTTCAAGATAGCTGTCTTTTAGTGCTGTAGCTCCTGCAAATGCCAAATTTGCCCCCTTCTCGAAATTTTGTGATCCATTACCCAGAAGAGGGGGAACTAGGGGCAACCCAAGATCTTGAGCTACATTATAATAAAAAGAAAGGTGAGTAAAATCATAAATAACAGCAAAAATTTTACGAATAAATATTATATGATATAAAAAAAATCAGAGAATAGAGGGTAAATTGTAGTAACGAATCTAGAAACATTCGAAGTTATAGACATCACAAATTTCTATAATAAAGAATTCGTACCCATTGAAAAATGTTAACACCGCAAAATTTATCCTCTAATATAGTGTCCATTTATAATTGCAGTGTTTCCTTTTTTGACTCGAAGCATCACTCATTTCGCTCATATTAATTGTTGAAATATCAAATAAGTCAAAAGCATACTTTGATGATGAAGGAGGTGCAAAAAAATTAATCACTGTAACAGAAAAACTGACTTAGCATTGCAAAAACGTTTACATTATCAAAGAATGTGAAGACTCTGATATCAATCTCATGCTCACCAATGAAGTCGATGATAAGACGACCATCGGAGCAACGGCCGGTCGGGTGGTGGAAGTATGTTTCTCCATAAGGAGGTGAAGCAATGAATGGTGGTTTACCGGATTGTTCGATGATAGCAGCTGCAAGGTTGCCGGTGTCACTGATTGAATCCCCAAAGTTAAAGATGGATTGATAGCTTGCGAGAGCATATGATATGAATGGAATAAAGAGTATGAATATTTGATTAAGTCGTTGCGTGATCGAAGCCATATGGAGAAAGTGTGCGTTTGTTTAGGAAACATTTCCCAAGTGGAGTGGAGGTTTTTTTTTTGGCATGAAAGGGATCGCTTATGTTGGTAGATTTGACATGTTTTAACATTTGTGTCCCCTTCTGTCGCATACACGTTGATATTTCAGTGGTTGTTCTTGTCACACTGCACGTACGCTACGGTCAAATTGAAAATAAAATTCATGCTAGAGAGAGATGGACACTCATCCACTCAAATTTAAGAATTTAAGTAAACAAGAAATTATCGATATAGGAAAAAGCTAAAAGATGGGACTTAGACGTATCTTTTTAGTGAAAAAGAGTTTGACAAGAAACGAGGATATAAACTATCTGTGTTATTTAAACGCAAAAGGAGAGGGGTTGAATCTTTTCTTTTAAATTTCTTAAAATACTCCTAAAACATATCTTAGAAAATTATTAAAACATATCATATTAAAATTTAGCTTAATAATGTCAAAGTGTTAACTTCTCTATATCTCTCTATTTTCCTCTCACATCTATATCACATTTAAAGCCTCGTATCTTTTCTTGGTTATCTTAACTTCTTTTTCAAACCCATTTTTTTTCTCTACATTATTAAAGAGAATGGATGTTTTTTTAGTATCTTTTAGTAAATTGATAAATTAGTTTTCTTTTTCCATATTCTCCCGTTCATATTTTACATTTGTTTATGTGTCATTATTGCATTTCTACTGTAATATTCCTATACTTAAATGACCAATTGATTTAATATCTAGGGGATGAATGTAGAGGTACCCATTGCCTTACTTTATTATATGTATTCATTTGGAAAAATAAAATAAAACAATATATATGTACACTAAGTTATAGTGAATGCCCCCATGATGAGATCACTAATAGAGTAAAAAGATCGCCTAAGATTAACTACACTTACATTTAGACTGATTTAAAAAGTTTTAGACATTATTAGCTCAATAAGCCATTATTAGCTCTAACAGTTGATCTTATTTACTGATCATTAGAAAAATGTGATGGTGGCTATTGATTGTTATATTCTATACCTAACTCCTCGCACTTTTCACTTTTTTTGACTTTTGCTCTAGAATTAATTCTCCGGTGAGCTTCGGTACTTTAGTTCCACCACCTATCACGTAACTCACGTTTGTACATAGCCTGATCGCATATTCCCTCCTCCCTAATCTCCATCTACCTCATCCCATTTATTAAGTGTCATTCAAAGCACCACAAGTCCTTGAACGTGAAGCACCTAATATACCTTCCACTCATGTGATACATACATACATATGTATAATTGCATTACATATTACAAATGAGAAAAAAAAATCGAATATAATCCATTCTATTAAAAAATTAGTATTTATACTACTTAGTTACAACAACCTTGACATGTGATACATATTTAGAAGCCCTTATTTTTGCATTTTAGCAATTTTATTACAAGAGAGAAGTGATTGTATGTATGTATGTATGTCATGTGGTGGGGTTGTTACAACTGATCGATTTCGTATAATAGCTGTACTAGTCAGTCTAGGAGACATCTTAAGTTGATAATACGTAGATGGACGTCGTTAAGAAGAGGCATAGGAGGAGAAAGCATAGACAAACTTAGTATCTCAAATGTGCACGTGTGATAATAGATCAAACTCAATATTCTTTATCGTCTGAAGTGATTTCAATAGAACTCTAATATTTATTTTAAGCTTACCAATGTTTTGAATGAATCAAATCAAAGAAGAAGCATTCCATTTATAGAATGTAGAGATTAATCTTGTCCGTTGAATGATTTTAAGATTAAAATGAACAGTTGAGATTAAGCCTTATTATTAAAATTTATCATTTTCTTTAACTATGGGGCCTTAAATATGTTTAAGGCTTTTATTAACTAAAGAAGGTTCATTATCGTTATTATTTAGCTTAAAGGCTAACTAAGTCTCGTTAAGACTCGATATGACCAGTGATCTCTGTTCTAAGCATACCAAATCAAATCTCACCAAAACATTTCTAGTTAAGCTAATTTCGTAAACTCTGTAAACAGTTCAAAATATCGGCTTGTGGCATTAAATTGGATTAAAAGTCCATTACTAAAATGGCCCTCTACATATATATTAATAGAACCTCTAAGGAAGAAACTTGTTTTCAAGTTTACAACCACTAGCATATTTCAACAAAGATTAATCAACAAAACCTTATCGAAGCCTACATAAGACAAGAAGTTTAAGGTGTTAATATAGCTATCTAGTACTAGCAACCTTACCTTCTTAGGGAACAAACTTAAAGTCCTTATTGATTAGCAAAGTCCGTTACACCTATCCAAGTAAAAAATAATCAAACCTAATCAATAAGACTCCATTTGGTTCATTCGTTTTCTGTTTTATTGGCGTTTTATTCTTATCTACTTGATTTTTTTTGTTTGGCAAGAATAAGACATAAAAAAAATGAAAATATATTTTTTCAAAAATATCAATTAAATAATAATTTTTAATACATAAAATATATTTTTCAAAATATTTCTCTTAAAAATATGTAAATTTTCATTTTTTAATTCTAATACTCCAATCACCACCTTTATCATAATTATGAAATATAAATAGATAAAATATAAATAAAATAGTTTTTCAAATATTAAATTTCAAATAAATGCAAATCAAAGACAGACAAAAAGAGACAATCCAAATGTATCCTAAATTGGCTAGCCGAGTTGTTGATGCATGATTTCAAAGTGATATACTAGCAGCTGACATGCTTTCAAAACTACTCAAAGGGCTGTAATGTCAAGGAATCTCCTGCCCATGTGGCATGAAATGGCAACAGTAGTTAAAGACGCATGGCAAGACCGGATTTTGATAGAAATCCAAAGGTCGTCAGTAGGTTGTGAAACGGTATACTATTTCACCATCTAAGTCTTCCTTGATTCCCCATCTCTACTACAAATGTTGCATTTGTCCCCCCCATTCGAGGGCATTTGGGAGCATTAAGCACCTCCCATTGTGTCATAGATAACGCTCATTATATAGGAAAGGTTCTTGGCAGAATGTAAATTTAATCAAGTGTTGTCTCGTAGGCGGGGTTGCATAGTTTGCTGCCCATTATTCCTAGTGTTGTTTAAGAAGATATCTCCTTAGACTTAATTACGGGACTCCTGAAATCGAATGGGTATGAATTAGTCTTGGTGGTTAATCGACCGATTATCAAAGAATGGGCATTCCCGCATATAAAGTAATTGTTGGGAATACACTTATTTTTATACAACTATATCCAACCTGATTTAAACATTAGTAATGTGGAACAAACATTTTAAAACTTATAAAAAAAGTTCAAGGGACGTTTAGAGATAAATATTTGAAATGCACTTTAATCACCCAATACTTCAAATTTTTTCAATCCACATATTTTCCTCTTTTGTTGAATTTAAAGGAACTCGATGCGATTCTTAAATCTTAGTCTAAATATAGGGACAAAAATGAAGATACACAAAAGAAAACATCCTCAATAAACAGAAGCGAAAAGCTTATGTATTATATATGATAATTTATTGGCTACTCCTAGTGTTAGTGATTTTTTTGCCATAGATGAAACAAATGTGCAAATTGAATCAAATCTGGGATCCGTCAATTTCCCGTCGAATAAATTTTGGAAAATCGATTTATATCCTGCTTCCGTAAAATGAATACCATCCCAACTGATGAACATAGATGGGTCATTACAAGCTCTTGCAAATAGACTTCCACAGGTCGACGTGGTGTTGTAGTTGTATGGTCCGCCACCACCACAGCAAGCATTAAGAACATCCCCGTAAAAACCTACGAGTAATTAATAAGAAAATTATGTAAGATTGGATTTCTCAATTACATAAATGATATTTGTGCTGCATAAATGTTTTGATTTTTACTAGGTTTTACTAACATGTCTTAAACCTAAGAGTATAGGATTTTACGATTTTGTCGCTTAATAGTAAATCAACCAGAATTATTAAAACAATACAAATGAAAATGTTAACGGTTCATAAAGGCTATAAACAGTATCAACTAAGACTATTAACAGCTTTATTTACTATAATTTGAGTTGATTTACCACAACTCAAAAGTAATTTATTTAATTTAGTACAAAATAAATATAATGAAACTTCTATAGTCCCATTCCTCATTTTAAAAGGATTGATTCTGCCATTTATCTTGTCATTATCATTCACTTTTTTAAAGCTGAAAAATTAAATTGATAATTTGTTTAACAATAAAGATTTAAATGAATATAAATTAATAATGGGATAAAAAGCTAAACCAATTTCCTATATAATAAAGATAACACCATAAAAAAAAATCATTCGAGCATAGGCATGCTATGAGAGATTAGGGTAAGAGAGAGTACAAACCGAATCGCCTGGGAGACTCATAGAGGCGCAAGGCAGCGTTGTAATAGTCTGCATAAATTAATTTTGCATCTGGATAAAGCCCCCTTAACTGATCCAGTTTCGTCTGGAGAAATTTATTGTGATACTCAGAAAATTCATTCAACCATTTCAGACAACCAGTTGAAGGATCATATTGCTCCTTATCTGCACTCTGAAACAACGTTAGATATGCCGGCACGCACCCTATAGGGAAATTTCCTGGAACCAACAGTGTCTTAGCCCCCATATCCAACAATGTCTGCACAAAAATGTTTAAAACAAGGGGGAAAGAAATAAAATAAGAGATGTCAATTCATGGCTCGATAATGTATTTGAAAAAACTGATTTTCAGAGTTTTTTATAATTTCGTTCTATTTTTTATGAAACTTATCATCTTTTTATCGTAGAATTTATATTCTTTTAAATTTAAATAATTAAATTAATTATAAATTGAACAGTTTAAAATTTTTAAAAAATAAATAAATAGTGGAATGAAAGACTAGACCAATGATGCTAAAATAGGGAACACGATTAATTAGGGATTCGTAATAAAAAATGATATAATGGATCATACGTACTTGGAGACTCACGACAATTTCATCAACGACAAGGGGCACGAGTTCCTGAATCTCTCCGAGGCTTTTACCAACAAAGAAGCCATAGTTGTAGTCATTGCCTCCAATTTCTCCCATTAGAATCAAAGAGTTTCCGAGATACACTTTACATTCTACAACAATACAAATTGCAATAAAACATTAATGGAAGTACGTAAGAATTGAATTATATTACAGTACCATCATGAATGACACACACTGAATTTGTTTCATCGATTGTGACGGTGGGGCGAAATCTAACTTGTTCTATTCCAGTGAAAACACGATGTTTCAGCCATTAAGTATACAAGGATTTGGCCCCTTTAACTTAAGTCTCGCGAAGTGTTCTTTTCTATAAAGGAAAAAGCACACCAAAAATCAACAAGATTTACTCCGAAAAGCTCATCGAGTCCTGTATCTTTGATTTAATCACCAACCAGCATTATTTCTTGGCTTCGTTCAGTCATTAATAATGCGATTTGAAGGCCTTCAATTTATATGATGCCCTAATTTCACTGAAACTCTATATCTTTCAAATGAGTCACTAGAAATTTATTCTATTAATAACAGAGAAGATTTCCTATGATGTCAAACTATACATAAAAGATTGGCATGGTGTGATAATATATATATATATATATATATATGCAAGGCTTAAATAATTAATTTAAAGTATAAAGAACTTAATTAAATTTAGTGTTAATTTAAAGGATATAAATAACTTAATCAAAAGACTCACATAGAGACTTAATTATCTTTTGACACAAATATAAATCACCTATGGTTTCACTGATTATTCCTTTTCTATAATAGCAAATTATTGTACTTTTATACCTTAATCAACTTTTCTATAACCCTCATTGCAATTTACAACGAACTAAAACTACTAAGAAAGTACCTAGAAATCAACTTCATAAAATAGCTCGAAGCCCAATGTTTAACCCTAAGCAATTGAACTGATCATACTAATCAGATTAGTACCAACATAACAAATTAATCAACCTATTCCACAGTAAAAAGTTTCAATTATCAACAATTGAACAATTAACAAATAAAATTGAAATGTGGCGCTATGATAGTGATGCCACGTCATACACGCATACCACGTCCCTGCTACTATTTGTTTCCTTGGAAGTTCAGTTCACATTTTAAAAATCAAATCTTACAAAAAAAAAAATTAAGAAAACAATCTACAAGGTACATATCATTAATTGATGCACAAGACTAAATGAAGAAGACGCAAAAACACGTTATCTTATTTCTAGAGTAGCATCATCAAGTCTTTTTCACAAATAAAGTTTTGTGAGGAGTGGAAATTATAATGGATGAAGCTAAAAATAATAAATACCTAAACTAATAAATATTAATAAATCCATTTCTATTATTTTGTTGAAAATTTTTAACTAATATTAACATATTATTCATACTTAATCCTATATATCACTATCTAATATCTCTTATAACCGTAGAGAAACTTTATTCATATTTTATTCATATAAGATAACACAGAGATGATGATGATAGCCACCACCAACAGCAGTATCATCGACCATAAATTGCCTCTAGCACTAGCAACCTCTACTACCCTTTCAAATGTCAATTGGAATTTTATTTAGCGACTTAGTTCCATCTTGATCAAGCTTAGCAAATAGATCTAATTCTCTTTCAATTCTTCTATACATAGGACCTAGTCTTGTTAGCAATATCACAAAATTTCTTGTAACATAAAATAATCTACTACTACCATTCTTGTCTAATCACCGGGTTCAACACCCCATTCTCATTCACTTCCATCAAACACACCACTCTATTCATTTCCTAGATTGATAAGGTTTCTCTTACGTCGCCACCTTGCTTGGGAAAAGCTTCAAGCTACGTTCTAAGTTCAAGAGTCCTACCTAGCCGTTACGATGTTCTTCCTTGCCATCGTTTGGTCTTTTAGGACCCTCGGTGGAGCTGTAAGGGTTACAGATCACTTTCAATCAAAACCCATCTGTTCCATGCTCATCGAGTGGGCCCAGTACCTGTGCCCATGTCTACGTTAGTCCAACACAATAGGGCTCAACCCGAGAGAAGAACTAATCGTGCCAAGAAAAACATTAATGGACTAGCAAAAAAGTGAATGTAAAATTGATCATATGTGTTAATGTCAGTCTTGTGAGACTTTATTCAAGTAGTTAAGCTGAACATGTGAAAAAGTTAAAAAATTAAAAAAAGAAATTAGGTTAGAGCGTGAGTTGAACCGAAGTTGAATTAAATTCGATTTATATTAAACCGTACTAATTAATCCAATTTGACAACACTACTTAAAATACCAAAATGAGTGATTCCACCTTTGGGAAAGACTAAATGGAGAGACAAGCTTTCATTGCACAATTCTATAACGTATAATGTACTAAATTAGTGAGATTTATTTGCTAATTTCTTTTGTATTATTACTAACATATGAGTGACACAAATGATTGAAGTTAGGTAGTGTGTGGCACGGTTTTATAAGCCACTATTAAGGGAATATATTTATAAATCAATTATCGAAATTATTTAAATTTTAAAATACCATGTAATATCATTTTAATATTGTCTTTTTTTTTTCCTTATAATATAAGCTTTTGATTGCATTTAGCATCATCTAAATTAATAAAAATTAAGAAAATGTAAATAAAGATTGGAACAACAAGATAAGAAATTAGAGTATTGTCAACTTTTAATTCGTAAAGTTGTCAAAAATTAGCCAATGTTGTTAGGGCATTACACCTTTGTCATAATACTAATAACAAACTGAAGGTTTTGAGGTAAACAACATGATAAACACTAAACAGTACGTACCTAGAAGCCACAACTGACGTGCAAACTTCAACGATGGTTTAGGATATATAATAATCCTATATTATTTCTTATAATAAGCAATTTCCATATAAATCAAAATGTCCTTGATTTTTCACCCATAAAATTGTCTTTGATTTTGTAACGAGACTCGTGTTTCATGTCTTGCCGTATACTTGTCAAAATCGTCAAAGAAGACAAGAGAAGCGAACCCACCTACTACCCACTTTTCACAATCAAAAGACAAAAGTTACTGCCCACGATTTTCAACTATAAACATGTTTAAAAGATTGTTCAGAATTCCCCCTTAATATCTCCCACGATAAAATATATACGATTTGTCGATTTATCCAGCCTAAGAAAAGGAGCATGATCGTGCTAGGAAAAATGGATTAATGGACTAGTAAAAAATGAATAAAACAGATCATATATATCTAAATAATAAAATAAACGATTCTACTCTAAGGGAAGAGTGAACCAAAAGATAAACTTATTTAAGATTTTGATTTTGAAATGCCAGATTCATGTATTATCTACTTTGGCAATATTATTCTTATTAATAAATGAATATTGAATATGCGGTGAGAAATCATAGGATAACTAATCCCACCGTCAGGACACGATTATTAGATATTGCCATTTTGTTATTTTTGGTGATTACAACAAGGAGGGAGAATCCAAATCGGTTTTATCCCATTGAAAACCCAACGTTTATGCCATTAAATGATAAAAGTCTTGGAAAATATTATCATTTTTTCCCAAACAAAATTGTCAAATTAGCTAATGCTGTTAGTGCAGAACACCTTTCTAGGAAGAAAAATGAGAAACCGGAGGTTGACTGGATGAGGTGAAGAACGTGATCGACAGTCCAAAGCTACAAGACAATGAGTAATGCCATTTTTCCTATATAAACTTCGCGGATGATTTATTTATGACAATAAACCTAAATTATTTCTAATAATAACAATTTCGACTTAAATAAAAATGTCCTTGATTTTTCACCCATAAAATTGCCTCCGATTATTCAACAAACTCGTGTTTCATGTCGTTATTTATACTTGTCAAAGTCAAAAAGGAGAAGAGGACCCAACCTACCTACCTACCTAATTTTCACAATTAAAAGAATTCCATGATCACACCACTACAGAAAATAAATAAATATGTAAATCTTTCGTATAATCTTTTAGAAAACGATTCCTAAACCCCTTAATATTTTCCAAAAAATAAAATACATTATTTGTCTAGTTATCTGACATAAGTAACAAAAAGCGAAAATGAATATTTTTAGGTAGCCTTCTTTGAAAAATAAATAAATAAACTGAATTTTTCTTTTAGATTCTTATGGAGCGCAGAATTCATCGAGACACTACACGAATAATTCGGAGTAAACATGACCACTTTACCTGAAGGTGTGGAGCAAACCCTAGGCAAAAGCGTTTTGAACAAATTGAGCTGAGCTCTTAGAGAAATATTGGGATAAACAGCATATATCCCTTTATCTTCAAGAAAACTGGAATTTAGTGCTGTAGCTCCTGCAAATGCCAAATTTGCCCCCTTCTCCAAATCTCTTGGTCCATCTCCCACATAAGGTGCCAGTAAGGGCAACCCAAGAGCTTGAGCTACAAATTAAACAATAATAGAAAAAAAAATGTCATAAAAATTCTAAATACCTTTGTGTAAAATATTGCAAATAATATATTTTCTTTTATACTCACCAATGAAGTCCACGATAAGACGACCATCCGAACACCGGCCGGTTGGGTGATGGAAGTATGTCTCTCCATAGGGAGGTAAGGCAAAATGAGGGGTTTGACCGGACCGCTTCGAGACCGCGGCAATGTTGCCGGTGTCGCTGATCGAATCGCCGAAGTTGATGATCGATGTGTAGCATCCTAGAGTATATGATATGAATGGAATTGTGAGAATGAATATTTGACTCAAGCGTTGGGTAATGGAAGAAGCCATGGGAAAGGGTAGGAACGAAGGAAGTTGAGCCTGAGGGAGTGGACCTATTTGTTGTATAAAGGGATCAATAATTCTGATGCTTTCCATCTCCCCGTTGATCCATCCCTGTTCTATTGCCTTTTGATATTATTATATTCGCGAGGGGGACTTCTATGTGAACCCAGTCGGAAGGAATCTTGACTCTTGATGTTAGGGAATAGTGCATCGCAATTAATAGATAAACTATTGACGTATTTCATTTAGGAACATGAATATAATATATGTAGTAAATGGGATTGTTTTAAGAGGGATCGTATTGCCTATGTGTCATATTTTTAATAAAAAAATGTTGTTAAAAATAGGTACTTTTTTTTCCGGGTTATGTTTGCCATACTTAATACCAATTTAGAGTAGGTTTTGGTCCTCTAGAATTATTATTTTTTAGTATTTTTAAAATTATTGCTTTAACATAATGTTATGTATAATTAATAGTTAATATTAGGAAAAAAAAAGATGATATTATTATGATTTCACAAGATATGTCAAATATCTAAACAATTTCAAATATTGATTTTGTAATTTTGCTTAAAATACTTTAAACGATCTATTTTCGGTTTAGAGTATATATTTATATTAATGAAAATAATGAAAGAATTACAATATCTTAAATATAAAAATATTCAGAATTGTATCAATTTATATTAAGTCATGGAAATGTTGTAATTTTAAGTTTTATTTTGGTTAACGGATATGTCTTTTCGACATATAATTAAAAGCGTGGCTTACCATTTATTTTCTATACATGTTAAATGTGATCTATATGAGTAATTTATAATGTTATATTCTTACTAAAATTCCATTAAGAGTTGAGCTTTTCCAATAGGGAATATTTATACACTGGTTTTAACAATTGAAGTGTCTAATTGAACCAAAAGGAACCATTTAAAATGGTTTGATTTAAGCCATTAATGAATCAAACTGCTTCAAATACAATTTAATTCAATTTGAATTACTTTTAGAATTATCTACTTATATTGACACATTTCACTTATCGTAATATACATCTAACATTTTACATGAACAATTGGATGTAAGATTTGAACTTTAAAAGAAAAAAAAAAAAAACAAGTGATTATAACCAAATATATGCATTATCAAGAATAAGATAATTATAGCTAACAATTTCCAAAACCAACTCAACTTACTACTCTAAGTTATCTAGTAACTTTGCTACTAGATAATCCACATTGTATATTAAGCAAGTTACAAGCAGAAAATTACTATACATATTTATAGAACATGTAGTTCTACTGGTTAAGGGATTGGTAGGCCTGCAAATAAGTTAAACCAAGCTAAGTTTTTTAAAACTAAGACTCAACTCATTTAAAAATTATCAAGCTAAAGTTGACTCAAGCTTTGCCTAAGCCTAAAAATTAAAGGTTTAAGTTTGACTCGTTTAAAAAAACGAATTTTATTTTTAGCTCGAGTTTAGTTCATTTACAAATCAAACTAGAGCCAAGTCAATGAACTCGAGCTAAGTTAAGCTTAAAACAATCTAAGATCGAGCTTTCTAATGAGCCTAATACAAAATGAATAAACATATAGATAAGTAGATTAATAAGTAGTGAATAAAGATTAAATTATATATTATTTTATATCCTATTATATATATGTATATTTTTATATATAATATTTTTTAGATTTTAATAATATATAATACATGTAATATTTGTATTATATATATAATTTGCTTTCAAGCCTAAATAAGCCGACTTACAAGCCTAAATTGGAGTTCGAGCTTCTCTTGTTTACTAATCAACGAGCCAAGCCGAGTAGAGTTGAACCGAGCCAAGCCGAGTTGTGTCGAACTAAGCCAAGCTTAAAGTAAGCTGAGCTTAAGAAGCTCCCAAGCAGCATAGCTCATCTACAATCCTAATGGTTAGAAGGTCTTAGAGGCAAGAGTAAACTATGGGTTTGAGGAATTAAAGCAAAGATTAAAGACAAGAGTGAACATGTTAAAGGTGTGAAGTGATAGTGAGAGTCTAGTTTGAAGTAAAGATTGATGTGCATAAGAGTGAAAGAAAGGAGTATAGAAATTAAGGACAAGGAATCAAGGTTACAGTGTTTAGGGTTAGATCCCTACCACCATAAGGATTGCTAAATTGGACCTATTTGTTGATATTCAAAAAATTAAAAAAGAAAATGCAACTTCTTTTTCTTTTAAATAAGAAGCGGAATTGTTCGGATCGGTTTGACTCGAGGAGTCTAACCAAACCATGAATTGTTTAGACTCTCTCCAAATCGAACTAAAACATAAGAAAATTGCATTTTGCAATTCAATTCTATATTTAAATCAATTTTATGACTGGTTCTATTTTCAACCATAGGAACACATGGTCTAAAATAGATTAAATCATCTACTTTTTTGAATTATAAATTATAGATAAACAAAAGAAAATCGCATAATTTAGTTAAAAGTATCTAAAATATGTAAATAGACAATATTCAAAAACTAAGAACACTTTCATGTAACCAACATTGAATAAGAAAAGCAAGGGATCCCTGCCCACTTTGGTAACAGTTCCTCTATCCTTTCCCAAAGCAAGCCTATTTCCATCGATTCCACCATCAACAAATAAATTATTTCTCCCTTAAACAAATCATAACAATAAGTTTTCTTTTGCTATCTAAAGTTTCTTTAAATAAACAATTTAACTATTGATTTCGTTTATTAATTGTTATTATTAAATTAATACCATAATTATCTAGTCTGGACGTTTAAGTTTATAAGTACAAATTTTTTTATTATATCAATTAAGTGGAAATTTTGGCTAAAAGGGTTGAAATTATACTATAGGGATTCAATTCAATTTGTGATACTTACCTCAATGATGCAAATGTGCTTTTGGATTGAATTTGAAAACCCATGTTTCTTAAATTCCTTATGAGATGGTGGTAAACTAAGGGCATGTTTGATTAGCAAATTGAGATAAGGTAGAAATAGTACTACAATTCTGGAATGATTGAATAGACAAGTAATACCTATTATTTTCCTTAAGTTGGTTGAAATGTGCATAAATAATACTTTAATAATATATTTAAAATGACAAAAATGCCTTTGCTATTGTCAAACTACGAGTCTAATCTCTATCAACCCTTAGACCCAATATCTTACCTTACATGGCTTTAATCCATCTAGACCACCAATCTCAACCACTACCTTACCTAGGTTCGATTTACCTTAGTCTTAAAATACCCAACCCTTGAACCTCCTCAAATAGGTTCACATAACTAAACTACAATCCTCCTTACCACCACTTACATGGATTCAGTGATCTAGTGATTGCATGAGTTTAAGGCTCTTATTGGGTTTATATGCTAGTGATAGCATGAACATAAGCTCACTTGGGTCTAGTGGTTTGACAATCGCACATGTGTAGGCTTGTTTGGGTTTTTGTGAGTCTAGTTACCCAATCATAAGAGGTGGTTCTTTTGTTGTATGACTCATGGAGGTCAAATGGTTGTGCTTATAGAGTAGTAGTTCTAGTGATTCCTAAGGGTTAGGTAGTAGATTAGGTTTGTGGCTTAGTTAGCAAATCGGTTCAAGATAGACAAAAAGTTCACAAGTAGGGCATGAAAATGTATAAGGAATAGTTATTACTTAAGTTATATAAAGGAATTAGAATTCTTTACTAAGTAATAGTTGCAATCAATCTAATAGCATTTCTACAAATCAAATACGATAATAACCCTACAAGAGATAATGAATATTCAATGTCCACTTCATGAAGTAAATCAAACAAGATGCAAAGCTAGAATCAATTTTTATTTTTATCTATTTTTAAATCTCAAACAATTCCAACTTTTAGTTTAGATAAATAGATAATATAGAAATAGTTTATAAGGAAAAGAAAGAAAATTAACTGATGGAGATAGTTCAATTTAATACTTGTAAAAGAAATTCCTTAATCAATTAAACATATAGCTACCATGTGCTTTAAGCAAGTGACGTTTTCTTTTGTTTTGTTTTATCAATTACTACATAATAAATAAGTGAAAATGCAAAACTATCATATCCAATTAGACAAGTACTATTTGTACTACTAGATTATAAGAGTCTCCATGCATAATGTGGAGAGTAATATCATCAATAGAACATAAATAATGGTATGTCAAGTAGTAACTCATGCGTTTAAATAGTAGTTTGCTTTTCCTAATAAATTATAAACAGTAATTAAGATATTATTCTTGAATCAAAACTTGCAATATGATTATTGCTTGTCTATTCTCTTTTCTAATTATATATTCGACCAAGTAATAGTTAGTTTCAAAACTAAAAAACGCGAATGATGATATTTAACATTAGTTACTCTATTAAAAATCTTAAGATTACATGTTCATCATCACAAAATCTACAATTATATCTTCATCTTTCCAATTATATAAAAATAAAGATGGATATACACATAGATAGCACAGATATTATAATATCAATGAACACAAAAATATTTGGCCCTCTGTTGATCTGTGGAGTTGATAATTATTCGAACTATCAAATTTTTATCCGAATATAGATACTGTTAATTATGATTTTCATATGTTTTCAAGGTTACAAGTAGATGAAGTATAACTTGGCAAAATCATTCATGTAAGTATTACTCTATATATAAAATGTGTATATCAATTAGCCAAATAAAGGAAGGCAAAAAGAAGAAAGAAAAAGAAAACTCATAACATTCTAGATTAATTGTTGCATTTTTGAAGTATCAGAGTAGAATTTGCAAACAATTAATGACAACAAAACATGGACTTTCGATCGGCTACCAGCATGGAAGAAGTCCATCAAATATGAACGGATCAATTAAAGATACAAAACTCGATTGGTGGCAAAGGATAGACTTTACATCAGATGGATGTATATAATGCACTCCTTCATCGCGATGGTCTCTCGTTCGATATGAGTTTTGCCAAAGTGATGCAGATCGTTTTCTATGTCTTCAAAAAGAATGGTATATAAATGTTAGTTTTGGTTTTGTTGATGACATGATACTAGGTAGCAATAACATTGATAAGTTCTAGCTTTAGTAATAACTAGCCACAAAAAAAAAAAAAAGAAAGTCAGAAAGAGATGACGAGGATAAATGTCGTGACTCATGAGTTTAAGACAAATCTTCGTATATGCATTCATCGTGATAAATTTAAACGCACATCCTGAGGAGGGATGTTAAGAAAAATATCAGATTCAGGCACATTAAATCGAAGAAAATTGCACATTTACCGTCAAAATTTAAAAAAAAAATACATAATTATAAATTATACAAAAAATATTATCAAAATATCAATACTATGATACGACATATATAATATTCTTAAAAGTACCGCATCTTTAAGATGCGACGTTACTTTTAATGTATCAATACTATATCGTATCTTAAAAATGTAACATATATACAGATGCTAATAAAAATGGGACATATCATTAGTATTCTGTTAATATTTTTATACAATTTATAATTATGTAATTTTTTTTTAAATGTCCTTAGACATGTATTGCATCCCATTAAATTACATCTAGTCTTTTTGTTTTTTTTTTTTCTTTTTTACCACTGCATCTAGTCAAATTTGTTTAGTTCCTCAATGATCTTGCTTCACAACAACCTAATAATCCTTTCTATTGTTTTGGTTACTCTACTGTATATTGCATCGAAAAAGATTTAATAGGTATTATATACAATGTGTTATGTATACATTGTAGAAATCTCATTTTTGCCACCATTTTATTTTAATTTCAGTCTTTTTTTTATTTTTAGGCCAATTTTACCAAAAAAATAAACAAAAATTGAAAATTGAAAAAAAATATAAAGTGTCAAAAGTGTTATAACCAAGTCAATTAGTCATTTAGGATCAGGTCAAATTACAATAAAATATATAGGTACGATTTAATAAATTTAGAGTCTTTTGAGTTTTATTAGAAAAATCAGATTTAAAAAAAGTCCAGTTACATTTGAATTTATGAATGTAGACCTTGATCCAATTTTGAATGTTTCAATTAGGCTAAAAAGAATTCATGATTTATTAAATAGGTTATAGGCTGTGATTAATTAAGTTGGGCTGAATCCAGCCTAAGATGGCAAGCCCAAATAAAATATAAGGTTTCTAGAAACTTAATGTTGAAAATAAATTAGATTAAATCCTGAATGAAATTAACAAATCTAAATTGGATATCACCGTGTTTTATGAATATTTGATTTATTAAGATTGAATCCTCATTAAAAAGATCCAAAAGATTTAAGTTTATGGTTTATAAATAGTGGACAATGGATTGTAAAAAAACATACGTTTTACAATTACACAAAATTCACAAACTCTACAATCAATCCACATTTACAATCTCGTCCACATCCATGTTTTAATATTCACACACAAACCTACACACATAATCGCATCTTACGATTGCTCACATCTCACACACCCATACACACAATCACATCTCACGTTCACTCACGTCTCACAAACAGCACACTCCAAGCCTCACTCACATACGTTTCAATGTCCTCCCTGCATACAACTCACACACAATCACAACTTTTCACTCGAGCATGACTCTCACTCACAAGCTATTATTCACATCAACACAACACATATACAATCACTATACAGTCAACTCCATGGTAATCCATTTTATGTTTACAAGTATGTATAGTAGAATTCACGATCAACACACACGACAGTAGTTACGATCACACGTTCTTACATAACCATATACTACATGCCGTATGTCCATCAACATACTTATACAGCACGTCTATGAGCTTAACTGCACACTTCACAAACGCCAATTAGTCACAACCTTACACAGCATAAACATAGCGGCATGCACGAAAGTCACTCACAATCAATACTTCACACATGTCCAGTAGACTTGTACGCCTGCACCAAGCTCAATGTATATGTGCATGACTCGCTTGTGACAATCTGACCTACTTAAGTAATTAAGTAAAATTATTTTAGTTATTTATTTATTATGTTTTTAATTAGTTAATCGTTTTATTTTACTAACTTATTTTTAGTGTAAGTTGTTTAATAATTTTAACATAAACTATAAATTTACAATTTTTTAGATAAATTGTTTTTTAGATAAATTTCATGTTTTTAGTTAACTTGTATTTTTTTATTAAAATTGCATTTTTTAGAAAAAGTTGCATATATTTTTCGAGATTCATATCTTCTCCGAAATTTATATCTTTGGTGAAGATACGTATCAAGATTGCATATCTTAATAAATCCAAATAAATCTGGTATTTAGAGTTTTCGAAAAAAAAAAATTTTGACACAAAGTTTTTTAAAAAAAAAAAATCTTAATTGGAGTTTTTTTTTTCAAAAAATTTAGTTAATTAGGTTTCTTTTAAATAGATTCATGTGGTTAGACCCTTTTAGATTTTTTTAAAAGATAATACATTGTTAAATAACGTAAATTTGACTCGAGTTTCAAATTAAAATGAATTAACCCGTTAAATTTTTTCAAAAAAAAAACTACATTAGTTTAATCCCGATTAAACTTTCGGGGCAATCATAAAAAAATATATAATTTTTTTTTAATTTGTAATAAAAATCACTAAAAAAAATTCATTTTAATTATGTTTTTGTATATCATTACATAGCTTATCATTTTTTAGAAAAATTATAAAAAAATAAAAGCCCATTAATTTTTTTTTAATGATAACTTAGTTTGAATAAGTTTACTTTCGAGCTTAAATTTTCTAGTTAGATTTTCTAAAAATTATTTATTTTAGAATATTTGTAGACTAGTAGGAAAAACCCTAATTTAACTTTTTACTTGTCTAATTGGTTAGTGATTCCAATTTTTTTTTTTTCAAAATATTTTTTTTAAACATTTTTTAAAGAAAAATATTTTTTTCCTTAATTTAATATCGACTAATTTATATTAAATAAGCTGAGCTTACTATAAATTGAATTAAGAAAAACCGAAATAAGGCTCGATATACGTAATGTATAAATACTAATAAAATGATAATACAAATTACAATAGAAAGAATAATTTTTAAATCAATTATCATATGTGATTTGCACATATTATACAAGCCAATATCTTAATGGTATTTATATATTATATATGTATAATATGTGATATATATTACATATTGAATTGTTTCTCAATTTTATTAAGTTTCGACGCATTTTCTGAAAGCCTTTTTGTTGTAACATATTAGAATCTATGATTATTCGTTGAGAGTAGTTAATGCCTTTCACAAATACTCGGTAAATCAATTTCAATTGTTGCATTGTATATCTTTAGAGGCTTTTCCTCTACAATGTGTTTTTACTATAATTATCATATTCATCACATTTTACATATTCCTTTCAAGAGCCTCGGGTGTACGATCAATCTAAGTACAAATTTTACTAGGCAAACTCAAGAAGCCCGTAAGACCCAAGACTATGATCTACCACAATTTTAGGACCTGTGGGGTTTGACATTTCTTTCCGTGCAAAACATAACCACAAACAAGCGGGTTACTTTAATTAGAATAATAAATTATTACAAAATGAAAACAATGGTAAAACCGACCATAATTGGTTGGAGAATCAAAACCAACTGGCCTGCCCTGCGATTCCATCAGAACCGCTAAGTCTAGTTGTAGTGAGAAGAGCAGTAAAATTGGATCTTTCATTTATGTTCACGTAGAAAGAATTGAGACTCATAATCATGGGCATAGAGATGAGATAAATGGTCACTTTTTACCGAGTTGTCCCCATTTTCACATCTTTTGTTAAGAATATAAGTGCACGAATTTAGGTGGTCTCGATCTCTAACATCTACAAGCAAGAAAATGGATTCATAATTGAGTTCTATATATATTATTATGTGATACTTTACAATTTTAATAACTAGGATGCATCACCTAATTAGGAGCAATCAATTTTTTAAGACGTTCACAAAGATAATTCGATTAAATTAGAAACCTACAAGTAAATTAAAAATATCAATAGAAAAAACCCCATAAATTTAGATCTCAAAAATATAATAAAATGATAAAGATATAGCAAAAATAGTGAATTTTACTACGTTTTACATTTCCTAATTAGGTGTTGGCTCCTAACAATTAAAACTGGAGGGTATCACCTATTGCCCGACTATTTATAAAAAAGCCGGTAAAAACAATATGATGAAAAGAAAAATAAGGAAAAATATCACGACTTTTAAAAGACAGGATTCCCATTCCATAAATGATTGATAGAGTTATCTTGCCATAATTAATGGATGGATGTTCATGCTTCTTTTGGCTACCGTTTCCTCTGGTGCTTCCAGCTCAAAATCACCAAACAGAGAAACCACATACAGACTTCAAATTGCAGAGCCATGGAGACGGTATATTTTCCGAAGGAAAATATCAGTGAATACTCAGAAGATTTGTAAGATGTCAAATAATTTACATTTGTTTCTTAAAATTACTGGTCGTCTCCATGGAATTGAGAATGGAACTCAAATAATCACATAAAGCAAAAAGAAAAGAAGTAAAGAGAAAAAGAAAAAAAAAAAAAGAGAGAGATATTAATCATTAACACGACATCATGTCTAATATTCATACATAAGAAATACGCAAAATTAGAATGGAATCTCTCAAATCTTCAAAAATTAACAAGGAATCTTGGAGATGAACCATTCCATAATAACTATAGGGGCCTTGATCAATCCCAATGCAAACTCTACCAATATGGTCACGCATAAGCAACATGGGCATATGCAACTCAATATCAATCTGCAAAACCAATGATATTCATCATCATCCACCTAACCATAAAGAAAAACCTAAAAAAATTAAAAATTCACAAATCTTTTCGAAATGGAAACCAAAAATGGATATCTTGATGGCATTTGTTAAGTCCTAAAAGAAAAAAAAAAAAAAACTTTTACATCTTTCTAGGTGCTCGGTACTTACCCGACAATCCATATTATGACACCGATGAGGGATAGGAGGAGGGAAAGAAAGGCAAAGGGCAGCCCCAAGAGAAACCCAAGAGGCCTACATTTACAGTCATCATCGTCGCAGCAGCAGCAGCAACACATGGCTTCTCGCTTCCTGGATCGTTTTCTTTGCTAAATTTTCCTGCGTTTGAGGTCTTTTCTTGCTGCTCTTTGGAGTGTATCTTACGACTTACAACAAAAGAGTCTATGTTTGACGGAGAACACCAAACTTGCCCTGGTAAACAACAAAAAGATAAGAGTTTATTCAAAACGAGGCCAATATTTAATTCAGGGGTGATTCTAATATAAAATACGTAAGTTTGTCTTTACAAATAGAAAATCATATGTTTTGAAAAATATGAATTAAAAAGTGTAGTATATACATAACTAAAGGACATATTTATGGTAGTTCTAATGCAATTATAGCTATTTTTTTTCTTTTAACCAACTAGATTATTTTATAATATATGGATTAAAAAAAAAAAATTAACTCGATACATCCTAGTAGTAGATCGGTAGTCTTACCCTTAGGTTATAATAGTTGACTTGTACACAATATTCGAAGACGTATTATTAAGTATGCATCCTCCCAGTTGTAGTCATCCCTATTTAATTTTGGATAATATATTAATCCCATCATATGATTTTGACGTTGGGAGTACTTGGAAGCAAACCGTTCAACAACCTCTACCGAAGAACCACGTAATTCTATTTACCGATGACCCATGCGGCTTGAATTATGTCCCTTGTTGAAAAAAAATATATATATTATAGTAATTGGAGTTTTTTTATTGATCAATCATGACTAATCTCGTCGTTGTTTATATCATTATTGATTGCTGATAAAGTAGCCGTGCAGCTGAATTTGATTTTTAATTAAATGCAGCGATTCATAAGCTGTTTATATCAATATAGTATTTAATTAAAAGACGCAACTTTTCTTTTTTTTTTTCCAACATAAAAAACACAATCTTTAATCACACGAATACGCTATAGATTAATATTGAGCAACTATATAAATTTTAATCTTTCAAAAAATTAAAAATATTTATTATTTTTAAATATTATTAGCATATACCCACCAATCATCTAAACAAGTGACGTATCTATCTAGTTGAAAGACTAACCACTTAGCAAGTTCATTCGTTAAAATTAAAATATCAAGATTACAAACATCAAACCAAAAACTAAATAATCAAGATGAAATATCACCCATTGCACAAAAACTTCCATGTTCCAATTAAGACTCATTTATGCATCACACTGATCAAATCCTCCCATGTAAAACTGCGCTTTAGTTACGTCGGCTTTAATCATTTTTCACAAAGAATCATATTTAAATCCTCCTTTGAGAATGTTGTCTTAAGTTTTTCTCCACCATCATCTACAATTCACCAAATAACACATATAATAATTAGATGGAAATATTGAAAGATTCAAAACATTAATTAGTTAAAGATGTTATCCGATACAAAAAAAAAAAAAAAAACAACATTCTCGTTAAAATCCTCGTAATTAGTTTTGTGTATATTAAATCTTCCTCATTTCAGAAAGAAGGGTACTATGATACTTAATAAGAACGTGAGCACCAATATCATGATACTACAGCAATTAGAATACTAAACACATCAGAAGCTATGATGCATTGAGATTCCAATATCCCAATACATCCATTGCTAAATAGAAGTTTATATCCATTAACAGCTCATCTAGATAAAAGATTTAAGGAAGATATTGATATAGTCTACCTCAACTTGACAATACTCCTACATTATTGGTTAAAAAAGAAAAAAAAAAATAGCAATGAGTATAGGTCATTAAAATAGAAACATTATTGAAAAAATAAATAACTAAAGTAAATGTTGAACTTACATCAAGAGTAGCAAAATCAATACCCAAACTTTTTCCAAATCCTAGGTTCCCCACTAATCTTTTACCTTCTACCTCCATCTAAAGTGTTCTGTTGAACTCGAGAAGATCCAAGTTAAGAGTTACTAAAACTTGCATTACTTACTTTGCTCTTCTTATATTTTTGAAAGAGCTTATATAACTTTCCTTTTATTTTAGCCAACTTCTCTTCATAAGTGAATGGATCCAACATGATTGAATCAAAACCTTAAAAAATTGAACTTCATTCAAGGGTCTAAAACAGCTTCACGTGCAAAGACAATGCTATATTTGCTCCAAAATATGACAAACTTTTATTTCATCTTAGTAGACATTTCCCTCATGATAAGATCTTCACTTATTAAATTCTAATCTAACAAACACTCAATTCTTCGCACTTACAAAATGTATAGGTCTGAAATTGGATTGAAGAACCAGACATCAAATTCATGATGATATAAAAAGAACAGGAAAACTTACATATTTTCTGTATTCACTCCCACTCCTCTATCGATGTAACAATATTAATAATTTGAGTTATTCAATTGAAAGCAACAAAAAGCACATTGATCCTTGGGCACTATCAAGCATATGATAAGTAAAATTCCACATAACCACTACATTTAAACAAAAATCAACAACAATATCAATATTGCCAACTCGTTTAAAATATTACAATATGTGTTTCATTCTATCCTCTAAGCTTTTTACATACCTCATGTTCCCTTATTTTATACAAAACCTCAAATAGCCGTAGTCAAACTCATTCTAACGACAAAATGAAAAATATGAACACAACATCTAACATGGAAAAATTCACCACCACACAATACAGTACCTTGTAATTTAAGTTGATTTTTTAAGAAATCTTCCATATATAGTCATTAGCAAATACAATTAAGGTAAGAGAAAAGACTTTCTCATATATGCCCTATCTATCAAAGTTTGAACATCTTCTTAAGTAACTCAAAGCCTAAATGAGGAGGCAGAACATAAGAGAGAGAATTTTAGTATCAAACTTTCTAACTTTCATCCACAAAATGAGTAGGCAAAAACATATAACACTCACTTGTGCAACTTGTCCACAAGTTAAAGGTTAAATAAACTCTTCTAAGAATTTTATCCAAAACCTTTTTCAAATTCTCATTTTCAACTAAGTAAAATTTTTACACATCAAATAAGCCATTTTTCTATAAAATGGAATATAATCAAAGTCAATATGCTTTAGGGATTTTACTATTCTCCAATATTCAAATAAATGATAGTGAAAGATGGCATCTAATGATTCCCATTAATAAAATATCATGGGTAACTTTAAAACATACTTGTCTTTAATTTTCCAAATTGATCAATATCGTCTACACCATGATACTAAGGAAGCAAACAGCACTTTTCCTTATGTCAACCTGAAGTTGATGTCTCATACTTAGATCCACCAATAGTATATTCTATCCTTCACCCACTACTTCTTGGTCTTTCTTTACCCTCTTTTCTGAATCCTACTGTTGCAAATGTTTGCCAAGGATGAGAGTGTTTTGTCCAACTCTCTCACCTTCAAATTCTTTAAAGTTGATGAATGAACCCAAAATAGCATTTAATGGCATACTAACATTGCCTCCATGAGCTCTAGATTCATCATCATATTGATATGTTATATATTAGTGTGATTGTTGGTAGTATAATCTATTTTGAAGATACATCACAAAATGGAAAGTAGAACATGGCTACGTTTGATTCACCTTTTTCACATAAAAGAGATAGTAGCATCATTGTTAGAGTCAAGGAATGAACCCAAACTGGCAATGAATGACAAGTGACCTTCTTGCATAACTCTATGACAAATGCACATAAAATTAAGATCATCTCGAAATTATTTATCAAAAATATATATTTTTCGCATAAACATTTCTCTCTTTTACCTCAACATATTTATTTTTTGTTATTTAATTTTTTTTCTTGCTTTCTTTTTTCTCTTTTTCTTTTCCTATGTTCTTTTTTTTTTCTTTTTTCTTTTTTTTTTTTGCTTTTATTTTTTGTTAGGTCAAACCACAACTACAAAATAGAACAAAAGTAAAGTGTCTACAGTATTCATAAAGCTTTTATAAGAGCGTCTTATTTCATGGCATAGATAAGTAACCTCCCTCTCCGCAGGCAGGCATAACCATTGGTAGCATCCAACACCAAGCACATTCAACTATAATCCATGCATATCCACCAGTCATTGGATGTACTCATTATCATAGGGTTTATATTGCTTTGTATGTCTTAAATTTCCAATGCTCGCTCACCTTTTCAGTTTTTCATTTGGTTACTCCCTCAGTAACAAGTAAAGGTGTACCACAACAACAGAGAAAGCAAATGGTAGGGGTCGTACCTTTGTGTATTTGTATGGAAGGGTTTTCATTGATGTGCTTAATCTTTGGTGCTTAGGCCACACCAAAACGGAGGGTGGCATATACCAGCGAAGGATAACCAGCTTAGGGAATCCCAAGCAAATTAGTGATTGGGAAAACTATATACTCGTCCAAATCAAATCGTGGATGAAAATTCTAGCATTTTGTCCTGCATGTGTTTAAAAAAAAAAGCCATGATCATCCAACATGAAATATGAACATTCATACAAGACAACAATAATCCTAGAAACAGAAAAGTACTAAGAACTGTCATCTGATAGAGCATATCACTCACAGTTTTTCCTTCTCTTGTAAAGAAATTCACTATTAATTTTACTCTCAAAAAATTAACCCCCAAAAAAAAAATAATAATAACAATGAAGCAGCCTCTAATCTCGATAACAATGATTTAGTAGACCATGCATCCAAGAAATAACAAAATGAGAAGGTGAGGTGCTAGAGCCTCATATTCCAAGGAAATGCCCCCAAGATGACTGCACAAGCAGTAATGCCATCCAGAAAGATGGTGTTGTGAAAATCAAAGGGAACAACATAGCATGTTTCAGATGTCTCAGCTCAATATATTTGCTTAAGCTTGACGGAAATACTATGAAAGATGCAATGCAGCTACTTTGAGTTGAAAATGACAAAGCGGTTGCTGTTTTCCATGTGGATTAGCAGTGAGCTAGTCAGAGTGTTCTAACTGCTTGCAGCAAAAATAAGTTCCATGAGGATTTTTGGAGCTCTCTCCAAAACTTAGCTTATATACGGTTTTTCATTTGTGGCAAGTGGTTGTTCAAATTTTCTAAATTTTAGGAAGCTTTTACACAACATTCAAGTATAAGGTAACCAAAGACCTGAAAACTTCTGATTCCCCTGCAAGCAATCATGCACTTACCTTGAGTAGCATGAGAATATCCTAGTGTAACACCTACCAGCCATCCTATGGATAATTCTGCATGTGGAATTCATACCTGTTGCAATTATCTTGGAAATAAGCATTTTTTTTACTAGATAATATATGTTAGCTCTGAGAAAAGAATGGTGGAGTAAGATTTAAACATACATGCAATTTTCAGGGAGATGAACATTTTAATGGTTCAACCGTGAGTCTCCGGTTACAACGTTTATTGATTGCTTCCACTTAACACCTCCAGCTTAACAAGTTATAAACTGAAAATAAAGATACATGAAAACAGAAATATAAACAATTAAACTGCATGAAGAATGAGATGATCTTAGCCAATAACGCAGGCAACTTACATACTAAATTCTCAACATTTATTTTAGCATAAAAAAATATAATTCATATTTCATTAGTCTGAATTTTATAATTAACAATGACGAACTGGATCTATAAACTCTATAATATGTTTTATCCACCTTACCAGAACATGCTTGATGAAAAAACAGACCTGAAAGACTGATCATCTGTTGCTTCCAGAAGATACAGTGCTGCATGATATCAATCCTTTCGTAAATCTCCATAGCATAGGCATTTTTCTTCAGTTTCTTGGCCAAGTTGCTTCAGAACTCAGGCATAAAAGCCCATCCAAGATATGTTTCCTCCCTTTATTAACTCTTGCCTCCTTAACACTAGTTGTCACTTCTGAATGAGCGATTCGTATATCTTACAGAGCAGTGATCATTGCTAATCAAATCAACAAAATCAGCTAACTGAACAACCTCATCATAACTACTACTGCCAATAGCAGCTAATAATTGGAAATGTAGGATTTTTGTTCCAAAGGGCATGACAGGCATTGGACGACCATTGGCATCTAGAAGATTCCCAAAGGTTCTCCATTCGTGTGCTTACCCTAGCTTCAGGCCTTAGAGCTTTGATAAGTGAACTTATAGTTGCTTTATTTGTGTGTGTGTGTGTGTGTGTGTGTGTGTGTGTATCTTGGCCAAACCCTCAGAGGCATACTATGCAAAAATTACCAATGATTTCAGTCAAGCAGTTCTTTACTTTTTCTCTAGCTTTATATTGTTCCATTATTTAGATTTACTGTTGGCTGTCAGACCCAACCCAACTCCTAGCAGTGTCTTTTGATATCCCTCTACTTTTCATGAACTCCCTAATATCATTCACATGGTCCCAGTTCCCCGAATCTGCCAATGTATTGGAGAGTGCAACATAAGCTCCTGGTCTACCATCTTTGCTGATCTTAAAGAGCTCAGTGGCAGCTGCTCTTGCCATCTCAACTTCACCATAAAGCCTACATGAACTCAGCAGAGCAGCCCAAACATCCGAATTAGGCTTTACAGGCATTTTCATCACAAACTCCCAAGCTTGACGTAAGCTTCCGGCACGTCCTAAGAGATCAACCATACAAGCATATTGTTCCATGGTCGGTTTCAAACCATAATCCCTTTCCATGCTCTCAAATATCCAAAGTCCTTTGTCCACTAATCCAGCATGTGCACAGGCTGAGAGAGCACCAAGGAATGTAACATCATTCGGTTCAACACGTTGCTTCTGCATTACATTGAAAAGGTCGAGTGCCTGATATGGTTCACCATTTTTTCCATACCCATCAATCATTGAGGTCCATGAAAAAACATTTTTATATGGCAGGCAATCAAAAGTCCGTCGAGCATATTCAACTTTCCCACACTTCGCATACATGTCTATCAAAGCACTTCCTAGTTTAACATCTCCAAAAAGATTGGTTTTCATCAGTTGACACTGGATCTGCTGACCAACTTCATAAGATGCCACAATGGAGCACGCACCAATAATACTTGCAAAAGTTGAGATATTCGGCTGAAAACCCATCCTTTGCATATCAATGTAAATCTCAAATGCTCTCTCCGCATATTCACTCAACTTACTATAACCTTCAATCATTGCATTGAAAACTACAATATCTTTTTCAACTGTCTTCCTATAAATCTCCTCTGCATCCTCCACATTACCACAAGCCATATATCCAGTAATCATCGCCGTCGAGCAAACCACATTCTCCTCTAACATCATATCAAACACAATCCTAGCATAACCTACCTTCCCATTCTTTACGTATGAGTCCACAAGCGCCGTGTAGAGAATATCGTCTGCATCAATACCCAGCCTAAGAATATGTCCATGAACAACTCTACCAAAACTATGTGGCTTATCAACGACACCACTGCTACTGCTAGTTGACACCTTCAAGAGCATCGAGAGCGTGTACCCATCTGGCCTCTCGCCATCACGAACCAGTAGCTGAAACAGACCCAAAGCTTTCCCAGTATTCCCTTGTTTAATGCACCCATTGATCATATAGTTATAAGCAGAGAGAGTTCGCTGGGGCATTTCATCAAACATTTGACATGCATACTTAAAGCAATCACTTTTCAAGTACAAAATGAGCAGTTTGATGGAAATATTGGTATTGGGTGTAAGCCCAGTTTTCAAAATGTGGGTATGGATCTTTTGGCCATGGATAGGGTTATCAGAGTTAATGTAACGTTGCAGCGATGATGAGAGAGAGATTGGTGTTGGTGGATGGAGGATGTATTCATGTGGGAGTGACAAAGAGAGGGTTTTCGAGAAGGATGAGATATAGGAGGTGTTTGGGAAGAAACCCAATTGGAGAAAATGTTTGGTTAGATAAAATTTATGTTTTAACATTGCATGACGAATCATATTCTTCTGATTTCCTGAGTTGCAGTTGCAGTCATGAGTGGTTTTCTTCTTGTTCTCCTTTGGAAAATGTCTCGCATCGCAAGCAGAGACCAGAAACTGGTCAGGAGACAAAGTTCGTATTTTTGGGAAGCTTAAGTTCAGAAAAATATGTTCCATTCTCGGTCCTTACTTGGAATTGTCCATAGCAAAATTAGAAATCGGAGATACCTCCTAAACTTTAATAAGTATAAACAAATGAATGTGTATATATATATATATTTAAATTTTAAATATCATAAACATCATTTTAATTTTGATAAACTCACAACATAAAATTTAATTTAATTTCAAACATTGGAATTAGACTGCGGATGACTTTTGAATTGAACGCATCAATATAAGAGTGGAAAGTTTTAATTAATATAATCAGGTAGGTTTTAGCATTAACTTCAATAGGTAATTTTGAGCATGGAATGCTCGTACCGTATCCAGTTACCACGTATTTTTAGGGAAATATTGTTCATGAGCCCATAGTTCCGTTCACACTTTGAGCATAAGCCAATCATCTCATGCTTCTAACTAAATTTATCCGTTGGATTGAAAATGAGTCGAACTCTTAATGAACCGTTTGAATTTAATTTATTTTAAACTCAGTTCAGCTTAAGATTAATTGATAAACGAATTGAGCTCGAGTTTAAGATAAAACTTATTTATCTAAATAAGTTAAATTAAAGTCTCATTTCAAGTTTTCATTTATGCTCACGAATCCGCTCGTTTAAATTTGTGAGTAAATTTATGAATTTTATGTAAATTATAAATATTACAAATGTTATATATTATTAAAATTTAAAAGCTAATATCTATATAATATATATAAATATATAATATATTATAATAATATAATTCTTATTCACTATTTATCCATCTATTTATTTATATATTTCTTCACTTTATATGCTTAAATTTGTTAATAGACGAGAGATCGGCTAGCTTTAAGCTCAGCTTGACTCAAGCTTAATTAATGAATAAGTTGAGCTCGAACTCAAGATAAAATCGTTTATCTAAATAAACCGAATTCGAACCTTATTTTCATACTCAACAAAAAGCTCGAATAGATAATTTTTAAATAAGTTGAGTCTGAATTTTTAAAAAATCGATTCAATTCAACTCACTTGCAATCCTATTTATACACAATTAAGCTTATGAAAACTCCACTAGTGGACATTTCGATTCACCATTTTTTTCCAAAGAGGTACCTCATTTCTCAAACTTGAAGTTGTTTTTAAGTCTTGTGGTACAACTTGTAAGTTGTCTAAATTTAGGGACACACATCAATTAATTTCCCAATTTGTAGTCATTGGCTTACTAGAGAAAACTAGCTTTATTTAATTTTTCAAGAAATTGCTTACACATAGGAAAAAAAAATGAACTTCGATGTTAATGAAAAGCATATTGGATAATGTCATCTTAAAGTTTTTGCCAATAGTCTTTTGGATGCTACACGTAATGGGCCTGTAAAACAGTATACAATGAGAAGATGTCAGGAGAGTTATTCGGTATAATCACTCCGATACTTAAATTAGCAGTAGGCTTAAAAGTATAGAGTATTGAGACTAATGCACAAGCTTGGTATGCAAAGTGTAAAGAGAGTTACTATTGTGTAGTGATCTGATATTTATAATAGAGTAAAACCGGCAGTTAAAGATCAATTGGTGGGAGAGATCTTCTCCCACAAGTGTAGGAAAGTAGAGCTATTACGCCCAACATGTCCCTAATATTTGGGACGTGGTCATTTTATCCTTATCTTGTGGATTATGATCGTTACAATGCTTAATGGGCCTAAGCGGTTCAAGCCCTAAGGCCAAAGTCTATGAAAGAGAGCCTAGAGTCGTAAGGCTTAGCGGATCTGATCGGACTTGAAGAGTCCATGCTTAAAGTACTTTCATTACTGAGAAAGAGGTAAAGAGAAGGAATACATAGGTCGTTTAGGCGTGACCAATCCGACTCTAGGAAGTTCGATTTGATGCCATGGTGCCAATGTAATGAGATTGTAAATCCAAAGTAACAGATGGTCCGAGGTGCCAAGGTCCAAGGCGGAAGGTCCCAAAGTAGTAAAAGTTGTCCTAAGTGATGGATAACCAGTCCGAAAATGTTCAAGACTAGGTAAGTAGGATACCCTTACAACTTACTAGACAGTTGCATCATATCTTTATCATACCAACCAAATAAAGGTCAAATGGGTCCTGAAGAAACATCCTGTAGAAAGAATTTTTTCAAAATACAACTTTTGCTTACTTATATTCCTTGCATTAATTGCAACATGACAAGTATCGTGTGTAAGACTTAAAGTTAAGTCAAATGACCGTAGGATTAAACTTAACACATAAAGTTTAGAACAACCGATTAAAAAATCCGATCAAACCTAAATTATAAATTAGAAATAAAAATATTAGTAAAAATGATTCCATAAACTTGAATTTAAGAAAATAAGTAATAAAATAGGAGACTATAAAATTTTTAAATTTTAAGTATAATAATTATTAATTATCGAAAAGGTGAAAATTGTAATATAATAACTAATAAATTATTAAAAATAGATTATATGTATACTAAAAATCATAAAATAACCTAAATAATAATTAAGAATATTCACATGCACCCCACGTGTACTTATGTATAGATAAAAATACGCGAAATTACTTAAATTAACTAAAAACTTATTAATAATTAAAGAAAATTATTAATTAATTAAGAAAAAATAAAAAAATCAAAGGAATAAGGAATGATGTGGATTTGGTTGTGCCAGGTTAGAAAGTGAAGAAGAAAATTAACTAATCAAAATCAAACAATACAAAAGACAAAAATTAAGGGATTTTGGCAATGTCTTATCCAATTAAATACATAATAATTACTAAAAAAACTCTATAAATAGGGAGAAAAATTACAGAACTCTTTGAACAGTTAGAAGTTAGAAAAAATTGAGAGCATCAAAAATTGAAGAGGAAAATTAGGGTTTAGAAAAATATTAAGGAAATTTGTGCAATAGAGGCTAGTGAATTGAACTCATACACCACCACCACCTAAGATCGAGTCACCACCACCACCCCACTCCAGACCCATTGCCTAGATCATCTGACACACCTAGACCGATATTGGAAGCCTAAAAGTCATCGGACTTGGTGAGCCTCCTATTTGCTTCGATTTTATATAATTTCTTAAAATTATTTTTTTTGTCCATAAAATTATGAAATTTATTATTTTGAAGTTTTATTATATGTAGATTTAGGAAAAAATAGTGATTAAGTTTGATCGCATCTAAAAATATAGGATTCTTAAGAAATTAAACAAAATCAAGCATAATTAGAATTAAAAATAAATAAGCTTAGGAGTGTAGTTTGGAGCTCAAAAATTTTCTGTAGAATGCTTAAGTGGTATAGAATAGTGCTATGAAGCCATTTTCTTAAATTTAATTTTCAAATTTTTAACCCTAAAATGATGAAAAAATTAGGTAATTTTCGGTTGATTAGGTGATTAAGTGATTAATTACTGATTTAGATAGTAATTAGATATTTAGGGATGTTAATCTCTAATATGGAAACCTAATCCTAGCCTTTGAAGTGTTAAGTGTAATTAATATAGGAATTATGTAATAATTGTAGGAAATAAGGAATATATGGAATTGGAAATTTAATAATTATAAAAAATTAAGTTTATTTAGATAATATAATAATAAAAATTAGTATATAATAAATCTGAAACAAAAATTAATTTTAAGTAATTGCATAGAAAATATAAGATTTTCTCATATCGGGAATAAATTTGGTATCCCAATTAGAATTAGAGTATACCGAACAGTTTAGAACACTAAATTAAAACCCAATATGATATTAGAATTCTCGAGCTTAATGTGATTAATTTCACATTAGAATTTGAGCATATTTAGGATTCTAGAATAAAAATTGGAATCTCATTTAGAAACCGAACCTTGAAATAAGGTATGATAAATCATTAGTAAATAATAGGTATACATAGAGAAATGAGTTAAATTATAACTTAAAATATGAATCATTAAAGTATAAGTATTAAAAAAACCTATTTGTATTATAAGATATCCAAAGACGAACCAACTTGTAATTAAGTGATCGGGCAATTAAGAATTTCAAGTAAGCTAGGTTATTACTTACTGTATTGGAGTATTATTTTATGGTACTTGAAGATTTATGATTATGTATGATTGTAATTGTAAGTAGTTTATTCATGTGTTTAAATATCTGAATTCATGCTAAAATTTGTAATATGATTAATTTTATGTTATGACTGGATTGGTATGAAATTATTTGAACACCTTAAATGGAATTTAATTTTATTCAACTCTAATGACCTAAATTGTTATGCATTGCAATCCTTTAGGAGATTATTAGGATTCTCCAACCAAATATCGATACCTTTAATAAAAATAGCGCTGGATAGCAACTAGTCTTTTCCTCATCTTTAGCTAAACTAAGTAATAAGAGAGGAGGTCGCTGTGAGGATGAAAGCATTGGTTCGAAGGATAATCTTAGGAGGAGTAGTATTTCCATTGCATAAACTTGAGTTTGATTGTGAACTGTTGCATAACATGAAAATTCCTCAAACCAAATTAAAGTGGATGAAATTTCTCTAATTTCGCAATGGATCGAATTACACTGTATGATAACACTTACTTGTTGTATTGTATGAAAATAGTTGTTTGATAATTTTGTTTATGTTTGTATACTTTCATGAGTCTTCAATTTAACTTATTGAGCTGTAAGTACTCATACCCGTATAAATTTTTTTGGAGGTTCTAATTTCTGAATACTTCAAGTATTATGTTGCCCTACAACTATCTAGAGGTTGGTTTTTTTAAAGCTTGAGGTGTGAAGATCAATTCGCTTAGTAGTAAATGTATAATTAGAGTGTCTTTTATAGCTTAAGAATGAAAGACTGATAGTCATTATATAAATTAGTGAATTGTTATGTTAATGTAGAGTTTCTTGGGAAGTTCTGTGAGATGTACATATAATTATGTATGTTGATCTAAAATTTTTTATAATTATTATAACTTTAGCTAAACTCTTAATTAAACTGTTTATTTTAAAGTGAAGAATCGTCGACGTCTTGTATAGATCATGTCTATGGTAGGTACTGTGAAGCCAGTTACTATCATAGAATAGTTTATACGGCGAGACTGTTACGACTCTATGATTTCAGAGCGTAACATTATATTACAGCAAACTAGTATGCAGCTACATGTCTTTTACCTTTTAAAGGTGATCATCCAATTGAGATGCTTTCCACATATCTGTTATGTAACATTCCACGAGATTCGTACTTATAAAAATCCTTATATCCACCTATATGACTTCCTAGGTTATTTGCCTATAAATAGGAGTATTACAGAGGGGGAGTGCTTTTGTGTAATCTTTTCATTCGGTCATTGCAATTTTTGCATTCGCATTAGAACTTTCAAACTTTTTTCAAAAGTTTCGAATCTTTCTTCCTTCTTTGAGAATTACGATCATGTCAACCAACAAAGGTAAGGCTAGTTCCTCTTCGTCACTACTTACTCCTAGTTCCGACTCTATAAAGAGTGATCTCCCTTATGTACAGGAGGGTGAGGTCTCGTTACTAGCACAACATGACCAACCTACGAGGATGGCTATGGAAGTGTTAGACAGGGTTAAAATTATTAATGTCATCCCCAAGGATGTATATCTGGAAGTTCCCTTACCCCTCGCAAAGGATTTGTTTGATACTCTTAGCATGGGTAAGGGGCTTAACGGCCGTGTAAGTAAAAGTAAGCAATCTGCTCTTGGTTGGGTCATCAACAACTTTCTTGTGATGGCGATTCCTGGGTGGCATATTAGAAGTACGCTATGTTGTTCCGCTTTGTTTAGGCAAGCACGGAGCATCCTGTTTTATGCTGCATACTCCTCAGCTATGCGTTTCATGTGCTCCAGGTGCTCCTCCAGCATAACCATTGGAAGGGGCTAATTGCCTTCAGGTTAGTTGTTTACCAATTGTCAATTTTCTTGTCTGTCGCGTTAGGACATGATGTTAAAAGGATTGTTCGTTCAGGTATATGTTTAAAGTGTTTAAGGTTTTAGGTGTAGAAATTCTACTTCTTCTCATAAAGGTGCCAAATGTTGTCTTAAAGTTCTTATTGGTAGTCTTTTAGATATTGAATGTAATGGGCTTGTAAAACAGTATACAATGAAGAGATACTCGAAGGTTATTTAGCATGACTATTTCGATGCTTAAATTAACAATAAGCTTTAAAGTATAGAGTATTGAGACTAATACGCGGGCTTAGTATACAAAATATAGAGAAAGTTATCATTGGATAATAGTATAATATTTATAATAGAGTAAAGCTGGCTGTTGGAAATCAATTCCCAAGAGAAGATTTCTCTCGTAAGTGTAGGAAAATGGAGTTGTCATGTCTAATGTATTTTTAATATTTAAAACGTGACCATTTTATCCTTATTTTATGGATTATAACCATTGTAATGTTTAATGGGCTTGGACAGTTTAGACTCTAGGACCAAGGCCTACAAGAGAGAGTCTAAGGTCACAAGGCTAAACAAATCTGATTGAACCTAAAGAGTCTATATTGAAAGTACCCTATCAAAAGATTAATTAATATGATTATGTGGCAAAAAAAAAAACAAAAATATGAAGATGATAATCTCAACCATCATGTGGAGATACCAACTTAAAACTCACCTAGATCATAGCTCTACTTTTTACCGGTAAAAAATTTTCAAAATAGTATTAGTGCGTGTCACAGATGACTACTGCAATTAAAGAGGAAACTTCTACATAAAATGATTACTATAACGAAAAATCAACAGGCAAAAGTTGTTGAGAAATATGTGGACATGTAAAGTGATTTTTAAGACATGTATTGTTCTTCACGTGTCCTTCAATTAATTCTCCATTTCATTCGATGCTAGATTCGACTTAAATTCTTCGGCACGTATATCATAACTCTGTTTTAATATATATATATATATATATTTTGTTGTTGTGAATAATTAACATCTATCTTATTCAAATGGAATGACTTTCATATTTATTAATAATTATTAAAATTTAGTGTCTTTATTATTTTATATTTTAATTTTAACTATTATTATTAAGTATCCAATATTCCCTCATCATTCATCAATTGCTGCTCTATTCACCCATATCCTATCAATTACTTTTTTTATTTTTCAATCCACAAATTTAAATTTTTTTTTTTAAAATAGCAACCTCCAAGTACGTAATTTTAAAAAAAAAAAATTATCCCCCTCTTCTTCTTCCTCTAAGAAGCTTACATTAAAGTGTAAAAAAAAAAAAAAAATTATGAAGAAGAAAAAAAAAAAATCAAATATTACCATTTAAAGTAATTTGATAATCATAAGTTATAAAATATATTTTATTTTATTCTTATTACACACCTAACGTGGTACATATCAGCTAATATTGTTTTATAAGCCTGTTAATTATCGTTCAAACAACTGGTAGGCCAATCTATAAATTAACGTAATCTTCACAACATCGTTTTTGATATCCCGGTAGCAAACCATACCGATCGTGTCTAATAACACCAAATGTAGAATTTACGTGCAAGTAAAATTTAAAATGTGCCCATTCACCATATTTGATTGGATTGCAGTGACGATAGGTAAAAACATTGACATATGATACACCACACCACACCACGTGTCCACCATATAGGGCTGCATGAATTTTTTTTTATATGTTACGGATAGTCTGCTAAACGTAATTCAGTTTTCAACATCAATCATCCATCAAAACATTGGACTTAATAAAAAGCAAATACGCCACCACCAGCAATAAGTACCTGCACCCGAAATATTTGCAAATGAAACAAGTGGCGAAGATTCGGATCCACCATCCCAAACTCACGATCTCACTCCTTTTCAATGTTCCATCACTCTCAACGCCCAACAAACTCCTCCTAATGGACTCATCCTCATTCAATAACTTCACTTCCCAAAGACTGTTAGCCTTAGCCCAACAGCTCCGTCTATACAAACCACCACCACCACCTAATTTCGATGAATCCGAGGAACCCAACATCAACGTGAGGGAAGATGATCCGGGAAAAGTAGTTTCGCGAGTGAGTTTCGCAGAATCAGTAACACCCATTGATAGTGACCCGGAAAAGTTTAGACCCAAGAGAGCAGCTGTCTTAATCTGCTTGTTTGAAGGAGATAATTGTGATCTAAGGGTTATTCTTACTAAGAGGGCTTCTAGGTTGTCTACCCATTCCGGTTGGTCTGAATATCTTATCTTTTTCAGTGATCACGAAAATATCTCTGGAACATTATTGTATCAAAAATTGGCGCATATATATATATATATATAAAATAGAATGTGATTGGAGAATAGAGAGTGAAGGGAAAAGTGATTGTATGATCTACCGTCGAAATAGTGATTCCAGTGTGTTTGATGCAGAAAGTTTGCTTAAGATGAGATTAGATTCTTATTTTTGGGTTGTGGTTTCATTTGGATTTATTTATTTATTTTTATTATTGGTAATTGGCTTTGTAAACGTTCGACTGCTGAACTGAAAACTATAATATTTCTAATTTCAGTATGTTTTCGTTTCATCTTCATTTTTTCTCTTAGGGCCCTTGATTAAACTTTTTAGGCAAATCCTATCCCAACGAATTCAGAGCAGAGGATTTTGATTAAGAAGGAAAAATTTCAACAATATATGATGAAGGTGCATATGATTTGCTTATATTTATTTGATTGCTTGTAATTGGAGTGCTCTAGCATAGTTACGGGAATGTTCGGTGGCACTTGGTAGTTGGTGGTCACACCTAATTATTTCGATGTAGTTTCTTATGCCTTTGTGCAGGAGACGTTGCTCTGCCGGGTGGGAAAGCAGAGGAGGGAGACAAGGATTATGGAGAGACAGCAATTAGAGAAGCCAAGGAGGAGATTGGTTTAGATCCTTCACTTGTGAATATTATTACAGTTCTTGAGCCTTTTTTATCGAAGGTACTGATGGACAATCCCTTAGCATATTTCGTTTAATGGATAAGAATCTTTTAGCAATTATATGTTACAAGTATTTGGTTTCTGCAATATGGACATTGGCGGCTTATATATATTTGTGGTTGGTGTTAATGGAGTGGTATACATCCTATAATGATTTAATATTAACATACTAATTTCAGTTTCTTGATTCTTTTGTTTGATGCCCAATATTAGAAAGAGAGATTACATTCTTGATGTTCTTGTATGGAATATTGTACTACAAGTAGATGTTCTTTTGGCCATTCCTCCAACTATGCATTAGTTATTCTTATCCGAACTGAATTAGATTCCACTCGTAATGAAGTACTTTGAATATCTCCGTAAGTTTGGATTTGTTGAAACTTGCTTGATTGAGATATATGAGATATTAACTATATTCAAATCGTGCTTGCATTTCTCATTGCACATGACATTACTTATGTGTCCCATAATTAAGAACACTAAATTTGAGAATTACATAGTGAACGTATCTTGAAATGAAAATGAGAATAACAGGCATAGCCTAACCTAGAATTGACAGCATGGTTCCAGTAGGTTTCCTTAATTTCAAGTTCTGATCTGAAGTATGTGAACTATTTAAATGAGCCATTAATTTTAAATGTATGAAGTGTCAGTAGGACTTGTGGCATGCTTGGATGGATGAAAACCAGTTGCAATCAAGAACTAGCAATTCTGAACCGCTAGCACGATACAACTATCATTCTTCTTTAGGTGACTCGTTATTGATTGCTGCATGTACACTATGCCGACTTTAGTCTCACCCCATTTGTGACCTGCTCAGTTGGTTCTTATTAACACCTGTGCTTTTTGCACAGGATCACTTTTCTTTGCTATTCTAAAAATATGAAATGAAGGGTTCCAAAAACGTTGTCTGCTTTGTACTTAAGAAGACATCGAGAAACCTGGAAGAAAGGAGACCAGAATTCTTAGGTTCAGTTTTTCTGATTTCATAAATGATGGATATTTATTTAGAATATACATGCCTTTTAGCAGCTTTTTTTGACCTTCCTGAAAAACAGTCGTGACTTGGAACTTGTTCGTGTATTGAAAACTCTTGATAGGCCAGAATGCTATTATTCTTATTGAATTGATCGACTTGGCATGTGTGGCTTTGCTTTGCAGAGAAATTATTTCAGCAATCAGGCTTGCATCTTTGATGTCATTTTCATGTTTCTAAAATCTCATTATTTTAGAATAAAACTCATTCCTAATCAGTCCTCAAAACTATATTCTTCAAACACAAAGCTTTTTCAATGGCAGTCCTCACTGTTTTGTCAAATGATTTCCATCTATATAAATATAAGTTTTCTATCTTATCAAGATGTAGAGCTTTGCATATGTCATAGATTCTGCGCTTTGAGGACTTGATTGTTAGTTCACTAGCATGCATCACTCTTTCATCAACTTGTATTGATCCCCTAGGTTATGTGCAGCATCGCATGAGAGTTGTACCAGTTATAGGAATACTCGATGACATAAAAGCGTTTAAGCCCATGCCAAATCCTGCAGAGGTGGAAGAGGTTTTTGATGCTCCCTTAGAGATGTTTATCAAGGTATTATTTCTTCATTCACTTATTATGCTGTCAGCCTAACCGCAATAAACTTGTAGAAGCTTCATTTATGGTGGTGTCAATTGTTTGTTTCAGGATGAAAATCGAAGGGATGAAGAGAGAGAGTGGAAGGGTAAGAAGCATCTTATGCACTTTTTCAACTATGAGGCAGCCAGTAACAAGAAGTATTTGATTTGGGGCCTAACTGCTGGAATTTTAATTAGGGCTGCATCAGTGGTGTACCAGCGTGCACCAGCTTTTCTGGAGCAGATTCCTAAATCTGAGCCTCCCTGTATTGTTAATAAAGATACAAAAGTGTTTCCAAAACTATAAGACCATTTCGAAACCAGCCTTGCATGTTTCACTTAAACAAAACACGTGCTGGCTGTGATGCCCTTGTAGGTTTCAAGGCATGACAACCACAATGATAAATGCTCTATGGATTCATCACATGAACAGAATTTGTGAAAATAACGACATGTGTATATTTTTTATTTGTCAGTACTTGTAAATAGCTCATTTGTTTTGTCACTAGAGTTAGTTACACTGTTTCGTCTTCATCAATCTGATCAAGATCATCTCAAGCTCTTTCATTTGTTAATTACGACATATGATTGGCTCGCTTGATTGATTGAAAAGAACTATACACAATTCTCAGTCCAGTCGAATGCGAGCGGTAAGGCAGTAGGTTTATGTTATAAGATCAATAGGCTTATGTTATAAGATCAATATAATGATCAGTAGGAGGATTTTAAATAATAGTAATAATATTAAATGGTATTAATTTAAAAAGGGTATTAACAATAATGTATCTCTATAGTGTCATTTGCAATTATGATTAACGGATCTTCATCTAGCTTCTTCAAGAGGGCCACGGTTTGAGTTTTTTTTTTTTTTTTTTTTCTTTCTTTTTCTTTCGAAATCCCTCTCGATTTCAATCGAACAAAGTGATAGAAGCCGATGGGCTGACAGCAAGCTGCACTCACCGAAGGTCTGATTCTCTTCTTCTCTCCATCATTTCAAATGATGAACCTCTTCGTTGGCATAACACCCGCTTTAGCCCTGGAATCTAGTGCCCCTTTGTGGTACCGACTGTCCATTCACATTGAACTAAATAAAATAGGAAGAAAGGGAAGTTTAAGAAGAAGCTGCTATTGAATCAGCTGTGAATGCTACCGAGATCGATATGATCCGCAGGTCACAGTCACCAAGATCGAAGGGACGACACCCATTAAAGCCATTGATCGACCAATATCAACATGGTATCAGAGTGTTTTAGGTAAAAGATTCTACATTTACAATTTACTCTTTCGAGGCTTATCTTCATTCTTGTTCTGAATTTCTGCAATTGCATGAATGATCAAGTTGTTGTTAGATATATCTTAGGATCGGGTAGCCTTAGTATGATGATAGAGATTATCATTTTCAATGGTGTGAACTATATCGCATGGAGTAGGTCAATACAAATGAGACTAAGAGCAAAATTGAAGTTAGGTTTTATTGAAAGCTCTATTCCTAAACCAAATGACAATTCACCGAATTTAGTTGAATGGATTTGTGATGATTACATAGTTTGATATTGGACTAAATTCAACGCTAAGTGAATTCTCTCAAAATTTTCTACATACACAATTGACCTTGGAAATATGGATGGAAATAAGTGAGCAATATGATTAAGGTAAGGTCCTTTGATTTCTCAGCTCAAGTATGAATTGAGCAATTTAAAACAATTGAATCAATCTATAGGGGCTTGCTATAATAAACTTGAACACTGTTGTGATGAGCTTCACGCTCTTCATAATTATCCTAATTGCTCTTATGGTCGGGTGGAGGATTGTACATGTGCTTTAAAGGGCAAAATGCTGAAGTATGAATTGCAAGGGAGGTTAATGCAATTTTTAGTAAGTTTAAATAAAGAGCTTGAAAAAGTGAGAAATTAAATCTTGGCCATGGAGTTTTAACTTCCATCAATAAATCTTTTTTATTTAGTTTTGCAAGTTAAAAGGCAAAGGCATACTACTTTAGGAAATATTTTTGATTTGGATTCTGCTACTTATAGTCTAGCAAGGTCGAAAAGAATAAGAGCAATTGACAAAATGAGAGGAAAAAATTTAGGAACTGACAAGCAAGTTTGTAAGTATTGTAAAGGGGAAGGACATTCCATTAGAGAGTTGTTTTCAACTCATTGGGTATCCCGAGTGATACAAAGTAAACAAGTCGAATAATAGTTCCAATAAAATATCAGCTACTTGTAGTGTTCAGCCAAGATATCTTGCTCCTCTTGAAGAAGATTCTGATGCAGGTATATCTGATATTAAATATATTTCAACAAATTCAATTGTTGATTAGCAAATTTGCATATGATGTGTCAAGAAATGCTCAAGACGAAGAAGGATAAAGTTCAAATGGATGGAGTTATGATTCACCTAGCAATTATATTCCCATATCCATGCTGTTTTAATGTTATGTTTAACAATTAGAACTCTTCAATTATAGATACTAGTGAGACTAACCATATGACTCTTTTTCATGCATCATTGTTAGGCATAAAATCTACACACTTCTTTATTCATCAAGTTACTAAATGGCAGAACCAAGTATATTTCTTCTATTACATGCATACTTTGTACTCAAATTCTGTTAGCTCTACTGATGCATGCAATTCTTCACGTTTTTCTTCATCTTTTAGTTTCCTATACCCTTTATTTGCACCACATTCGTTTAATCATTTTCCTCCCGATTACACTTCATCCTTAGCACATGTATTCACAACTCAAGAGCCTCCTTATTACTCACAAGTATTTAAAAACAAAGATTGGGTAATGGCCATGAATAAAGAAATCGAAGCCTTGAAACCAAATGATATTTGGAAGCTCACTTCTTTACTACCTAGCAAGAAGAATATAGCATCCAAGTGAGTCTATAAAATCAAGTATAGACTAGATGATAACATAGAAAGATATAAAGTAAGGCTAGCAATAAAGGGTTACACTTAAGTCGAAGGAGAAGATTTTTATGATACTTTCTCTCCAATTATTGAGTTGGGGACAATGCGAATTCTTATTGTTGTTATTACTTATAAGTGGCCTTTGCATCAAATTAATAGTAATAATGCATTCTTACATGATCATCTAGATAAAGAAATTTATAGGTTACCTCCTGAAGGTTATAGTAAAGTAGCTTCTAATCAAGTGTATAGGCTAAAACGTTCTTTTTATAGGCTTAAACAAGCTTTTAAACAGTAAAATATTGAATTTCTCAAGTTTTGGTTGGCAAAGGATTTCTCAATTCTAAAGTGATTATTTATTGTTTACCTATCATAAAGATGGTATCTTCTTGGTAATCTTATTTTATGGAGATGACATGTTGCTCATGGGTACAAGTGAAGATGCTATTGCTTCCCTTGAAAAGATATCTTGATTCTAGTTTCACATTCAAGGATCTTGGTTTGGCTAAATTTTCTCTTAGGTTAGAAATTAAGGATAAATGCGGGCACTTTGTTAAATAAATATAAATTTATTCTTGATGTTTTAACAAATGTTGTGCTTAGTGCTTGCAAACTAACAAATGTTCCTTTGCAAACATGTTTTTTTTTTTTTTTTTTGGGCCATCCCTTTGCAAATAGGTTTAAAGCTAGATAAAGTGTCTAATGGTGTTTTACCTTATCTTAATCTTTATTGAAGTGTTATTGGACAACTTCTTTATTTGATTTTAATAAGACTAGACCTCTCTTTTGCTATTCACTTGTTAAGTTAATTTGTATCCCATTTGGGAGTTCCTCACTTGAAAGTCACCATTAACTTGTTGAAATATTTGAAAAGCGCAATTGGTTTAAGACTCTTTCATTCTTCATATAATTCTCCTAACTTGCTAAGCTATTCAGAGGCCCATTTAGAGTTCAAAGATAGATCTAAGTGGATACTGTGTTATTCAAAGAATTCCTTTGTTTCATGGAAAACTAAGAAACAAAATATTACAAGTACTTGCACAATTGAAGCTGAATACAGAAGCATGGCAGCAACCGCAAAAGATATTCTTTAGGTTGCTTACATTTTGCTAGATTTACATGCTCCTATTATATTTTCCATTCATTTGTGTTGTGATAATAAATTTGCACGGTTGCTAGTAGCCAATCCGTGCTTACATGGGTGTATAAAGCATATTAATGTCGACAAATATTTCATCAAATATCATATTTTATCTAGTTTCTCATGTATGCTTCATGTTTCCTTTAAACTTCAAATGACTGAAATTCTCACTTAAGGTTGTCTTGCCATTCAACTTTGATCCAAATTGGCTCTTATTGTAGATCCAACTTGAGAGGGGGACGTGACAATAACCACAAGTGTATTTTTTTCTTTTCTTTTTTTTTTTTAATTTATCGACACTTTGTAAACAGCAATTTGGTTTTGTCATTAGAGTCAGTTACTTTCGTTAGTATTGTTAAGCCTTGTATATATTGCAGAGTTCCAATTGTATAGAATGAACATTCATCGGTATACGTACTAATACATTTTTTCATCTTCATCAATCTAGTAAAGATCACCTCAAGCCTCTTTGGTCTGTTAATTTTGAGATGCGTCTATTCACCATGTTACACACCGTTATATTGCAAGTAAGCGAATTTTAAAATGAGCTTATTCACCATTTTACATTTGAGTGGCTATAGCATTACGTAGAGTCTGTTAAACGAAATGTTTTTACTTTTAGGAAATATGGATGGGTATATTCCGATTAAGATTATTTGTTGGACACAAGTGGTGCAGATATATCAATATTAAAAGAAAAGAAAGGTAAATCTAAAAAGATAGTATTTTTATAAAATAAACTCATCCTAAAGCTATTGCCCATGCGGTTTAGTGGTGGAAAAATGAATATGTACTACTTTGAATCCTCACCTTCTAACTGATCATATGTAATAATTTTTTTTTAACCATCAAGTGATCAATATCCATTCTATTAAGTTATAAAGCGTTAATATTATATATTTATATTATTTAAGGATAATAGAATTTTATATAACCATCTTATTTTTTCCCATATACTATTAAATACCGTTAAAATAACTATACCGTATTATAATAAATTTTTTAATAACACATTTTAAACCCACCGTTCCACCGTCTCATCTCCATTTTCTCTCACTCTTTTACTAAAACAACTCTACTCCCTTTTCCACCCGCTCATTTACTGTGTTGAAAAAGAGAAACGCCATTAAAGCTCACCAGCCTAACCACTAAATCACATCATATTAATAATCATTTTGGAAAAATAAATAAAAATCCGCTTTTGAAAAGCCAATTTTACTACAAATAACAAAAACAACTTTTCGAAAACTGATTTCATACTAAAATTCAACCATTCGGCTTTTTAGAAGCCAATTTTAATTTATTTTAAAATCATATTTTCAAAAACCGAATTCATCTATTGTATTTTTGGATTTGGGTTTATTTTTGAAAAAAAAAAACACCATTTTTGGGATTATTTTTAAAAAATACAATATTAATTTGCTTGCCCCGACATTATAGTTGCAATTATAATTGGATAATTATAGAGATATAAGAAAAAAGTTGTATGTTTGGGGAAAAAAATGACAAGTTATCATATACTTATTATATTTATGTATTCTTAATATAGATGCATTTCCTGCTAATATATATTTAAATGTAAAGAATTGATATATAATTATGAAAGTTTAGTGTATTTTTTGAGACTCATCTATCCCATCGCTGGAGTTTTCATGATCTGTCGCGGTGAAGGAGGACACGTGGAACTAGACCACGGCACAAGCATCGATCAGGTTGACCCTTGACTTGAAAGCAGAGTCCATAGGCATAAATTCCATGAATCTTCTTTAACAAAAAAAATCATAAATTAATTTATTGAAATGCAAAAACATCCTTTCGAAAAAGTAAGAATCACCGAATTTCGTAAGTGTTTTTTTTTTTTTTTTTTTTTTCACACTAAAATATCATAGTTTACCGTCATCATTGTATAAAAGTAGACTGCATGAAGGCTTGCATTTTCCTTTTATCTTTTCTTTGTCTCATTTTCTTTATAAAAGTTTTTCTTTGTATAGCTTTTTATGATTGTCTTCATATATCATTTCATGTAGACATATATCAATTATTAAAAATACTAAATGATAAATTTGTGATTTATATAAACATGTATTGTCTAACTTATATAAAGTATCGTATAGATATCAATTATATTATTTATGATTTCATCTACACAATAAATAATATTATAAATTGTAGATAAAATTCTACATATATATTGCATGTATAATTTGTAATATTTGACTCGTCGATCATATAATTAATGATATATGTTATACATAACATGTATTGTATATCATTTTATTAGTAGTAATAATTTCAAGAAGCTGAATGTTAATTGGATATGCGAACTAGTTTATAAATTTTACTCTAAGGATTTCGTTGAGCAATAAAAGATTTATCTTGGAGTATAAGTGCAACATTATGAAGTTGATATTCCTTATAGCCTATAATTTAAGAGCTTATCTATCATTTCTAATTTATTTATAGAATGGTGGAAACAAAAAAAGTATTAATCCATTTTTTAATGGATCGTCTGATTCAACTAATTTTGACTCTTTCAATTTTGATTGCAATAACAGAATATTGTTTTTCATCATGAATATCGAGAAGAATAGGCTAAAAAATAAAATTAATGATGAATTTTTCATTAATTATTTTTTGATTTATCTTGAAAGAACTATTATTGAAAAAATTAACATATATTTCATCGTAGATAAATTTTATGATAAGGAAGAGAGATGGGTTTAATTTTGATTTTTTTTTCTTTTTATATTGATAATTTAAGGTTGTAGCCTTTTCCTTTAATAGTACTATGTAAATCATTTTGTTAATATTGCATTGATTATGGCACCACCCCACCACACAAACCCCACCCCAACAACCCCCCACCCACCCCCCCGGTCCATGTGCTTAGTATGTAGGGTAACTCCTTTTTTCAAAGCCACACATTGTTGTGGGACGAGAAGAAGGCTCTGTTACCTGCAACTTAAGAAGGATTAATTTCCCAAAAGTTGTGCTCGGTCTTCCAACTTGAGTTGGATAATTTGATGCGACCTAATAACTAAGTAATATTTTTCTGTAGGAATTCAATGAGAATACGCAAGAATAAGAACCATGCTTTTTGGAACCTCATATAACTTTTTACCCCAGAAATTAAAAAAAAAAATTATTGAAATTGTAAGTGAAAAACACAAAATCACAAAAGTAAAAAAAAAAAAAAAAAGAGTAAAAACTCAAAATTATATATTTATTTTTAAGAACCGAATGATCATATGAAAGTATGAAAGCATTTTGTTTAAGATTGAGGTTTAAAACCGCAAAATTCAAAGATACACAGACTGAGTTAGCCAAAAAAAAAAAAAAAGGGAAAAAAGGATAAGATAAACTTGATTAAATAGGAGGTAAGATGTGAGAAACCTATGCACCCTCATCATATTCATATTTAAAATAATATAAAAAAAAATTAATATTATAAACAAAAAAAAAAAGGGCACCAGCAGTGGATATTGGAAACGGCAGATAGTGAATTACTAAGGAAAAGATCACACACCCAAAAATAGAACAACAAAGAGAATGGATGTAACAAAAAAACCAGAATTCATTGTAGATGTACTGAGTAACACAGAGATGGTTTGGGAAAAAGATTAATAGAAGAAGAATTATTGCAGATGGAGGAAAGGATGACTCATGCTCTTGTGAGGACGAAGACTGAATCAATCCATGAAATTTTAATAAATTTGAAAAAAATTGAATTAAGAAGTAATTTGAATGAAAAAAAAAGAAAGAGAAGGAAAACACTTTAGAATTAGGAAGGTTGTTTCCTTTATTAATATTGTCAAATTTATCTTTTATATAAAAATTTTTTTTTTACCCTTTTCTTGCATTTTCAGTTTTAGAATTGTTTGAGTAATATGAGAAAGAGATTTTAATAAAATCAGTTAATTGTAATAATTCTATTAATTGAAACAAATGAATAAAATAAAATTGAATTGTAATTTAATGCTATTTTTAGACAGCATTATGAGGTAAAGATGGAAGAAAATAAATAACAATGGACGAAAATGTTGTAATTGGTAATTTAAGTGAAGATCGAAATGATTGGAAAAAGATTGAAATCGATGGAAATGTTTACACTATGAAATTAAATTTTTTTTTCTCTCTAATATTAGAAGTAAATGGATTAAAACGAGACTTAATTTTAAATTTACTTGCTATAACAATGTATAAAATAGAGATAATTTTGAAAAATATTAACTTCATTTCTCTTTCCTTCCTTTCAACCGAACAAATATTTCTTTCAATTATTTCTTTCCATTTCTTTAAGTAATTTCAAATATAAAATAAAATTTACATTTCTTTCCGCTTTACCCGTTACTCTTCCTTTCTCTTTATTTCCTCTCTTTTTTCAACCACATATAATAAAATTTTCAAACACTACGTAAAGCGAACATCATCATCATCCATCAAAACATTATACTTCCTAAAAGTAAATACACTACCATCAACCGCTAAAATTCGTGGATGGATGTTGTAAATAAAATGTAATAAATATATTAGTTTATAGTTGCGGAAAAAAAGAAAAAAATACTACCACCGACCATAGTTTTCGGTATTTGCAAAGAAGACAAATCGCAAAATTCCAATCGATTTCATTTCTCAGAACAAAGCATTAGCATATCAGTCATCTCTATTATATCATCATGCAAAACCCCACCAACTCAAACTCATGATCTCACTCCTTCTCAAAAGACTCTCACTCTCAGTTTCATCACTCTCAACCCCCAACAAGCTCCTCATAATGGACTCATCCTCCTCTACCACCTCCTTTAATAACTACACTTCTCAAAGACTGTTAACCTTAGCCCAACAGCTCCGTCTATACAAACCACCACCTAGTTTCGATGAATCCGAGGAACCCAACTGCAACCTAAGGGAAGATGATTCGGGAAAAGTAGTTTCTCAAGTGGGTTTTGCAGAATCAGTAACACCCATTGTTAGTGACCCTGAAAAGTTTAGACCCAAAAGAGCAGCTGTCTTAATCTGTTTATTTGAAGGAGATAACGGTGATTTGAGGGTTATTCTTACTAAGAGGTCTTCTAGGTTGTCTACCCATTCCGGTTGGTCTGAATATCTTTATTTATTTATTTTCATTGATTTGTGCTTGGAAGTTGTGTTCTTTTGGGTTCAATTGTCCGGTTTTACGGTGAACTTGTTTATCTCGTGAAACACGCAATGATTACGTAGAAAATTGTAAATTAAGAAAGCTTCACGATTGTCTGAGTCACTGTTAAATAAAAAGTTCATCGTATGTGTGTGTGTGTGTGTGTGTTTGGATTTAATGAATTTGGTTTCCACAAAGAAGTTTCAAAGCAGGTTTCCGACGTGATATGGATGAATCGCATCACTGTAAATGTCTTATGCTTTTGATTTTAACCAAAAAATTTAAATGGTGATTATTTCGTCATGATGTTTTGGGTTGCGCATTTCTTCTTTGCGATTTAATTTGGGAAGCGGGGCAACATTTTCATTTTGTTCCGTTTTGTTCTTTGTTTTGCTTTGTCACTCCTATAATTTATGCTTGAACTGTTTAAGCAGGATAGAGTTGGTTTAGTTCAGTTTGAGTTTGAGTTCAAGTGTGTTTTTTTCTCTCTTTGGAATTCTTAGTAACTGAAAAATTAAGAAAATTGGTCCTTTACGATGAGGAAAACCACTCTTGATCACTGCAATAATATCCGGAAAACTATTATATCAAATTGTGACAAATAGAGAAAAATACTTAGGCGGAGAATAGAACTTAGTATGTTATTGGATAGTCTTGTAAACTGAGTAGGAAAGATTATTTCAAGATGACTTAATTTGCTTTTTAGGCCTTCCGCCTATGCTAATATGGAAAATTTGAGGACTAATTCTGGGCTGGATGTGATTAACAATCTTGGTCAAGAACAGGTAGTAGGTTAATAAATTTGAATGATATTTTTGGAGTTGCAATCTTCTTGAATATAGAATAATCGGACTGATTTAAGCTTGAGAGTTGAAAGAAATGCTGTGTCCTGCTGGAGAGTGAAGGGAAAAGTGATCGTAGGATCTGCTATTGAAATAGTTATTTGAGTGTCTTTTCATGCAGAAAGTTTGCGTAAGATTAAGTTAGACCCTTATTTTGGGATTTGGCTTCATTTTGGCTTGCTTTTATATTTTTCGGTAATTGGATCGGTAACTATTCTAATGCTGAACTGAAAACAAAAATACGTCTAATTTCAGTATGTTGTGGTTTCATCTTCTCTTTTTTCCCTTGATATAAACTTTCTAGGCCGATCCAGTCCCAACAATTTCAAAGCAGAGAATTTTGGTTAAGAAAGAAAATTTTCAATAACATATGATGAAGGTGTGGATAATTTGTTTTTATCCATTTGATTACTTGTAATTGGAATGCCCTAGAATAGTTGCAGGAATATTCTGTGGCACTTGGTGGTCATGCCTAACTATTTCAATGAACTTTATTGTGGCTTTGTGCAGGAGAAGTTGCTCTGCCGGGTGGGAAAGCTGAGGAGGGAGATAAAGATGATGGAGAGACAGCAACTAGAGAAGCCAAGGAGGAGATTGGATTAGATCCTTCACTTGTGAATGTTGTGACAGTTCTTGAGCCTTTTTTATCAAAGGTATTGATGGACACTCCCTTTGTATATTTAGTTTAATGAATGTTGATCTTTTAGCAATTAATATGTTACAAGCTTGAAGTATTTGGTTGCCACACTTTGGGCACTCATTGGCTTATATACATTAGTAGTTGGTGTTAATGGAATGGTACACTATCTATAATGATATAACATAGACATATTAATTTCACTTTCTTGATTCTTTTGTTCGATGCCCAATATTGGAAAGAGAAATTACATTCTTGATGTTCTTTTATGGAATATTGTCTACAAGTAGATGTTCTTTTGGTTATTCCTCCAACTAGGCTCCAGTCATTCTCATCCAAAGAGAATTGGATTCCACTCATTGTGAAGTTCTTCGAATATCTTGTGTACAGTAAATTTGGATTTGTTGGAACTTGCTTGCTTGAGATATATGACATATTAATTATATCTATTTTCTGAATACTTGCAATGCGATAATGTCCTACTAATGTGAATAATAGAGGAGAGGAGGCATTTTGGCTGACAGAAGCTTCCAAATTCACTGCTCAAAGATCTAATCAATTATCACTGATACACGCATTTGTAAAGGAGTCAAGGGCTAAAACTACGCATCACATTGCCATTATTAATGAAGAAATTTTAAGAGTCAATAGAAATGCAAGGTGTAAATATTACAGGCATTTTATTGTTGGCTGCAGTAGTAGTAATATAAACACTAACATATGAGAAATGTGTCGATGTTTCATCTGCAATTCTTGATTTGCTTACACACAGCTTCTTGAATAGCTGTTTCCGAGTGCACCCTCATTCCTTTTGGGGACATTTATTTAGCTTTCATTGGATAGCAGTAATGTAACTCGGAAGGTTTACTATCAAAAGCCATGGGCACATGTCAATTACATACTTAAGGAGCAGAAATGAGTTGTGGATTTGCTTGGTTTTTCCTGTGATGGGGAGATACAGAGGTATCCTACCCTGGACTTTTCGTGATCTGAAGTAAGAACACCATATTTAATTTGAGGATTTCACACTGAATGTATCTTGAAATGAATACTAGGATAGCAGGCGTAACTAGCGATTCTGAACCACTAGCATGATACAACCATCATTCTTCTTCACTGACTCTTTTATTATGACTGCTTGTGCTTTTTGCATGGAGAGATATGGGTTTCACTTTTATTTTCTATTCCAATAATATGAAGTGAAGGGTTCTAAAAACAATGTCTGCTTCATACTTGAGAAGACCTAGTGTTTGTCTAGCGCTTTATTTTCAAGAAACCTGGAAGAAAGGAGACCTGGATTATTAGGTTCACTTATACTGATATCATAAATGATGGATATTTATTTAGAATGTATATGCCCTTCAACAGCTTTTTTGACCTTGCTAAGAAACAATTGCGACTCTGAACTTGTTTATGTGCTGAAAACTCCTGATAGGCCAGAATGCTCTTATTCTTATTGAATTGTCGGACTTGGCATGTGTGGCTTTTCTTTGCAGAGAAATTATTTCGGTAATCAGCATTGCATCTTAGATGTCTTTTTCATTATTGTTAGCTGTAATGTTGGTAATGACAACAAAAATGGCAAGACCCTAAGCTATTTCCCTCATAGTAGGAAAAGCCAGATGAAATCTCATTATTTTAAAATAAAACTCATCCCCTATCTGTCCTCAGAACTATATTCTTCTGACATAAAACATTTTCTGTGGCATTCCTCAGTGTTTTGTTGACTGATTTCCATCAAGACACGTATATGTTCTCTATTTGATCACGATGTGGAGCTTTGCATAAGTCATGGATTCCATGATTTCAGGTCTTGATTATTAGTTCACTAGCATGCTTCACCTTTTCAATTACTTGTACTGATGCCCTGTGATTATGTGCAGCATCTCTTGAGAGTTATACCTGTTATAGGAATACTCAATGACATAAAAGCATTTAAGCCTGTGCCAAATCCTGCAGAGGTGGAAGAAGTCTTTGATGCTCCCCTAGAGATGTTTATCAAGGTATTACTTCCTCATTCATCTAACACGACATCAACCTGACCATGAATAACCTGTAAAAGTTTCACTTATGGTGGTATCGATTGTTTGTTTCAGGATGAAAATCGAAGGGATGAAGAGAGGGAGTGGATGGATGATAAGTTTCTTATACACTTTTTCGATTATGAGGCAGACAGTAATAAGAAGTACTTGATATGGGGTCTAACTGCAGGAATTCTAATTAGGGCTGCATCGGTGGTGTACCAGCGTGCACCAGCTTTTCTGGAGCAGAATCCTAAATTTAAATTTCCCCGTGTTGTTAATAAAGATACGATAGTGCCTTAGTTTATGGTCAAATGTTGTATTGACTTGTTTACACATTCTTGATAGCTTATGGTCAAATGTTGTATTGACTTGTTTACGCATTCTTAATACAATAATAATCGTAATTGAAATCGTAATTTGTTTTAAACACTTGTATTACATTATGATTATGCAGAAAAGCTGTATCTACATGCATAATGCACATGCATCTGATTGGTGCTAGTACTACCGACACGGGTTGTTTCCTATTCCAGGGTTTTCCACCATGCAGATTGGTTCATGTGAAAAACATCCCATGACTCAGGTCAGTTCTCCTAAGATGAAATTGTTCCGACTTTTAAGAATGCATGATATGATCCCTTGGTTCCCCTTGCAGGAGCTAAATATCGAGGGTTTGGCTCTGAGGTGCTTCTGGGGCAGCCCTTTTTGTTCTTGAGAAGGTGCCTCAAAAACGCGTACCAGTGAGTTTTTACTGGAAAGTTATAGAACTTGGGGTGTATGTGACTTTAATCTGTTCCTATGATAATGTGAAGTAGTTTCAATGTTGAATTTATGTATCTTCTGCTTCTTGACTCGCACTCTTGGAGTCTCTTCATATATTTAGGAGCCGCTCAAGTTGCATTATACGGATAGTCTTATTTAGGCCAGAGTGCTAATTCAGAGGTTGTTTTAAGCAAATAGATGGATGAGTATCTTCAGGGTCCAACTGTATACAATGTACTAAAATTTGATCCAACTTAGATTGTTTTCTTAGAATGATGTGCTTGATATGTAATTAAGAAGAGAAAGGCTTTATTTGAAGTGATATATCACGTGGATTATATGTTGCATGGATTATGACGTGATAAATGAGAACAAGGAAAGATTTTATATATATTGGAGTATATATACGACCATCTTCAATGCTAAGAACTCCATTTAGGATGTTAGTTGCTATATCAACATTCTAAGGAATTCTCTTTTTTAAGGATCTTCTCTTTATTCCTAATTTTCTTAAATAAAGGACTTGCATTTATATATATATTTTATATTATCTAGGGGATCTGCAAGACACAAACTTAGAGCTAAAAATACACCAAAGATGGAAAAAAAGAAAAAAAGGAGTAGCTTTTTGAGGTTTTAATAAGGCCCTCCAATCTAAGAAACTCCATAAAATGGTGGAGGATCCCAATAGGGGTCCTTGCCCTTAAAATCCGTGCTAAGGTCTTGGCATCGATGATGCTCTAACCACTCATAGTAGTTTTTCAATTATGGTGGATACAACGTGATATTTTTATTCAATCTTTCTTATCATTAAACAATACATGTGTTGTCTCATTCTTAATCATTTTTTTTCAAATAAAAATGGATGTCCTTTTTTAATACTCTTTTTGATGCCTTTCTATTAGGGATGGTAAGTATAAAGTTGGTAGGATATGAGTTTCTACTTATACTTTATCTTGTAGCACCTTTGAAATAATTTTTGAACTTGTATCCTATAAAACTTATAGGGTATAGGATATTTTGTAGAATTTGCAATTGTGGTTTTTCTTCCTATAATGTGACATCAAAAATACAATCTATATAGAACACTAAAATCTAAAGACGACCAGGAGGATGAGTTTATTTTGTATAGATGATTTTTATCAGAAAGATCGGCGAATTAATGAGTGAATGGATGGATGAATAACAAGAACACCGTAGTAGTAGATGATATAAGAGATGACAAAGACAATCAAGTGCTCCATACAGAGCGAGGTACTATTTAGTTTTCACCATCACAATGCCCCTCAAAGAAAACTTCACAGGTTGTATTGATTTCTTTTTTGGCAACTAAATGATCTAATTTGCAAGTTTAATACTCTTAATAAATCTTTAATGTTTTTGAATCACAATTTACAGCTTACTTAATGCACAAGATTTTCTTTGTCTATAAAACCGTTCGTATACAAACAATAGTGATACAATAAAATAGAACAAATAGAATAAGAATGTTTAAGTACGAGTTTGTTAGCTCGACCAATGATCAAAATTTATAGCTGTTGGAGTGCATGCAAAGTCATCAAGAGAAATAAAAAAAAAAAAAATGAAGTAAGAAAATCAAATATGTAAACTTGTATAGTATTTACAGAACCAACCCAATCTTAGCATTTTAATAAACATCAGGCCTACAAGCTTTTCACAAGCCATGCATGAATTTAAATTTTTTTTAATTATCATCTATCTAAAATTGACATGCATCATTACTTACCAATGCGGATTGTTTCTTATATTTAAGTAATTTATTTATATAAAATGCATAAAATAGTTACATAAAACCTAAATCTATTATCTAATTGTGATCTATATATTTTTTTATGAACCAAGTAATTTATTAATGACTACTTTAAAAAATCCTAAAATAACTTGGATATATATATATATATATATGAATGAAAACCACTTCAATCGCTAATCGCTATCCTCCATACATTTAAAATCTTAAAGAAAAAAACAATACACCACTATCAAGAAAAAGTTTATCGAGGGGTTCAAAGCATCCAAGTTCTAAAACAAAGACGATTTTAGAGAAAATTTACTAATCAATGGATTGAGATATATTGATCATATTCTATTTGAACATATTTATCGGCATAATTTTATATACAAAATAATATTTTTTAATCTAACATCTTAATCCATCCCAGAGTTTTCCACCAGCAGAGTAATTCATAGGAAAAACATCCTATGATTCAGGTTACTTCTCTGGGAATGAAATTCTTGTAACTTGTCAGTAGCATAATTTGATCTCTTGGTTCCCTTGCACAGGCGCCTCAAAACCCAATCCAGTGAGTTGTTACTGAAAAGATATAGAACCTGGGATGAGTGTAACTTTAATCTATTTTTATGACAATTCATGGAAAATACATTCGTGTTGCGGATAGATAATTAAAAAACAAAAATATAATAATTATATGCAACATAGCATTCCTTCCACTTTTCTAATCGTAGCGTTAATAAAAAAAAAAAAAGAAGGTGAAAAATGGAAGTTATTTTAGCAAATATTTTAGAAAGTGAAACAAACATGGCAGTTATTCATAAAATAAATATATATTTCTTTTAATATATGTAAGAACCAAAAACTCTCTAGGTCTAGGGCCAATATAAAAGTCTTTATTCTCTACAAGAATCATAAGCATGCATAGATGCAAGCAACGGGCTGGCCTATCCTGAACCGGCTCTTAACCGACGATTCCTAAGCTCAGCCATGGCTGGACCATGATCGCCCATGGGATGGACGGTTTCAAGTTGGTTTAGCTCTTGAACCATTTTTTAAATTAATATTTTATTAATTTTTTAAAAATATATTAATAAATTTTAATAACATGACCTTCTTTTTTATATATATACCAATTTATTAATAATTTTTTACTTAATGTAATCTCAATATTTTTATATTTTTTCCTTTAAGTTTTATTTTTTTTTTCATATTTAAGTCCTTAATATTTAACAAATTTTACAAAAAGAACTTAAATCAAATTTTCGCTTTATTACTAATACATAATTAATTTATAATTAGTCATCTATTATTAATTTGTTGATATTGTTTTTAAGAAAATATCTTTAATTATTACAAAAAAGGTAGTTTGGACTTTTCTATTCTCGTTTCTCTCTCTTGTTTTTTATTTTTAGAAAGTGAACCGATCAGGTTGACTCGTCAGTATAAAAGATGATTCGACCCGATCTTTTACAAGCTAAATTAGTTTACGATTCGAAACTCATTCTTTCACAAATCTAGATATGGAATCATAGAATGTTACAAGTCTGGAAGCCATTATAGATTGGCCTCCATGTAATCATTCTCTTGTCATCAACAATAATTCCAAACTCTACTTCACGGCCGGACTACTAATGACATGCATATAGACAGCTCCGAAGAATTAATAATTCAAACCATACAAAACATTCATGAGTGCAATCCCCACGCAAGGGAAAAAAGCAAAGGCCGCAAACTAGATAAGCAGTCGGAAGCCAATGATTTAACTAGAGAAGAGACAAAGACCTACCTTTTAGGTACCTATATAATTGGAAAGTGCATGCACTCGACACATGAATAGTCATGATTTTATATGCTGATATAGTTCTCAAAGGGGCCATGCCCCATGAAGGTGCGACTCCATTCCTCCTCACCAATAAGGCTATAAAGTTTCAGGGGAATTATATATATCGCACTATAGGGCAAGACAAGCTTCACTACTTAGCACTGAAAAATAAAAAATATATATATATTTTTTTAGATCGTGAATATAAAATTAGTTCCTATAAGTTGAGTTAGGAAGTTTTTTAAATAGACCATGTGATCTTACATATATGTTTAGCATCTTTAAATCTATAAGAATCGTATGAAAATTTTACAAATCTAAGAGCCAAAACATATGATTTATAAAAAAGAAAAATCGTTTGGTTAGTATCAATTTTTAAGTTATATAGATTTCCTTAGTAGCTTATCCCAATTTAATTTTTTTTTTCCCATACTATATTACAATATGAAAAGGTGGATTCAAACTTAGTTTATTTTATTGGGAAATCAATTTTCATGACACTAGAATATAATAAGCTTGGCAACTCCAATTTAAAGATGAGTTATATATTTTATCATTGGCAATTATTAGTTATAGCTTTTTAGTGAAAGTTGAAAAGGTTGTATATATAATAGAACTTTAGAGAAGCCAAAATATCTTTAAAAAAACCCCCAAATATTATATTTGTTGCAACTTTAAGGCCACTTTGTTCCTTACTTAGTTGAAAACAAAATACTTGGTCTATAGACGTTATTCATGTGAGTGTTCCTTTGTACATTAATATACACGGGAACTCTCTCTTTCTTTCTCTCTCTCTCGCTAACAATTACTCTCTTAAAAAAGGAAATAGAATGTGCAGCTTCAAGTTTTCTACTTTTTTGTTGCTTGTGCTTAGTACTTCTGCTATGTTTATGTCCCAGTGGGGCTGAAACACGAGTGCTCAGTCCCTACACTATTCGAGCATTGCTGGAAGAAGAAGCCCAAAAAATTAAGGTTGAGCAACGGATTAGGGCAAAACCTAGAGCCAGTGAGAAGCTCATTCCAGCCGATGCGACTTAGTCCTTGCGGTCCTGATCCAAAGCATCATTAAGAACTGCTTGGTTATCAAATTCTATTAGCACGGCCGAGGGTCTTTGATGCAATGTCGTTTGTGAATAAATGGATCCCATTGTGTATGTTTAGATATTATTAAATATTTACCCACCTCTCATTATAATACATAGAATATTAAATGAAAATAGATCCACTTTATTTACTTTTTTCAATTTTCTTTAATTTATTTTTGAAAATATTATCGTATATAATTAACGGTTAAAATTATGAAAAAGATGATGATATCACGACAATACCACCAGATATTCTAAAAATTTTAAAAATCTTAACCATTAAGCTATGCAATCGAAGAAAATTAAGGGAAGATAATTAAAACTAATCAAATCATTTTCCGTAAATGTAAAGGTGTATAGGAAGTCCAAAGTTGAAGAGTGTGTGTGAAATCAATAATTATGGAAAATGACACCTTGTAAGAGTTACAACTTTATGGTATATAATAAAATGTGTAGCAATACACTTGAAAGATATTGGTAGGTAAATGGTGATGTCAATTGATGTTAACCAAGTTATTATGACTTGAATTAGTTGAGTTTTGCTAGTTAATTTAGGCCGTTTAGGAAATTAGTTAGAATGTTAAAATGCTAGCCGGTCATTTACCAAAGTATATAAATAGGATTTTATTGTAAATTGAGTACTCATGACAATACAAAATCAAGATTTTCTCTAAATTTCTTTCTACTTTTTCTAATCCATGGACTCAAGTCTTTAATTCAACCTAAAGACGATCCACTATTTTCCAATTTTGATCTTTGAGCTTGTATCATTTGATGTTTTCATTTAGAGAGCTTAACTAATAGCAACAATCTAATAGTTTTGCGTGAGACCTAATTAATTCTCTTAACCACTAAATTTAACTAATCTAGGTCATGATAGAAATTTTACATTTGATAAACCCAATTAAGGGAAGATTTGGAAGAGTAGTAATATAGAAAGAAAAGGTTATTTTCCGTTATTTGGAATAGCGTATAGAAATAAGTGAAATGAATTTAAAAATATTTTTCCTTTTTTTTTGTTCTGGGAGAACCCCAAAAAACTCATTCTCCCTCTGCTTGAAGAGAATTGGATCGAAAATCAACTAAATGACTAGAATATCTTTTAATTGAAATAATTATTTCAAACTTCAAGGATTTTGGTTATATTAACTAATTAATAAAAGGATAAATTTCATTTTATATACTTATGTGCTTTTCATCTTTTTGACACCATGCCTACTTATATTTTTGTTCTTCACATTATATATATAATTTCGATCTGTCACTATTAATCAACCAACAAATATTAGCTTCCAATTGTTTTAACTTAATAAAATAATATCATTTGATATATTTAATTAAAAAAATTTAATATGCAGAATTTTTCTTTTTTTCTTTTCTTTTTTTTTTTTCAAAAAAAACCTGTACTACATCATACGAGAAGCTGCCAATTGTGAAAGAGCCATTGCTATGGGGAACCTGGTAGTGGCAAGTGCTGGCGATTTTCCGATATCCTGGAGAGGCGAGGTGATGGAAAATCAAGGAAGCGCACGAGATGAAGGGGACTAAATGCAGAATATAATATAGTATATATACAACTTTGCCCTAAATTTTATACTTGACAACATATCGTGATCGTGTTATTTATGGCAACTACATATTAAATGAAGCATATGAAAGTCATGCGACACAAAGTGCAGAGTAACTAATCGACATGAATATCCCCTTCCTCCAAAATTGTCTTGATAATAATTGGTAATAACAAAAACAAAACTCACGTTACATTTGAAAAGTCCACAAATTTTCAACATTTGTTATGAAAACGTCAAAATTTCTAGTATTATTGTAGCAATATTGCTAAATGCTACTTAATTTTAGTACTTCCATTGATGTCCTTTTGTGTAGGCACTTAAATGTGTATGTTTCGACCAATTTTATCATGAAACCTAAGGAAAAGACACTTATGCATGTACAACCAAATTTAAGGAAGTGTTCATGGGAACTTATGTAGGACAATATACCACCCCTTAGCTCTACTTAAATTTGTAGGGAGCCCACATCATGTAAAAGTAGAACCTTTTACATATTTGGAAAATATCATTGATAATAATCCCACAGCTGATCACGTAGGTAATGGCAAAAAAAATTTTGGGAAAATGTTAAAAGTCACTCGCTAAATTTTACACTTTTTCAAAGTATAAGTTTATTATATGCAATTTAATTATGTTTTTACTTGTTAAATTTTATACATGAAGTTTCGATATTTTAAATATCATATCTAATCGTATTTTTACTTATCAAATTTATCAAGGTAACTAGTCAAAACCGGAGTGGTCATTGATCCAAGCAAGATAGAGTCCATGATGATGAAGGGTTAAAAGATTTATCAATATATTATTCACATTTTGTCTCTTAATGTTAATAAAAAAAAATCTAAATATCATTTATAGAGCTAAAATTCACAAGACCAGTACCTTTCTTCCAACTTTTCGTGCTTCATCTTATCTAAAACTTTACTCGTTTTCCTCAAAAGCTGCATTATGCATAAAAACAATTGAGTGGGATGTTGGCAAGGTATTATTAATGTGTTCAAGAAGAATACTTTGCAACATAAATAGTTGTTTTGTACTATGGCTTGGTGGAGAAGAATTCAATACAAAATGACTCATGTTCCATTAGGAGTCCCAAATCGTTAATCACAGGGACTAGCATGTTGGAGAAGAGTGAAATATAGAAAGGGAATCGTGTTCCAACATAGAAGCCACGGCAATTTTTGAATTTGAAGACCCCTATGCCTTGCATTACGATGCCAAGAATGAATTGGAGCCTGCATTTAAGACTGTTCAACTGGGTCAGTTTTCACTGAAACCCAGTCCAGCCACCCGAGTTGATGGCATGTTTCCGGTCCTTTTGGACATCCGATATTCATAGTAAGATTGAACAGTCCAATGAACCGGCCTGTTTGGTGTGGATTTGAAGCCATAAAGTTTGTTTCTTCATAAGATGACTTTGAGATTAATGAAAAGTATAAGTTAGATTTAAGGTAGTAGATTTGATAAGTTAAAATTTGATTGTGTTTGATATTTAAACAACTTTAAATTTTAGGTATAGACTAAAAAAAAAAAAGCCAAAATTAGGGTTCCATACTGCAATAACACCTTAGAACTTAAAAAGGACTACAATCCCCACATGTCATCCTTAGAGGCTAACATACTAAGGCGTCTTAAGAATTTATAATCTGTCTATAAACCATAATTAACAACAAATTATCTGCCAACACTCATTAATATATCTCCACAAGTTTATAAGAGTGGCATAACGTAACCACTCAATTCATAATTACACTTGTGATAAAAAAAGAAAAAAAAAGAAAAAAAGAACCTATATTTGACACCCATACTCTAATCACAACTTCACTACAACTAGAAATAAAACCAATTGCTTGGAGTCTCAAATGACTTGCCAATAATAACAACTAGTAATCTTGTCAACAATAAACAAGTAGCAATATGTAACAACTAAATCTCAAAAGGAAGCCTTATTTCCTGAAACCCTCAATTATATATAATTGTTGCTTCCATAAATGCACTTACGACTATAAACATCCGAAGCCTTAAGCTCATAGTAAACCTACACTTGCACCTGCAATTGAAAAATGAGAGACCCTCGAAAGGTAAGCTGAAGTCTAGTACGGAATGCTACAACCACATACGTATGCTATATGTTTCCAAATTACGTGCATTTTATGCAACATGTATCACATCTAAAGAATTTAATTTTGCTTTTCTTTATTCCTTTAAACAACAAGGGGATACTCATACTCCAACATACATATCTATATAATACCATATTATACTGGTGTAAGGTTCTCTCTAACACTTAAGTAACCCCCCTAAATCTAGTTAGATTGTCTCAGTACGGGACTTTACATAGGATAGCATTGCGATAAGAACATCAGGTGTCTCATAAACTACACTGGACCTCACTAGTGGGAGGTGGAAACTAAGCACATGCAAGCAAATTATAATTAATATCTAAGTTTACATTAAGTTTGATTTAATTCAACTAACTTAACACATGTAACCAACAACAAAGTATCCCATACTTAGATTACAAAATTCGCTGGTAACTGGCTTAATAATGCTTGTTGGATCTGTAACAATAATTCAAAATCTATCTCAACCGATTCAACTCTTATTTCCACTCAACAATTCCTTTCCCCTTAAACTTTCATCTATCCTCTCAAATTAGACTAAAATCAAAGTATCAAAAATATTCAAAAGATGTTTTTATTTTATAAAAATCCTTTTAAAAATCATGTGAAATTGTTTGGAAATGAGAATAAGAACGAAAAGGCAAAAATGGAAGATGGAGAAAGAGTCTTTATGCAAACTACAACAAATCAGCAAGCCGGTTCTTAGGGAGAGCCGGTAAGTAAGTGGTTTAAAACAAATCAATAGGTTGGTAAATTAAAATGCAAGCAAAACAATAATTTTGGCTTCACTACCCCTCCAATTGAGCCGACAAGCCAGTTCTCTTCTAGTCCATGCAATGTCTTGGTTTTCCCTTGCATAATTACACCCAACCTTCCTCTAACCATACCTCGATTATCCCCTTCAACATAACTCCTTTCCTAACCTTTAATACAATCAATTCTTTCAAAAATCAAATCAAGACATCAACGACAAACAATAACTTATTTATTCTCCAATTCCAGTAAATAAAAATATTGGCAAAACTCAAAACCTTAAAGGAAGCAAGAGTAAGAACTTATACTTATATCAATTATTGCTAAGATCATAACCTAACACATAGAACCCACTTTTGAAGCATTGCAAACACACATCTATAACTTTATTTTTTCATGTCCTTTAAAGAAAACACAACTTCATAATAAAACTGAGAAAACTTACCAAGAAATTGCCTTTCAATGCTTCTTTCGAATTTTCCTTCCTTTAATCTTGTAAATTAGACTAAGGTTTTGCTATTGATGTAGGGCTTAAGGGTTCTCTAATTGCCTAAGAAAATAGCGTAAGACTTGGTAGGGGAGAGATATAGGGGTTTAATGTTATGCTTAGTATTAAGGTCCCTTTTTGTAAGATACTTATACTAATAAGGGGCCATTCTTTTATATATATTATAACATAAGGGAGAACTTTATTTTTGTGTAATTAGGGCCTTGCTATTATTAGAAATTTCCACTTTTAGAAAGTGGTGCTATTTCATCAATTTTAATGTCTCCTTTTGCCAAGCCCAATAATGTCCGTAAATCTTGTTACGAGGATATGAGTACTCTTCTGGATTGAAGCTCTTACTCACCATGTTGGTTGATCACGACCAATGGTACTTGTTACATATACAGTATCCCCGTACACACACATTGCAGCCTTGTATTACTGTCGGAATTAATAAAAGTGTACTATTCATTTTTCCATTCATGCTTGTATTCTTCCTTGATTGTATTGCTCACAGGTTTAGGCCTTGTTGGCTAGCATTGCGTGCAAGTTAGACTTGTTTACTACTGCAAAGGTAGGATAGTAGGCGCTGCACCGTTTATTTGTGTGCTAAAGACAGCCTTGGACCGTGACAATTGGTATCGGAGCCGAAGTTATTCTAGCGGGAACGACTATGACATGACAAGAGAAAGTAAGTAAGAGGCTAGATAGCTTTGAGGAAATCTTCAGGGGATAATCTAAGCGGATAGATGATTTGGTCGCATTATCGGTAAGAGTGGTTGAAGTGGCTAATCATCAAGAGATAAATGCTAAGATGACTGAGATTGCTAAGAATTTCGATGTTACAGCGCAAACCCTTAGAGAGGAAATGCACGTAACAACCGATGAGGCAAGACAGCTCTTGCAAACTCAAGTAGAAGAAGTGAGAAGACAAGTTACTACTTGTGCCTCGATCGAGATTGTTGAAGAGTTACAAGCATAAGTAGCTATTTTAACTCGGGCTGTGGGAACTGCTCTTATCTCTGCCCCCGTTCATGTTATGTTCATGTAGGACATCTAAAGATGCCTAAGCCCAAGGCAATCACTGGTTTGAAAGATGCCAAGTTGTTGAAGAACTTTCTATTTGATATGGAGTAGTACTTTGCTGCTATAGGAACAAATGATGAGAGATCAAAGGTTACCATAGCTATAATGTACTTAACTAATGATACCAAACTGTGGTGCCACACCAAATATGAGGATATTTAAAATGTCAACACTTATATAGATACATGGGTCGAGTTGAAGACTGAGTTGCGAACTCAGTTTCCCCTGAGAATGTTAAGTATAATTCCTGAAAGAAGTTGAGGGAACTTCGATAGGTTAATGACATTAGAAAGTATGTTTATGAGTTCTCAATACTGATGTTAGACATCAAGAGTATGGCTGAAGATAACAAGCTATTCTATTTCCTAGAAGAACTAAAGCCTTATGCCAAGAATGAGTTGCAAAGGCAATGAGTTACTAACTTGGCTACAGCACAGACAGTAGCTAAGCGCTTGATTAACTACACTCATGACAATAAAGGGAAGAATGTGTTGATAGGGTACGAGGGTGGAAAGTCGATCAAGTCAGGCAAACCTAAAAGTAGGGGGGCTCCAAGTTCAAGTAGCAGTAGTAGTAATACTGAAGGGAGTAAAAGGAAATCCTATAACTCTCACCAGTCTAGAAAGAGTGGGGCAATCGATGGAGGTAAGAAACCTTCATTCTCATGTTTCTTGTGTAATGGCTTATACAAAGTAGCTAGGTGTCTACATAGGGCAACACTCAATGCTATGGCATAAAAAGTAGAGAGTGTCTGCCAAGATGATGAGTCGGGGAGTAATGGAGAGGGTCAACCCCGAATGGGCGCATTGCACATGTTGTCAGCTGTTAGAAAGAGTTCCTCAGTTCAACATAAGCCCAAGAACAATAATGAGTTGATGTATGTCCAGTTGAACATCAATGGTAAGAGTGCTAGTGCAATGGTAAACTCTGGTGTTACACACAACTTTATTGATGTGCTTGAGGAGAAAAGGTTGTGGCTAGTGCTTGTTAAGGACACTAGCCAGATTAAAGCTATTAACTCCAAGGCCCTCCCTATCTGAGGAGTTGCAAGTGGAGTGAAAAGTGAGGGTTGGAGATTGGAGTGGAAATCTCAACTTCACAGTTGTTCCATTGGATGACTTTAGCATAGTCCTTAGAATAGATTTCTTGAGACAAGCCAGAGTTGCTCCCATGCCTGCAGTAGATTGCTTGTTATTCTTGGGTAAAAAGCCTTGTTGTATGACAATTTAAAAGAATAGGGCAAACAACAATGGCAAGGAAGGGAAGAATATTAGGCCTATGATGTTATCAGCGCTCCAATTTAAGAGAGGGCTTAAACATCAAGAACCAACTTTCCTAGCTTTCCTTACAAAGAGAGGAAGCAAGAAAGATGTAGATATCGGAGGTAATAGAGAGGGTCCTAAAGGAGTACAATTATCTGATGCCTAACAAACTCCCAAAGGAATTACCTCCTAAAAGGTCAGTAGACCACAAGATTGAGTTGATTTCTGGTGCCAAACCACCTGCCAGAGCTCCTTATAAAATGTTGCCTCCCGAACTTGCCGAATTGAAGAAGCAATTGGATGAGTTATTAGAGGTAGGCTTCATTCGACCCTCAAAAGCACCATACAGGGCTCTTATTTTATTTCAAAAGAAGCAAGATGGAAGTTTGAGATTATGTATTAACTATCGGGCTCTAAATAAGCTAACGGTAAAGAATTATTACCCAATTCCTCTAATTGTTGATCTGTTTGATCAACTGAGTGGGGCTAAGTAGTTTACAAAACTAGATCTTTGCTTAGACTATCATCAAGTTCGCATTGCTGAGGGGGATAAGCCCAAAACAACGTGTGTAACCCAGTATGGCGCTTATGAGTTCTTGGTGATGCCCTTTGGTCTCACTAATGCTCCTATAACATTTTGTACCTTAATAAATAATGTATTTCGTGAATATTGTAAGTTCCAAAACTAGCAATCCGAGGTTTCGATCGGTTGAAAGACTCGATCGAGCCTAAATTATAAAGTAAAGCTGAAAATATTAGTAAATTGATTCCGTAAGTTTGAATTTAAGAAAATAAGTAATAAAATAGGAGACTACAAAGTTTTCAAATTTTAAGTATATACTTCGTTATTTATCGAAAATGCGTAAAATGCATTCCGATACTTAACAAATCGCTAGAGATAAATTATATGTATACTAAAAATTATAAAATAACCTAAATAATATTTAGGAATATTTATTTGTACTATATATGAATTTGCATATAGGTATAAATACGCATAATTACTTAAAATATACGAAATGTGCTAAAATAATACTAAATACTTAAAGAAAATTCATAATTAATTAATAAAAAATCAGGAAAAATTAAGAATGATCCAAATCAGGTCGTGGCAGGTCAGAATCCACAAAATAAAAATTAACCAATTAAAATTAGACAACACAAAAGCCAAAAATCAAGGAAATTGGGCAAAATCATGTCTAATTAATGCACAATAATTACATTAAAACTCTATAAATAGCAAGAAAAATTCAAAAACTCATTTGGACAGTTAGAAATCAGAGAAAATTAGGGAGAGGCAAAAATTAAGAGAAAAACCAAAGAAAAAAAAAAGAAAAGGAAAAAAAAAGAAAAACTATGCAGTTAGGGCTACAAAAGAGAACTTAAACTTGACGGGCTGGTGTAAGCTCCAAAACTAGCAATCCGAAATTTCGATCGGTTGAAAGACCCGATTGAGCCTAAATTATAAAATAAAGCTTGAAATATTAGTAAAATAATCTCATAAGTTTGAATTTAAGAAAATAAATAATAAAATAGGAGACTACGGAATTTTCAAATTTTAAATATATACCTCGTTATTTATCGAAAATATATAAAATGCATTCCGATGCTTAACAAATCGTTAAAGATAAATTATATATATACTAAAAATTATAAAATAACCTAAATAATATTTAGGAATATTTATTTATACTATATATGAATTTACATGTAGGTATAAATACGCATAATTACTTAAAATAAGTGAAATGTGCTAAAATTATACTAAATAATTAAAGAAAATTCATAATTAATTAATAAAAAATCAATAAAATCAGGAAAAATCAAGAATAATCCAAATCAGGTCGTGGCAGGTCAGAATCCACAAAATAAAAATTAACCAATTAAAATTAAACAACACAAAAACCAAAAATCAAGGAAATTGGGCAAGGTCATGTCTAATTAATGCACAAGAATTACACTAAAGCTCTATAAATAGCAACAAAAATTCAGAAGCTCATTTGGACAATTAGAAATAATAGAAAATTAAGGAGAAGCGAAAATTGAGAGAAAAACCAAAGAAAAAAAAAAAGAAAAGGAAAACTGTGCAGTTAGGGCCACAAAGGAGAACCCAGACCTGACGGGCAGTTGGGAGTGGACGGCCACTACCACCACACGGTGGTGGTAGCGCCCAAGCCGGCCGATAAGGCCACTGCTGTTGGCGGTGGCCGGAGCCACCCAGACTGGTGAGTCCAATTTTCAGCCCGATTCTTTTGTAATTTTGTAAAAATAGTAAATAGTTTTAGAAAATTATGAAACTTGTTATTCAGAGGTTTTATTGTTTGTAGATTTAGGGAAAAATAGTGATTTAGTTTAATTACATCTAAAAATATAGGGTCCTTAAGAAATCGTGCAAAACCAAGCATGATTAGAACGGAAAATAAATAGGCTTAAGAGTGTAGTTTGGAGCTCAATTTTTTTCTATAGGATGTTCATATGATATAGAATAGTGTTATGAAGCCATTTTTTTTAAAATTAATTTTCGAAATTTTTAAGTTAATTTTTAGCCCTAAAATGATAGAAAAATTGGGTAATTTGGGGTTAATTAGGTGATTAAGATATTAATTACTGATTTAGATAGTAATTAGATGTTTAGGGATGTTAATCTCTGATGCGGAACCCTAATCCTAGCCTTTGGAGTATTAAGTATGGTTAATTTAGGAAATTAGGTAATTAATATAAGAAATTAGTAATATGTGAAATTATAAATTAATAAATCTAAAAAATTTGGGTTATTTAGATAATATTAGAGTAAAAATCAGAATAATATTAAATCTGAATTAAGATTGAATTTTAGGTAATCATATAAAAAAGTAAGATTTTCTCACATCGGGGATAAATCCGATACCCTAATTAGGACTAACGTGTACCGAATAGCTTAAAATACCAAATTAAGACCAATAGGATATTTGAATACTTGAGCTTAATGTGATTAATTTCACATTAGGATTCGAGCATGTTTAGAACTTAGAAATCGAACTAAAACCTAATTTAGAAATTGATGTGGAAACCGAATCCGAACCTAACCTCGAACCTAACCCCAAACCTAACCCCAAACCTAGAATAATTGTAAAAGACTTAGGACCTAGATAATTAGGTATATTAAACCCTAAACAACACATAACAATATGGGTTATAGGATAAGACGAACCTATAACAGTTATATGAAAAACTGAAACCAGATTTGTGTTATAGAGATGATTGGCGATGGCTTGAGCAAGTCGGACCTCGAGTAAGTGAGCGAAGAGTCGAGGTAAATTGGGATTAATACAATGCTGTATTTTGGGAGGCTTGAGATTATGCTTGGTTGTGCTTGTTAGATAGTTAGATGTGTGCATGTGCTTGATTATCGGTGATGCTATGGTTTTGTTTGTTGCTTTAGTATGTATTGTATGAAATGATTAATCATCATAAACTGGACTTAATCAAATATATGACCAGTAATCATAATCAAACATGCATGGCAACCCATTAGGGGAACTTAGATTCTCCGGCCAAATACCGATCCCTTAGAAAGGGATAATGCAGGATTGCAAAGTAGTCCCTTCTTCATCCTTAGTCGAACTAAGTGATAGGAGAGGAGGTCACGGCGAGGGTGAAGTCAGTAGTTCGAAGGTAGTCGCGGGAGGAGCAAGGTCTCCATTACACAAGCCTGGGTTTGGTCGTGAGTTGCTTTGCATTAATGGCAACTCCTCAACTCGGATTAGAGCGGGCGAAATTTCTCTAATCTCATGACGAGCTGGACAACGTCGTGCAATGGAATTTGTTTGCACATGCATTGCACCTAATCAGTTGATTGAAAACCTTGTTGTGTTTGTGGTGTAGTTTTAAGTCCTCCATCCTAACTTACTGAGCTGTGGTTACTCACATCCCTATAGACGTCGTGCAGGTGCTGGCTAAGAAGCAGCAAACAACTACTCTGAAGCTAGCAACTGCTGGATCCTGGGGAATGAGGAAAAACATTTGAAGAACAGACATATATTTTTAAAGTTTAAGCTATTATCGTTGAAAACGCTAATTGTAATAATTGAATTCTATTATATATATTTATATTTCCTCACTTTCTTAGGTAATAAATTACAAACTGTTTACTTCAAAGCGGGTTAGTTATGGACGCCTTGTGTAGATCAGGTCTAACATAGCGGTTGTAAGGCCAACTTTTATCTTAGGGTTGTTTACACGGCGGGGCTGTTACGACTTTGCCGCTTCAGGGCGTGGTAAATATCTCGACAAATTTGTAGTTGTTTATCTAGACGACATTGTTATGTATAACAGGACATTACAGGACCATGTGAAGCACTTATGAATGGTTTTCAAAAAGTTGCAAGAGAATCATTTGTACGTAAAGCGTGAGAAATGTACCTTTGCCCATAAGCGTATCAATTTTCTAGGTCATGTTGTTAAAGAAGGGTGAATCCGAATGGATATGGCAAAGGTGGAAGCAATTAGGCAATGGTTAGTGCCTAAAAGTGTAACAGAGTTGCGATCATTTCTTGGACTTGCAAATTACTATAGAAGATTCATTGAGGGATATTTCTGTTGAGTTACACTCCTCACAGATCTATTGAAGAAGGATTAAGCATGGTCATAGGATGAAATATGTCAGAGTGCCTTCAAGGAGTTGAAGTGTGTAGCAATGGAGGAGCTATTACTTGCACTTCCTGACATTTCTAAGCCTTTTGAAGTCCACACGGATGCCTTAGACATTGCATTGGGTGGAGTGTTGATACAAGAGGGTCATCCAGTGGCATATGAGAGTAGGAAGCTGAATCAAATAGAGCATGAGTACTCAGCTCAAGAGAAGGAGTTACTTGCAATCGTTCACTGTCTGAGGACCTGAAAACACTATTTACTAGGATCCAAGTTTCTAGTGAAGGCATACAATTATGTTGCTAGCCATGTATTAACTCAATAGAAGCTTTCAGCTAAATAAGTAAGATGGCAAGAGTTTCTTGTAAAGTTTGATATGGAGATTGAGTATCGCAGTAGACGGACTAATCAGGTGGCAGATGCTTTGAGTAGGCGAGCTGATTTAGCATCTTTAACACAGATTGCACACCAGTCGGCGAGTCAAATCTTGACTTCAATTAAAGAACAGATCAAGCAATGTATAGGTCAAGACCTGTTGGCCGAAAATCTCAAGCAGTTGGTTGAAGAAGGGAAGACGCACAAATTTTGGGTAGAAGGCGACCTCATTTACACAAAGGGGTACCGATTGTATGTCTCGAAGGCGGGCAACTTGAGAAGGGCACTCATGAGAGAATGCCATGATACTTTGTTGGCTAGACATCTAGGCCGGCAAAGGACATGGAGCTTATTGAAGTAGGGCTATTACTGGTCGGATATGAAGGAGGATGTGATGACTTATAAGAAGACTTGCTTAACTTGTCAGCAAAACAAAGTTAAGAGGCAAAAGGTGGAAAGCCTCTTGGAGTTACTTCCTGTGCCATCTCGCCCATAGGAAAGCGTTTCTATGGAGTTACTTCCAAAAGTATATTGGTTTAGTTCCTATCATATCAAAGATTGGAAGAGTAACCTACAAGATCGAGCCTCTGCATGGTTGAAGGTGTATTCAGTTTTTCATGTCAACATCTTAAAGCCATATTATCCAGACATGAATGACCCATCTCATAATATGTCCAAGCGGTCACACGTTAAGATCAAGTTCAACCTAAGTTAAGCCGTATAAGACATCCTTACAGAGCGAAAAGTTAGAGATCTCTCCATTGAAGAAGAACATAAAGAATATTTGGTCAAGTGGAGAGATCAAGGAGAAGAAGATACTAATTAGGAGATTGAAGAAGATCCGAAGCCCTTATCCGAGAGAAAGTTAGCCTTGCCAGCCAGAAGAACTCCGCCACCAAATCCAAGCTCTAGTACATAATGCTGAGGAGATCAATAAAATTAAGTAGGGGAGGATGTCAAGGTCCCTTTTTGTAAGATATTTATACTAACAAGTGGCATTCTTTTGTACATATTGTAAAATAAGGGGGGACTTTATTTTTGTATAGTTAGGGCCTTACTATTATTAGAAATTTCCACTTTTAAAAAGTTGTGCCATTTCATCAGTTTTAATATCTCCTCTTGTTAGGCCCAATAATGTTCGTAAAGTTTTTTACGGGAGTGTGAGTACTCTTCTGGATTGAAGCTTTTACTCTCCACGTTGGTTAATTGTAAGTCCTAAAGTTAAGTCAAGAGACCGTAAGATTGAACTTAGAACACAAGTTTTAGGACGATCGGTTAAAGAATCCGATCAAACCCAAATTATAAACTATTGAGAGAAATATTAGTAAAAATAACCCTGTAAACTTGAATTTAAGAAAATAAGTAATAAAATAGGAGACTATAAAATTTTCAAATTTTAAGTATAATACTTGTTAACTATCAAAAAGGCGAAAAGTGTAATTTAATACTTAATAAATTACTAGAGATAAATTATATGTATACTAAAAATCATAGAATAACCTAAATAATAATTAGGAATGGTCACATGTACCCCACATGTATTTACGTGTAGATAAAAATACGCAAAATTACTTAAATTGGCCAAAACTTAGTAAGAAAATTATTAAATTAATTAAGAAAAATCAGAAAAAAAAATCAGAAGGGTGTGGAATAATGCAAATATGGTTGTGGCAGGTTAGAATCTGAACAAGAAAAATTATCCAATTAGAATTAAACAACACAAAAGCCAAAAATCAAGGAAATGAGGTAATGTCATGTCTAATTAATGCATATTAATTAACCAAAACGTTTATAAATAGGAAAAAAATTTAGAGAACTCCTTTGGACAGTTTAGGATCAGGGAAAATAAGGAACTTAAAAAATTCGAGAGAAAATCTAGAAAAAAAAAAAAGAAAAGGAAACTGTGCAAATAGGGCTAGTGAGCCAAACCCACATCTCATCACCACCTGGGACCGAGCCACCACCACTACCACCTTACTCTAGCCCCACCGTCTAGGTCGACCAACACACTTGGACCGGAGTTGGACGGCCAAAAAGTATCGAACTGGTGAGTCCTTTATTTGTCCCGATTTTGATTAATTTCATAAATTTAGTTATTTTGCCTAGAAAATTATGAAACTTGTTATTCTGAGGTTTTATTATATGTAGATTTAGGGAAAAATAGTGATTTAGTTTAATCACGTCTGAAAATATAGAGTTATTAACAAATTGAGCAAATCCGAGCATGATTAGAATGAGAAACAAATGGAGCTCAATATTTTTTTTTGTAGAATGCTTATGTGATATAGAGTAGTGCTATGAAGCCATTTTTCTAAAATTAATTTTCGAAATTTTTAAGTTAATTTTTAGCCCTAAAATGATGGAAAAATTGGATAATTTTAGGTTAATTAGGTGATTAAGATACTAATTACTGATTTAGATAGTAATTAGATATTTAGGGATGTTAATCTCTGATGTGGAAACCTAATCCTAGCCTTTGGAGTATTAAATATAATTAATTTAGAAAATTAGGTAGTTATTGTAAGAAATTAGTAATATGTGAAATTGAAAATTAATAAATCTAAAAAATTAAGGTTATTTAGATAATATTATAATAAAAATCAAAATAATACTAAATCTGAAATAAGATTTAATTTTAGGTAATTGTATAAAAATGTAAGATTTTCTCACATCGGGGATAAATACGATACCCTAATTAGGAATAGCGTGTACCGAATAGTTTAGAATACTAAATTAAGACCTAATAGAATATTTGGATACTCGAGCTTAAATTGATTAATTTCACATAAGGATTCGAGCATATTTAGGACTTAAGAATTAAAACTAGAATCTAATTTAGGATTTGAACCTCGAAATAGAGTAAAAAGAACTATTAGTATATAATAGGTACACATGGAAAAATAGAGTTAAATTATAACTTAGAATATGAATCATTAAAGTATAAGTACTAAAAAGACCTATTTATATTATAGGACACTCAGAGACGAATCGGCTTACAATTAAGTGATCAGGCGATTGAGAAATTTCAAGTAAGTTGGGTTATTACTTATTGTAATAGAGTACTAATTTTATGGTATTCGGAGACTTAGGCTTGTATATGGTTGTGATTGTAAGTAGTTTATGCATGTGTTTGATGTATTTGAATGCGTGCTGAATTTGTAATGTGAGTGATTTCGAATTGATTAAATTAGTGTGAAATTGTTTGAACACCCTAAATGAAATTTAATCTTATTTGACTCTAATAACAAAAAATGTCATGCATTGCAACCCGTTAGGGGATTATAGGATTCTTCAACCAAATACTGACCCCTTCAAAAGAGATAGCGCAGGATTGCAATATGGTCCCTTCTTTATCCTTAGTCGAACTAAGTGACAAGAGAGGAGGTCGTGGCGATAGTGAAGTCAATGGTTCGAAGGTAGTCGTGGGAAGAGCGAGGTCTCCATTGCACAAGCTTGGGTTTGGTTGTAAGCTGCTGCATAACATGGAAACTCCTCAACCCGGATTAGAGCGGGTGAAATTTCTCTGATTTCACAACGGATTGGACTACGTTGTGCGATAACACTTAATTGTTGTATTGCATGAAAATAATTGCTTGATAATCTTGTTTGTACTTGTTCGCATTCATGAGTCTCCAATTCAACTTACTGAGCTGTAGTTACTCATACCCTTATAGATCCTTTTGTAGGTCCTGATTTCTGAGCACTTCAAGTATTATATCGCTCTACAATTAACTAGAGGTTAGTCTTTTTGAAGACAGGGGTGTGATGATCAATTTACTTAGTAATGATATGTAGCTAGAGTGTCCTTTATAGTTAAGGATGAAAGACTAATAGTTATTATGTAAATTAGTGAACAATTGTGAATATGTATAATTTCCTGAGAAGTTCTGTGGACTTACATATAATTATACATGTTTATTATAAATTTGTAATATTTATCATAATTGTAGTTAAACTTTTAATCGGACTGTTTATTTCAAAGCGAGGAGTCATCGACGCCTTGTGTAGATCATGTCTATGGTAGGCACTGTAAGGCCAGTTACTATCATAGAATGATTTATACGGCCGGACTGTTGCGACTCTGTGATTTCGGGGCATAACATTGATTATAACCGACGACACTTGTTACATATATTGTACCTCTATGCACATACATTGTAGCCTTGTACTACTGTCGGAAATAATAAAAGTATGCTATTCCTTTTTCCATTCGTGCATGTATCCCTTATAATCTGTTGGCTTTCTTCTTTGGTTGTGTTGCTTACAGGTTTAGGCCTTGTTAGCTGGCGTTGCGTATGAGTTAAGCTTGTTTATTATTACAGAGGTAGGATAGTGAGCACTGTATGGTCTATTTATGTGCTAGAGACAGCCTCGAATCGTAACACTTAGTATGCGGGAATGGGTCGAAATAGAATAGTGATTTGGGGTTCCATCCTCTTTTCTTATGTTTGGATGCATGATTTGTAGGTGGAATTGTGATATCTTAGAATTGTTGACTTCGTTTTTTAGGGGGAATTTGATTCTACCTTTGAAGTAGTGTAATCACAATTTTTTTCTACCTTTATTAATTGCATTAACTTAAATTTATTTATTTAATCTTCAAATAAATTATAATATACAATTGTTAAGGACATTTTTGACAATTAATATCATTAAAACATTTAATGTGATTCCATGAGCATTTTTAAACATAGAAAAAGATTTATCATTTCAACCTTTATTTTATTTCATTCCATTCCAAATGATTCATAAATGTGATATAAGGCATTTAGATACGAGTGGTGAGGAGTTTAAATGGGGAAAGAGTCTAAAGTACCCTTGTTATTCTATTCAATTACTTGTAATATCAACCCTTAAATTCTTATTTTATATTTCATCATTTCATTCATTTTTAAATTAAAATTCAAGTCTTACAATTGTCTTAAAAAATTTAGCTAATTGTAAGCTTCTTTATTTGATCCGTCCTCAAATTAAAACCTTACAACATATTTCTAATCAATGCAATTTGACATTTTATTTATTTTTATTCCATATTGACTTCTGCTATAAATATTGACAATTTTGAGCGTAAAAACAATTATGATATTCAAATACACTCTTTTTTTTTTTTAATAAATGCATTAACATATAAGACATTCTCTAAATCTATGAAAAATTCCAATTAAATTATATATTTCTTATAAATATTTAAATTTATATATAGAAAAAATCGACTAAGTTCTTCTATGAGTTAGATGAATTTTAGAATAATTTTTTTTTTTAATATCATAGCACCATATAAGTTCTTTATTTTGATATGCATACATTATTAGCCCTTATATATTTCTATCTGTATTTCATAGGAGCATCAATTAAAGTACTGCTTAGTACAATGACGAGAGCATAAAGAGATTTATAAGATGATAGACTTTAAATGACTCATTCAAATTCAGAGAAGCTAATTGAACCTACTTATTATTATTTTTAATATTATTATCAATAAGCATGATTACATCTTAAAAGTTATGAAATTATATGCATAAGTAGATATTAAAATGTTTCCTTGTCTAACTTATGGATGGTGCTAAGTGTCAGGGTCCCTTTTTGTAAGATACTTATACTAACAAGGGATTATTCTTTTGTACATATTGTAACATAAGAGAGGGGGGTTTTATGTTTGTGTAGATAGGAACTTACTATTATTAGAAACTTCCACTTTTAGAAAGTGGTGTCATTTTATCAGTTTTAATGTCTACTCTTGCCAGGCCTAATAATGTCTGTAAAGCTCTTTACGAGGATGTGAGTACTCTTCTGGATTGAAGCTTTTACTCACCATGTTGGTTGATCATTACCGACGGTACCCGTTACATATACTGTACCCCCATGCACTCACATTGCAGCCTTATATTACTGTCGGAATTAATAAAAATGTGCTATTCCTTTTTCCATTTGTGATTGTTTCCCTTATAATTTGTTGGCTTTTTTCCTTGGTTGTGTTGCTTACAGGTTTAGGCTTTGTTGGCTAATGTTGCGTACGAGTTAGGCTTACTTATTACTGCAGAGATAGGATAATAAGCGCCATACGATCTGTTTCTGTGCTAAAGAAAGTTTCGGACCGTGACACTAAGATAGGTCTTGGACATATCAATTTAGGTGGACTAGCTTCTAACTTAGATTTTTTTTTTTTCTTTATATTTGGAGGTTTTTATATTTATTTATTTAGTTTTATTTATAGGCCTCAGTATTTTGGGCCAATCGCACGAGTTACATAATTGATCTTAACCGAAATTATTGGCATATGTTGTCTAGACTCATGTTACCATTGATTGGAGGTGAAAGTAGGTAAGGTGGCTCGATTTGGAGTCGAGTATGGTTAAGATCCTCAAATTCTAAAGATTGATTTGATGATGAAAAGGGATTAATTATCGAAAGATTTAATTAAGTTTGAATTTGGATTAACAAAAATAATATAATATAATTTATATTTATATATAAAACAATAAAAATTATTTAAATTTTTAAGAATTAAAAGTTGAATATTTTTATAATTTATTTTTTATTTATATTTATTTATTTTAGTAAATTAGTGTATTTTTTAGAAAATATAAAAAAAATATATTTTAACTCAAAAAACACTTGATAGCTTCTTATAAGAGTTGAATCAAAACGGTCAAATCAACTAATTGGAGTGCGATTATTGTCCATTAAGATTAAATAGGTGATTGAGATCCATTTATAAGGAAATTAGGTCAAAAATAGGTTAGGCCAAAAATGATATTAATAAAAACCCGTGTGTTGCTCTTTTGGGGGGCTTTTGGGTTTAATTAGGCTGGATAGTCTTCTCTCTCTCTCTCCCTACCTAATATTCGTCATTCATTCTCAACCGAGCAAATGCTCCTCCGAAAACAATATATTACTTTTACATTAACCCTTCAGACTCCAAAAGCTTCCTTTTCCTTCTTCTTCTTTCTAGCCAAACCACACACACAGATATATTCCCGTGCCTCTTTACTGCCGTGCGCACTTGGCGCAAATAAAACCCTTTCAAATATTTCACATAACTGGAAAATTTTCTCAATTTCCTCGATCCCAATAATATCTTCAAATCCCTAATTTCTCTTTAGATATTTCGAATTCCAACCCCAATCGCTCCACTTCTTACAAACCCATACAATCGAACCCTCTCTGGTCACGTACTTCTAGGGTTTCCTTGTTACGCAAGTTGTGCAGATTTTGAAAAACCTAATATGGAGGACATGTCATTGCCTGCACTTTATGAGCAAGCTCGTAAAATTCACGAAACGGCAACCGAGTCCAGTGCTGATCAGGTAATTTGAACCCTAAAAAGATTCGAACTTTGATCCTTTTTTGCTGTTCGTATTGGTGCTTTATTAATATGATTAGGGTTTTGTTTGATTTGGGAAATTTCAGGATACAGTGAGGAAAGGGATCGAAACTTTGCAGAAATGTGATGACATGATAAGTAAGGTGGGGTTGTTCTCAGCTAATGAGTCCAAGGACGACATCAGCACCATCAATCTCAAATATATTTTGGTAACCACTGTTTATTTTTTTTCTCCGTCTCTCTACGTGGTGTCTCCATGGCGAGAACATACACCCACATCAGATATTCTTAATAGGATCCGTGAACGAGTACTTGCACTTATAAAGGGGTCAAAAAAAAAAAAAGGAAAGGAAAAAAAAAAGGAAACTTGTCCTGATTAACGATTGATCAAGAATTTAGTATTGCCTCTGGGTGACCTTTAGATTCTCCTTTGTAGTGACATATGACAGTTTGTCACGGGCAACATTGTAGACAGAGACAATGGTATATTATAGGAGTATTAATATGTATTGTTTTCTCTTGGTAAAGTCGGATATATGTATTAAAATATTTGTTGTGTTTTCAGATGGATGAATTGTGTAGTATATTGAAATATGTATTTGATTGAAGATGTTGGGACAATCAAGTTGATTTTCGTAGCTTGTGACTGCATCTGTTAACTGCCTGATAGAATTGATGGTATCAAGATATGTAAGCTAGGAGTATTGGGTTTATTGTTACCTTCTATTTTATGTTGAAATGGAGTTTTGGCTGTATGGACATGTCATTTTATTGGAGTATTCATTATTTCCATTTTTTGTCCATATGTAAGACTGTTACAGATATGGCACATACTAAACATACTATTTTCAGTGTCTTGCAATGTCCATCATGATGGATGATTACCCATTTACTAAAGTTTTAGCAAGTTCAAGTGCTGAAATTTAAAAATGGAAAGAATAGATGATAAAAGGGGGGGAATGAAAAATGATATATTCATATGTGGCAATTGACTGTTGGTGTGGTACTTCAGAAAAGCTCCCCTATGATAGTTATTCATTGTATGTCTGATTGAAATTGGAAAGAAAGATACTAGAATTGCAATTATATGATGATTCCATATGCTCCTTTTATGATTATTCTTTTTTTTTTTGTTCCTTTTATAATTATTTGAGATGGTATATATTGTCAAAAGTGAAATGTTTTTTTTTAAATCATAATTGATAAATGGTTATTTCCTAACTTTTGCAAATATTGTATATATTTTGGAAATGGGCCCCATGTAGCTCTTGATTATCTGACAAAGCCTTTGATTAAATCTCTATAATCTGCTGTCGTCTGAGAATAAAACGTGTTTTCACTTTCCTCTTTTGTCCTCGGTGGCACCATTATGGTTGATTATATGGTTTGAACTTTCTAGGTTCCATTTTACCTAGCTGAATTGATTGAAAAGGTTGGAACTGAGGACAGAATGCAGATTCTGAAGGCTTCCCAGGCAAAGTTAAAGGTGTGTGCTTCTTCAACAATTCTACTCCAGATTTTCCTTAGAAGTCATTTAGTTAGTGCCTTGTTTTGAGTATGTGCTTGTAATGTAGAACCTGCGATATTTTGTTGAGGAAACATATGAAGAAAGGTATTGTTCTTTGCAGGAATTTGTATCTTTCTGCGAGGCGATGGAACTCTTGCCCAAAGAGGAGTTAGAATCATTTGCACAAGGAGAGTCAAACCAGTTAGCTGACCGAAGAGCCAGAAAGGTGTGATTCTATTTTGTTTTTGTTCTTAATTGGTTGGATGCAGTCATCTGTTGTTCTATAGAAAAGCCTACTAATAGTAATGAAGTTAGAGTTAGAAGATTTAAGCTATTTCAGCCTATGACATTGCCAATTGTCATGTCTCATTTGACATTAGTTGGGCATTTCGTGTGTGTTCATGTTAAGATGCAAATGACTTCACTAAAGTATATTAGGAAAGTAATTTTCCCATAATAATTGAAGCTGAGTTTGCTATGAATTTTTTGTGTCTGGTACTAGATTGCTCGGTTTAAACGTCAAAAAGCCGCGGAGTCAAAGCTTCTTGAAATCAAAGAGCGAAAGGAACGCCGTGGGAGATCAACCAAAGCAGCTGCTGTATCCACTCCTATTGAGGCAGGAGAGGAAGAAGTACTGGATGATGATGGAGAGGAAGAGCGTGAGGTTAGATGCATGTTGTAGTGCTGCAATATTGGTGTTTTTATCTATAACCTACTAGTTTTGAGTCTTGGGCAAAATATTTAAGACAAAAGCATTTATTAACCTGTGAAGTTTTGGATTTGACGTAGTAGTACAAATGTGCCTTTCAGATTTTTTGGGATGACATACTTATTATTATTACTTTACAAGGAAAAGAGGTTTTTTGTGCTTAAATTCATATTAGACTCTACTTTGAACAGGCTTTGTTGATTGGTCAAGCTTCTACTTTGTATATCAACTAGATGACGTAATTTTTCTGACTTCTTGATGTGTAATTGACAAGAATTGTATCTGCAAGGAAATGAAAAATTAGAGAATGCAAGGGGTTTTCACAGATGCTGCATTGCATTGTCTTAGCAATTAGCTTTTGTTGACTGCAACTTTTGATTCAAAAGTTAATGCATGGGTAAAACTACTGTATAATTAAATGTGTCAATTTTACATCTGCGAGAGATTGAGCCATTGAGGAAACTCCTGTTGCTTATCAAATCATTTTGAATTAGAAACTGAGTTCGCTGATCAGGGTGTTATGTCATACAATATTCTTGGTAATATACAGGTGTGATTGATGTGTACGGTATGACTATGCTATGAATGATTATGTTTGTGATAGTCAGTATTTCTAAAGTATTGATAAGAATCATGAGGCTGCCATATGGCATTAGTCATCTTAGTAATGTGCTACTAGGATGCTGTCAGAAGAATAATGATTACTTTGCAGCAGAGACTATGGAAGTCAAACCACTTGAATTTGGGTGCATGTTTCAGTCTTCTATAACAAGCAACGGTGAGGGAAATCTACGGAAGAACTGAATTATATGTTTTCTTTTGCAGGCTTGGCTGACTATGATTACTCTCTCCATCTGTAAGGTTGGCTTCTTGTGCCTTTTCAAGTAATGAGCTCTGTCACTTGACATGTGAATGATTTTCCAGCATCTATGATTTTGCAGGCTCTGGATTTGCTTGAAATGTTAAAGAAAGAGGAAGAAATGCTATCTGCCATGAAGGAAAAGCAGGAGAAGGTGCTTAACTCATTTGCATATGGATGTTTTATTAATCATGTCTTTGGGCTCTCTAAATTTTTCTCTTGACTCTGGGGATATGGTCATTTTTGAATTGATTCACCAAGATTTTGTGATGTTGATCCCAGAACTAAATTATATGGTTCAGAATGCTGTTGGCCTCTTGAAGGATGTTCTCTATTGCATTATGTAGGAACGGTTTCCCACCATTAAGAAACAGTTGTTTCTTTAATGTCTTTTTTGCTTCTTCCCCTTAAGCGATTGTAGGGTGATCCTTTTTTTCCTTTCCATTTACTGTCTTTATGTCCTCATAGTTAGTTCCTCATAATTAGTTACAAAATGCTGTTGGCCTCTCAAAGGACATGTTGTCTATTGCACATTGTAGGGTTAGCTTCCGACCATTATGAAGCAGTTGTTTCTTTATTCTCTTTTTGTTTGTTCACCCTTCAACAGCAATTGTAGGATGATCCTTTTTTATTTTCCTGTACCGTCTCTCAGTTCCTCATAATTAGTTACGAGGAAATTGATGTTTTCTACCTGAAGTATTGAGTATGTATGGATTGCCAATCTACTTTAGTTGGAAGGGGGAAGGGGTGACTCATGTTTTGTTATCATCTTGCTTGCAATTAATCAAATGTATTAAAAAATATTGAGTAAATATATCTGAAACACCTTCCTTGATCATTGTGTGCTTGTTTTATTTGTTTACTTTTTGATAGCTAGTACATGTTTCTCATGGATCTAAGTAGTCGTCTGTTCCCAGGAAGGAGAAAAAGAGTTCTCTAGATCAGTCCTTGATGAGCGCACTAAGACAGCTGAAGCATGGCATCGGAATGCTGCAGTTCGTGCACAATATACCAAACCAGCTCAGCCTATAACATGTGCTACTTTCGCTCAAGATGTTCTGGAAGGAAGAGCAAGTGTTCAACAGGCACATGAACACAAGCACCAACCCCTCATATTTGGCCCAGCGAGTTTAATCAATGGTGGCCTTACAACTGAAAGGGAACGCATGGTGGCAAAAGTTTTCCAACCCAGCTACAGGTATGTTGCACCCTTGTTATTCTATATTCGATAACTAGAATTGGGTTTAATTAATTGACATTCCTTTCTGTCTGCTACAATATTAAATATATTCTTTCGCAGGAGGATGATGTCCTCGGAAGTTTTCATTTTTACTTGAATTGTTTTTTATGATTGTAGTTCTTAGAGTTTATTTATCTACAAGTAAATCTACTAAATAGTCTTAACCATTTCCCTTTACCAAATTTGTACTCAACACTTGTTTTTGTTGACATTTTGGATGATTGACTGAAAAATACCAATTGCTCTACTAGGACAATTTGATATTTTAGTCGGTAAATTGTGATTCAATTTGTTTTAGTATGTCTGAGATAACATCATTTATTTTTTTGGGTCAATAACTATGTATTACACGTTGTGATGGAATTAAACCTATTCCATTCCATGAAGAAAGTAGCGTCCACGCCATAAGGCTATGAGGGCCTTAGCTGATAGCATTGTTCCTTAAAGAATTGTAGTCAGTGTTTGCAATCATTGTTTATGCTACTTGAGGGCTGTCCTATTTTCTCCTTCTACATGATAAGTTCATAAATGAGTTTTTATAATCATGGCTGGAGTGAAGTCCCACTACATTAGTCAAGCCTGTGGTACTGACGGCAACTTACAGGTTGCCAACCATGAGCATAGAAGAAGCTGGCTTGAGGGAGATGGAAATGATGCAAAGGTTCCAAGAAAGGAACATGAAACTCATGGAAGAAGCCAATTCTGCATGGCACAAAGAATATAAGAAGCCAGGGCCAAGGGAAGAGGACGAGGACGAGGACGATGATGCAGCTGTGGAGAAAGCAAGGGCCTGGGATGATTGGAAAGATGATAATCCTCGTGGTGCGGGAAACAAGAAACTTACCCCTTGTGGTTAAAGTGCAGGTCATTGTGCATAGAGTTTGGTCGGTTTTGTTTATCTGAATTTACGTGAGAGTCAAATCGGTGCACAATGTTTACACATATCCGAGGTAAAAAAAGCCTTGTATATTATCATATGTTCATTATGTGCTAGATAAGAACCCAATACATATCTCCGGGGTCTCGTTGATGTAAGTGTACGTTAAAGGGTGTCCTTTATCTGCGTAGTGGAATCCTGACAATTTTGGGAATATAAGGGCTTAGGTGGTAATGAACGTCTCTGTGGTATGGACATGGTGTCATATCCTTGTACTTAAGCAAGGTCACATGGATTATGTTTCTCCCACAGCCATACTTCTATAGATGGATCAGAACTTCCCAAAGAGAATCTATTTAATATGGAAGTTCCATGCATTGGAATCATTATCGTTAATTTATTTACAATTGCTGTTAAGTCATGTTGGAATGAAGTCATATTTTGACATGATGTATCAAACCTTTTGCATTTTTGCATACAATACTTTCTGAAAAGCAAAACAAAAGGTTTACATAGGATTATACCATATGTACATCTAGAATCTATGACTAGACCTGTTGTAGTGTCCCTAGATTGGCAGGGAAGAGTGTCAGGTCGAACCGTGGCCTGAATTGTCGGATCTTAAGAGACTAGGCAGATTAAGGCGGGTTTGGGTTGGTCATGAAATTGGGGGCCCAAATCTCCGATTGAACTAGCAGGCCGCTTATTGGTTCAAGCCTATTTTTAAAGGGAAAAGGAAAAATTGTTCTGAAAATAAGATTTTCGGCTCGCTGGAAATGGAATAGGGAAACAAACCAAAAGTGGCTTACGACAGTTTCATAGAAGATTGAAAAAAAAAAAAAAAAAGAGGTCGGTTTCTGTTCAAGGATTTGTTGCCCATGAATTAGCGATTTAGATTAGGTTCAACTTAGTAAACAAGTAAAAAGGTCTAACTAGAGAAAATTACTTGTTTGCACTCAAAATAAAAAAATAAAATTGCAAGAATATAGATTATATTAAAAAATTATTAAAATATTAAATTTATATCGTATTTTAAAAATACGATATAAATAAGTCTAAAGTGTTGCATCTATACGATATATTATAGTCATTGTTCATCAATTAAGGTTAAATCTATATTATATTTATAAAATCCGATGATGTGTAATATTAATATATCATATTTTTAAAATGTAATAATGTAATATAGTGCTTGTATTATAAATTTAATCTTTAAGTTTTTCTAATATAACTAAGGCTATATCATAATTTTGAAATGTGATAATCTATCAATACTTACGTCATATTTCTAAAATTTGATATGGTAGTAGTTTGCCATTTTTGCATTTTTTAAATGTAAGATAAGTATTGTTACGTGTGTTATATATTAGAGATGTGATATAAGGTTGTTTTGTTATAATTTTTTCATATTGTAGACATTTAATTTTTGTTTCTCATAGTCTTAATTTTTGATAGGGTCCTAATTCAAAAAATAAAAAAAATAAAAATATAAAAATAATAAAAATTGATAAATGATGAAAATAAAAAAAAAAAAGAAAAGAAAAAATTATAAAGTATTTTAGATTTTTTAGGAAGTAAATTATTTTAGCGTTGATAGTTTTAGTTTTAACTTAGTTCAAAAGATTATTTTAAAAATTACGTATTTTAAGTATAATTCAATTGTATTAAAAATTAGGATATAGGCTAATGATCTAAGAGATAAGTATTAAAGTATTTGATATGAAATTAGTTTGAGATCATGAATTTGACTCTCGTTAAGCACTTATGTGTATTTTATTGTTTTTTTACAAAAACAAGTTGAATGTACGAGATTTATATTTAATAAAAATTATTTGAATTTAGTTTGATCTTTTATTAAATTGAATTTGAATTGATATAAAAAATTTAAATTTAACTTAATTTTTATTAAATTAGATATAATAGATACGATTTGGTTTAGGTTTTATAGATACGCACACAAATATTCTATAGCCAGGAGAGAGAACGAGGAAAAGAAAAAAGAAAAAACTGAAACTGAGACCGAAACAAACCTAACTGACATACCACACTCACAAAACCAAAAATATTAACAAACCCAAAGCCTATGCACGTCCACTGCCGAATCAAATTCCCACACAGCCGACCTTGACCAGAATTCATGCCGCAATCTGAAGACACAACCTTCAAGTGACCTCCACGATTCAAACACACAAAGCTGAATAGCCAACGAAATGCACTGTCGCGCTCCAGACCCTCGAAGTGGATAGCTGCCACGTCCAGTCCAACAACAGCAGTGCGACTCCGATTGCAGCAGTGGCTGCTCGATCGCGTCCGACCCACGAATAGAAGCATCACTCCTCACGCACGTTACTGACGCCCGACACACGTGCACGCCTCCATCCTCCTCGTCCAGTCAGTACACACGAACACACACAATTCCGATCAGCCGCACTCCGCAGTCGACCCGTCGCTCCGTCGCCCATCCACACGCCGCACCGACCATCACCAACGCATGACCAGCACCAGTGCCGCGCGAGCCAGAACACGCGCCGACACAACCTTCACCAACGCATGACCAGCAGTGTCGCCCATCCACCGCCGCACGTGCACATCGTCGACGAATCGCACACCCTCCTCGCAATTCCGAAGTCCACTGCATTGCAATCCTCACGCCACAGCCGAATAAATTTAAGTTAAGATTTTTCCAATACTCTCCGAATTTACGTTGCACAGCTTTGGAAGCTTGCATCCATCCTTTCTTTGATGAATTGAGGGATCCAGACACTCATCTTCCTAATGGCCGCCCACTTCCTCCCTCGTTCAACTTCAAACGTCAAGAGCTTTCAGGCATACCGCCTGAAACCATCAATCGACTAATCCCAGAGCACGCGCGTAAGCAGAGCTTATTCATGGCACTGCATGCATAAGAGTATGGAAAACGAGCAGTATAGGTGGTTGAAATCAGGTACTTTTGCCATGTTAGGTCTTCGATGCCATTCAGAAACACCAGCTGGAGAGGTATTAGGAAACCCCCCGACGCACGGCCCACAATCCGCTCGCCCGCTTCGCTAAAGACGACCTGTGCTTCTACGCACAACCCCTGTCCCATACAGCTGGACAAAAATTCAGGTTAAAGTTTCTTTTAATTCGTTTCGCTCATTTATTTAACTATCATTATTTTATGATCATTAGGTTATTATTCTATTTGTTAGATTAGTTAAATTCATAGCATGATATGTACATTTATGTTTATATACTTTTAATACTAGTTTATATTATATTAAGTATATTACATAGTTTATTAATTTATCTAGATAAGTAGTTGTTTACAGTAAAAAATATAGGTGTGAATATATATATATACATGTATTAGCTTAGGATTTTTTTTTTCTAAAGTAGGTTTTTTTTTTCTTAGAAGAAATCATATAGAAAATTATTTTTTAGAAATAAAAATTGACAAAAAGAAAATTTTTACAAAAAAGGTTATAGTATCTTAGAAAGTTTTTTAAAATCATTTACGAGTTAGGGCCTTTTAGATTTTTTAATAAACTGAATTAGTTAAAACATAAATTCGATCGGTTTCAAAATTAAAACGAACCAACACACTAAGGATTTTTGGAAAGCACTATTTTTTATTTTAATTTTAATTTTTTTTAAAATATTACAATTCGAAAAATAATTCTAATTTCAGAAAATAAATAGTGGTATCCGTCAAGGTTTAATAGACTAGTCCTAAAATTCAAAATCCTTTAATTTTTCATCAAATTGAAATCAACGACTGATAGATAAATCATAATTATTTTATTCAATTGATTATAATTTCTCTTTTCCCTGACTTCGTTGAGTGGCAACTCCAAAACTTTTTAATAAAAAAACTGAAATTTCTAAATTTTTTTTAGTCAAGAATTAATATTAAATAGGTTTGGATTTAATATTAATCAGAAAATGGGAAATCAAATTAAAATTTAAAAAGAAAACCGAAAAATTAAGCTCAATACATACAATTCATATTTTTGTAATTTTTTTAAAATATTGATAGATACATGTTTCAACCTAATCAACCACCTTGGTTCATTGTCTCCTTTGCTTTTTATTTATTTATTTATTTTTTACTTTGGGTTCCACCAAGGTATAGGGCTAGTGTCTCTATTATAATCATATAGTGTCTTTCTTCTTAATAAATTTGAGGCTCTTAAGATTATTATTTAACCTTTTTGCCTTGTTCACTTGGGCAGGATTAGAATTTCATTTATTTTTTATTTCTTATTACGATGTTTACTTTATTTTATGTTACGAAATCATAATTTTGTAAAAATATCTATTAATTAAAATCAAATAATAGAAATTCTTTACTTCATTTAAAAAATCATAATTCGTTGCAAAATTTCATATTTTCCTTAAAAAATGACTATCATCTCAATTTAACAACTATCAATACTGCCATCGCTACCATCGATTACTATTACTATTATCACCATTGTCGCTATCAACGACTACAACCCCTATCATTGATTACTATTATTACTACTCATTATCACCGACCACCACTATCATTGTCATCATTGCTACCACCATTATCACCATTGTCACCGTCACCGCCATCGCCACTAGCATCATCACCATTACTATTGTCACCACCAACCCAAAGCTACCACTACCACTACCATTACCACTACCACTACTAACTATTGCTGCTGCTACTACTACTGTCGCTATCATTGCTATCTCCATTGTTATTGCTATTGTTACCTCTACTTTGATTATCACCATGACTGTCTTTACCACTACTATTTATTACTTTAAGATTGGTTGAGAAAAAAGATGAATCGAGGATGATCTATTATCAAATTATTTATAAATTCAACTAAATAAATTAATAGTTATTATACCCTTATCATATCCTTTAGGAATTTTAATGCCATTTCCCTTTCATTTAATTTAGTGAACAGGTTTTTTTTTTTTTTTGAATATCAAGATTTTAGGGCATTCTAACATATGTTTAAAATCGATCATATAGGTTGATTGAATCAAATAATTTTTTCTTTTGACCGAAAGAATCTCTTAATCTTATAGCTTAGACACATTTTACAGTTTTTGCAAAAGTTTGTTTAGTCAACAATCTACCGTAGAAATTTAAATTAAATTATAAATTTAGCATTTTCATTATAGAAAAAGAAGAAAAATAAAGCATAACTTATATGGTTATTTCAATGCCCAAAGGCAAACCTATACATATATGCCAAGATTATAGTATAGGAGAAAGACTGATTGTATACTGAAATAGAGGACAATACATTCACAAACTTGAAGCATCATGCGAAAAAATCTACACACATTACCAAATAAATCGAAAAAAACTAGAAATTTTTTTATATATACAAAAGTTAAAATAGGACATATATGATAGAATATCACCAACAATTACTAACTTACTAAACTAGGCATTCATGTCCACTATAACAAAGGGAAAGAGAGGAAGCCCTATCTTGCACCCCCTGTCTCTTTACCCTCTCAGTCCATATCAAGGATGAAAAACATTTCGTTTATTAGTGCATATCTTTTTGTTATCCTAATTTTTGGTGAGTAGTTTTGTCCAATTAATTATTTTCAGTTTCCCATGAACGAGCCAAAGCTAGTTTGTCCAAAATTTTCGTAAATTTTGACATTTTATTACATCAATCCACAATTTTTTCCAACTGTTCCCTATCGTAGCCAGAAAAGATTTCAAAAATCCCAAAAACTCGTCCCAAGGGGGCTAAGGCTGATTGCAAAAGGTTCACCCCATTTGCAGTTTGCAGCGACAAAGATGCTGTAAAAGGAGTATTGCACCTATTGTGGCAAGCCGGCGTGCTTCAATAGCCATGTATTGGTGTCATAACACAATCACGTGCCTATTTTATTTTAATTTTTCTGTGGTTTTATATAATTTAGTTTTAAAAAAGAAAAACTTATATTCTATGGATGGACGAAATGATGTGAATTGCAGATGTGATGGTTCTAGCAGTTTCTTCTCCTCCTCCAACAGCCTTTTGTGGATTTGAAAAGCTGTTGCCGTACGCATTAAAACCTTGCACCGACGACGGCTGCACCGCCGCTTGTAGGAAGCTACATGGAGTTTCTGGTTATGGGCTATGCCCCGAGGAAGAAGATGGTAGATGTTTTTGCCGTGGTCTCGTGCCCTGTCCACCTCCACCGCAAAGACCATGACGCCATGTACACGTACATCTAGTCGATTTGATGATATTTATACTATGTACCTATTAATAATTTTATCAAGGTTTTTGTAGGCAGAAAAAAGGAATATACTTGCTAATTTAATATGATAAATCATAAGAATAGTGCGTCGTTTTGGTTATTTCATAGAATATGATCTCGTAATATCTAATACCTTCTTGCTTTTTAGGAAAGCTTGGTAAGAATGTAATTGTATAATGGCATTTTTTAATCAAATTATGATTCACACTGAATGAAAACCACTTTATTTATAAAATTATTTAATTTTAGAACATTGAGAAAATCGTTAATTTCTCATAGATTGCAAAATACATATGTTATTGATAAAGAAAATTTATCATGGTCCGTTTAACGATTGGATAAAAAATATTTCGGTAATCCATCTCATAAAGTTGTTCATTGGATTCTTAAATATTGATATTTTTAAATATCTTTCACGATCTTTAAGAGATTTTTCCCGATTTGCGTTATATAAAAATGTAAATCCTTTGCTAACATTAGTCCTAAAGCTATTGCCGATTATTTTATATGTGCACACTCAAATGCATATGCACAAATTAAATGAGTTTCTCTTAGTAATCAAAACATACATACAGTTGTCTCAGTGAAAGGAGCGAAACAATAGACTCTTACAGAGAGAGAAGAAGAAAAAAAGACGAAAATGATGATGAGTTTGATCCTAATCCTAATTGCTTTTGTGTCTCCATAATCAATCCAACCCAAAGAATGGAGTGATTCAACCTAGGAAACCATATGATGTTTGTTGTTGTTGATGATTAGAGTATGATGGTATTAGTGTTAATGATTTTAAAAAGCAAATCTAGAGCTGGGAATCATTCTTATTTCCATCCCTTTTCTTTTTATTTTTTTAAAATCAATTTATAATTTCATCATATTGTTTACTAAAATATTTTTAATAATATTTTTTATTAAATTAATTATTGTCAACTAATCATAAACTGACACGTTTTTCTCTATTAATAGTGATAAACAGGGATGAAATCATCTCTTAAGTTTATCAAACAGCAAAGCACAAACTATATATTTGTAATTTTTTCTTATTCTAAATTACCTACCTGATAATAATAATTTCCATTTTTCTTTAATCTTATGATTATCTGCATTAATACTAATCTTATCATGCATGTTAAGCTTTTGTCTGGTTCTACTACTATGCTCTAATGCCAATTATCTAGTTATGGCCTAAACCTTAAGGGCATAGCAAAGCAATGCATGTTCTTGAACGCAAGAAAGACTACATTCTTCTTGGCATCACGATTCTCTGGATAATCCCATCTTGTTTCCTGAGTTTAATAATCGAAAAATGATTCTATAATTAAAGTTTTAATAATATTAACATATCATATTAATAAATATTAATGATGTATAAATATAAATAAAATTCTAACTCATGAAAATATAAATATAAGAGTTTTTTGATAATTATACATTATAATTAATACTTATACATTATTCGTCAAAACACTTGGCATTTGATTTTTTTTATTTTTTATTTTTCCCCTATAATGGATAAGTAATTACCTAGAAGCAACTTGATTGATACAAGATGTTCACACGACAGATAGTCCCAAAATATACTATAATAGGGTATCAGTGCATCAACCAAAGCATATTAAACTTTTCTTCTGCTATTCAACTCAACATATAATCCCTTTTTTTCTTTTGGTTCATGTACGAAACACAATTTCAATATATATTATATTAAACCAAATCTTTTCACTCAACTCCACATCCTCTAACAAAAAAAAAAAAAAAAAAATTACTAAGCTACCCTTAATCATTTTTTTACCTCAGTAATTTGATTTACAATTTTATAAGGCAATGCGGACATATATTTGCTGCCTCATGTGGAAAAGTGGTAGTTCTCAAAATGAGCGTAGGAACAGGCAAAAGGTAATGAGAAGAACAGAAGAGTGGAAGGGAGAAAAATAAATTTTCACCAATTTCTCTCACAACGCATACCGATCTTCTAAGATTTTTTAATAGATTTATTGATTTATCTCATTGGAAGACTAATATTAATTTTATTGACTTATAAGGTCTTAACTACAATTTAAGGAGATTTAGCTTTCAAACTTTCAATCAATATGTTATACAACTTTCTTGTCTGAATTGTAATTCTATGCTCTAGAGGAGATTGATCATATCATTGAGAACTGCATTTTAGCTGAATGACATTCAAAGTACGCCGGAAAAAACAAAAAAAAAGGTCACTTTTAAAATGTAGCAGATTTAGTAGAAACCGTGAAAATGAATATAAAGAAATTTTTCCGAACATAATGACAAACCATATTGGTGGACCAAGAATTTTTGAAACTCTAGTAGAATGAAAGAGCAATCACCTGCAGCATTATTATCAAGTAAACTTATTAGTCTTAAATAAACATCATTTTCTTTCTTTGGGAGATTTTATTTTATTTTTTAGTTTCTTTCTTTGGTAATATTGTAAATAGGGGTGACCGGATAACCTTGCTCTACAAGATATCTATCTTGATCATTTTCTATCCAATAGGTTTTGGATTGGTAATGCAGATCACAAGATAAGTTTCAGGTAATAATTTTTTAAAATCTACTTCTACAGAGTATGATATATATAAGAAGTCATGATATCCTATACCTATTCTAGAATCTATACTTCAAAGTACATAGGGTATAAGTTTTAGGATACCTATATCTACCTTATAATAATAATTGAATAATATTAATAAATAAAAATTGATTTCATTGTATTTTTTACCTCCTAAATAAAATAATAACAAATGTCCACTCATAATAAAAACCTAAGATTGTACATGCTACTTGTGTCAACTATCAAATCCCTCTCTTTTTTTTTTCTTCTTCTTCTTCTTCTTCCTTTTTTTCTTTTTCTTTTTCAGTAAAATCCTCTTCCTTCTTTTACTATCCTATTACTTTTTCCTCCTTCTCCTTCTTTTGCTAACTCTAGTTTAGTAAAATTTTAAAAATATCATTGTTCTTAACTTATCGTTCAATATATTTTATTGAAATTACTTACATGTGATTTTTATATTTTATGTATAACGATTTTATAGTTTAATAAAAATTTTATTGTGATGATTTAAAAAGAAAATGAATATATATGTATGTATAAGTATGCTACAATTAAGAGCTTGAACATTTCCAATTGTAGGAATATAATTTATTTTGTCCGCCAAAGTTTTATATTATCTCAATTTAAAATAAGTATTGCAACCTATTTAAATTATTATTGGTATAGTATAGTTATAAGTTTGATATCGATTGTACATCAACATAGTCTTAAAAGAAGACAAAGAAAAGAAATATAGGTTCCACAAAGTATACATGATATAACGCGATTTTAAGGTATCACAGGGTAAATATAAAAATTTGACAACCCTTACCTATAGGATTGGGTATAGTAAAGGCTTTATATTTTACCCACTTTATATTCGTTCAATTCAAATTCTAAAAATCATTTGATGGGGTATAACATTTATTTTGAAGACAAATTTTGATAAATTTTAGCTTTAAATATTTTATTCTAAATGAATGAAAAATACAATTCAACAATGAGGTTATATAAATCTTTAAGCGTAATATATATATATATATATATATTATTTCATGATTGTTGGTCATGTGTACAATCTGGTTCGTAATTGTTTAAAAATATGCAATTTAACCGTCTTCTGGTATTTAATTTTCGCACAACTAGGATGGATGCACGTCTGCAACTTGAAAGCATCTTTTTTCCAAAGTATTTTACTTTAATTTATCTAATTTTCCCAAACTCAACGCAAGTGATTAAATGTTATCTTAGCATTTGCTAGTGTATTTTAAGGAATATTTTCGTAATGTATTATTGCAGTAATATGATTAGCATTTGGTAGTGCGTAATATAATTAGCAAAAGGACACAATTATCGAAGCAAATTATATATATGACCGATGATTTAAAATTGAAAAAAATGGATGGCAATATTTACGGCTATAGTTATTAAATCTTAATAACTATAGCCGTAAATGAGTTGAGATGAACTTTTGAAAGTTTAGACTTAGTTTATTTAAAAATTATTGAACTGGAGTTAAGTTAAGACTTTAAGAAACCTAAAATTATAGGCTCAGGTTGAAGTTTGTTAAGAAATCTGTAAATGCTTCATCTTGAGTTTGAATTAAATCTTAAAATTAATTCAAAATTTTTCAAACATAATTTTTTGATAATTTTTTATTATATTATTCTTATTTTTGTGTTATACATTTCACGTACTATGATCTTTAATATAATATATTAGTTTGTAAGCCTGCTTTTGAAGCTTTTAACTAGTATATTTATGAGCTGACTCATTAATAATATAAATAAGCTTATTCACAAACTAACTTATGAGCCTAAATGAGACCTTAAGCTCAGATAATTATTTTTATAAATGGGTTTTATTTTGAGCTTAACCTTGACTTGTTTATAAATTGAGATTGACCTAAGTTGAGCTAAGCTTAAAATAAGTTAAATTTGAGTAATTTATGAATAACTTGACTCATTTGCAATCATATCAATAACATCATAACCTCAAATATGATTGATAAGTACGAAAAAGAGTTGTTGGCTATGTTCTATGCAATAGATTGATAAGAAGAATAAAATTGAGAAGAAACTCAATCCATGGAAAATATATTAATTCATCAAAAGTTCTGTTCATGACATTGTACAGCACCATGACCACATATCCATAGATGACTAGGACTATAAACGGTTACTAAATATTGTATAACTACTATTACGGAAAATAGTGGAAAAAGGAAACTGAAACAATGTAAAATACAATTACTATCCAACAACTGCTAAATATAGTCTATCCTAAAATAACTACCTGAAATATTCTATGGACTCTAAAAAAGGAACAGAAAGATATTACAATTCAAATTAAATCTAGTCTTTCTAAGGTTATGAAAATACAATTAATAACAACTAATGACAACTCAAACCAAAATAATACACATAAGGTATGGACGACTTTCCATATGCATTGGATTTGCAGGAGCTTTTCTAGAAGCAGGATCATTGCTGAAGTAGGAGCCATAATCAGAAGGAAAGTCAAGTCCAAAAGTAGAATCTCTAGGAAATAGAATCGGTAATAAAAATAAAAATTGGAAGTGGAATCATAAAGTAAAAATCAAATGTAGTAATCAGAATGAAAGGTTTTAAGAATATCAGGAGTTAACATGCCATATTTCAACATCGATAAGCATATTAGTTAGAAGCTCGGCCAGAATTGCCTTCTTCCCGATGCGAATCATTAGCTTTTCTGCTGGGTATTGGTTTGGGTTTTAATTCTCATAAGAGGGCTTTTCTCTAAGATTTGTTAAATTTTCTATTTTCATTTACTTCTTCTTTTTATTTGTGCAAATAATGACACGCTCTAGCTTATCAAGATCTTTCATAATTTTTTTTTTAAATTTATTAATTGATATTCGTAACCCTTTTGTAATTCTTAAAAATATTAGGGTACTTTTTTAATTACATCATTTTTAGTGTACATTCTTTCAATAACTTTCGAATTTTCATAAAAGTGTGGTTTTTCCTAATTTCGATCATTTTATTTTTGCTTATTTTTCAAAAATAATGGAAGTTTTTTTTTGACATTCTTTTATTAATTTTATAGCTTTTGTAGTTTGTGTAACAATTAGGTTCATTAATTTCATAATTTATAATGTAAGCCCTTTTTTTTTCGATATTTTTGTTGCAAAAATATTAAGGATCCATTACAATACTTATAATATTTTTATTTAAAAAATTTAAAATATATTCTCATGTTGGCAGTTTTTTTGGTACTTTTTGCAATTTTTTTTCTTTTTGCAAATTGATGAAACTTAGCGCAATTTCTCAATATTTGTTGCTTTTTTCCATTGATAATAACTTTTGGTGTTCTAAATAATTACTAAATTCAAAGAAATTTTGTTAATTGAAATTTTAAATGTGTGCAGAATATTAGCCTTAATCATTTTGCAAAAGTAATAGGTTTTGGATTTGGCTTAGTAGAGGTACTCGGCCATTCATGAATCGCTATTGTTTTATAGTTTACGAAAACGAATGCTATGATACTAAAAATTTTAATAAGACTGCTAGAAATCATACTATTGTTTAGAAGACGACTATGTTTAACTTTCAATAATGGTTTAAAGAAGAAGTTATAGGTTGACGGTCGGTCCTCGATCCAAGACTCTAGAAGCCTAAGTCCACCAGAGAATTTGGCCAATGCAGTACCAGGGTCTTGCTAGTTCGAATGGAGGTCAGCCATGCGATCGCCCGCGCTCTATCGACCCTGCTCGGATCTAGCCCTAAAAACTTTAGGAGCCTTCAATCGGATCTTTGTATCCCTGCTACCCGGCCTTGGAAGGAAAGCTCGCTACCAATCCTGAATACTACTCAAGAGAGCTTGCCGGATGGCAAGTCAAGCACACTTCCCTCTCCCCGCCTCTTTCTCTTTCTTCATTAAATACTTATTGATCATTCGACATCCAGCTTATTGCTTAGTCCCCGAATTGAAGCAGCCACCTTCCATTGATATGATAATCTCATTTCTCAAGTCTCTACCAACAGGTAAAATAATTTCTTTAGGATCAATAATACATATTTATTGATCTTAAAAAAATTATATAAATATGAATTATATGAAATTAATTACATAAATACTAATATTAAATTGTGTCTACATTATATAATATTAAAATTAGAAAAAAATCTCATGTATAAGCTATGATTCATATTTTTCCTACCATAGTTATATCATATTTTTTAAATGCTATACATGTACACATACTGTAACACTTCGAGATCCTAAATAGACGCTATAACCCGCCATATATCTCAGCTAGTTCAGAATATGTAAGGCTTTTTCAGTTGAAAATACATAGTAATAGTTGACATACAAAATAGACACACCGAATATAATATAATATAATATACTATATAAATAATCAGAAACTTGGCCCTAACATATATATATATATCTATAATCAATATATCGAATATTATAAAATACACTATATAATTTATAATACTAAGGCAAAGAAAATATTTAGATTCGAATACCGTCAATATAAAAAATAAGACATATTATCAATAATATAGTATTATAGTACACTAGATTGACATTTGAGATTATCATATAAAATATAATCATTAACAAAATCTATAAATAGATAGAAGATAGTGATCCAAGTTGAATATGATAAAAACAGACATCGGCCCCAAAATATATGATTATAAATAACAATTCAAAGTATGATAAAATAATTTTAACAATAATTCTTATATATATAACACTCTATAGCATAGTAAACAAATAATACAAAAGTGGTAATTGAATATTAACAATAGAGATGATAAATAAAATAATAGTATATATGGTACTTAAGAAGAAATCGAAATCGACTTGTGAATGCAGTTGGGATAGAAATATTGAATATTACGAATGAGAACTTATAAAAAACAAAAAGAGTACTAAAATTACTTTTTATTTAAATAAATATCCAAATAATTAATAAGTGAGAATTCACTGAAATTCGAAATTAAATTATAAAGGACCAACCGGAACGAAAGAAATCCTCAACTAAAGCTTTCGGGGAAAAAGAATGAAGTCTTGCACATTGGGATTGATTTTAAGGGACGACGAGACAGGGGAATGGGAATTGCGGGTTTGGATAGGGTCCAACGTCAGGTGAGGGAGAGCGAATTGAAATGGGAAAAAAAATGAAATGGGGTCTAATCTGCGTCATCCGAGAGAAGAGAGAATTAAAGGGGATGCGACAAAGGTAAGAAGGGGTGGGGTCCGGTGTAATTCAAGTAGATGGCAAACAAAGAGTTTGTGAAGATGGGAGGGGACGGGATTATAGAGAGGGAGTGGGGTCAAGTGATTTGACCGGTGAGGAGACAGAGGAAAAGAATTTTGGGTTGGGGGGGCTTGTGGTTAGGGTTTGGTAATAATGAAGGGGTGAGAGAGAGTGAGAGGTGGTCATGTGGGGAAAAAATAATTACCAGGAGGGAGGAGGATGTCTGCGGTTGGGAAAAAGTAAGGTTTAGAGTAGGAATTTTGGGTAGTTTTTAGAAACTTTTAGGAGATAGGGTGATAATTAAATATAGAAAAAAAAAATAATTATGATGAGGATTATATAAATATTTTGTAGGAAAAAAATAAATATTTATATAAATGTCAATGTAAAGTATTAATAATAAAAAAATTTATTATATCCTTTACGTAAATATATAAAATTTAATATACTTAATATATACGTGAAATAAAGATCTTAAAATAATCAAATCGAAATCTTAATTTCGACTTCTAACAGTATTAATTTAAATAAGTTTATAATTAAAACAAAATACTAAACTAATTAGGATGTTTTATATACTAATGTCATCTATTTAATATATATGATATATATACAATCTTAATATCGCGTGTACAATAATATTCGTAAATTCCACCTATTGTACTAAGCTCCTTGCTAAAGTTCAATGTCTATATTGTAATGAGCGTGATGCTGCGAAGGACTTTTGGAACCAACCTTTTGCGACAGCCCGTTACAAATTGGCTCGTTGAATCCCTGTTGCGTAAAGATGTGAAGCATTTGAGGTCAGCTTTTTTCGTTGCAATAGGTTTGAATCTTTACCTATATTGTCATATATCTAACAATAATTAGTAATTCTGCATTAAGGGAGTATTTGATTGTAAGGATTAGAAATGATAAAAAGAATTAGATATAATAAATATAAAGAAGATTGATATAATCTAATTATATCATGTTTTGTTTGTATAATACTGAATACAATATTTTATACTATATCTTATTTAGTATATATAAATATCGAACTTATTATTGTATTTTTTATATTTATACTCTCAACATTGTTTAATATATATTTTAATTATATTTTTATATTATTTGAAATATGATTTGAATGGATTGTTAAATTCACATAGTTAAACAAATTATATATAATATTAAACAAAAAGTCGTAGATTTGCTAGGTATAAAAAAATTAATTATTTATATTATAAAATCAATAATTTTTTGTAATGTTTAATAAAAATAATACTAATTTACTCAATATTATAATATGGAAGGATATTTTTTGAGAATACAAAATATTTTTATTTTTATTTAGTGAATTTTATTTTTTATCATGATGTAGATGAGATAAAATTTGGATCTTTCATGTAGTTTATCAACTCAATTATTTATCAAGTCATTAAACAAAGTTATATACCAAATATGAGATAACATTTTTTGTTAAGTCCATTACTACAAAAATTGAGTAACCAACCACTACCTAAGTGTTCTTATACATGGTATGCACTACTCATTAAATATTTTTTTCATCATGAGGCTTTTTTCTTTTTTATTTCTCTTCTCTAAAGTAAACTACATGAGGATGGATGTTTACAATTTGTTATGAAAATGGTAGAAAAAGCTTGCTCTTTGTTGGGTACCCATGGTAAAAATATACACATAAGTCAAGATTATTATGTATGGGAAGAATCTTCTTGTTAGTCATTTGACATATAATATCTAATAATTTTTTTTTCGTAAATAGTGAATCATGCACATACTAACTTTATATACTTCCATATTATTTTTAGAAGATATTGTCTCATAGGAAAAACCTATATATGTATATTATGGTAATCTCATAAAAAAGATAAAAAAAAAAAGGAAAACAACTAGAGAAATTTGCAAAGCATAAAATAGGATCCTTATAGTAGAGTTATCTACTGTTACTAATCTACTGAATTAGACATTCTTGTCTACTATAATAAAGGGAGAGAGGAAGCTCCATCCTGCATCCCATCTTTTGCCCTATCAGTCAATTCGTTTATTCATAGCCCTGATGAAAAACACTTATTTTATTAGTGCATTTCTTTTCATTATTACAATCTTTGGTGAGTAACTCTCAATTTCACATCAAGTGCCAACAGTAATTTTTTTTACAAATTTAATATATTTTTGTGATAAATAAGCATGTTTAAAAATTTTCATAATTCTTCATATTTCATCGCACAAACTTTTTAATAAATATTATAAGGAATGTTCTTTAGAGTAAAATTGGTCTCAAAAGTATTGAATCTCACCGTAATATAGTTGTTGTGATGAACCATACAGCTACAAGGGTTGTTTACATAAGGCCGACCTTATGATGAGCTCACTACGAAAGGATCATATTGATTTTTTTTTTTTGTAAAGAATCGTAATCAATTCTATCATATGGCTGCTGCAGTGAGTCAAACTCACTAAAATTACTTATTTATTTTTTTATAATTATTTTTTTATGATAATATCTATGTTTTTTAGGAAATCGGTTTAACTTTTTATCTCACCCTTGACGTAATGCTTATTAGATGTGACAAAATTATGTAAATTCAAGTTGGATATGAAGCAATCCTCCTCAAGCCTTATGTGGATTTGAAAAGGAGTTATCATACGTATTAAAACCATGCAGTGGCGACAATTGCAGCAACGCTTGTAAGAAGCAATTTGGAACGTTTGCTTTTGGAGTCTATGGTATATGCGTTTTCCGCTCTGTGGCTCAAGATGATCGATGTTTCTGCCGTGGTCTTGTGCCATGTCCACCTCCATCACAATGACCATGTAGATCTAGTTAATTTAATAATGTTTATTTGTATGCACCTATTAATATGTTTTTTTTTTTTTGTTGGGGAAGAAACAGGGATTTTCCTTAGAATCTAATATGATTATTTGTAGCACATGGATGATTCAGCTTTTGTCCGTTCTTATATAGTAGTCAATTTGTAGTCATCCATTTCTTTTCTCTCCCCCCGACCCCCGACCCCCCACCCCTCTCTCTCTTTAAATTAAAATGGAAAAGTCGATTCATATGGATTTTTGCTAACCCCACGATGTTGTCTTAATTATATTTTCACCAATCATAAGTTAACACTTAAGTATATGACAAAAATTTGAATATCTATTTAGTGTTTCCACTACTTGAGTATTAGCTTTTAACTGGTATAGAAGCACTACCAAGACATCATTAAGGAACAACAAATGCTCATTTGGAGGATTTGAAACTACATGATTCATGTTTTTCTGTTTTCACAATATATACTCACAATTTTATTTATTTATTTTTTTGTGCAAATTAGCTAATTCAAAATATTTTCCTATTAAAACTATTGTGATCTATTAGTATGAATATTGATTTCTCAATAGAATGAATCAAGTTCTAATCCTCTCTCTCGCAAGTTATAATATACAATTGAAAAAAAGAAAAGAAAAGAAAAAGGTACCTCCTTAGTTTTGGTATGGTTTGGATCTAATTACTATTTCCCATGCAAGGACTTTAAATACTTAATAGGGCAATATTTTATTGCCTGAGAGGGAACAAGTATTTGAGATTTAAGAAGAAGCAGAAGAAAAATTAGAAGAATAGATAAGAAAATCAAGTATTATTATATATTCAATAAGATTGATGATAAGTAAAATAGAGTGTTCGATAGAGAAATATCTATAAAAATATTGATAAGGTTATATAACATTATACTTATTCATGTTGTGTTTGATTTATTGAAATAAAATCATCATTCTACTTTTATTATTGTGAAATAATCATTTAATTATTTGGTTTGTGAAAAGTTACTATAAATAAAGTCTATTCCATGTAATATAGAATAGACAAGGAATTTCTATTTCTTCCCTTTACTAGAATAATTGCTAATTTCAGTATTTATTAAAGAATGCAACTTTGAGTCAAAAGTATCCCAATCGTGAGACAAAATAATATTGTAGGAATAATTATGTCTTTTCAGTCTTATTTCATTTCAAGTAACCTAACGTAATAATCTGTCTCGAACTTATCAGCCGAATATTACTGTAGGTTTTTGTTTCCATAGTGTCCTTATTTTTCTCAACCAATTGTTCAAGTAATTAGACCAATAAAATGAAAGTCCAAAACCAAGTCAATATAGTTTAACTCTAACTCAATCATTTCCTAAGAATTTTATTCTATCTAAATGAATGTATTGGAGCTTATCAATACATTTAGGTTAGTTGGAAGATAGGAAATCAGTTAAAAGGATTGTATGTTTATTAATAAAACTCTATAGGATATTCTCATAGAGCCTTCCACTACATGCATCTCATCTGGTCCAATAGTAGATCTGTCCCACACTGCTGGACCTCTCTTGGGAGACGTGTACACCATCTAGTGGGAAACGAAAAGCAGAGAGAGATGTTTTGTTTTTGGATGTTTGTACTTTACTTTCTTTTTTTTTTTTCAGTAATCCTCTTTTAAGTTATAATAAACAGACCCACCTCGAAAATCTTTAGAAATGATACGTGTTACTTCGTGATATAAAGGAAAAAATAAAAAAGAAAAAGAAGGATAGTATAATATGAAAAAAATATAGATCACTATTTTATATTTCCCAATCCTCTTTTCTCGTTTCCTTTCTGCTTTTCCCAATTTTTGACCCGTCAAAGTTCCGTGCACGGAACCATATCATTTTTCCTTCCATAATAAATTGACAGGAAGCTCCACCTTCAACACCCGTCTCTTATTCTCTCTTATCGGCATCTAAAAATGAAGATCTCTTTCATTATTGCATTTCTTGCTTTCATTAAATTTTCGGTGAGTAAAATCACGTTTTGCATGCCCGCGTTTTCATCTGTTTTACTTTTATATCATCGCGTTTTCATTTTCTTTCAACACTTTATTTGTCTGTATTTCACTCTGTTATATAAATGTAACCGAGCCGTCGAATATACACACGTGCAACATGTGCGACTGTATAAATCCGACCTGAGATGGGAATTTTGTATTATTGCAGTGTTGCACGATGCAACGGTAGTAGCAGATTCTCCTTCTTCTTCTCCTCCAACCGCCTTTTGTGGATTCGAAAAGGAATTGCCGTACGTATTGAAACCATGCACTGAAGATAGCTGCACCAGCGCCTGTAAGAAGCTGCATGGAGTTTCTGCTTATGGACTCTGCGTTTCCATCTCCAAGGTTCAAGATGATCGATGTTTTTGCCGCGGTCTTATGCCATGTCCACCTCCACCTCCACCTCAAACACCATGATCACCGTGTGTACCTTTAGTCATCAGCTGGTAGGATCTATCGGGTTATGTTTCCGAATTTGTGTGTGCAGATAGGTTTTTGTTCCAATTTTCGGTGACCTACTCTCATAGGATGGAGATTGTATCTCCGCATCCTCCTATACCTTAAATATCAAAACTTGTAGATTCTAGGGTTTTGGCACTTTGTTAATATATGCATAGTGTTCTGTACCTGATATGTAAATTATCGTTAAATAAGTATAATCTTATATATGAAGAGTGTCCAACAGACTTGCTTTGAATACTTTAACACCTCCACACCATGTCCATTTTATAAAATTGGATTTTAGTTAATACGTTATAACATGTTTTAGGATAGATTTCATCATCATAATTTGAGAATACATGATGAAGTACAGATAGGGTTTTGGTTTTATTCATCCTGTAACCATCCACCCCTGGGCGATGACTAACATGGACAGTGAGTTTCGACTTCAATGATAGAAGTGGAACCCTGATTGTTCATCCACTGGAGTTTATGTGGGTCCACATGAATCAGAACTAAAGGATACTCTTGTCAAAATAAAGCAATGCTGAAGTTGGCAAAAACCAACTCAAAAGAGGTGACAAGGAGCAGTAAGACCACACTTTGCTGCTTTAGCAGGACAAATAGTTTAAAAAAGCAACCCCACTGAAAGTTATCTTTTAGTTTCCTCGGATGCTTATATGATCATAGGCATTTAAAAAGGAAAACAAAAAGAAAGAAAACCCTAAGGAATATTCGGATCTACAAAAGGTTGACAATAGCAGTTCTGGGAGTAATCGCGACTCTGCTTTTATGGAGAGCAACATTTTCATGAGGGAGCTCTCACCTACCCCACTATACGAGAAACTCCATCAACTGGAACAAGGCTACCTGCAGGATATCCATGGATAATCAGAGAGTCTTGACCAAAGTGATAGTACTAGTAGATATAACAGCAAAGGAGAACAAATATATCCATCTTTAAATGTCAAGAATATTCACAGGTTTCTGCAATCTGTGAGAAACAAATAATCAGAAACTCGAAGCGACAAGCCAAGGAAGATGTCAAGCATCCAGAGCTTTCTGGCAGAATCTTGAGCACAGTTTCGGAGATTGTTTCAAGAACTTATGGCATTATACATTTGTATGAATGAACTGAAGGCATCGTCTATTCACATTTTCTGAATACATAATAAATACAGAATGTTTTTTTTTTTTTTTTTTTTTGAGATATAGAGGAAGATAATGAAAAAAAGCATAACTTGAGGATGCACGGCTTTCTCTTCATTTTGTATTAGATACAATCACATAAATGACACTCCAAACCTATATACATTAACTCAAGAATTACCGCAAACTGCTAACTGCTCCTCCTCACACCGTGTGCAACGTCAACTGTTGAAACTCAAACAAGGCTCGTCACGTCAATAGCTTGAATTTGATGCAAAACTATTCTTTCACAACCTTTGCTTCTTCAACCCTGATGTCTGTTTTCTGACCATTCGGTTTATCTGCAGCAGGGAGGGACAGTCTGCGGCCCCTGATAGTTCCTTTCCCATTGGACGTGGGAGGCTTGGGAGAAACAACTGCTTTGGGCGTTTGTTGGTTTGAGTTTTTAGTGACCTTGATGCTTTGCATTGTCGGTGGTTTGCTTGGGCTGATAGACTGAACAGGGACACGACTTTCCCATGGCCGAGCAGCAATCCATCTTTCTGTCCAGCTCCAACCCCAATTGGCTATGCCAAGTTCAGAATTGTTCAAGGTGTTATGATTCGAGTTGGCCCTCCACTGGGTAATATAAGATCAGTACATAATACATTTAGCAATTGGACAACAAAATCGGAAAAAAGAAGTTACAGAGAATAATAAAAACCTGGTGGTTGAATGCATATGCCATAGCTCGTTCACGTTTAACTGCTGCTTCTTCTCTTTGGTGTATCCTTGCAAGTACTTCTTCCAATGTTTCAGATCCTCCATTCCATTCAACCTATTCAATCAACAAAATTAGCATATGCAAGATACTGCAATATTTGAAGCTGCATACATCTATAGCAGAAGGGAAGGCCGACAGAGATCCAGAATATGAAAAGGCAAGCGGCAAGCCCGTTAAGTGAAAATAATCAGCTTTCAGAAACTTCTTAAAGGCTTAAATGTCAGAAAGCATTTAGTACCTAATGAGATAATTCATATTTGCTAAATGCATTTATACTTCTGAGATGCATTGCATGCACTAAGATAATACTAATAGCAATTAATGACTAGCAGTGCATCCATGTTAATACAGGTTAGAAGCACCTCTAAATCATGCAGCTTTGCCTCAAGTTTGAGTTGATTCTCCAATTTCTTCTGTTTTATACGGCCTTCTGTAACCATGCAAAGGCGTCGAGCTCTAATTTGCATCTGTATTTTGCTCCAAGAATGTAGATACCCCAATGTGGTAGTTGCTTGCTTTTTTACAGGATAATTTTGAGTCAGGGTCTGCAATCTTACAGTTCCTTTCAGACGGCGTAAAGTTTTCCGAGCCTGTAAGATTGAAAGAGAAACTTTTTAAATTTTCTATGTCCACTGCATCATACTAAGGATAATGCTGGAGAGGATGGTAAGAGATAGCAAAGATGGATGCTATCTTTATTGTGCATAAACTAAAGCAGTCAATTACGCCATGCTATAAACTTCATGGCTGGTGACGACAAATTAGAAGATGTGTTGAGGAAATATAAAGTCAATCTCGGGAGAAAAATATGATCAAAGTTTTAGTAGATACCATGTATGCCCTGAATGCAGTTTGTATCTGAATTGCAGCTCTATCTTCGATAGGCACGCTAAGGGTGCTGGAATCTGCAAGAGCAGCACCATATGCCAAATTACTGGATTCTCTTTGTGAGTTGCTCTTCCATTTGAAGGAATTTGACTTTGAAGGAGCCGAAGATGCCTATTTTTGAAATTATAAAGAATTCCGATTTATTAAAATGTAAATTTGGTGAATGTTATTCTAGCACAATGATAAGAGCATGAACTAACTCGATGTTCCATAATATTGCATGAAGTTTTGCACCATCACTCTTGCTACTCATATGGCAAAAGTAATTCAAGTGATAGCCAAGAAAGATTCGTAAGCGGTTAACAGTGAAGCATAGTCAAGTTAAATGCCTTTTCTTTTAAGTTGGTAAACAGAGTTCACTATATTCTAGCGTTAGGTGTATCAGCCCACATATATACAGCAATACCAACAAGAGACACCGATGTGAGATCATATACTTCATAAAAGTTTGGTGCAAAATGTACTTGTAAGTCATAGAAGCTCTGTTGGGTACAACAAACTATAATCTACTCCAAGATAATGATATTTTATTCTGAAATCAATCATGTTCAAAATGATATTAAAAAAAAAAAAAAGGAGAAAAAGCAGGCATTGAAAATTGAAGTTTAAGGCACAGTAAACTGTGATGAGCATCTAATCAAAATCCTGATTTCATATATTCGAAATGAGAAATGGCCATTCCATTCAGGTGAAACTGGATGTGGCAGAAAGCCATCATAGAGGTGCTAAACCTTCCTGTTGATGTGTGAACTGGTGAACATCAGCCTATTATTGCTAAAGTAACTTTGTCAATTAAGCAACAGCCATTCCACACGGCATTGCCAGAATTTACCAACTATGGTTGAAATGGAGTTAATAGGGAATCAGCGGGATTTCCAGTTATATCAAGCAGCGATGGGCTTATTTATGTAATCTACAACATCTATTAAGGAAGTTTTGCAATCGATCCATTACTTTGACAAAGGAAAAAGAGAAGAGAAGAGCATTTACAGAGCTTGCATACCTTTTCTAGCTTTACCTTCCCTTGCTTTGAAGTCCCATTCTTCACTTTCTTCAGCTTAATTATGGTCTTAAACCAATGTCCAGAACCCATAATTTTACAAGTCAATATCTATTGTTCCACTTACAAATCTGCTGGCAAATTCGAAACCAACCGGATTAAAACTATAACGAATCACCTTTCACAACATCAGATCAAACAAGCAAACCGAATTCCATACATTCAAACTAATAATCCTTTCTATACCAAGAAATGAATATAGTAAATATCAAACTACCATATTTAGATTACCACCTCAGTCAAAACTAAAAAACATTCTTCCTATACCAAGATCCATATCATTACATACAACCCCAATTGAATCTTTTAAAATTCAATCTTACCAATCCAAAACCAATACTAAATCAAGAATCTCCCAATAAAGAGTGCACTTACGATTACAATTACAATTGAAACATGAACAGCTCCATAATGAAACAAGCAACCTCATAGTTCAACCAAATGATATCATATATACTTAGGATTAAAGCCAGAGTTTACAACTTTATGAACAAAAATCCAAAGTCAAGAAATGGCTACTCAAATTTACTTATCTAACACACTACAAAGGCAAGTAAAAAGGACAAAAAGCAAATCAAAGTCATAATACAATAATGTATGAGCATATACCCCGGGAAGAACAGAAAAAAAGGAAAGAAGAGGCTCCAAGACTGACCTTTTTAGCGAATGGGTGATGAAGATTTTGGGACAAAAGGACTAAAGTTGAAGTTTGTAGTAGTAGTAAAGCTCAAGCAAAGCCAGAACAGATTGATAGAGAGAGAAGGAGAGAGAGAATAAATGGTGGGTAAAGAGTGTGGATATATATCTTTTTTTGGATATGGCCCCATGGCCAGCTTCTTTCTTCTTCTTCTTCTTGTTTTTATATTTTATTTTTCTTCATTGGGAAAATTTAATAAAATTTTATCAGATTGATTGGCCATTTCTTCCTTGTATTAATTTTGTTTTGAGTTGTTACAGAAATCTGCAACAAACTAAAAGAAATTTATTAGATTGGTTAAGAATATAAGAAGAATTATTGTAATTCTATCTAGTTCCAATAAGTGAAACAAAAGAAAATATTCTTAATAGGTCAAATATATAAATGATTAGTTGAAACTACTTATAAATTATTTGAATTCATTTTGATATTTATTTAAATCTTATCTAAAAATAGTTAAATCAAGATTAGATTGTTTGAAGAACTCAATTCAACAAGTCACACAATAACCTTATGATATTTGAATCAAAGAGCTTAGATTTGATTGATTCTGACTTCAAATTGTTGAGTACCAATTCGAGTTAAAACTTGAATATCGAATTTTTAAATAAGATTAAATTTAAACTTGATATTGTACTATTTCAACTTGATCATCCTTAACTGACAAAATTATACCATTAAAATAACTACAATAATTTCATATTCTTAAATAGTACGTTATTTATAAGTGGAATTTTTAAGTGACTTGTGGTGACACAAACCTGCCATTTAAGGAAAACAAAGTTTATTTCATCGATCATTGCAAATTGATGGGATCTCAAAGGTTGTTTAGAAAAATGAGATGGCATTATTGAAGAGAAATTGATGTCTGTTAAAAGTAGTGTATCATAATCAATTATATTTATCAACTTCCTTTTGATTTTGCCAAAGGCTTATTACTGGTCTTGTCAATTTGTAACCACCACAAAGCACGACAGTTAAGTTGTATAAAATTGAAATAATCAAAACCAAAATTTTAGGGACTAAACGTTTAATTAAAAGCTCAAATTATACTTTTTAGAAATATCAAGCTCTTGTTTAACTTAAACTTTAGTAGATAATATAACGAGGGGACTTATACCATCTCGTATGTAACTGTTAAAATGATTATAAAAATTAATATAATAAAGATTTTAATAGTTAGACGTTCATCGTAGGATTATCCGAGGAGAGGTGGTCCCATTTTCTTTTGTTGATGTGGCCTCGTTGTAGTGTTGTGGTAGTTGGTTTGTGTCTGTTTTTGATGATTTAAGGCTCTTCAACAATGGATGACTAATTATAGTGACAGGAGAACAAACTTTGACAATTTGACAATTATGGAAACATTTTTAAATAATGATGGGGTTGCTTCTCTAATCTGGTGGGATTTCTTTTTGGTATTTAATTTGAGGTACTGTTATTGAGGGGTTATATAAGTATTTAATTATTTGGAATTTTGAAGAATGAAATTGGATCAAGCGTTGGTAATGACTGGTTGGTACTCGTGGAGGTGATTTTTCAATAGATGGAAGGGGCCATATGAACCCTGTCATTTGTACTGAATATCCATAACATTTAAGAAAAAACATATTTTAAAAAAATAAAAATAAGATGAGATAGTTCGACGATTTAATTAGCGTCTTTATTTATTTATTTATTTATATTTTTTGCCAACGATTCAATCAGTAAATAATTGCACTAGAAAGAAATTTATTCTGCATTGGCAATGATTTGTTTAATATTTAGAACATAGAATTGTCTTCTCTAAATCATTAAAGTGGGAAATATATAGACATCGATGCACTTGCTGGGTATACGTATGCCTGTCTATATATATCGCCATTTATATGAAAATAAACAATATATGACTAGTGAAAATGAACAAATGAATAATGTTTTACTACTGGGGTTAATTACCAGACCAATGCAAATGCATACATATGTACTTACTCACACATATGTACACACACACATAAAATATCAATACGCAAGCACGCACCCACACGTTTGTGCACACATACATATACAATCATATGCACCCATACAAGCACATACACGCATGCACCCAATGCACACATGTACGCATGGGCACACACAAACCCATGCATATCCATACATATAGATACACACATGCGCACGTGCACACACAGAAACACAAACATACATGTATGTACACATATATACATACACATCAGCGAAATTAAGAAAATGGGGAGATGGGTAAGTGGCTTAAGCTTTGTTAATATTTTACAATATTATTTCTCGATCTGAACCTTTCTACTATAAAGAAAAGCATGATATTTTAAAATGAAGAGTAAAAGTAATAAAAAACCAAAATATTGACATCCACCTCAATAATATATGTATGCATATATATATATATATACACACATGCATATATATCTTTGTTATTAAATAACTATTAACAAATCATCCACCCATAATAGGTGTCCTCAAATATTTCCCAGTTGAAAGCATGGAATAACAAAGAATGAGAAATGAAATAGATATAGTCTACAGTTTTATCCGTACCTTTTAGGGACCAATTCAACCTTTCATCTAACTTTTAATTTCATATCCATAAATTTAAACCATTCAACTAGTTATATTTCTAACAGTTCACATCTAATAAATATTAATTAAAAATGGAATATTAAAAATGGAATGAAGACTGTATTGATCCTATCAAAGGAAAGGAGGGATATGACCATAGAAACTCTCTATATGTGTTGTTTTGAACCGTGGGATACTTTTCTAATATAGTTGGATTATTGAAATTAAATGTACTATAATGATGATGTTGGTTGAACATTTAATTGGCATGAGAAGATTAAGTAGTATTTATTTTCCTGTTTTTTTGCCGATGATTAGTTAGTAGATTTAGTTTAAAGTGAGGAATAGACTAGTAAAGTCCAATAATCACTTTTAGCTTCGTTAACAGTCAGAATTTTCTATCCTTTTAAACATATCATCAAATTTTTTTTAGAGCATTTCCCATTATTAAAAAATTCTAAAACCAAAATCAAAACCAAGGTCACTGTTGCAGATTGGTTTTGCAAAAATTGTTAGTTGCCCCTTCACTTTGTGATACCCTAAACCAAAAGTAAATAACTAAGCGACAAACGTTAATCGATTCATTTCAATTATTTGGCTATGAAGTTTCTTGCTGGTATTGATACGTTATTTCCTTTTTCTATTGTCCTTACGTAAAATACCTATTAATGAGGCTTGGTTTTGATATCATTTATACTCCCTCAATCTTATTTACTACTTAACCTTATATACCACTACTTAATATCTTCTAGAATTCATGTGAAATGTCATTCACAAAGGATATTTCATATGCAATTACATGAAGATCAGTTGGTATTAGAAGAGTAAACAGTAATTTATTTTAGCAATATATATTATTAAATTACAAGATAGTCTTTTATGTTTTTTTTTTTTTTTTTTTTATTGTTCCTACCAGTATTTCTAAATAAATTATGGCATTTGATGCTAAAAAATTACTAGATTGGACATTATTGTAAGTTATTTATAAACTACCTAGCCCATTTACTTCCTTCCATCTCCTCTTTTTTCGATCAGTTACCTGACTTTCAAATTTTACTCCATGGATATTTCTATAGTCTTTAAATATTTTGTTTCTAACTTCGCATCTTCAATTCCCATCTTCTATTATAACTCATTAAGTATTACTAACAAAAGATTAAAAAATGACGATGAGTACTTAAATAGATATGCCTTGTTAGGATTTTTCTATGATCTCATTCCTTTTTTTATGAGATCGAGACTGAAATCGGTACTGTCATTCATCTCATCCTCGATTTGATCATCTTCAAATATGAATCGTTGAATAAATTTTGAATTTAATTGTTTAAATTTAAAAATATGGAAATAAATAGTGAGACGATAGATGTGATTAGTCTTATCAATATAAAAGATAGGATCATAAAATGTTCCGCATTGTCAGTATTCTATAGTTTCTCTCTCTAGTTTATCACAATTTCCATCAAAATCTCATAATCTCTCTCTTTCTTGATAATTATGTCTTGCTTAAGGCAAGTTTCTAATTCTACAACATAGGTAGAGTTTACATAATGAATCTAGGTTTTTGAAAAACATTATGTCGAAGTTTAGGTTATAATTGAATGATTTAGTGATATATTAAAAATTGAATGCTTATTATTTGATATTATATCAATTTATTATTTTTCTATAGATGCATTGTATCAAAACATTTGATTTTTATCTTTCTTAATTTATCAAATCTTGGATCTTTAATTCTTTTTAAAAAATCTTTAAAATATAGATTGATTGACTCTTAAGATAGGCCAGCAAAACTATTTAATTTTTGCACAATATTTGACTTCTTTACTTAATGTAAAAATTCAATTTATTTTATCTCATTTAATTTGTAGAATTGTTAACTAGCTATTCTCGACGGGCTCACGTATTTCAAAATGCCTTGCTGTAGGCTTATTTACAAGACTATAGGCTTTAAAAGGTTATTTGCAAAAGAATTAAGCTTGAAGGTTCATTCATAAAGTAATAGACTTGATCGAGCCTATTTACATTTAAAGTCCATGAAGAATTATAAAGGAATAAATGAAGAAAAAAAATTAACAAGTATTACACAATCATGTGTACACAACATGAGGTATATAAATACCAATAAAATGTTAACATAAATTATAATGGAAAGAATAACATACATGTCAACATCTTATTAATATTTATATACTACATATACATAATACTTACGGTATATTATCTATTGAATTTCTTCTCATAAATGAGGCATCTTCTCATCCATTGATTGCAAAGAGTGAACTAACAAATGTCATAAGCAACCCATCTCATCCATCGATCTCTATAGTCATCTAATGGTCGAGATTCAGTAATGAAAACTTTAAATAGAGGCCTCATTTTCCTTGTTTGCAACGGTTGGAGATTGAGTGAAATGTCGATGCTAAGTTGGAATCACTTTAAGAAATATATAAACAACAGTTTGACAAGGAACAATCACGAACATTTAAGAGCTATGCCGTATAAGCTCTCACCACTAAGATTGCCTATTCCTTCGTCCACATCTCTCTTGAACATCCTTTCATGTATCATTGGATTGAGGCTTCTTAAGGTCATCCAGCTTGGAGACTTGTATGTGATCAACTAACTATAGCAAACCCACCATATACCTTTAAAATGTCTTCAATAATAATGTGAGAAGAGGATTCTACGCTTTTGATTAAGACCATTTTCCTTCTTAGCAATAGCAATTTAACTACTTTTAACTGAAAAAACTAAACTAATACTCCAAAAGGGGGAAGGGAAGGGGGAGAGGGAGGGGGTAGGGGATGAATTGAATATTAGTGATTAATTTTTTAATCTCCTTTGAATTTTTAAGTAATAAATGTAGCAGCATAGATAAGCTAGAAATAGAACAGCAATAACAAATACGGAAATTAAAAGAGATAAGGAATGAGAAGTTCAAGCCATGATATAATGTAGAGATTGATCGCTCTTTACTCTCTTTGAGCACTAATTGCCTCCCATTGAAAACCTTATGCAATTTTATTAATCACTAATAACATTATACTCAATAAGAACTTACACTAACTCTAAGTACACTACGATCACAATATAATGCTTTTGTTTGAGAATATTGCAAGTAGTAGAACCTTAGCACTACATTCTTAATTATGTCTCTAAAAAGATAGCAAGACAATGCTTAATGACAAAGAGTACAAGAATGTAAGAGAATGTAACAATTTGCAAAAGAATTTCAGTTCTCTAATTCTCTTTGATGGATCATTAAGTATTTATATGCTTAAAGAATTTTCTTCCCATTACTTGCATTAAATGCTACTAACAGATAAGTTTTTGTGTCTATTGATCGATTGCTACACATAAGCTATCGATTAATTAGTAGTATAAAGAACTACTGTTGAATCCTCTAGCAATTGATCATTGGTCCATCCCCATGCTTCAAAATATCCATATAAAGCTTTAGATTGTATGTAGGCTATCGATTGATTGCTAAGCATGTTATCTCGATTACTAATACAAAGACATTAGCATTGTCATTTTAACCAATTGATTACTTAGGCAAATGCTAATCTTCAAAGAGAGCACAAAAAGTTCCAAGATGTGAGATACCTAACCGATTGATCACTAATCTAACCATCAATTGGTAGCACAAAAAAACACTTCTGACATTTGCCTTCCAATTAATCAGTATAGCTCTTACAAATCGATTGGTAGACCTTACTGCTTTTGATCTCTCTTACAACAAATAGCAAGACAACCCAAAAACAAAGTAGAAGCTAAAACCATCTATTTTACAAAAGTTTTATCCTTAATCAATATAATGTACTTCACAATGTTAAAATCTTCAACTTTGATATTTAACCAAGTATATTACATTACAAAGCTATTAAGATAATTTCAATAATAATAATTTTAATTCCAACTAAGTTTTGTCTCATCAAAATCACATGGACTAAATGTTCAACATTAATTAAATAAACTCCACATTTCTTTCTAGGTTAAACAAATATATCCTTAAGATCACTCCTTCATATTGGTATTTTGTAGATAGGAGTATTTTAACTCTTCTCAACAAGTGACATTCATGAGGTTCTAAGTATTACTCTTCTCAACCCAACTACTCAAACCACCTTAATGCATATAAAGGATACTCTATTCTTCTGGGGCAAGAATATATATTTGAAAGAGAAGGAATCCAAGAATCACTTCATACTTTAATCAAGTCTTCATCTCTTACTGACAAAGCAACTCTTTAGCAATAGTGTCTTTATCCTCTAAAACATCTTAAGACGTACTACTTCCTTTTATAGGGTGTATAAAATTAATATTTAGAAAGTAGATACTCTTAATTAACCTAACCTAAAAGCATCCATGCTTTGCAAGGTTCTCAAAGCTAATCTACTAAGTAAGACTATATTAAAGGATCAGCTATCCCTAAATCTCAATCCTCTACTATCCTTAGTTTGTAGTATCCTCCAACTCTTCCAATGAATTTTGTTTCTTAGATTAGTCTCCCTTACCACAAGTTTGAGATCAAGCTATTAACCTCTTTGCACCATTTTGAAAAAAACTAAAAACGCTTTGAGATATCTAGGTATTGTATAAGTAATAACAGCTTTGGTCATTATTTCCTTCCATCCGTTAATAAACGATTTCTCTGCCAACCTTGTTATTTATGCATTATTTTTTTTTCCTTGACAAAAGCCCAAAACTTATGTTTTAGACCTACGCCAAAATTGTTGAAGCTATCGATATTTGCCCAATCTGTTTCTAGTTTTGATTTAGAGTAACACAATAGTCCTTTCTAATTTTACCTCTAGTAGATTCACTAAAATACAGTAAAGGTTTTTGGAAATTCACTACTCGACAGAAGGCAGCACAATAATTATCAAGATTTTTTTTTCTGGGCCTAAAGATTATATCTATTAGCCTCTAAGAAGAGATAACGAGTCATAGCAAAGAATAAGAGGGTATGTTCCATGATTGATGTCTTTATCAATAAATTTGCTCATGGAGGTTTACATATAAGAAGAAAAATAGATCAAGTCTTGCTAATGATTGGTAGGTACCCGTGGAGTTGTTTCCTCAATAGATATAAGGGACCTCGTCAGCTCTCTCATCTGTATTGGATACCCACAATATTTTAATAAAAATTATAAAAAAGTGGGGGATGTGATAAGATTGTTACACGATTTAATTAGTAACTAAGTGCATTAAAAGAGAAAATAGATTCTGGATCCGCAATAACGAGTTTATTATTTAGGGTAACGAAGAGTCTTCTTTAAATCATTAAAGTAGGACATAGACATGCATGAAATATTCTGCTATGCTATATATTTATATATATATATTCGTGATGTATGTATTTCAAAATTTTATAATAAAAAGATAAATAAATAGGATAAATTCACGAAATTTTATCACAAAAGATTAAAGATATGGTCTAGTTCATAGATGGGGTCTATGGAAACTATAATGTGTAATTACTACAGAAGTATTTTTAAATTATGGGATTTCTATCCGAAAAGGAGTAGTTGAGATGTTCAAATCGTTATTAAAAGATTAAATAATAATTTTATTTAGTAATTTTATTTAAATACGGAGTAGAGGGGGACTAGTCACTTTTATCTTTGTTAATAATAGGATTTTCTACTATATTAGACACATCATCATTTTCTTTTCTAGCATTACCCATGACTAAGATATTCCAAAAGTAATAATTGAGATCGCTGCTGCAAATTGATTTTGCAAAAATTGTTAGTTGCGTCTACACATAAAAGAAAGCCAATAAGTATGTTATAACTGATTTTTTTTCTTTGTAACTATCAATCCCAATAAATTAAGAAAAATGTAAATATCATTTTTTAAGTATTGTAGTTATGATATATTATACCATTTTCAGCGGTCGTATTTTAAGAAATTATTATCATAATATGTGTTAGTGTTACCCTTTTATAGCTATAAATTGTGTCCCCACTTTCTTCAATAGAATGAGCAACAACACAGGAGGTATAAATATCTTGAGAATAAAAATTATAATCGACCTTAGGTAAGGTTTGAACCTTAAACAAATTAAAAGATGGTCCCGGCGGGGCTCGAACCCGCGACCTTCGGCTCATAAGACCAACGCTCTAACCAACTGAGCTACGGGACCATTGTTATCATTGATAGATTAATTTGACCGGTTTATCTCCTTTAAAAAAAAAGAAAATGAAAAAGAAAAGAGATGCCATTAAGTTGGAAAAAATAATTGGATAATATTCAATAAATTACTGTATATCAAAGCTACTTTATTTGCGATAGTGAATGATAATTTTTTAAGAAATAATATTATCAAATTAATAATAGATGTCTAATTATAAGTTAATTTTGTGTTAATGATAGATAGAAAATTCAATTTCAATTAATATAAATCCTTTTTGTAAAACTTATCAAATATTAAGAATTTGAATATGAAGAAAAAATAAAATTTGAGGAAAAAAATAAAAAAAAGTTGGAATCACATTAAGTTGGAAATTAAGAAAAAATTAGAAATTATTAATGAATTAGTATACTTAAAAGAAAGAAAAAAAATCATATTATTAGAAATTATTAATGTATACATAAAAAAATTAATAAAATAAAAAAATTAAATATTAAAAAGAAAAACTACTTTAAGGGCCTCGAATCGGCCGAGAATCACCAGCTCATGGGTCGGTCTCAGTTCATCGTATCATTGATCTATGAACCAGTAGTTTAAGACCAGTTCGACGTAGTACCCAACTTTACCTGTATGTATCTATGGTTGTAAGGACTAATTAAGTTTGGATAAATGATGGTGATAATAAATAGTTTCTTTTTTTTTCTCAAAAAAAAAAAATAATTCCATCCATATTTTCCAAAAGGAAATGGATCCCTTAAAATCTTTTAGGTGAAGTTACAAATTCAATTATTGAGATTGTCTTGCTTTTGGAATTATCAAATGATATTATCATAATATCATTTTTTTCTTCCTTATAATACCAACTGTTAATTATACGCATTTGTATCTTAAGGAGATAACTTTAGGAAAATCTTAGAAAAATAACTTTAAAGGATCTAAATTGTTTGCAAATACCGTTATGTATCAAAGGAGGATTCTTGGAAATCACTCATTATTCATAGATACACATAATTCAATGAATGTGTTCCATGGGAATTACATGGTGGAAAATTTTCATATATTCACACACACACACATACATATTAATATATATGGTTCTAGATAATAAAGTTGAATAATTGATAACTCTTTTGATAATATATTAGCAGATGATGTACCTGTATTACTTATGTATAAAAACATAAAAGGGACTTCATATGATAAATTTCTAAAGAAAAAATCCTTATTACAGTTGGTAAATGTTGATAAAATAAAAAGTATAATAATTTTTCAAATAATAGAAATATTGGATAATTAAAATAATAAATAAATAAAACAATAGTAGTTTTAAAAGTAAGTATAATAAGAAATTGTAACTATATAGTTAGAAAGATTTATAAATAATGAATAATAGTTGAGAAGTTTGTGGATGTATTTGAATTCTTATCATAGCTATCATTTGAATATATCAAAATGGTTGATATTAAGTTGTTAGTTATAAGAGAAATAGATTCTCTAAAGTCATTATTTCTATAAAGCTATGAATTAGTAGGTGTTATTATCTAGATTTTTAAAAAAGCTAATGTGACAATGATATCATAGAATATTTCAAAATTCTAGATAGTGAAAGTCATCAGTTTTATAACTTTAGGAAACAATAATTTTAGAGGATCTTAATTCAAGTTATAGGTTTTTAAAAAGAGTTTTCTTTTTGGTATAATAGATATAGATATATATACATACATATATATAGGAGTCATATCGGTGTAAATAAGCCTTTATGTGAGAAAATGTCATACTTGGGTCACATTAATCCTTGTAAATACTATTGAGCACTTCCTTTGACGAATCAAAATATTGCACTCATTACATTTAGGTGACTTGTACAAAAGAGTTTGAATTGAAAGCACATAATAGCAAATTTGATACAAAAGTGGTTATTACTAAAGGGAAATGGGAGTTTCCATCATATTATTGAATGGATTCATCTCTTTCCTAATAGATATTACAATTTGATTGGTTGTTTTTAGAGGTGGGCGAATATAGGGTGGTAGGGTATAACACTCTATTTGTATCCTATCATGAAAGTATAGGTTCCTGAACTTTATTACTCTTACTCTACTCTATAATAATTTGGAACCATCCCGATTATTATCATATAAACATATCAATTTTAGTGAAATCTCGATCTCAACTTTAAATACTAAATTAATAATTGTGAAGAGGACTCATTTCATGAGGTTAACTTATTTTGGCAATAAGAATATTCTTATATTACAAATTACAACTTCAAAATGTAGTCAACATCTATAATGTTGCTCTAGACATCACAATTACTATATTTTAATATTTCAACCAAATCTTTTTTAAAACTAGTATAAACCTTAATATTGAATAAGAGAAAAAAGGTACAAACATTAATCTTAAATAAATCTTGACTTGGATAACGCTATATGGATTTATTACAAGATATTTTTTATACCTAATGCAAAGAAATTATTACATTAAAAGAAAATAAGTTCATAATATACCTTATTTAGGTGGATTTACGTAGATTATTTCTTCTTTAACTTTAGTAGGGTTATACATAATAAATAAAGAAGATAAAGTGGAACTAAAGAGAAAGAAACTAATACAAGGACATCCAACTTAGTCTAAGGCTTCTTATGAGCTGTGCTTTTTTTTTTTCCCTAAAGTTCGTAAAAATTAAATTGTATTCTTTTTGTTTATTAATTTATTTAATTATTATAGAGTAGATATAAGGTATCTTGCAATGTGTACTCTACATACTTTACAATACAGGTTCTAAGATGAATATAGGGTACCTTGATCTTATACTCGTACACTACTTTATAAGTACAAGTTCTAAAAATTATTATACAGAATCTATTTTGTGACCTTAAATACTCATCTAAAACCTACTTGATCGAATAAGGTCTAGATAGGTATATACGATAGGATTATCCATTTACCCCTAGTTGCTTCATTTGCCTTCTTAAACTATATTAAAAAAAAAATTAACTTAAATATATATAAGGGTTAATGTAGTATTTGGTTCCTAAACTTTATCAAATTGTTCAATTTACTATCTAAACTTTGAAATATTCAATTTATTACCTAGTTATACTTTTTATGGTTGTTTATACGACTCGATATAACTCTATTAGAGTCTATTTGTTGATGTGATGCATTTATACATGGCTTCCATTGAGATGGCATTTCATGCCATGTGGCACAACTACAAATTGATATGTGTTTTTACATGTAACACTTATTGCTTTAATCGGCATGTATCCCCATGTGATACCTCATATCAGCTAATGCTATGTAGTACGATTTTTTTAAAGTGAAAAAGTATTTTTTATTCCAACTAGCCAATGAGTCCAATAAAGATCATACTATGCTCACGAGTACTATTCTTCATATATTATTTATTATAATCTATATATATATAAGACTCTTTTCATGAGAACATTCCATATGGGACTTATGAAAGAGGGATGAAGGTTTTGAAGTGTAATTTGCAATTTTTTGCAAGAGAAATAGTCAACTTTGACCCAATTTTTCTCGTTGGATTCAACTTTTAATTTAAAAGAAATTGCTTAATATTTAATTTACTCCATGATTCCTTTTAAATACTATAAAATTTTCTACAAAAACCCTTCTAAAACATAGATTTAAACCTGTGTCAAAATGGGCTCCTCGAGCACATGTTATAATTGAAAATCCCTCTTTGACATAGATTTAAATCATGTTTTAGAATGTTTTTTTTTAGAAATTTCTATATGATTTAAAAGAAATCATGGAGTAGATTAAATACTAAGAAATTTCTTTTAAATTGAAAGTTAAATCCAATGAGAAAAATCTAGTTAAAGTCAACTCTTTCTCTTGCAAAAAATTGCAACTTGCACTTCAAAACCCAAAACCTTCATCCCTCTTTCATAAGTCTTGCATGGAATGTTCTCATGAAACGAGTCTTGTATATATATAGGTTATAATAAGTAATATATGAAGAATTGTACTTATGAGCATGGTATGGTCTTTATTTGACTCTTTGGTTGGTACGAATAAAAAATAACTTTTCACTTAAAAAAAAAAAGAAAATCATACAATGAGGCATTAGTTGCCATGTGGTGTTACGTAGTAATACATGGCGATTGGAGCTACTACCATGTATTCGTCTTGCTCCATCAACGAGTGTCATATATAAAGGTACATGCCAATTCATAGTGATGCCATATGGAATTTCATGCAGGTTTGAAATTAAACATTTCAAAGTTAAGGTAGTAAGTTAAATAATTTGGTAAAGCTCAAGTATTGAATACAACATTAATGATATATCTAAATATGTACAAAAATTCCTTAAAATTTACCCTTTTTTTAAAATTTCAATTCTTAATGTTTCAAAATTTTCATTTGAGTTTTCAATGTTTGTAAACGAGTCCTCCATTAACTTTGCCATTAGTATTGACACATGGTGCAATAAAATTCAATTGAATCATTGATTTACTTAAATACATTAATAATATATATTATTTAAGTAAAATTAACAAAAATATAAGAAACACAAAAGAATTATTAAAAATCATAAAAATAAAAATCCTGAAAATTAAATAATTAAATAGTAATATAAATATACAATTATATAGAAAAAATATTAATATTAAAAATTTAATAAAATTAGCAAAATTGCAGAAAAAAAGACGTGAATGTTATAAGAAAAAAAAAAAAGGGCACCAGGGGGGGTGTGTGGTGGCCAAATTTCAACCATGTGAGGATATGAGTTGTGACCTACTTAGTTAAGTAGGCTGTTTGATCTTTAGGGTGGTCACCCATGACTACTGCATAAAAAAAAAAAGAAGGAAAGACTATATGAAAACCCAATAGGTTGAGGGCTCGTGAAACTTGATGATGATCTAATTGGGTTTTTCTTGAATTTTTTTTTTAGGAAAAAAATTAAGGGTAGGGATGGCTATCCATTATCTTAAGCAGATCATGCAACTCCACTTAGAGGGTAAGCAACCTAATCCTAACCGATAGTAGGTTTAGCAATCTACTTTTTGGGTAGGTTGTGACCCACTTACATAATTGAATCATGAACCAAAAAATCAATTTTTTTATGGTCCATTTGGTTTATGGCTCAATTTAATTATATATAAATAATTCGCAGTTCGATTTAGGAATGCGAACATAACCAAATTGTTTTGGTTAAACAAAAAAAAAATTATGCAATTACGTTGTACCCTTTTTATACCTTTTTTTTCCCCATCAAATTTCATGTATTTCATCAAAATTTTCATATCTTGTTCTTTTTTATCTTATTTTTAGATCAATTATTAAGGCTAAGTTAAGTGGGTTCTATTTGAAATTTTACATTTAGAAAATTTTCTTTTTTAAATTGTCCCTTTCTTATTTATTTTCAAATCAAGCATATGATCTTAGTATTCATTACGTATCTCTCATCTTTTTTCTATTTTTTATTATGTCTCTTTTGTTTTGTTCGTATCACTTTTGAATGGGTAGCTATATTTCTTTCTTCTTATTGTTGCTCGTTGAAACAATCTCTTATTCCCATCCAATCAAGTTGAGTTTATTAGGATCTTGTGTGATATTTTGCTAAGTATTGTTGCACATGAGAAATATATAGGAAATTAATTGAAAATAAAGTTTAATGGAAAGGAAAATATATTATTGGAGATAAAAATATTTAGCGAAAATTTGACATAAACGATTAGAATAGTGGTTTGAACCAAATCAAATTAATTTTAATTAAGTTTGAAAAGTTTATGAACCAAACTGTATGGTTATGTTTGATTTTAAAAAAAATGGAATCATCATATCAAGTTTAATTCGATAAGGTGGACAAATTATATCGAATCAAACCGTACTTATCCCTAATTCTGGCTACCCCTTGCCTTCCACTACTTTCTTTTTTATTAGGTTTTTCTTTCTTTTTAATTTTCTTCCTAATTTTTTAATTTATATTCTTAAATATTTAATTGTTTAAGATTTTTTAAATTCCTTTAATTATTTAAATTTTCATATTTTTATTTTTAGTTTTTTTTTTTAATTTTATTTTTAATAATATTTTATTTTGTTAATTTTAATTGAACAACACTTATATTATCAATTTATTTAATTAAATTAATTATTAGGATGAATTAGATTGGGTCACATGTTAATATGAACAATAATATTAACGACAAAACTAACTAAGGACTTGTTTGCAAACTTATACAAATATTGAGGACTTAAATAAAAAATTTAAAGTGTTAAGCATTGAAATAAAAAAACATGTAAACGTTGAGAACATTTTTATATTTTCCCCAAAAAAAAAGTAACCAAAATGAGTTTTTTAATCCAAAATACGACCTTCGTTTAAGGGGTATTCACTTAACTAAATTGAACTGTAAATTGAATCGAATTAGACTAATCCATAAAATATGATTCTTATATAATACGATCCACTTAATTGTTCAATTTGACCCTTAGAGCCTTCTTCACTCGATAACCAAATTGCATTGCATTAATTAAGAAAAAAGGATTCTCTAATTTACGTAAGAGATTCTTTGTTCAAACTTCTTTATTATTGATTTTATTTGACTTATTCCACTCTATTTTCATAGAATTTAAGTTATTCTAATCACTCTAATCATATATACCTTCTGGAATAGGTAAAAATATTTGTATTTCTTTATATTAAAGGATGATAGAAAAGTAAAAATTTAATTTAAATGTAAATAAAAGTATGATAAGTCAAAATGTGACCAGGAAAGAGATAATGAGAGGTGAAAGAAAAGAAAATAAATGATGTTTGAATTGAGATTGGATTGATGATTTTAAACTATCTTTGTTTGGAAGGTAATTGTGAAATAAACCACATTTTGACAAACTATCTTTAGTGACAAATTATTCAACAATTATGCACTTTTGCCTTCTTAGAAACTATTTATCTATCAAAATGGTAGTAGAGGCTTCAGACTCATTGAAACACTTCTTCATGAAAACCATCAAATGTTGATCCACCAACATCAATTTCTAATGAAGTGACAATGAATAAGAGTTATATAATCGCCCTATAATTAACTTGATTGCATTTTTAGTGGAGGTTGTGTAGATTTTCTTAACCCCAACACTATGGGTACGTTCAGTGCATGGAACTGGAATTCCATTCCCTCTTTATTCCGCCATCATCACATTTACTTGGTTTTTTGTCACGGAATTGCAATTTCACAAGAATCCCTATTACTTGAAATCAAATAATAGAAATTCTTCAATTTAATCAGGGAATCATGATTTCTCACCACTATCACAGTCATCATCGCCGTTATCGCCACCATTGTCGCCGCCGTCACTGCTACTACCGTTGCTGTCCCCACCACTACCAACCATAGTAGCCACCTCTACTACTACGGCTACCACTACCACCACCATTGCCACTGTCATTACCACCGTTGCCAACCACTACTAACTATTACTTTAAGATTAGTTGAGAAAAAAAATAGATCGAAGATAATTTAGTTATTAAAGTTATATTATATGTCTATTTCTAAATTATTTGTAAATCTAATTAAACAAAATAATATGTATTACACCCTTATTTTATTCCTTAGGAATTCCAATTCCATTCCTTCATCATTTTATTCCATGAACTAAACCTGCCGTATATGTTATGTAAGTTTGTGAAGTATAAAAGACCTCTTATGCTACATTTCACTTGAAGTTGAAACATATTAACAAGTTGCTTTCGTCAAATATGGTGCCTTTCTATTGAAAAATTCGTTGCATTTGGAATTTCCTAAACACCCAATAGATGAAGCTCAAGCCCCTCTTCAACAAATTTACTTAATAAAGCTATAGCTAGATATGATGACATACTAAAAGCAAATATGACTAATCAGCTGTACCTAGCACTACAGTAAATATGATTGCTCTCTAGAAAATAAATACAACTCGTATATGTTGTAGCTTAAACTTTCACCGTATAGTTGAATTTAAGGACCAAGTCTTACCATCTTCTAAAAGCTTAAAACTTAGTGATAAAAAAAAAACTCATCTATGCTACAGTTTTTCTTTCTTGCCAAGGTTACTTTGGCCATAAATATATACTTTGCAACTTGCTTCCTATAAATTAGCCATTAAACATTCCTCTAAGGCAACATAAAAACAAACATCAATAATACAAAATTATAATATATGGTATTGAAAATTTTTGTTAATGTAATTAAGCAACAATTTCTAAGTATCTTAGAACTTGTGATTTAAGTGTATTTAATGTTTGGCTTGAGTGATCATTCCCCTTAAAATTGTTGCCTTTTCTCTTTATGTAATATCTTGTAAGTCTTAAATGTAAACTTTATAACTATAGGATCGGATTTAGAACTTAAGATTTAGGGTGATTGGCTAAAGAATTCGATCGAGCCTAAATTATAAAATAAAACTAAAAATATTAGTAAAAATAATCTCGTAAGTTTGAATTTAAGAAATAAGTAATAAAATAAGAGAATATAAAATTTTCAAATTTTAAGTATATTACTTGTTATTTGTTGGAAATACATAAAATACATTCCGATAGCTAATGAATAGCTAGAGATAAATTATATGCACATTAAAAATTATAAAATAATATAAATAATATTTAGGAGTATTTACCTATACTCCATATGTATTTATATTTAGGTAAAAATACGTAAAATTATCTAAAATGCCTAAAAATTAATAGAAAATTACTAAATAATTAAAGAAAATTATTAAAAAAATCAAGGAAAAATTGGAAAAAAAAAATTTAGAGAAGTGCGGAATGCTCCAAATTTGAGTCATGGTAACTAGGGAAAGAAGATAAAAAATTTAGCCAATTAAATTTATCCATTTAGAAAAGCAAATGGAAGTGGATAATGCATATGTTTACTCAAAATTAATGCACCAAAATTTCTTTAGAGCTCTATAAATAGCCCAATTTTTACAAAAACTCATTTGGATTGTTGGGAGTTGTAGAAAATTGGAGAGGGTTGAAATTGAGAGAAATTTAGGGTTATAAAAATTTGCAAAAATTCTATACAATAGAAGCAATTAGGTCGCACCCACATACGACCACCACTTGAAATAGATTCACCACCACCACCACCACACCACTCCAAATTAATCGTTTAGATTGGCCGACCAACCCTAGATCAACTTTAGTGGCCAAGAGCCCAAGAAATAGATAAGTTTAATTTTCCAGCTGATTTTGCAAAAAATTATTAAAATTATTAATTATATCCAAAAAATTATGAATTTTATTATTATGATATTTTATTGTATTTAGATTTATGGAAAAATAGTGATTATGTTTAATTGCATCTATAAGTATAGGGTACTTAAGAAATTAAGTAAAACTGAGCATGTTTCGATTTAGAAATAAATAGGCTTAAGTGTGTAGTTTTGAGCTCGATTTTTTTTTTAGATTACTTAAATGATATATAACAATGTTATGGAGCCATATTTTAAAATTAATTTTTGAAAATTTTAAGTAATTTTTAAGCGTTAAAATGATGGATGAAATGAGTAATTTTGAACTAATTAAGTAATTAAATAATTAATTACTGATTAAATGATAATCAGATGTTTAGGGATGTTAATTTCTGATGTTGTAGCATAATCATAGTACTTAGAGTATTAATGCAATTATCATGGGAATTATGTAATAAAATACTAGGTTAAATTGGGTAATATAATAATAATATTAATACGTATTAAATCAAGTACAAATTTTAATTTTAGATAATTACACAAAAATGTAAAATTTTCTCATATCGAAAATAAATCCGATACCTTAATAAGGATTTAAGTGCACCGGGTAGAATAAAATACTGATTTAGGACTAAACATGGCATTTAAAATACTCGAGCCCGATGTGATTAATTTCACATTAGGGTTTAGAACATATTTTAGGATTTACTCATAGTTGGAACCGATTTAGAACTTGAACCGGAATCAAATTTGGAAATCAAACCTAGAAATAACGTAGAATGAATTGATTGTAAATAATATGTGTATAAGAAGAATTGAGTTAAATCATAACTTATAAAATACATATATAATCAAAGTATAAATATTAAAGAGCGTATTTATATTATAGAACATATGGAGATAAGTCGACCTACGACAAGTGATTGAGCAATTAAGAATTTCAAGTAAGTTAGGTTTAATACTTCGTCGTATTTTGGAGTACTATTTTAGAGTACTCGAAGACTTGGGATTGTATTTGATTGTGTTTATAAATAGTTATGTACACATGTACTTGAATATCTGATTTCGTACTGAATCCTATGTTGTGTTTAGTGATTGATATGTATGGACTGGTGTGAAATTGTTTGATCATCCTAAGCTGTACCTAACCATAACTGATCTAAATACCCTGATTTAACATGTATTGTAATCCTTTAGAGGATCATTAGGATTCTTCAACCAAACATCGAGACCTTTAAAAAGGATAGTGTTAGAAAGCATAAGGGTCTTTTCTTCATCTTTAGCTAAACTAAGTGATAGTATAGAAGGTTGCGGTGAGGATGGGGGCAATGATTCGAAAGATAATCTTAGGAGGAGCGGTGTCCTCATTGTACAACTTTAAGTTTAATTATGAGCTGTTGCATTAACAGAAACTCCTCAACCTAGATTGAAGCGGGTGACTTTACTCTGTTTTTACAATGGACTTGACCACATTGTGTGGTGGTACTTGCTTATTACATTGCATATGATTAATTGTCTGATAACCTTGTTTGTGCTTATTATATTTTCATAAGTCTCTAATCCACCTTATTGAGCTATAGTTACTCATACTCATATAGATTCTCTTATAGGTTCTGACTTTTGATTGATATGTTGCAATACAATTATCTAGAGGTTAGTTGTCTTTTGAAGCAATGGGGAGTGAGAATCAAATGGCTATATGATTAAGTCATTTTAATGTCTTAATAATACTTTAGGTATATGAACTAATGTATGATATGTTAGTGACTACTGTAGTTTGTGTAATTTCCTAGGATTTTGAGATAATATGGATGTAATTATATATATATATATATATATATATGAATGATAGTTTTAACTTTTTATGTAAATTTTAGCTAAAGTCTTAATTGAGCTATTTACTTCAAAGCGAGAAGTTATCGACACTTTGTGTAGATCATATTTACAATAAGTATTATAAGATCAGTTATTGTCATAAGTTGGTTTACATGGCATGATTGTTGCGACTCTCCCTGTTAGATATATGGTTTTCTGCACTTTCGTCGTATCTTAGCGAATTTTTTATACACATTTTTGCTTCATCTTGTAAAATAAAGCTCGACAGATATGTTCATAAACATAACGTTTCCGCTTTCTTTTTTTATCATTTAAATGTTAGATATAATTGAAGGTAAAATTCAAGAAACTTTGACAATGCAAGAGGAAGAAAAGACATCGCATCTATAATAAGACTAAAAATTCATGTTAATGATTCATATTTCAAATTTGGGTTTAAATGGAATCATCTCTAAAAACATTAAGAGGTAATACAACCATTTTATCTATCATATTTGAAAATCTAAATATAAAACTTGGTCCATTTGATAGACATATTTTCTATCCATATTGAGATTTGTACCTAGATTTAAAAGAATTCATGTTTGACAACCTCATAGATATGGTAGGACCTATTTATTAATTGTATTTGAAAATCTGAATATGTAACTCAACTTATTTAAATAGGTAAATGTATCAAATGTAGAAAGATTTACAAAAACTTGATTATTAGCTGAGTTTATATAAGAGATTAGGTAGTAGATAAGAACTTGATATGTTTATAAACGTACTCAAATGATTTGACCTATTTGTTTAATCATATAAGGTTTTTATTTATATAACTGTGTTGTATGTATGTATTTTTTCTTTTTTTTTTTTCGATGGACATTTTCCCAAATTATCTTATGAACCCTAAAATATATGAGAAAGGTTTTATTAATATTAACACATTACATAAATTAATAAATAATATATAAATATCAATAAAATTTTAATACGTCAAAATATAATAATTATTTTTTTCAAAAGATACATTTTTTTTATTATTAGGTGTTTAAATATTATTAATATTTATATATCACTCATTGATTTACTTAAGATGCTCGTTTTATGATTGAGAGTCCCACTTAAAAAAAGCAGGTGAACGATTTTCACCGACCATATATTTTCCGACCAGCTGACACATAAATCCACTTCATTAAATATCAAACCAAAATTATTTCTTAACTTGATATGGCACGGCAATATCAGCCACTTTGCTCGGCACCACATCATAGGAATCAAACATAAGAATCAATTAAGTCAAAGATTGGTAGTTTATTGTTGGATATAGTTACTCTCATAAAAAATATATAATAACCCAAAACGCCCAAAAAAATTATAAGTGATTATTCACTAAATTGAAGTTGTCTCTCATAATTTTTTTTTCCTTTTTTTTTTTCCTTTAATTCATTATGAGTGAAGATAGTGTTGACAATTATGATCTTGGTCGCAAGATCGTAATAATTGTCACCATATCCTTGATCGTCCTAATAACGATTACGATTTTTCTCCATCTATACGCAAAATGTCTCCTCTACCAACGAGCACGGCGTCGTCGGGCCGCCTCCCTATATCCAGCAACTTCTTTCGATGGCCCGATCCAGCCACCGAACTGGGGTCTCGACAGTTCGGTCATATCCAAACTACCGATGTTTGTTTATAGGTCGAGTGATGGAAATTTGAATCGTGGGGAGGAAATGGAGTGTTCGGTTTGCTTAGGAACCGTAGAGGAAGAGGCCATGGTTAGAATTTTACCTGATTGTCGGCATATGTTTCATGCGATATGTATAGATATTTGGCTTGGTTCGAATACCACGTGTCCGGTTTGTCGCACCGAGGTCCAGACGGTCGAACAGGCTAAGCATGGTGGCTCGAGTCCAAGAATTCAACCAAGTGCTCCACCAATTGTACACGAAAGTGTGCCATAACCGGCGAAAAAAGGCTCTAATAACAGCATCCACATGTTATATGGATGATCTTATGTTGTAACACAAGACAGCCTTTTGTGCTACTCACTAGTCACTATCGTTTATTTAAATCTCATTAGTACTTATTATCCATTCATTTTGATCAAATATAAGTACTATTAATCAATTTTCTTGCAAGTTTGATTTGGATGGAAGATTGAGACTAAATCTTTATTATTATTTTCTATCTTCTTATAGACAAAATCATGTTCCTTGTGATTATATCATTTTCTGCTGTTAAGACGGAATCATTAGCAATAAGATTTTTTTTTTATTTAGATAATATTAAATTTCTCAGGTTCATTAACCGAAAAATAAAAATTTCTAAATATTTCAAGTTATTAAAATATTGAGGTTGTGCACGCCTGATTTACTAATGTGTGAGCAATACATACACGATTTGTAGAATAAAAAAAAGACACAACTTTTTCTTTGATTTTGTTAATAAAATTATTGTGAGTATAACACATGTTTATTGATCTAAAAAAGGATTACACAACTATAAATTATATTAAAAATATACATAAATACTTTGTAAGATCTCATGTTTTAAATGTGGTTTTGTAACATTATACAAACATTGCATATCAAACATGCGACAAACGTATACTTAGAAGTGGTTACTGGGTTGAACCAGTTTGAAATATAACCTAAACATTTAGTTCACGGGTCAGCGATTAAGTGAACTGACCCCTGCCCTTAAAGGGACAGGCTCATGTAGGTTCACCTGAATCGATGATTTAGGCGTTGATCAATCGCTTTTGATCAGTAATTCTTTTTTTCTTTACTTTTTTCAAAATTTTCTTAATTATTATAAATAATTTCTGGACTATTCGTATTTTTTATCCTACCAAAATTTAAAACTTTATATCATTACGTGAATCGAAGATTTTATTTTTTGTTCAATTATATTTTTTTAATCCTAAAATAATTTATTTAAACCATATAACCTTGAATTCGTGATGTTATATTTTATATATAATATATATGTATAGTATAGTATATATACAGTATATTACTTATTATATATTATTTATATATATTTTTAAAATTTTTTAAGTTGGCTCGACTTCGTACCATTGGACTGAACCACCGGTAATCAACTTTTACACAAGTCTATGTATATTACCATAATTAAAATCACATCTACAATATGTGATTTTGCGATGTAGATATGATTTTGCGACATAGTACTAATGTCATATTTTCGATGCTATTTTCAATTTCAATGAAGCAAATGTCAAGTTTATGAAAAATCGCATTTGAAATATACTAATTTACATGGTATTTATATAATTTTTTAAATATAATTTGTATTTGTATAATTTTTATTGAAAAAAATCAAGTTTTAATGCTGTCATGAGTTTATATATATAGATAGAAAAATCTATATCTATAAAAATCGTTATTTTAACAGGGTTGAATTGATATTGAATCGGGATCAATAAAAATATTATAATATAAATTATATTTATTTACAGATTAATAAAAATTATCTATATACTTGAAGTTGAAGGATTTTTACAATTTATTTTTTCTTTTTGATCTACATTTTTAAGTAAAATTGATTTATTTAGTAGAAAATATAAGAGAAAATAATGTATTTTTACTTGAAAAAATCTTATGAGTTCTTATGAAAACTGGTTTGAACCAATCAGATCAATTGGGTTGAATTGGGATTATTATCGATGAGTTAAAGGGGTGATTCAAATTGGTTTTATGGAGAGATTAGAATGAATTGAGATTGAATGGATGAATCAATCGGGCTGACAATGCTAAATATGACATGTCAAAAGGCTACGTGCAACTTGAGAAGTAATTGGGAGGATAACGAATCGGAGCAATAGTAAACATATTAAACCGACAATACCTTGGGACACATCTTTTATTAGGTATACAATCTGCTAAAGTAACCAGAGGTACAATCTGAAGATACTGTTTTCCATATACACTCCATATATAATACCAAAAGACTACTGTCCCATCTATTAAACAATATAAAACAATTAGAGTTAGGATAATAAAATATATACATATATATATTATTTAAGGTAGAAAAACTTTAAGTAATAGTTTTCATTGTTTTTAATGAAATCTCATTAAATGCTCATAAGAATTTATGTTATTGAATACCATAAAAATAACTATAGGGAGATTGGAGAATTGAGCCTAAAATTTTGAAGTGTCCAATACATGGGAGATAGAAAGAGGAGATAGATATGGATGGTGGGTTTAGAGGATGATATCCAGAAATTTACTATTGAAGTAAATAGATAATGACTTTAGTGTAAAGAAATGTGGGACTTATTGAAAGTAATAGAGCAATAATTACTAAGAAATATTAAAAAGTTTTTTTTCCCAAATAAGAAACATCAAAAAGTTTAAAAATTTTTTCTCAAATGAAAATGAATCCATTTATTCTCAAAATAATATCCAATTTACGTATTCTAAAGAAAGAATTTAAATAGACAATAATAAATCTACAAGACATCACTATTTTCAAAATAATCTATAAAAACTAATATTAACAAAATTTTGATTTTTTACGAAATAGATAACGATAAATTTTAAAGATATAAATTTAATGTTGCTCAATACTATCTCAATCCTATTTTAACCCGTTCCTTATGATTTGCAGGCGATCAATGATAAATCAAAGAGCAAGCAACAACTCATACATCATACCATCAAGAAAAGAAATTAAACCCATCACAATTCAGACCAGTTTCCCAGAAGGTAAAATGGTAAACTATCTAATGTCTTCTTAAAACCTAAAAAATAAAGAGGATTTGGATAAATCGAGAAAATTCATTTCCAAATAAAGATATCTATCTATAATAAGGACAAATATATAACCTTTGCTTTTGATTTTTATCCAACGGTTAGTATTAGGATAAAGAAAATAATAAAAAAGAAACTAATAAGATTTGATATAAGATATCATAAAGATACAATAAAATATTGTGTAAATCAAATAACATGAATATATATATATATATATATATTAAAAATAAAATTTACTCGCCAAGGTCCCATCAAATAGAATACCTCTGAACAAGGTTAACAATTTGGTCGCAAGATGATGCTATTAGCCATAGTGATCATAATAATGATTATTATTCTTCTCTCCATAGATGTATACGCAGAATGTCTCGCCATGCGCCAAGAACGACGTCATCGAGCCGCCGCCACTTCCCTATATCTGGCGACTATTTTCGGTGGTTCGATCCAGCCACCAAAACGGGGTCTCGACAGTTCGGTTATATCGAAATTGCCGACGTTTGTTTATAGATCGAGTGATGCAAATTCAAGACTTGGGGAAGTAATGGAATGCTTGGTTTGCTTAGGAATCGTAGAGGAAGAAGCTGTCGTTAGAATCTTACCTAATTGTAAGCATAGGTTTCATGCGGAATGTATAGATATGTGGCTTCGTTCAAATACTACCTGCCCGGTTTGTCGTGCCGAGGTCCAGCCGGTCGAGCAAGCCAAGCCCGGTGGCTCAAGGCCTAGGGTCCAACCGAGTGCTCCACCAATGATACACGAAGATGTGCCATAGCTAGAAAAAAAAAAAAAAAGGTTATAATATTATTGTCATAATAAAGGTTATTGTAAACGTATGAATATTTGTAATTTTATAATAAAATAGATTAGTTTCGAATCTACACACTTTCAATTATAATATAATAAAAAAAATAATATTCTTATAAATGATATAATATTAAATAAACACTAATTATATTTAATATACGATAGCTTTTTGATAAGCATAACTTTTTATTGTTAACCTTCAATTTTCATATACATGGAAGTTTGAGAGCTAACTCCTTCTGGGTTTTTTTTTTTTTTTTTTTTTTTTGGTTTTTCATATACATTAGTTCTTCAATATCTTCGCTTACGTTCTATTATTTTTGCATTCCTTTGTTTAGTACTCTCAATACTTTTTTTTCTATCTTCCGATAGCATATATTACCTTGCGATTGTATGATTTTTTGGGAGCTGATTTGTAGTTATAGGGGAAAAAATATTTAATATGTAATACACATGATGTATTATTTATATGATATGTAAATACTTAAAAAATATTAAGATAAATATTAATAGCATCAATAGTTTCTAAATCGATTGTCATACATCATTTGTATCGTATTATTTATATTTATATATTATATATGTATAGCACACATGAATCGTTTTCGGTATTGAAAGTATTAGTATTAACATTTTCAATATAGATGTCGTGATTTATCAAATATGTAAAATTTAGCTCATAAATGCAACCCGTGGTTGTGCAAATAAGGAGCACCACTAATATATACTTCCCCGAGACATTAAATGATGTTTCCCTAATGTGATCAAGTAATAAGAACGGAGAAGATCCATTTTCATGAGAGCGTTGGCCAGTGGCTCGACCCATCACAATCACATTGTTCATGAATACTCCTACGCAGACGAGTGAACCTAAAAATTGTTTCATTTATCTTTTTTTTTTAATGCAATATTGGATAAAAATAAATCATAATAATAATAATAATAATTATTATTATTAAAGCGAAAGTTGAGAAAAACAGTTGTAATTTAAATAAGATTTGATAGAATTAATTTTGGATACAAATTTATTGTTACGTATGTATATATATATATATACACACACATATCTATGTATATCTTATCTATATCCATATAGATTTATATTTATATTTTATCCATATCTATATTGTATTACATTTGAAATTCTTTTTCCAATACGATATTGAATTTATATGAGTATAATTTTATTTACTGGTTTTACCTTACTTTTTTTTTTCAGTGGTTTTACCTTACTTTATTTATATGTGGTTTTATCTATCCAACATATTTTCATGTCATCCCAACATTACTTAAAGTAATTTAAACATAATTATCTTTTAATGGAAATCAATATATATTCATGGTAAGCCTAGAAAATTATTTAAAGATTATATATAAAAATAAGAAAATTAATGGTTTAGATTAGACTACATATTGTAAAGCTGGAGAAACCATTAACTTATATAAAAGAAAATCATTAATCAATGAATATTTGCATTTTACATTTATTACATTACTTAAACTAAACATCTGGAATGGAAAGTATTTAATAATAACCACATACAATAAGACAATATAGAAGATTTAAATATAAGAAGATATGACGCATATTTAAATTGATTTGATAAAGAAATATGAGATTCAAGTTGGTTTTTAAGTTAAAATAATATTTGATTTAGGTATTGATTTGTAGCAAAAATTAATTCAACTAAATCTTTCTTTTTTTTTTTTCCTCATAAACCAAATCTTCCTTACCAACCTCTTTCTCTCACTTCCCAGAAAGAGTTCACAAGAGTTAAAGTTTGATATTAATAATCATCAAAGTAAATCTCAAATTATGCCATCAATTAACATTGATAATCAATGAATTTATAGTGGTATAACACACACGTTCTATCAAAACGTTATTGTTAATTTACATTGACATTAACAATCTCTGATTATTTATGATTTTATTACCTTTTTTAAATTATGAAACTTATTGTCTTTTTCGAATTCCTTAACTAAACCGACATTTCCATGTTTAATTTCAAAAAATAGAAAAGGTTTTGAAAAATAAAAATATTAATGATAAACATCATGAATTAAAACTAATGGCAAATATATAATGAGTCATTCATTATAATGAATTTTATCAATAAAAGATCCATAAATAGCTGTGATTATAAAACTTTATCAACAAATTTAGGAATAATAAATATTTATTTAAGTTATGGGAGGTGAAATAAGATATTAGGAATTTAAATTTTATCTTTTGGTTTTGAGCTAATTTATTAACATTAAACTTAGTCTTGTACTTAGGGGGAAAAGAATTCTAATTCTTGTAGCCTTTTCTCTCTCTCTCTCTCTTCCTTCGCCAACACTGTAACTTCTGTAATTTCAGTTTCTGAAAAGTCAAATTATTGTACAAAATCTTCTTAAAAAGGGTAGTTATATCTATAAGAATAAATTTAAACTTTAAGATCTTAACTCGATCTAACAACTGTTAAATAATCACTTCAATAAAGACTATAATGATAGAAAAGGAAATTAAGAGATTTGATATCCTAAAAATAAAAAATGATTGGACAAGAGATAAAAATAAAATATTATTTAACCCAGATAAGATGATATGAGATAAAATCTATATAATTATACTTATCAGGATCCTATCAAATTAAAAGTATAACTATATTTTTACATATTAAAATTTTATTTATTTAATATTTACACCAACACTATTCAAGCTTTTCTCCGGATAAATATAATCTCACAAAGTAGCCGAAGCAATTACCATGGATGGTTACACATTCGAGGATCTTGTTGGCAAGATCATAATATCAGCCTTCTTCACAATGATTATGATTCTTTACCTCGTATACGAATGCGCAGAATTTCTCCTCTTCTGCAAAGCATGGTTACGTAGCCGGGCCACCTCCTCCCAATATCCCGCAACTACTTTCGGTGGTACGGTTCAGCCACCAAAGCCGGGCCTCGATGGTGTCGTTATATGGAAACTACCAATTTTTGTTTATAGATCGAGTGATGAAAATTTAAGTCTTGGAGAAGTAACGGAATGCTCGGTTTGCTTAGGAACCGTAGAGGAAGAAGATACCGTCAGAGTCTTACCCAACTGTAACCATATGTTCCATGTGGGATGTATAGATATGTGGCTTCGTTCAAATACAAACTGCCCGGTTTGTCGTGCGGAGGTCCAGCCAGTCGGACAGGCCAAGCATGGTGGCTCGAGACCTAGAGTCCAACCAAGTGCTCCACCAATTATACAGGAAAGTTTGCCTTAGCTAGCAAGAAAGGCTCTAATAGTATTCTCATTTTACATAAATCGCTTAGAATCGGACTAACACCGGTAATATCTAATGCATGATAGCTTTTAAGAATCATAACTTTTTTATAATTATGATAGTAAAATTATAATATATTTAAATATCATTGGGATTTATCGATCATTAATAATCGAGGGAAGGAAGATATAATTTATTATTATTATCCCTGTAATTTTCATATCGATGAAGGTTCAGAATTAGCTCCCTCTTTTTTTTTTCTTTCAGATATTATTAGTTCTTTAATATCTTTACTTACTTTCTGTGACTTTTGCATTCCTGAAATTAATTTTTGGCGAATGATTTGTAGTTATGCGGGAGTATTAGCAATAAAAATTTCAATTTAGATTATTGTGTTGTATAATTTAGCTTATGAAAAAATTTTAGTTTTTATATCCGTTTTACTAATGAGCGAGCGTTATATACACAATTCGTAAAAGAAAGAAATTTGGCTTTTAATTGAGTTTTGTCCATCTATGTTTTAACGTTGTGATGAGTTTTTTCTTTTGTTTTTCTTTTTTAAACTATGTGACAATATGGGAGAGAGGGAGTTTGAATTGAGATACCAATGCTAATGCCACTAGAACATGTTGTAATGAGTTTAAAATTGCAAATCAAGTATGTTTTTGTATAAATTGATTAATCTCAAGTATGGGTAAAATTGACGTGAGAACATTAGTTATGTTTGTGGATGATTGTTAAGCATAATTGTTTGAAGCACAAGGGAAATAACAGTATTAATGAGTGGGTACAGTCTGGACGACATGTAAAATAAAGATGGAAGGAAATTCAAGTGGGTATAGGCATATATATAGCTGCATGTGCATACATATTTTAGGTGAATCTTCTTTAAGTTTTATTCCAACATCTCAAGCTATTATTATTGGTAACTTCTTATATGTTGTAAACTTTTAATTGGTTCACAGTTTTTGAACTATCTTTTTCTCGTTTGTCTCTAATCTAAATTTGTTTTGTATCTCATCTGAATCTGTTTCAAATCTAATACATAAAAAGCTATCTAATATGTATCTTATTTGATAATATTTCTTTTTTAATGATCGTAAAGATGGTATGATTAGGGAATAAGAGCTCAAAAGTGAAAATTCACGTAAATGTTCAAGGAAACGGTTTTTCAAATTTTATTTTCCTCATTGCCAAATAAATTTTTAAGTGGTGTACCTTCAGTTTTCTTTTTCGTTCTTTTTTTGTGGGGTGGGGGGGGGGGGGGGGGGGGTGGGGGTTAACTAAATAAAATAAAAGATGAATAAACCCAATTTTATAGGAATTTATTAGGTTTTCAATTTAATAAGAAGGGTACATGATGTCTTAGTTTTCACAAACACATAACTGAATATGGTACCAAAAAGATATTAGAAGTATGAAAATAAAACAAACCAAACCAATTTTGTCATAATCCAAGCCCAAAAGACTAGCCTACTCAAGAATGGCACCTTCATCATTGCCTCTTTTATGTGAAGTGCAACATCAAATTCACCTTGTCATAGGTACAACCCTTATTAATGTTCTCTACTATTGTTATCCACGTTTTCAGAAAAGTGAAATTGAGAAGCAAGTCAAAAGAAATGCTTGATTAAAGGATCATTCAATATAGTACAAGTCTTTTCTCTTTTTCGATTCTTTTGGTGAAAAAGAAGGATAGGACTAAACGTTTTTGTATAGACAATAGGGCTCTTAATCAAGCGACTATTAAAGATGAATTTCCAATACCTACTATAGATGAGCTTTTAGATGAACTTCATGGTGCCTCAGTTTTTTCTAAACTAGATAGTACCTCAGTTTTTTCTAAACTACATTTAGGAACGAGCTATCATCAAGTAAGGACACATCCTAATGATATTGAGAAGGTCACATTTAGGATGCATAAAAATTATTACGAATTTCTTATAATGCCTTTTAGACTAAGTAATGTTCCCGTTGTCTTTCAATCTATCATGAATAAATTGTTTAAGCCATTCTTGAGGAAGTTTGTATTAGCGTTTTTTGATAATATACTTGTTTATAGTATGTTCATGGTAATCATGTTTGTCACTTGGAGTTGGTTCTTAAAACTTTACTACAACATTTATTCTATTTGAAATGGGCTAAATGTCTTTTTGCTCAACATACGATGGAGTACTTAGGGCATGTAGTGTCATAATAGGGTATATAACTAGACACTCATAAGGTAGAGGCAGTGAGGCATGGCCTTTGCCACAATCTATTAAGCAATTTCTAACTTTTCTGGGTTTATCAAGCTACTATAAGCAATTTATCAAAGGCTATGCAACTATTGCTAGTCCTTTGATTGACATGTTACAACATGATGATTCTTCATGGAGTGACTTAGCTCTTAAAACATTTCCTCTACTTATAGAGGTTTTGGTCAATGCTCCTAATTTAGCTTTACCCAATTTTACTAAGTAATTTACTATGGAGACAAATACATCTAGATTAGGTATGGGTGTTGTGCTCTTACAAGAGAATTATCCTATAGCTTATTTTAGTAAGAAAATGCCTCTTTTTCTAAGGAAAGCCTTAGCTTATGTCAAGGAAATGTATGATATTATGGAAGTAGTATGTAAATGGTACCAACATATCTTAGGGGGATATTTTCTTATCAGGACTGATCATAAGAGCCTTAAAGAGATCCTCACTCAGGTAATTCAAACCCCTAAGCAACATAAATATTTGTCAAAGTTCATAGATTGTGATTATACCATAGTTTACAAAGCAAGAGCTAAGAATTTAGCTTTATTGATAAGTTGAAAGAGGAATACAATACTTTACTAGCTTTTTAACCTGTGATTTCTAACTTGCAATAAGGGAAAGTATTCGAATCGCCTCTAATTTGGAAGAATGGATTTGTTTATTCTCACCATAGACCTTTTTTGGTGCCTCAATCTAGTTTGATCTCTCTTTTACTAGAGGAATATCATGCTTCACCTTGTTCTGGTCATTTAGATTGTTAAATCTTCAAAGTTTTAATGAGAGGGCATGTGAGCTATGGTAGAGAAATTTGTTCGGACCTTTGTAACCATCAAACATGTTAACAAGTAAAATACTTTACTAAGACTTCTACTAGCTTACTATGGCTACCCCTTATTCTAGAGCAAGAGTAGGAAGACATTTCAATAGATTTTATGACATTTCTTTCTAAATCATAAGGCTTCATTGTAATGTTGGTTATAGTTGATAGGCTTTCTAAATACTACCATTTAGGAGCCATTAACACTCATTTTATCTAAAGCAAGGTAAATTCTCTATTCCTTCATATGGTGGTCAAACTATATGGGTAATCAAAATCTATAGTATCAAATCTTGTGAGTAATTTTAGAAAAGAATTATTTAGATTGACTAGCATTAAACCTAATATAAGTAGCGCTTATCGCCCTCAATTTAATGGATAGGCTAAGGTACTTAATATGATCATTTAACAATATTTATGATGCTATGTTATGGACTATCCCTCTCAATAGGTATGTTTTTTTACCATGGGTTGAGTATGCTTACAATGTTTCTTTGCATGAGATTTCTCAAGCTACTCCATTTAAGTTAGTCTATGGTTGAGCTCCCCCTTCTATTCCATCTTATGTTAGGAGTGTCTCTAAGCTTGATGTTGTAGATTTAGAGTTGCTAACTAGAGACCAACTCTTAAAGCTACTTAAGGAGAGTTTATTGAAAGCTCGAGAATAAGTGAAGTATTATGCTGATCAAAAGAGGTCGGAAGTTCATTTTGATCATGGAGATTTTGGTTTAATTAAGTTGTAGCCTTACAAGTGAAGATGATCCCTTCTCACTCATAGGTTATCTTATAGATACTATGGTCCTTTCCTATCATTAGATAGATTGGTCGGTATACATATGAGGTTTAATTATCTGCTCATGCAACGATACATAATGTTTCTATGTTTTAGTTCTTAAAAGGGCTCATGGGATAACTATTCCTTCTATTGTTCCACCACCAAAGGCTCTTAATAGTCAGCCATTATTGACTCCTTTGGCTATCCTCAACTCCTAAGTCATGTTGAAGAGAGGGGTGCCTCTTAAACAGATTCTAATTTAGTGGAGCAGGTTACTTCTATAAGGTGCATTGTAAGAGAATTGGAGCTCATTTTGTAGGCCCTATTCTTCTTACAACCTTGAGAAAAATGTTATTTTTCTAAAGAAGGAGAAAAATGTTAAAGTATGGCTTAAAAGAATAGCACATGCACCAATTTTATGCAAAAACTTTTAGATGAATTGGTAACTAAAAGCATATTGCATGGATGTATGTTGGTATGCATTGCACAATAGTGTATACAATATACAAATAACAAACTCTTAACCACTTCTAGGAGGGAAATCACAAATGTAAGCCAACAATATAAAGACATGAATGATGGAAAGAAGGAATCATCTTTACCCTTCGAAAAAACAGTTGTTCAAGAGCTAGGGTTTGGCTTGAAGAAACCCAATCATATATCTTGCACACAATTAACACATAAACAAAGCATTAGTTAGTATATCTCCAAACGAACAACACTATTTTAGAGAATTATATATAAGAGTTAAAAGAAGGCTAGCAAATAACTTCACCTTAAAGGGTTTGCTGGTTGAGAGGAGAGGCAAGCGTTTGAGAGAGTGTTATTCAAGAGGGTTCTAATAATAGGAACCTTAGTACTCGTTTCCAATTCCTTTAGTTTAATGGAATTGAGCTAGACCATGCGGCCTATTAGGTTTCTAATTTGATTTATAATTTCACACTAATAAGTCACAAACTTGAATTTTGCAGTTTCTAACTATTAGAAAAAATGTTCCTCTCTCTTTTTCGTAGGGAAGTTTGAGCACTCTTATATGGGTAGCGATAAAATGTTTTTCTTTTCTTTTTTTATTTTAGAACATAGCTTAATTTTTTAAAGAAAATATCTCAAAAGAGCCTAATGTGAATCTATATGCTTGACTCCATTTCGGTTGAGATTGGACTACTTCTTATTGCGTACTTTTATTTGGTGTACTTGGTATGTTTTAGATAAGAACATCTAACTCTGAGATATAGCTCAGATTATTGTGGTTTAGTGTTATAAATTCTTTATTCCTCAAAGTTGTAATATAACCAATTGTAGTTAACCAATAAGAAAAAGCTCCAACATATTAAATGGAAAAGGAAAAAATCAATAAACTCATTACAGACATGCTTCTTCATTATGTGATACTTACATGCTATGTTAAAATTTCATTGGCATGAATATTGTCATAAAAGGAAACTCAAATCACAAATAGACTCCATGTAACCCTTGAATAGATACTTTAAATTCCTCCATTTATTTCTGGCGGAAAAGCCCTAAATTAGACGAAGAATGATTTAATGTTTGTTGTTTTTGTTTTCTAATTTTTGTATGTGATTGGTGAAATTTTTTTTTTTTTTGGACGTATGCATGGCACATGAGATTTTAATAGAACATTTAATTATTATATAACGAAGAACAACAAAGATGTGAGTTTCTTTTAAAGAGAAGAAAGAAAAGATACAGATCACTTTATCTCAATAATAATAATAATAAATATTAAGAGAGAGAGGGAGAGAGAGAGAAATAAAGCTTTTCAGGCAACTCAAACCAAAGATTTCCAATTGACTAAATGAAGAAATAACAGTGGAAGCCTCAAGACCCAATTGGGCTTCATAACACCATATTTTAATAACTAATTATATTATGCATACCAATATTGGTCATGGTCATGATTAAAATACAAGATTACTATTGACATGTCCGACTAAATCTTTTTCTCCTTCTTCTTCACAATCGATGGCTTTTGATGGAACTAACCAATTAAGATTTTCTTTTATCAAAGATAAAGAGTAGAGATGGCTTTTAGCTTATTTATAATAATCCAATAAGACCCTCCCATTATAGGCTAATTATTGGAAACAAGGCCTATACTAATTAATGCCATTGAAAGTCGTCAATCGTAAAGGAGGAGAGAATGATTTAGTCATACATACATATAATCATGGCTACAATTGATACTAAGTATATATAACATAATTATAATTAATTTGAGATGTTCTAAATTCTTATATAAAATCTAAAGAAATTCATAGAAATTCTTACATGTGGTCGGAGTTATGTTTTATTCATATAAGAAAAATCCTTTAATCCTTAAGTGGCATAGTTTGATTTTTACATGGATGTGTTGGTCTATTCAATTGAATTTTTATACCCCCAATCTTTCATTTATGAGTGCTTTTACGTTTCGCTTGATATAACGAGATTCTTTCTCCTTAACAAAGTCATGTAAAAAGTAAATCCACCGAAAAGAACACATTTGTATCATATATACAAATAAGAAGTTTCATAAATTGTTTGCAATTTCCATACTCTTAACTTTGATGGTGTTGTCATATCTTTTATACAATATAAATATATATATAAGAGTTGGTTAATGTTAAAACTTTATAAAAGCATGCTATTTAAATGATTTTATATGATGTTAGTGCGATACCCCATGATTAAATGAAATCCCCCATAAATTGTAAAAAAAATTGGTATATTAGTTTATATAACTATAATGATAGATACCTAGTCAACAAAAGCTTAAAATTTTTGGATTAAATGATTAAAATGGGCTCACTGGTGTTTGTTAACCTACTTATTCACTATTTTTACTTTGAGGTGTTATAGATAGTATCAAAGCCAACCTCATATCAATAAATGGACAATTCAGGTTTGGCTTTAATTTAGAGAAGAGGTCCGAAGAAGGTGGAAAGTTTCATCAGAGCGATGACTCTTGATACACTTTTAGAGTAACTTATTAGTAGTGGGTAGCTTAAATCGTACATAAAAAAAGAGAAAAACTTGGCCTAATTATAAGGTTTCGCAATAAGGACATCACATATTTAAGGAGGAAGAAATTATGATACCCTATGGTCAAACAGAGTCTCACATGGATCGTAGAATGGATTAGTACTAATTTATAAGGCTATGGTCATGAATATCTAATCAATACAAGTTTCAAACCTTAAGGGTAAGTAATTGAAATGGACTCATTAATATTTAATAGCTTAATTATTTACTACTTTTAACTTATAGCATTATAGTTGTTTAAAGTGATTATTATCGCCAAATTACAATTGAGCTTAAAGTCCAAATATATGGAAGTCCATTGCCCAAGTATATAATCCAGATTTTTGATAAGTGAAAACATGAAATAATGACAACTAAGTGTAGAGGATATGAATAATGTTTGTATTTTCCTTCTATTTCATCCATTTATGTGTAACAAGTGTCACACAACATAATGCATCAATGGTTTTAACTTAAGTCTTGACCTTAGCCTTAAGCCATTATATTGCCTATGCCTCTAATCTATTTGCTTCCTTTTAAGTCTATAGTAATAACATTAGGATAACCTTTACATACACCAACCTTAGGAGTAACATAACTGATGATGAAGACCTTAGATATTAAAGAGAGGGAATGAACCTATATAGTCTTTTCGGCCTCATGCAAAATCATTTCATACATGGCTTATACTTATTCATGCACTACAATGATTAGACTAAACAAATCAACAAGTGCAAAAAGAAAGTTTGACTCGAAATCTTTTAAGATGTTATAGAATTCATAACTCTAATATATAAAAAATAGATTTAGATTCTTTCTATTTACATTTTCTTAGTTTCTATTCAAAGTACCTCTTGTTATTAACGATTAAGATTATAAGGATAAAAATAACTCCATAACGATGTTATAAGGAAGTTCAAAAAATCTAAATAATCCCAATTATTAATCAACAAACTAATGTAAATACAAAGGATAAAAATGGGTCCATTTCCTTAGAAACGTTTTGGACTGACCAAATCATAAAAATTTTATTGTAAGTTCATAAAATTTAAAGAAGATGATTAACACATTTATTTGAGAACATTTGAGTTACACATTAGTTAAGAAATAACAACAAGGGATAAATGGTAAGAGCATTTCCCTTTCCAGCTTATTACTCGCGAAATTTTTAAGGTCTAAAGGATCAATAAGCCGCGCTTTGTCAAGACTCTTCTATCTTTCATTGCCTCACGTTGTTTACCTTGAATTTCCCTTAGTAGAATAGACAATGCGACTTAATCCCATCCTAAAACAGTGGTTAAAACATAAAGTAGTGCTAGAGAAATGGGGTATACAGCATAGGCGACAATGCCGATCCAAAATGGAAATTTGGTATAAAAGCTGGTAATGCAACCCATGGCTGTGCAAATTAGAAGCACCACCAGTACCTCCGCTGAAACATCCCATGATATGTCTCTTATGTAAACAAGTAATAGGAATGTGGTTAGACCCATCACATTATTCGAGAAGACCCCAGTGTAGACCTGCAAAACCACGAATTCTTCTTTTTAATTCTTTTATCTTTATGCAATGTTAGTGTAACACAAAAACCTAAGAGACTTCGACATGAGAAATCGTATAAAAATAATGAAACTTTAAATAAGTAAAATTTAGCTCATGATAATTCTAAATACAACCTTAGAACTATTCATCAGAGAATAAGTACTTCCATAAACTTACATAACATGCATTCACTTTGCTATAACTTTAAAAATTTACAATTCTTCTCCTCAACCGTGGTGGCTAGAACTTCAAAAGCTATCACTGAAAGACATAAATAACTAGAGGTTTTAGATTTCGCTAACTAGTTCAGGAGGAATTACATGGTTTCCAGACTTATGGAGACATGAAGCCAAGTTTTGGAGGATCAGCACATACATATTCAATCATTTTGATTGTATTTACAATTTATCATTTAGTTTTAAACTAATTTGTTAACGTTCAACTTAACCCAATACCCTTTTATGATTTTGCAATGTCACCTGTTTTGTACTCATTGTAATCTGTTGCATGCATAGATATCTTGTATAAATTGGTCATCAGGTCCTTTTATAGTAGATTACGGTTCAAATGAACTTATTAGAAGATTCTAAACCAAACAGACCATTATGAGAATATTTAAGCCTAAAGTCGTATTTTTCAAAATATTTGATGCATTAAAAGACCAACTAAATTAATCCAGTGAACGAATAATTTTATAAAGGATCTCGTTAATGAGTTTTTTTCGAGATATTAGCTAACAAGTTCCACATTTCATAGAAAAGCAACTGTATAAGAAGGTATACAGTTTTATGCTTTTGATACTCAAATAAGTATCCCACGCACTTATTAACGCGTTCCTTTTTAAGTCCTTTATCATAAGGTCACTTCGGTATTAGTACATTCAATATAGATTAAGCAAAGAAAACATACCTCTGTCAAGGATAAAGAGATATCCTTTGTGTTTTTCTTTCTAGCCGAACTTACTGCTCCAGTGGCTTGCCTATAGCCCATGGCAAGTGGAATCAACACGTAAGAAACAATGAACGAGGGGATACTTGCAGAAGTAGCAAAATCTTGAAGGCTTTCCATGAGTGGCTGCCCAAGAGCCATCACTATGCCTGTTCCGAATAGAATTAGAAATCCAGCTTTTGTGTAGTTCCACCATGCTGGACCACTCGGCTTAGTTTGGCTGGCTGCAGTGGTGGTTTTATCTTGAGATAGAAGTTTTTGTTGCTCTTCATTGTTTCCCTACAAATATAGTTTCCATCCCATCTCAAACGTCAAAAAATCTATTTGTTTGATGGGTATAAACCCATTCAACTTTCAAATTGTGATTTTATGTTTGTATAACTTTTAAATGTGTATATATATATATATATTCTAAACCATCAGCAAAACTCTAAAATTTTTGTTAAAAGAATTATAAATAATGATACTTTTGTAACTTTATCAATGTTTTTAGAGTATATGTACTTTAGGTTAATATCACATTTGGTATCTAAACTTTATCCATTTTTATAATTAATTATTCAAAATTTGAAATTTTCAATTTACTACCTACAAATTTTTCAATGTCATATACAGTATTTAGATCAGTTAGCTAATTGTAAAATAAATAAAGTTCGGATAGTTAATTGAAAAAATAGATGAAGTTCAAGTAGTTAATTATAAAAATTGGCAATTAATTTTAAAAATAAGCAAAATTCAATTACTAAATACAACATTTGACTTATATATATATATTTAAAAGTCATGAGGATGTGAAAATACCTTATGGAACCCCCCAAAATCTGACATAAAGAGCATGGATAATGCACACATGTATGTACATAGGCATGTGCACATATATGCATATGCATACGCACCAAACATAGAGGTGTGCACTAAATCAAATTGACCTTAAACTGTTAATTCACGGGTTGGTAATTAGTTAAACTAAGCACAACCTTTAAAGCTACAGGTCCTAACTGGTTTAAGTGAACTAATGAACCATACCTTTTTTTATTTTTTTTTTAATTTAAATTTTCACATTTCAGTCAATTACTATTAATAATTTGTTGCCACTCGTGTATTTTTTTCTTTCTTAAATAAGTATAATACTTTATGTAAATATGTAATAATACGTGAATGGTTCACTTTTATTTTCAATTGAAAATTTTTTCCATTCCAAAATAATTGATTTGGATTGTATGGGTGTAATGGTATTTGTCTTGCTTTGTTCTATTATTTAAAAAAAAAATTATAGTTCAAATAGATTTGAATAAGCAGCTCAACCACCGGTTCAACCGAAGTATCAACGCATCAGTTCAAGATCCCGCCAAATCAACAATTCTCTAAGGTAACCACTTAAGCCCTTAGAGCTCTATAGTTCATGTGCCAATTCATGGTTCGAAGTCAACCTTTGCACATGTCTAGCCACACATAACAAATTTCCTTTATAAATATATATTATTTAATGCAATTGGTGCTGTGGATCATAACCAAAATTTACCTCTGAGTTGTTGCTAACACCATCTGTAGTGGAAGATGTTCCTTGTTTTAACCATTTCGAAAGCCCTTTGACAAATTCTTCCTCAGTAACTTTCTTATCTTCCGTGGTATCAAATGCATCCATCAGCTTTGAAGTGATACTGCTGTAGCCATGTATACCTACTTCTTCCATTTGAATTCCAATTATAAACGCGAATAATTCGTCTTCTGATATAGTTGTATTTCCGTTTTTATCAATCCTTTTGAAAAGCCTAAAAAAAATAAAAATGTGATTAAATTTACTTAAGTGAACACAAAGTAGAAAATGTTATATTATATAGTTTCATTCATATTTTTAACAAGATGGGTCTAATCCTTCTAGTCCTACATTTTATACTTCAATTAATATCTATTAGATTTGAATTATTGAAAATATAATCATTTCAATAGTTGAGATACAATAAATATAAAATGAGGTTAAAATGAAAGGTTAGACTAATCTCTTTAAAAATAAAAACAAAAAACAAAAAAGAGAAAGAAGAAGAAGAAGAATAGAGGCCTACTCTTTCATACGAGATGCATTGGGCTTGCCATTAACGATGACCATATTTCTTATGCCACTATCTTTAGTAAACTTGCGAACTATATACTCATGTCTTTTCGTTTGAATCCATGGTTGAAAGACCTGAAACAATAAAGTATCATCATTTGTTATAAGTATTCAAGAATTTTATTCAATAGGTAAATTATAAATACACCATCTAAACTATTTTTCAAGTGTATATAAACCCATAAATCCTCGAAGGACAATTTTACCTCCCCATAATTTGCACATACATGTTACTTTATCAGCAGCCTCAAAACTATCACTATTTGTAGCCCTTTTTTATCGACGAATTTGGGTTATTCTAGCAACATTCTGTGATCATTTACATATTTTCAAAAATAACTATGAGCACATGAAAGTTCCACATAAAATCTGTAGGATTTATTCGGTACTTGATCAATAGTTTAGATAAGTGAATTTGCAACCTTAATTTGCATATACATGTTATAAGGAACATTTCAAATGATACTAATAGAGGTGATGAACGTTATAGAAAGTGGTGGAAAAAATGTGTAATTTTATTATATAAATAGATGATACATGTCAATAAGATGTTAAAAAAACATATTATTCAAATGGACTGCTTTATGTAATCTTCATCACTTCTAAGTATATGTAAAAGCCATCTAATCTAAATTCATATATGTGTGTGTGTGTGTGGGTGTAAGAAAGATGATTTACCTCATAGATGCAATAAATTGAGAAGAAAACAATCGAAATAATGAGAGAGATTAAGATAACGATGCGTTGGCCCGTTGATGAAGTGATAATCTTTGCTAATTGAAGAGTGAGGAAAGGTATCATTGATACAAATATAATTTTTGCAACCTTCGTGGTATCGCTTTCTGTTTCCACACTATATCCTGTACATACATGAATTAAAAAAACATAAACATAGTTATATATATATATATATATATATATAAAATAGAAAAATATAAGGAAAACAAAGGACCAATTTGCAGATGTACCTCCCTAAATTATTCATTAGATGTTGAATAGACCACCTAAAAATTTCAAGTGTCACTTTATCTCTTCAAAACTTTTGAAATTACATGTATTAAGCATTACTAGACGGCAAAAGCGTCACTATTCATGGGCATTTTAATAATCTTTTAGGGCTTTAAATTTACTATTTTCAAAAAAATTCTTAAAACATGACATAATTATGATGTCATAAGATATTTCAAATATTTGAATAGTTTAACCATTAATTTTATAAATTTAACTAAAATACTTTAAAAGATCCGTTTCCTTTAAAAATATTTCAAAACTCATTTGTAAGATATGAAGAGTTAAAATCGAAAGTTTAGGAAGGCTGTCCGAAGTAAATTAATATCTTAGGGAATGTATTACCCATTATCTAGAAAATGAATTACCTAATAAACTGAAAAGGTTTTTTCTTTGTTGAGTAGATGAAGTTGAATCCGAAGTGTCCTCGGTAGGATCTTGAGCACCGAAAGCAATAATGGAGCCCCAAACGATGGTGAGACTAAATATTGCTGATCCAGCAAGCATGGCCATCGACATTGATGCTATTGATTCTATGCTGTCCGTGCTTGATGTAATTCCAGTAACTGGCCAAAAGCAAAATCGATATGGTTAATGAAACCATCATTAAAAAAATTCAAGCTTTCAACTAAAGATTTTTTTTTTGGAAAGGGAAAATTTTGTCCTAATAATAAGGGCAAACGAATAAAGCTTACTCGGGAATTCCAACTTTGATATTTACTTGAGTTCAATTAATAAAAATGACCTTAATTAAGTCAAATTTAAACTTATCAAATACAGTAATGAGTTAAGTTTAAACTCAAAATTTTAAACTCAATTATATTCGATTAGAAGAGGGTTGAGATCCCAACTATACACATTATATTATTTTAATATGTTATTACCTCATTATAGCATTGTTTTTTCCTCATAATTGAGCATGGAAAGGTTCGGCATTTTTACCAATTCCCATTCTTGAAATACATGTGGATCCTCTAAAATAATTTAAATAAAGTTACAAAATCAATTATTGAGATTATTTATATTTTTAAAACGTCTTATGATATCATGATTTATTATAATTTCAATCATAAATTACACCAACAACATTTTAAAGAGAATATTTTTAGGAACTTAAAAAAAAAACTAATTTTAGAAGATTCAAATCTGGATTTTGAAGGCAAAAGTTTTAATTGCAAGCATATTCATATTTTGAAAGAAATGATGACCATCTCTATAAAAACTACCTTAATGGAGATGGATTTTTTTACGATATTATTCATGTTTTTTAAAAATTTGATTCAACTCTTCATTTCATCGTTTATTTTGTATCTATTAAATATAAATTCTTACAATAATTGTATTTTTAACGATTTAAATTTAATAAATATAAATTAAAAAATATAAACTATAAAGTCTCTCATGGAGATAAGTGGAAGGACGGAAGAAAAACAAAGAGGAAAAAAATTAAAAAAAAAAAAAACCATTCATTAGTTAAAGCAAAATAGTTGGCGAGAACATTGTTATTCTTTTTATAATAATTTCCCTTCAAGGCTAGTTGAAAAACCACATCCCTTATCACTTACATACCGTACCGGTCAGTCTTTAAAGCTACCAATTACCTTTTCTAATTCTGGCTCTTGGATTTGATGTACGGTCAGCTAAATACTTTTATATGTTTTGCTTTCAATATAATTATCTATGATACACAATTTGAATAATGTTTTATTTGAGTTGAATCTTTCACTCTGACCGATCTACATCCACATTCTCAACAATAAAAAGAAGTTATTATATACATTAAATATTCCATGTGGGTCTAATAGTTTGCTTTTTCATGCACACAATGGTTGGTAGTTTATTATTGGCAGGCACATGTAAGTTGACACTGAATGAATTAAAAAAAAATATATAAAAATAAGAAAAAGATATTTGTAAGACGAACCGATGAAGATTTTCTTTTGATGGTCCCACTGGAATCGCAACTCTGAATGCGAATCTTTGCTTATGGTTGTACAGTGATAATGAAAAAGAAATTATTGATTCCCATATTATATAAATATTAATAAAATTTTAATATATATAATAGATGAATATAATTTTTAAAAAGGTATTGATTATATTTTTAAATATTAAATTTTTATTAATAATATATGTGCTATGATGATCGATGTACCTAATGTATATTATACTATTCAACCCTTTCCCATAATCACTATACACCATCCATTAATCATTGTATAGTAGAATCAACTTTCATATAATAATTTTTTTCACGTAGATTATATCATAATTAGACAGTGTATAGTATATTTCATTCGATTTGTTGAAGAAAATAACCTATATTTTATTAGATTTAATTTCATTTACTTTTTCATTTATCATTATATGAAAGTTCACATAATTTTGGTCTAGTCGGATTAAAAACTTGTAGATGACCATGAATACATTGTAAAACTATTGGTGTCATATAAATAGATTTCACAACTCTCAAAATGTTATTTCTGTAACTAAAAATATGTGAATACCATCGTCAGGAATTGTCCAAAACCGTTTCTATAATGATCTGTACAAGTTACAGGGAGGTGAAAATATAATTTAGGATTTCAAAAAATGTATGTGGCCAATAATTTTAGGAATCTATTTATTTCCACAAACTTAATTATCATATACTGGTTTCAATCTATTAGGAGATCACAATTCAGACAAACATGACATTATATTAAATAGATAACTAAATATATAATTAAGAACTTAAGATGAATATATATAAAGTGGCTTATAACCTCTTGAAATTATCATGAAACATTATATGTATGAAATCGATGGATCATACATAGAATTATGTAGCCTATTACAATTCGTTTTTCATTTCTTTTTCTTTTTTTTTTGGTCATATAAAAATGTTACCGCCTTTACCGCATACACCATAATTATTTAAAGAAAAGTGAGTATTTGATTGTTATAACCGCCTTTATGTCGAAGATTAGTAATATTTATAATACATGTCCAACAATGATGGCATGCACGATAAAAAAAAATGCCATAAAATAGAAAGGAAAATGTTAATTGATATTTCAGATCTACTTATTAATATGATAAATTGAATTAAAAAAAAGGAAGATTTATATGACCCTATGATATTTAGTGTATGATAAAATATTGGAAAGCAAAAAAAGATTTTTTTATTAGGTTCTTAGTAAATATTTCCAAAACATTGTTATAATTAGATAGAGAGAGATTATCATTTCCACAATTTTTTTTTTCAATGTTGAATTTGCTAATATATGATGATATAAGAGATACTAAAATGTATCAAGACCATTATAATTTAATAACATAAATATTAGTCTTTCATCAGATTAAACCCATCTCCATAATCACAATATATAATTAGAAAAAAAGAAAAAAAAGAAGACACCAAAAAAGTAATTGCTGGCGGCGAATACATTATAACGAGCTATAATATACGTTTACATGGACAATCGTTTCATCACCATGTTAGATATGATGTTAATAAAGAATGGAGTCGGGAAAAAAATAATAAATAATAATAATAATAATAATAACGAATGGGGAGGGCCCTGGGTGAGTGCGTTTGGGAGTCCTAAGGCAATAAGGTCCTCATACGTTGCAACTTGCAACCACCAAGTTAGAGGCAGTAAAAAGGTAAATGGGACCTACAAAGAAATATCTCATGATGGTATAAAAGCTTTATTTAAGCATAAAATATAAAATAAATAAAATTATATAATATAATTAAATATAGTATAATATTAGTAAAAAATATTAATAGATAAAGAAGAGAGGGAGATGGGTTAATGAGAATGTTGAGAGAGAGAAAAAGAGAGTAGTGAGAATGTGGTAATAGTAGAGAGAGAAAGAGAGAATAAATGAAAAAAAAAAGAGAGGAATTATAAGAAAAAGAAAATTTGAGAAATTGAAAATTTTATTTATAATATAATATATTTATAATTAATTTAGTATTAAATTCTTTTGTTATATATTATAAGATTAAAGAGTTCAATAGTAATGTTACACAAAAGATATTAATAACGATTAGTTAAACTCCAATTGAATTTAATAATATAGATATATATATATATAAATGAAATAATAACGAGTATGCTGGAGTACTTATTAAGACATAATAAAGGATCTTTTAACTTTTTATATACTGGTTTTTCATAAAATATGGGTTTTTCTTGAAATATTTTTTTATAAGCATAAAAAAATGATAACTTTATTCTTTCAACAATTAATAAGTGATTTAAGACATTTATTATTGAGATCCTTTCGATTTTTCAAAACAATAAAGCTCATAACCTCATTCTTTTTCTTATTATTTTTATTCCCTACTTTTAGTAGATAGTTTATTAAACATACGTTCCATTCTAACTTGAGAATAATATTCACGTTATATAAGCTAGAAGCCATGGTCTGGTGACTCTTCATTCTCTCCTCCTTAATTATAAAAAAATAATAATAATAATATTAATATGTCATATAAATAATAAATAGTATATAAATATTAATAAAAATTTAATATATAATAATAAAATAATATATATATCTATTAAAATACTAATTATATTTTTATCTATTAAAATTTTATCAATATTTATACACCATTCATTAATTCATTCTATTAAAGTCTTTTTTCTAAACTACAAGATTTAACAGTGTTTATTGCTACGTTATGTAATATACATCTTCCTTAAAAAAAGAAAAAGAAAGAAAAATGCTGAAAGAAAATTTGAAAAAAAAAATAGAAACAAGAGCTACGTACTTACCAAGCATAATCACCACCTGTGGAACTACTCCCAGCAGTTGAAACAAACTGGCACCGAAGATTCCGGTTCCAAACATTTGGAAAAACAGGTCCGAACCAGAAGCGGTGTACTTCCCAGCCACGGACAACAAATACTCATACAGCACCACGAGGAACAGCTGACCCCACAGGTCCGTCGTGCATGGCAAGAACCCGTAGATCGGAGTGCAAGTCACGGTGGTTGACCGAAGTCCGCCACGCGATGGCAGCTCAATGATTCGGTCAACCCCATGGGATATTGGGTCAACAGCCCCGCCTTTGATGGACCGGCTATACACGGACCTTGTTAGTATGACTAGAAAGATTGTGAATGCAACTCTCATGGTGGTTCTAGGGACCAAATTACTATTGATACACACCAACAACAAAATGAGAAGCTAGCTAAGTATATATATATATACAAGAGCAGTTTCCCCAAAAATAAAATAAAATAAAATAAATAACTAAGTATATATAGAACACTGAATACACCAATTCAAAACAAATGTCAAGGCAGATTTACGATAATAGTGGCGATTTTTATATATAATTTTGGGGATATTCAATGTCTAGCTAGCATAATAACGTATGGTTGGGTAAGATTCAGTTGTATTAAAAAAATGAGATAATTACAAATTCAGTTTAAGTTAGAGGTGTAAATGAGATGAGTCTACTCACAAACTACTCAAGTTTAGTTCAACATTTACTCGTATTTGAGTTATCTACAATCGAGTCGAGTTGAGTTTGAGTTCAAGCTTAAGATATTTAAATAGTTTACCAAGTCAAGTTCAAGCTTTGTAATATTCGGCTCGATAAGTTTACGAGCTTAATCAAACTCAAGTCGAGTTCGAGTTGAGTTTAAATATTATTATTATTATTATTATTATTTTAATTAAATTTATGACATCTATTAAAATTATTGAGTCTAAACGATCTTAATCGAATCAAGTCGAGTTCGAGCTTTATAAATTAAAGCTTGATTGAGTTTGAATTGAGTTTGAGTTTTAAGTTTTTCCATTCGAGTCAAGTTCAAGCTACGCATTTGATCATCTCAACTTGACTCATTTACAATTTTAGCTCAAGCGGGTGAATCTTAAACTTTCAAAGTAAGATTTCACCTCACTCTAACATTTGAATATATATATATATATATATATATTATATAACTCTCAAATAATTATTAGAATTCAAAAAAATCGTTGTTAACAGAATCGTAGGTAGTGACCGTTTTGGAGCTCTAGGGAGGTTTAGGGTATATGAACATATTTTTAAAAATTTTAGGAACAAAGATCATATTTTAAAAGTTTAAGAAATTTATCTACATATGATTAGTATGTAGATTTATAATGGCAATCTGCCCTAATAGTACATTTACATAGTCTATAGAATTGGTTAAGTCTATCGCAACAAAACCTATTTTTAATTAAGGTCAATCGTAGTTAAATTTATGATTTCTAGACCAACTTTAATAATGTTATTCACTCACATGTGGTAGTAATAGTAAGATATTGCGTTTATTGAAGTTCGTCAAAATACAAGTTGCAATCCGTAGTTGTTTTGATTTTCAAAATCCACATGCTATATAAACCCTAGCCTTTACGAACTAACAGTCCAAGTAACTGTTTATCACAAAGGATTGTACAAGACAAAACACAGCGAAAGTAGGTTTCTTGAATTCTTGTACTCACCGAAGCACTTCAATATGGGGAAGACGAAGACTTATTGGTTGAGTTATAAATACAGCGTTGTTGTAGATTTATGTTAAGAGTTAAGGTTGATTATTCAACCAATGACTGGCAGGTTTTGTTATGATATTCGTGTGCTTATGTGCTATCTATCGGCCAAATTATTGGTCAAAAAAGGGCCAACGTCAAGGCTGATGGAGTATTATCACCATTGGAGCATGATTTATCGATATAAAAATGAGAGACTGCATGCGTCGTTTGTACTGCAAGTACATACTTCAACTAATGAAAATTAGATAAAAAAAAATTCAGAAACTTATTCAACCCCAAGGAATCGGTCTAATACTGAAGGCGCATGAGGTAACAAGAAAAATTGCATTATTTTACGGTTGCAATCTACTACTCTGTTTTATCACTTTCATGTTTACCCATGTGTAAGGTATTACTCCATTCTTGTGTGTTAGGATATGTTTAGCAAGATACTATTTTATTTAGGGTTCAATCCAAACTTATCATTATTGATCACATAACACATACTCGGAAGATAAACTAAGTGAAGAAGAAAGAAAGAGTGAAAGTGATGTATAAAATTTTATGTGTAAAGCCCTAAAAGAACTGAAGTGACTGTAAACAATAGAATGATCCATCTAGATAATACATGGTTTTCACAACCTATTCTGAGTAATGCTCCCATAACCAAACCTTGTAAGACTTATATGGCTTCATTAGACATAACTCTACATAATACATTTTGTGTTCGTTATATATATTTTACACAAGGTCCAAAAACCTAACAAAATGAAAGTATTGGACGACTAAAAGACAACAAAACAAGGAACCACCATGCACCACTCAACATATGCCGGCCGACCGTGGCTCTAAGCGATTGATTACGGTCCACCACTATTCCTAATGATCAATAGCCATCCTCTAGCAATCAAACACCACTCACTAATAATTTTTTACTTTGGTAAAGATTTGTACAACTTTACATGCACGGATGATTAGGCTTCTCCTACAATTAGGTCTTAACTCTAATCTACCAACCCGTTTGCCTCCATACAACGTAGTACACTGCAATCATCGATAAATCACTCGTCACACTTTGTCAAGATAACTTTGTCAGTAATTTGCTCTTAAGTGTACCAGTGTGACCACTTCACTCTCATTAATGGCCAACATATGTATCAAGTCACTGCATGCTTTTTGGATCTCCAAGCACCATCTTCCTCCAAACCCTCTATCAAATCACTATGTACTTCATAAATCTTTTAGGCTCTAGGTTCCTTGAGATTGAAGAAAAAAAAAAAAGAAGGAAAAAGATAAATAAATAAAAAGATCTAACCAAACATCATCTACCAATCAACCATGGCTTGAGATGGTCAACCATAGGCAATAGCAACTATTGTCCCTCAATGTGAGCCTGCATTTAAGATTTGGATAATTTAGTTTCTTAACCTTTTTTTTTTAATAATTTAATTTCTAACACAGGCTTGGATAATTTAGTTTCTTAACCTTTTTTTTTTTAATAATTTAATTTCTAACACAGGCTTGAAGAGGTATTTTTCACAAAGCATGAACACTAGATGGGATAAAGGCACAATAAGTGCATGCAATTTACAATTTTGGTAGTTTAGTATCTAAATTTTTTTCCTTTATAATTTAGTATCCATACCTTGTGAAAAGTTACTCATCTAGTACCTCCGTTAAACACTAAATTATTAAAAAACAAAAGTTTAGACACTAAAATGTCTATAACCTAAAGTATGGGCACTTATTGTATCTTTATCTCAAAAAAAATTAAGAAAATCCAAATCCATTAATTTCATTCTGCCCACTCTCCTCAGCAATCTTAATTACCGAATCCAACAATTTAAAATATGTCATATTCATATAATGTATCACGATTACAATACAACTAATATTATTGCAGTAAAAAAAACTACTGTCTGAATCATTGACTTAGCCAGTCATTTTTAGCTGATAAGATATAAACTGTGGCTACTTGATATATAATAAATATATTACATATGATAAGACAAACTTGTGTGCCTCTTTTCGAATTTGCTTAAAATAGTATTTTCAAACGTTCAGCCTGGCAGACCACTGGCGGCACACTTGTACAAAGTTATGAAGCAAACACATGTGAAAAAATGATTAAAAGAATGGGAAGATTGTTGGAATTTTAACTGCTCATCACAAGATGAAATGAAACCCATCTAGTCAAGCCTCCATGAAAACAGATCTCAGGGATATATTATATTTGCTTAAATTAATGACTAAAGACTAAGTAGATCCATGCACATGCAGTATTGTCTTGAATTTCTTTCAAACATGGTATCTCGATTTTTTCGTGTAATTCTTGATTATCGTTATAAATTACTGACGATAATTAAGGATAATCACATTGGAAAGCATAATTAGGATTTTGGAGGACAACTACTTTGTAGTAGTCAGCTTTATCGAGAAATGCAATTATAATGTTATGATTTCATGAGTTCTGTAGTGTAATATTATACAAATTGGGATTCTCTATAAGATACTGAATAATTTCATTCCGACCCAAGACATTTGTCATGGTTTTACCATTCAAAGTATAAAAAGTCTCGTATGGACTGTAAACGTATAGAAAGAACATTGAGAATATTAAGTGCTCATGCACACAGTAATTAGCAAGATAAATGGATATGGTTAAGGCCATTCCTAAGCTACCCGAAATTGGAACGATTTAAATTCAAAGTGGCTCGATCTCATTTTGTAAACACATCAAATATGAACCCAAAATAAAAGTATGAACAAACTCAAACTCTTATTTATGTTTAGATACTATATACATATACACACAACACACACGTGTATGTTATTATACAATTAGCCTTTTGTAATATTTCTTTTTTTTGCAAAGATTGAGGGTTAAAGAGGAATTCCGTTATTAAAACTCTAAAACTAATCAAAGGCCATTCCCAGGATCAAAAGTAGGATCCTGAATGAACCGAGCCAAATTAAGCCACTAAAGTCACTCTTTAACTGAGGTTAGCTAGAGTGGAATTTATATCCATACAGAGGCCAAGTCCGAAATAAAGTTTGTTTGTTTGAAGGAGCCGAATTCAAGCTGACAATTTTTAGCTTGGTAACCCGTTTGGGGCCCTAACCAGTAACCATCATGTCCTTACTATTTCATTTGTTTCCGACTCTTTCCTGTTTTCATCTAATGCACAATTTAAAAACTTATCTGTTATATACCCTGTGCCACACTACAATATTATGAAAGAGAATAGACAACAAACGTGCAGGCAACACCAGACCAGATAAAGACAGGTCAATGTTTTCAAAATTTTGTGTGTCTTAACGCACGAAATTTTAAGTTCCATCTGCTTCTGATGCGTACACATATATACATATATATATATCCCTTGCATCTAAAGAAAATGTTTCTTAATTGAAAAGATATGGATCAAAATTTGGTTTGTATAAACTGATAAAGTATTATTATACCCCTACTTTCTACAACATAAGAGTAAGATATACGAACGATGAGTCGGAGAAAAACCATTTAAAAAAAGGGTGAAGTCTACACGTTTGACGAATCCTTCGGTATCCCTCCCAGAAAGACTTTCAGATTCGATAAATGTTAGTTGATTGTTTATTTCATTATAATTCTATGATTTAGAGTAACATTTCCTATTTGATCCCCCTTGAATTCCTTGCGATCAGAACCATGCTGGGTATTCTTTTTAATACATTTCTTATGTGCTAGTAGCCAGTAGGTGCTGTATTCGATTCAATCATGGAATCGGGAAAAATAATTGAATACCTAATGAATCTGCCCCCCATTCACCTCCAACAAGTAGATGAAAATCCAAACTAGGACTTGCCTGGATGAAATATAGAACAAACTGTGACATAGATCTTGCATATGAGTAGATGAAAATTCCATCGCTTCATCTCAAAATCATCAAGTTTTCCTTGTTTAATCAAACGTTTAAGACATGGAATATCACTACTAAACTTGCAGACAGCAGAGATTATCGCCAAGCAAATGTCCTCTGTCGATGCAACCGCGAGACCTCTGCATAGCTACTCAAAAGACACGTCGTCATACAACCAAATCCTTGTAGAAAAGGTTAATGCAGGCTCATTATAGACGAGTTAGCCTCGTTTTATCTAAAAGGAATTTGTTGCAATCAAACGGCTTGTATTCGACTTCAGCCCCATAGAGCCACAGTCTAGAAATGCAAAATTTCAGTAATGGTCGTGTAACTTAAACCTAATGATTTCCAACTGCAAAAGGTCTACAATATGCACATGAACAGTATGAAAATAAAAATAATAGATGATAAATAAATTCAGCGGACTAATGGATCGAGTCCTTCCTGCCTGTAGAAATGAGGAGCTGCTTCTGTCAACCATGCTGGATCGATGGATATGACATTACGCACGTACTGTCGGTCAGTTGACACAACAGATTGATAGATAACCCATTTTGGATTAACTCTGCAAGAATAAAAGTTCCACTTAGATGATTTTACAGACACCAAGATGGAAAAAACAAGCTCCTGGAAAATTATGAAAGTTAAAATCTCAGAGAAGGAACTAAACACGATATAATCCAGCCCACAAGAGAATCCTGGAATGTAATGGTTTCTACTGTATACACACCTAAATAATACTGATGATGGATGAATGTAGACTTCCTGAGAAGTTCGAACTGTTTTGTACATACCATCATGACTGTATGCCTATCAGCAGTTAAAACTCCATTAGTATAAGGTTAGCAACGAATAACTTTTCCAACAAAAAGGAAATCAAGATAGAAACCTCTAAACGACAAGCATTGGCAAAGAACCCAGCAGTAACTGCCTTTCTGACAACCTATGAAAGGGGAAAATAAATAAGAACTCACCGGGATTGGCTTTGAAAGAACAATGATGATGAATAGAAAAAGGCATGCAAATATCAAATATAATTCCCAAAAAAAGTGCAAGAAATAAGGAACAACCAAACACATAGAGTACCTGGATATCAAGATCTCCAAGTTTTAAGCCAAAGAGATGAAACGATATGAACTGATCCCTATTTTAGCTTAGCACCGGGAAGATCCGTGCTTTGTAACTACTACCAAGCAAAGATCTATACGGTGTTAACCTAAAACTCATTCACAGGCAGTAGTGGAACATTTTGCTATATACAGAAACTAAGATGCATGTGCTTGTGCTCCATGGAAGACACTCCATTATCTATTAATATATGCATTCGCTATATATGGTATTCACAGTTCTTAAATGATACCATGGTAACTAGTAGGTTTAATGAAAAATGGTGATAGAAGGCAAACATGACACCCAACAAAATAGTGGTCAGATTTGACTATTGTAAATACTAGATTACGACAAAAGTTGGAAAATATTCACTGTTCATACATTGTTAAATCTTTGGTTCGATCGCAAGATCTTAGGGTCCCAATTCTTATAATTGGAGTTTATCAAAATTCTTGACTTTAGGCCAGAGCTAAGTGCCATAATAATGGGGTATATTTTGAGCATGTAATGGAGCACCTCTAAAGCTGTACATGCCTAGTGTGGTCTCAGGTATGTGTTACAAAATCAATTAAGACATTAGTCCTGTAAGGGGAAAAGATTGTGATATCTCTAAAATAAAGTGTAACCCAATTCTGATCATTGAAACTCCTTTTAACATAACAGCTTGGAGTTTTTCTTTTTTATTTTTATTTTTAAGGGCCGAAAGTTCATCAAAGCTCTACAATCAAGCATGCTCAATAGGAAGTACTCTAGATGGCCTGACCTCCTAATAAACAAATTAACACAAAGAGATAACCATAAGGAGTTCCAACCATTATAGTAGCATTTAAAGGGAACATAATGGACAAATCTTTGAAGGATCCAAGACATCATTTTCAAGAATATTGAGAAAATTTTAAAGATATTGGAGCCTTTGTTTAGATTATTGCTCAAACTCTCTAAACCATGTTATTCTTGATTTTTCTTTCTTGGATAAGTAACCATGTAATTCTTGATTTGATATTCGCCTTATACTTCTTTTCTCGATCTCTTCAGCTTCTGTATGTTCACCATGTATAAAAGAATTGATTCAAATACATCTATTTTACCCATCATGACATTATTAATATCTATATACAACCCCACATATAAACTAATATATTGAGTAGCCAAGATCCATCGTGTGAATCAAATAAATGTGCAATCAAACAATAATAGGCGCACTTGAATTTAAGATCTTCCATTTTGATACTGTGTTAAATTTTGATTAGGACATCACATATTATGCTCATTTAAATCAAATACGGCTTTAGAGAGAGATCATTGGGATAGTTGTTTAAGCTATTGTGCATCGATGTCCTCATGCATCCTCATCCTTTATGTGGAAAAGAATTCGGTCCTTTGAGTTCCAGGTGGAGCAAAGAAGGATGAAGTGATGGATCTTTTGTCACTTTCACTGAAAAGTGACCCTAAAAAGTCAATAACATATCAACAGCTCTTTCTATGAAAAATGGAACCTCTCATAATCATGAACTTATTCAAAGGCTGAAGTAGAATAAATGTTCTGACAAACATACCTGCATATCTCCTTCAGAAGATTTCAAGGTTATCCCTAATCTCAGGGCTATTCTCCTGAGTTGTTCTCTGATCTCGATGACTTTTCTCTACAGCAAAGGCAATATATAAGGAAAACAAACCTTCAATATGGTATACATCATAAGATTTCTCTAAACACTAAGAATGACTCAACATGCATATGAAATCGCTGATATGTATGTAGATATGTATCTACGTGTCTGTGTGTGTATGCAAACAGGGGAAAAAAAGACAAAGGTTATATTTTTTAGCATAAGGTATATACCATTGAATGATAGTTTATAAAGTTTCTATCACACCACTGGCGCGATTTGCCAGATTGAAGAAATCCTTTATGCATATTCAGAAATGACACATGGTCCCCCTGCATGACATTGAAAAGATAGTATAAATAGACTAAACAGACATCCATGGACTCATTTTTACTATATCACAAAAATCTAAAGAATCATCAGAGACAAACTTTAAGTAACTAACTTAAATGAATCCAAATCAAGGGAAATTTTCATAGTGCCAAAATCATGCTACTGATTTTTGACAGGTTCAGGTCTCCAAGCTCTTGACCTCCTTTGAGTAGGAAGCATTTTGAGAATCAAAATTGCCTCCTATATAGTAACATTTCCTTTTTGGAAGAGCAACTCATGATAGGATCCTCAGCTGTTATAGCTAAAAATATGAGGTTCTTTTCTTTTATAGCTAAAAAAATGAGGTTCTTTTCTTTCTGCAAGTAGGAATATCATTTTTGCATAACAGAGGGCATGACCCAAATTTGACAGGCTTACTCTAGGCACATGAACCAACCCTACGCACCAATCATGTATTAGCTTACTATATAGGTAACCCAAGGAGGGTCATTACTGGCATCTGAACCTAAGACCTTGTAAAAATTGTTACTAGAGTTCTTGGGCATTATCTACTGGGCCAACCCCTTGGAATAAATCTGTTCTTCATTTTGTTAAGCCTAAGAATGCACTAGAATAACATTACAGCTGAAAAGCATTCTGCAGTACAGCACCACAAAAATTGATCCAATGAGATGTTTTCCTGTCCATTGTGCATAATGCTGGAAATCTTAAAAGAGTAGATCCTATAAAGGAAAATTTCCAAGTTTCAAGACTTGTGTCATTCTTCACAAAATTTATTCGTACCAATCCAGTGGAGTTGTGGTCATATTTTCTTTAATTTGCTCAATTAGGTTCTCAATACATTTATACTCAACACAAAATACTAATGGGAAAGATGACAAATCTCTTGGATGAGACAGACTGTATTCTTTGTTGCATACTCACTCTTGGGTGAGACAGACTGCAGTCTTTGGTGCATACTCATGATGACATTCATAAGAATCAGTAGAAAATACTCATGAAGCTAGGTAAGTATCCGCAAAAAATGAGTAAATCACATGATTAAAAAGCACCATCTACATTATGGAACACCGGCACATAATCAAACAACCAAACCTCAGCTGCAGCAAATCTCAACTTTGCCTTATCCAATTCCTTTTGCACTCCCCTAGCAACAACCCAAAGGGACTGCAAGCACAAAGTCATATTTTGCACCAATCATTCATTTTGCACAGAGAACAAAACATGTACTCTATCTACTATCAAATTCATTCATATAAAATGTTTGTGATTACTTAATATAAGTTTGCATCAATCATTCACTCTATGCTGAAGCACAAAATTGAATTTTTCATTCTGCATAGGATAAAGTTTTTGAAATTCATTCAGAGTAACTTTACTACCATTCCTGAAAATAAAATAGTAGAGTACCTGACCATATAAATTAAGACATCAGAAAACCAAGAGTGATGCACCACAAACTTACTTGAATGGAAAGAACCGCAGCGATTGTCAGGACCTCCTCAGAACATCCAAGCTCATTAGATGCTAAAATCATCTTTGAGATCATAGGATCCTGCATGAATTTTATAACAAGAAAAGCCTATTTCAGTAAAAGAATTAGAAAAGCAGGCAAGAGTTTCAGTTCAACAAGCAAAACAACGAAGAAGTCTCACAAAATTAAACATGCAAGTATCAGAGATATAATTGACTAAATTCTACAAACAATTGATCATAGTTGAAGAACATTGTCCTACTTGTTTTAACATGCTGAAAACCAATTCAATTGGTGAAGTACGAAATAAGATCTGTCCCAGTTGAATATAGGGAAATAGAGCACATATACAAGTAAATAGATCAGTATGCAAATAAAACAGCACAGGATTAGCATACTTACCAGTGGGATTTCTGCAACTTGAAACCCAACAGGAGAAGTAAGTTTTGCATCATCATCAAGTACTCCAAGTGAATAAAGTACTTCAAGGGCTCGAATCATTGCTTCTGGAGATGGAGATGCTGGCCAATCAAAACCCAAAATATTGTCTATTCCCAATGCTTTCAACTGAAATTAAAAAACACAATCAACATCCATGAGTCCATAACTTTTATTCTACATTGAAAAAGACGATGTTGCAAATATGCATACAGATAGTCCAACTCAGCAATTCCAATCCAAAGACCAAATGCCCACACGATGTTTCAAGTTGCTTTGTTAGGGTTTCAGGATTAGATCGTTATGGCACTGATACTTCATGGTACAAAAGAAATTAGACCTTTCCCAGAATGGGAAGGTCACTTTATGGATCAACAACTGCCAATGGTTGCAGCCAGTACATGAGAAGCATGTGAGAAGTTCTTCTTTGCCCAACGAATGGACAAGCATTTAAAGAAAAAGGTAATGTAATGAGAAACATAATAAATAATTCCCATCAAAGTAGACAAAGCGACAAGTGAGAAATAAATGCACAGGAAACATAATATATATATCAAGTTTGAGATATATAATGGTTGGACTCCCAAGTATGTTCTTCCAATGGATTAAGTGGCTTAAAACTTTAGAGTTGACTTTCCTCTCCCGAAAGAAAGGACCAAATCAGCAAGCTTGTAATGCCAAAAAAAAAAGTAGGCAGATGATGATCAAACAGCACATGTTTGTTTGGTTGGGCTAACTGCTAATATTCACTTTTTGCTTTACTCTTACCAAACTATTGATCAGTCACTAACTTTCACAGACTTTACTGTTCATCACATCTTTCATGAAAGCAAGCCAAAATTTGGTAGTTCTAGAGGCTAGCGAGAGGCAACAGCTCCAAAAAAGTAATGCTACCATTTAATCATAACAAAGTCAATTTCAAATAAATTTATGGCTAACATTTCTCAGCCAAAAAGAATTAGTTCACATTTATATGATGTAATAAAGGAGAAACAGTGACACAAAGAGAAGATTCTAATACTCAATGTTGATATTGTTAGCAAAACTTGTGATCACTTTAGGTAGAAGTCCAATAATCCAACTAATGCATACCAATATCCATCTTAGTACTAAAAGCAGCATGCAAGAATATCCATCTCCCAGAGCAATGAAAGATATAGATAATTTGAAATTTGGAACTGAGCTCCAGAAATTATGGTATAGGTTTAGGCAAAGTGACGTGAGAGAGAGAGAGAGTATCTATAAATTAATCTATGAAACAATGCATTCATGAGAAAAAATTTGCTCTTCAGTTTAACATTCAAGAAAAAATAGAGAAGAAACATGGTAATGAGGCACTTCTTCTTATTGGTAAGCGATAATTTCATTAACAAAAAGTGGTATGTAAAAGAAAGATAAATCCCTTTTTCAAAATTCATAGAGAAATAGACAAAAACAAAGCTTCCAGAGCCAAAACCAACCCTAAAACATTTAGACATCATGGTTTTTCCCATAACAATTTATAGCAAATAAAGTGCGTGCCAACTCTTAACACCTTATCATGTTTCAGGGCAGACCGTGTAACAATTTCACACCTGAATCATGCAAGAAACAAGGTTTGATCTTTGTATCTCCGGGATTCCTGCAGTAGACATTTCATTGACAAAATATTCTTCCGTGTATAACCTGCCAAAAAACAACTTCATTAGAAATAAAAAAGTCTGACCATAGGCTTTGTTCACAGAAATAGCAATCCGTCAACTGACAATGAGTATATTCAAAACAAACATGCAGGTGACCAGTCACAGGATAAAAGGAGACGTGTAACTCCTCCCAAGCAAATCTCACTACTTGAGAGATGCAGGCTTCGAAAAGGATTATATAAAGCACTGTGTCTACTCAGCAGACGGCACTTTGACATAAGCATCCTAAAAGCACATATTACTTTCTAGTAGGGGAAGAAAGTTAACAGCACATTTTCAGTTAACTATGTGTTCCAAATGCAACCCATTTGAAACAAATAACCACCAGAAAGAGAAGAGAAGACATAGTATCCTAGCCTGTCCCTCTGTGGCCACTAACCCAGACAATAAACCAGTTATTAGTCAGGAGAGAACTCATAGTAATGCATCTGAATGCTTCGACTCACGTGGGCATCATTTCTATATTAACAGATAAAAGTGGATGCACATGAACAACCCCCAGAAACATCATTTAATGAGGAATACAGTTTCAGGCAAAAACAATCAACTCACCTACAATAATTCTTTCTTGGGGTAACAGCACAAGAACAATTCTTTTTTGTTTTTGTTTTGTTGGGGGGGGGGGGGGGGGGGGGGTGTGGTTACTTAGGACAGAATGGGAAAACTTACAGCACTTACTTAATATCCTACTTTCAATATGGATTTTGGAAATGATTCATGAAGAGATTGGACCATCTAAAGGAGAATAACACACAAAAAGCAATGCCTTTCAGAATAAGAGCCTATGGTGTAGGAGCATGAGTTTGTAACCGATGGCATAGCAGTAAACTGAAAAGTCAAAATGACAACATTTACAAGCTCATTTCTAATTTTCTAGAGGAATTGCACCTGCACTTCTCAACAGCTAATCCAGCAAAATATGAAGGAAAAAAGAAAATAAAAAGGAAATAATATAATTAAGGTAGCTTGTTCTTCAAGTTATTATAATGCAATGTATTAATATCATAATAGCTGTAAAGAGAATAAAAAATAGCTTAATGAGAAAAGCATTCTAGAAAAAGCCAACTACCTCAAATTTAGTATCATCTTTTCTTCAGTGTCTCAAGCATGGTTGAAATAGGCGATCGACTTCTCTGCTCTAAAATTTTTTCCACAAAGGCATGTGATACTATGATCCATTTTAATTTTAAATGTAGTAAATAAGGTTAAATACTGTTACATGGGCTTCCATCACCCACAGACAAATGGTGTTTTAAAACTCCTCACTAAGTTCTGGTTTGCCCTGATTAAGTTGGGAAAACCAGAAAGAAATGCTTATTTTCCTTAGACATTTAATTTGACCATTTAAGAGAGAACTGAATGTGGTTCTATACAGTTTCAGCTTTCAGACAACAAATAAAGATTATCATTAGCATTAAGAAGATAATAACCATAACTGACAAGGCCAAAACATTCACAGAGAGATGAATACAAGCTGCTGATGGAAATAAGATACTTAACAAGTTACCTGTAGCATTTCCCAGGCCGTACCCTGCCCGCCCTACCAGCCCTTTGTCTTGCCGAGGCTTTCGATATAGGTGCAACCACAAGGTTTTCTATGTCTGAGAGCTATAATAGGTGGATCAGGGATTAGGTAATAATATCTTAACAAAGACAACCAATATAATCATAACCTTGATTATAGGGTAAAAAAGCAATTTCAGATGATAACCACAAAAATTATCATGGTATTATATCAGAAGCATCTTTATATTAAAACTACATCATCCAACCTCCTCACGACAATGATCAGAAAATTTTGGTCACAGCATGGTGACTAAGATATCAAAGTTAATTATCAAGAAAAAGATACTAAAATTATCTCACAAGTTTCTGTGATATGTCTGATGTTGCACAAAAGTATCCCTCATTAAAAATAAAGCTTGGCCAAGCTAACACAGAATTAAAATTCTTGTTTGTAGAAATAAAAATCCAACCAAAATCACTAGACACTTTTAACTGTTAAAGGTGGCATATGAGAACTATATATTATGCTCAGATCTAGCACCTTTCAGGGTCTATAATTAAAATGTTAAAAGGAACAAGGAAGAGGTTAAAAAAAAAAAACCCAACGAATGAGCACAATCAATTTATAAAAAAAATAAGAAAGAAAATAAAATTAGCTAGCAAAAGGTACCGGATTGTAGAACTTTTGTTTAGAGAACCCACTGTCAACAACATAGACAATGCCCTGAAGATGTGAAAAAGGTGAAGGTGTAAATCACTTTCTTACTTATGAGTTAAGTCTCATAGAATCTGCTAGTACCTCCAGAGTCAGTGATGTCTCTGCTATATTGGTTGCAAACACTACTTTCCTCTTACCTCGAGGAGTTGGGGAAAATATGAGCTCCTATGAAAGCAAAAGAGAAGTCAAAAATTGTTCTCGAAATTCTTTTAAATCATGACCTCAAAATGCATATAGTAGATTTTCAACCTGTTCTGCTCGTGAAAGTCCGGAGTATAAAGGCAATGGCATCAATCCTGAAGGAAAACAAAATGATAATTTCCATATGTCCACAAAAAAAAGCTATATTACCTTATCAAAAAAATACAAATAAGAAAAACAAAAGAAATAAAACAAAAAAGCTACACTCAAAACCACACTTAAACAGAAGACTCGTCCACACAGAAGTTCTCCATGATGCAACTTACTACAGCAGATGGGTACTAGGACATATAATAGACATGATATATGAAAATTAAAGGTCAAAATTTCATTTGTTAGCTTGAATACTGTGAGTAACCCACAGAAAAGTTATAAATGATTTTGAAAACTGCTAAAAGGAAACTTAGCATGCTGACATTAAAATTATAGATACCTGACGATCTTTTTCCATTGCTCTGAGGTTCTTCAATGATCAACTTGATAGCGGCATTTATATCATCCTGTCCAGTGAGGAACACCAAAATATCGCCAAATGGCTCCTAGAAACAATTAGATATGCCATTAGAAAACCAGGAACTAAGATATTCTATTGGACAAAATTTGGACAACCAACAAGGACACTACTCAAGCCTTATTCCCAATAAGTAGAGTGTACTAAAAAACCTTAGGTACAAGTCATGAGATCTTTTCTGATGTATAGACTAAGAAGATCTACATATATACAGGCAAAAAGCCAACAATGTGCTAATCTATCTGCCATTTATGATTGTCTCTCACTCAATCACCAACCTATTTCACATTGACAGAAAAAGGCCACCAAAGCCTCAACACATTCAAACAATGAAGCAATCTTAACATCATTAGCCAGCATGAACAGCAAGGTTTTACTATGCGCCTCACTATTCTTTTTCTCAGCACATAGGGTGACAGACTGCAAGAGTTTATCCAGTTTCCAAAGGAACATTATTACCTCGTATTTTAAACAAAGAGCAGAAGCAATTGATTGAATAAAAATTAAAACTCATCATTTAATTAGCGAGTCTGCAAGACGTGTCCTCAAGACACTCTCTACCTACCACTCTTTTGCCTGTTCTATCTTTCCACGCACTACGTCTAATATGAGCTAGCAATACAAATAAGTACCTGATCATGGATCTTCAGTGCTGTCGAAACAGCAGCCTCTACATAGTTTGAGACTGGTTCCTCAACATAGTGAATTTGAACGTTGAAGCCTCTGCCCTGAAAGCAAGCGGACAAAGAATGATATATCAGTTGCCCAGTTTTGACACTGAAACTTCATCAAACATAAAGTTGTTCACCGGCAGCAAACTATGGGAGAGAACATATGTAATACCTCTACAGATAGAATTGCAGGATCGGTTTTTAAAGCAAGCTCTGAACTGTCAACCCCCCGTCGCCTTCTGCATCTCCAAAATAAATTCAGATATTAAGAATCTTAAGCACAAAGTACATGCAACTTTGAATATCATTAAAATGAGGCAACATCCAATATAAGGGAGCAAAAATACAAGGTTATGTATTAATAAGACGTTAAGATACCTAAGGTACATTCTGAATTAACAAAAGAAATTCCAAACAGCATGTAAGCATGTAGTCAAATAAATACATATCAAGCTGTTGCTTTTGCTTTAAAATATAATTTCACTTTGACAAATCCTCAGTGTTTCAATGAAAAGATAATCATAACTCATGTACTATTTCATAATATTGGTCTCTTTTCCTCAACTGCCATAGAAATGAGCCAGACATAAACCTACTTCGACCCACTGCAAATAATGACAAATTATGTCTAATGAAAATAATACATCTCATTGAACACACACATATATACATACATATAAATATATAAACATGTACATTTTTTTAAAATAAGTGAAGTAAAGATTTCATCAAAAGAAAGAATGTACAAGGAGAACCACTGCACAAAAACAAAAAGTGAAGCCTAGTTTTAGGAATTTACAACCACAATGTGATATAAACACTAAAGCTAAGCACCATGTTAACACTATAATTAACACATCCTCTCAAAAGCAAACAAAACTGAGGAGCCAGAGTACACAGAAAAAAACTCAAAGTAAAGAGATCTAGTTCAAGGAAAGTCTATCTATTGGTCTCGCTGAAAACTTTTCTGAACACATCCAAGTCGATTGGAGGGTTCTTAAGTCTACGCAAATTTCTTTCAAGCCATAAGTAGTAAACTTCTGCTGCTCTTGCCTTTTTTGCAATTATGCCAATCCCCTGAGCTCAATCCGAAAGAAAGAGGGCAAACCCTTGGTGCTATCCTTCAGCAAACTATTCCACTTAAGCTGTTGAGCAACATACATGCATATGTATGCATCAAAGGAAAAACACATAAATAAGCCCTTGGATCTTTGCCTAATATGCAATGAAGCCCCTAAATTCTAGTCATGTGCAACTAAGCCCTTGTACCTTCTATAAGTTTCTTCTGGGTGAAAGGTACCTTCCACATTTGTTTAAAAGGTCTCTGAACTTTTCTTTTTGGCTGGCAAATAAATATTTAATTGAAAATCTTCTTTTGGGTAAATAGATCAGCCCCTAAACTTTACAATTCTAACAAATCGAAAAATATTACTTGCAATATTTCTATTCTTACTAAGCTCCAAGTTTAGCAAATGTAAGTCAAAAAATATTTTAAAAACTTAACTAAAGCTTAATTAGACCTTTACTATGAAAATTAAAACTCAAATAAATATCGATTAAGGACATAATTTTTTTTGGGGTAAATGATTAAGGACATAATTTGTTAGCAAAATTTTTCAATTTATCACAATTGAAACATTCAGCCATTTATTTGAACAAAATGTGAAAGTACAGGGATTTAAGTGCATACTCCTAAGGTTTGGGGCCTTGATTGCACAATGAACAAAGTGTGAGGTGCTTATCTATGTTTACCTTTCTCAAACTAACATCTTTTCCTTTTTTCTTTTGTTGGCTTTCAATAAGTAAAATTTCATTGATAAAGCTCTTCATGTACCAAAGCAATATAAATAAAATATTTGAATAGTTTCTTATCTAAGAAATTCAATTATACTGCAGATAACACAAAGAATTATTCCCAAAAAAAAAAAACAAAAAGGAATATTCGTCCTTTCAAACTATATAACTTTTACACCTCTAGCAATTTTTTCTATTCTCAGAATCTAATCAAACAAGTGATCAATCTAAATTGGCTTAGTGGAAAATGAATAAATATTAGCAAAACACTACCACCTGGTCTGGAAAAAGGTTGACATGGACTTGGCTTCAATAGTGGCAGATGATATCATCAGCCGCAGTTCAGGTCGTCGCCGCTGGATCTGCAATGAGCAAAATAAGGACTCAGGCTAACAAAAATCATCTCAGGCTTTTGCTTTCTTGACCACTAATATACTCTGCATGGCAGAATGTTACCTTTTTCAGAAGACCGAGTAAAATATCAGTTGAAATAGACCTTTCATGAGCCTCATCAACCATTATGACACTGTGATGGACAAAAGTTAGCAACATACAGATATATATAAAGAACCCTTCAAATTTTTCAGAAATAGTGAGTAGAGAGAGATAACATGTAGAAAAGGATGAACAAAGGACCTGAAGAGTTCATAACAAGTACCTATATTTTGTCAAAAGAGGATCATCCATCATTTCCCTAAGCAGTACCCCATCTGTGAGAAATTTGATTCTAGTCTTCTCCTGTATGTTCCCAAAGGGAAGTACCAAAAGAATGAGGCAAGGAAAAAATTCAATCACAAACCAGTAACATCCCCCAAGTATCAGGGAATATAAAAGCAAAGTAATGAAAATGTCGTATCAACATATATTTGCAAGCCTTTGTCTCAAGAAAACCAATAGAAATGACTTAGATTACGAACAATGTAGAAACTTTAACTGGATCAGTGACGTCTTCAAACCGTATTGTGTATCCAACCTCCTCTCCAAGCTTGGCTCCCATTTCCTCAGCAACTCTTGATGCAACTGCCTGTAAATCATCATCATCAGATATTTACAGGGACATTAAAAAGGAAAGGAGGGGAGGAAGAACCAGCTATATAGAAAGAATTCTAGATGTCCCCAGATGCATATGGAAAACAAGTTCACATGCAAAGCAACCCTTCTTCAGGAAAACACAACAGGAGATAGAAAATGTCCGGTGTTGGAATCATGTATGACCATGCATAAGAGCAACCTAACAGTTAATAAAGCTATCAGGAACCTGAACAGCCAATCGCCTTGGTTGGGTGCATGCTATTACACGTCCGCTATCAGCCCAGCCTGCTTCTTTGAGGTACTGAAATTACAGAACACAACTAATGAGCTCATCTTAGTCAAAATATAGATTTCATATTTAGTCATTGCAAAGAAGAAGCCACCAGAATGATAGGAAGGGAAGAAACAAGCTATCTGCAAATAAAAATCTTGATATAAGAGGTTGACTTTTTTCCATATATTCTCTGAAAAACTTTAATCAATCAAAATCACCAATCAAATTCTTAGGAACACAGGTTGCAACCCTTCAATCATCTGCCCATATCAACTGCCTTACATCAATGAATTGTCACAGAGAACCTTAACAATAATAATCCTTCTTCATCTTCATCATTTCTACTAGAACAATTTCCATTATAATACTGTCAATATTCAAGATCAGGAGAGCATTTCCAATTAAACAAACACACCCTATGCCAACTCAATTCCATTTTCTTTTTTTTTTATACATGGTAAAGCTTTCAAGATGAAATTTATAACCGAAATAGCTGATTTAGATTTCCATAAAACCTCTCATAATTTTTTTCAAAGAAATGTATAAGATTTTGCAAGTACTAAGCATACGGTGATGCTAGCATGATACTTATAATTTCAACATAATTCAAATGCCTCATGAAACATGTTTTCTAGGATCAAATAATTCAACTCAAGAACCACAGAGAAATTAATCAAGTATCCCGATCTCAAGATGCCTCCAAGAAAATTTCAAAAAGATATATCATATTTTATACTAGCACAGACAGCCCAACTTCCCAATATATTCTCAGCCAGCCACGTGAGAAACAACCACACCACCACCCGCCCACCCCATCCCCCAGCAAACCCCCCACCCACCCCAAACCCACATCAGCACGGTAAATTCAAGGAAAGCATTCCCCGAGGCACCAATATTGAACTTAGTCGGCATGCATGGACAATACTCATGCTTACCGCTTAACCAAGCCCAAAGGGTCTTTCCTACATATCACTTGCAAGATGTTCTAAACAACAAAACATAAAAGTGAAACACATATACAATTTCACTTGATAAAAAATAGAATGTCGCCAAAGAAACTGAACAAGCGCCCTTAGGGCAAGTTAACAGTAGGCAACTAAAGAAGCAGGGAGAAAGACAGAACCTGAGGAATCTGGGTGGTTTTACCACTACCAGTCTCACCAACAACAATAGTAGTAGCATGAGACTCCACTAAATACAGTATAGCTGTCCTATATTTATACACGGGAAGTCTTTGCCTTTGCTTTTCAATACTCACATATCCATATCTACATAACCCATCAAAAACCCATTACTTCATACGAAAAATAATAAAACAATCATAACAATTACAAATGGGTATGTCGAAATACAAGAAAGAAATGAACTTGGTATCTAAAAAAGCATACCCAGAAGAAGAAGATGCTGAAGCAGCGAAGAAAAGGACGCCACCTTCTTCATCGTCCAGAATACGAGGCCTCTCGGTACCTGGCTTCCAAAACTGTGACATCGATTGATGACGTATCCAGTATTCGTTGCGTTGGAATGGAGATGTAGAGAGTTTTCTCTAGTGTAAGAGTGAGGACTGAGGACTGCTCGGCTTGGCGGACCGGTTATTCCGTATATATTCAATTTTATGTAGTAATTTTATCAATCTACATATTAAAGAAAAAAAAAACCATTAATAGGATAAATAATTAAAAAAAAAAAAATTGATGTTGGTTATGATTTAGAAAATATTCATGTTTCAATTATTAAAATAAGTAGTTTTAGAAACGTAATTATTTATTTAGTTTGTGTCGTGTATGAATCTGGTAAAGGGTGGCTGAAAGGCCTTTACGAGCACTAAGGACTTGCAAATCACATGACACGAGGGTACGAAAGCTGGAGAGGAAAAGAAAGCAGATAAAATACAAGTGTGAAAGAGTATAAATAAATGTTATCACTTGTAGCTCTCATCCTCTATTCATAGGAGATGAAGTCGGGATGATTATAAAAGGTGGATCCTCTATTCATAGGTGGAGCTTCATGAACTGGCTTAGTCGACCTGGTCCTTTGGAGAATTAGAGACCATCTTCCGGTATGCCCGAGAGTCGAGCCGACCTTTCAACGCAGGTTGGTAAATGTCCTTCTGACTTGGTTTCAAATCTGTTAGAGACGTCCAAAGTAACAAGGAGTTTCGTCCTTAGAATATTAAAGTTAGAAGTATCCCTGTAAAACTTAGCCCATGACTTAAACGGGTTGGCTTGAACCTGAGGCAGGCCCGTATTCAAAATCATTTACCAATAATTTTACAAATCAAATGTTTTAGGATAATATTTTTCCAAACAGATCTTGAATAGTGCTTGGATATTAGAGGTGATATTTTGAGAGAGAAAGGTGTATGTTGAAGAATAATATCAGCAGGAATGGGTCTAGTGGGGTCATGTGACATGTCCTGTCCTAAGCCCGGCACGAAAATATGATAAGCTTATTGATCTACCTAAGTGAAGGATCGTTCATAATTCTCTGTGTGCAACAAAATAAAAACATTTGTTAATTTCTATTAAAAAAAAAAATTCCTAGGTCTAAGATGCAAGTGAATAGAGCACCAACAAGCCGAGACCAACAGCAGTCCTTTCAACGAAAGTTGCAGTAGCTCCCAAGTCCATAAACTAACCAAGCTCCAGTGCATAGCGGCACCAAGCAACTAAGAAGCAGCTGGCCGAAACAGAGCAATTTACAGATAGCAGCTATAAGCAAGATCCAAGTACCAACTTGCATCTGAGAAAGAGCTCCAGTCCGAGCTCCACACGTCTGCAGCAGCTCTCGCCTCTTCTTCATGATAGCAGCCGAGAGCTTTTATTTCAGGATTCGAGCATAAGCCACACCAACCAGCAGCAGCCAATGCATTCCGCGCATCAAAATAGTAGCTGCTGAAGCTTCATATCGAGCTCCACATGACAGCCGAGCTGCTGTTCGCAAATGCCGAGCCAGCTGCAACACTCCAAAGCCGAGACTTAGCAGATGAACTTGCAACAACCAAGCAAAGGCCGAGAAGCTCCTTATGCAGAACACCAGCCACAACATTTACACACTAGAAAATAGAAGCAACTACAGTCCAAACCTAAGCATCCCCTTAAGGAAGTTCAGAAGCAGGCCTTGAACTTCAATTTGTGGCAGCAACTGAACATTTTGTAAAAAAAAAAAAAAAAATCAGTAACTAGCCAGACCAAAAAATACCAAGCTCTGACTAGACAAGGCTTCCTTCAAAGTACGCCAATAGGTCCCGTCCAATCGCAATAAGAAGTTGGAGAACACGTGGGCTGCGTAAGGGCTGTTATTTTTGGAAAAACGGCAGCCCAGCACTTGGAAGATTCTATTTGAGCAAAAAGAGGCCCATTAATGAATCGTTAGTGGCCCATCTTGCTTCCGTCAGACTTTGCACGGCCACACGTGAGCAACAGGACACACGGCAACAATTAAAGAAAAGAGATAGCAGCTTAGTCGAAGTGGGGCGAAAGAGACACGGTAGCTTAGACGATAGTTTTAGCAGGGAGGAAAAATCATGAACAAGCATAAACTCTTCATTTTAATTTCAAGTATGTTAGTTTTTGGTTTTCGGGCACTAAAGCCCTGTGTCCCTGTAATAAATTGAGGATGATTCCCGATTCTAATTATATCGAGATATCTTGATTTTATTTTGGAAATTGGATTTGAAGATATTAGTTTAGGTATTTCTTTTTCTTATTATTTTAATTGTATTATGTTTTGATTCATTTAAATATTATTATGAGATATTATGTTTATTAGTTAATGGTAGCGTTTAATTACATAATTTTTGTAATATTGGATTACATAAAAAATTGTGTCTCACAATTGATTTATAATTTTACTCGGTGAATGAACAAAAATTATGTTGATGCACTAGATAAAAAGATTCAATTTTATTCTATCTATATCATAGTATCAAAATAAAATTCACTAGAAAAAAATAAAATATATTTTGTATTCTAAAAAATATCTCTCCATGTTATACTATCGAGTTAATTAAGATTATTTTTATTAAATATTACAAAAAATTATTTATTTATAATATAAATAATTAACTTTTTAATATAAATTTTATGTTCAATGTTGTATAAATCAAATATAACACAATGAGTTTATACTATTTAGTCCTTCATATATTTGTTATGTTTAGTTTTCTTTGTTTAGTTTAATCTAATCTTTGCAATCAAATGCTACTTATGGGTTTTGCGATGATAAATTCTATGAATTGACTTGGTATTGATTTTAAGTATTCAGAAATTTAGCTATTGCATTTATTGTTTATTTAATTAATACTTAGCCAGCACTCTATAAGTAGATAGAGTTAAACGATACTCGGAAGAGATTTAATAACTCGTAATAAACATTACTTAAATTTTCTAAAATAACTCATCATAAAGATATGTGGATTTTAATTAAATTTATAAACTCATAAACTTAATGCGATTGAAGATATAGTTCAAGTCATAAGAAACTATATTTCTAATTAGAATGGTGACTTTAGTGTGAGTGGATTGCTATTTACCTCATAATTATAAATAAATCACTTTGACTAGACGATTTATCATATAATTAGAACTTCACTATTTCGAGAAGGTGGACAAGTTCTTATGAGTTTAATTAAATCTTATTTAGTTAATTTTGAATATCACATCAGCTACAGCACCGAATAGGTTAGCTTCTTTACCTATAAATAGGAGATAAGACAATAGTAAGGGTTTTTTTTTTATTTTTTAACTCTTCCTAGTCAACTGTCTGGTACATTCTCTCAACTTTATTCCACCCTAATCTCTTTACTAACTTAAGTATTGGGAGGCCCTCATTAGCTATGCTGAATGGGGCTTTTTGCAGGTCCACTACCATTAGCAACCATCGAATCACCAGGAATTTAACTAAGGATTATATTAATGACATCCACTATCACTATTATCAATCAAATTACTTATTTAACCTTTAATTTAATTATAACATTCAATATTTAAGGAAATTTTAAACAATTTTTATTACATATAAATTTAATTTCATTCCATTTCATTTTATGGATATTTCCAAATATGAAAAAGGATTTGTCATTTCGCTCCTCATTCAATTTCATTCTATCTAATCCATTACATTTCAAACCATAACCAAATGTGACATTGGAAGTTAGAATCCTAATTCCATGGAATTTGCAATTCCGACTTCAAGGTAAAATTTGATTTTACCTTTTTAAAGGTCAGAATTGGCAACTTAATTCCTTCCACATTTATTATTATTAATCAAATTACTTATTTAACTTTCAATTTAATTATGACATTTAATAATTAAGAATATTTTAAGAATTATTAATATATACGCATTTTATTTCAATCCATGAACATTTCTAAATACAAAAAAGGATTTGTCACTTTACTCCCTATTCTATTCCATTCCATCATTTTATTTCATTCTAAACCATTCTTATATACTAAATATGGCATTATTTACTATGAACATTTGGTTAGTTCCCTTCACTTCCTCTAATAATGATATGATCTCAACATTTTTCTAATAATCAAGTGGATTCAAAGAGAACCTAGGAGCTTCCTTAAAGCAAATCTTCTAAGTATCAAGAAAGAGGAAGTGAAGGTTAAGGTGGAGAGAGAAAAAATTCTAGGCATCAATAGAGAGAAGTATGGAATCATGATAATCTAATAAAACTGGGTATATATTCTATTAATTAAAGTTTTACACTAATTTCACATTTAGTATATGATAATAGACTGGAATAAAATAGCAATCCTAAATTCTATTTTCTTTCCTCATATTTGGAATTATATTTAGAAAGCGAAATCACGATTCCATAGAACCTGTGATTCCGATTTCAAAAAAGAATTTGATTTGTCTTTAAGAATGTGAAATTACGATTTTATTCCCCTCTTATTAATTAGGATTAATTAAAATACTTATTTAACCTTCAAACAAATAATGACATGTAATAACTAAGGGTTTTTTTATAAGTAATATTATTAGCATATTTAATGTACTTTTGTTCCATTCAATTTCATTGTCATTTCCAAATATAGAAAATTCCATTTTAGACTATTTATATGTATCGAACATGACAAAAGAATTTTAATGGATGGCTAAGATGGTGTAACGCCCCAAAACTCTAGGACAGTATAACTCGCTACATGTCCTTACCATTCAAGAATATGTTAAGACTTTAAAACTAACTACAATCTCTATAATTACTTGTAATAACCCTTTATCATATATAAAACAATAATTCTCCAAATATATTAATTCGAGTTAATCATAAGCGAATCACTTTTATCGCAAACATATAAAATAACTAGATCTTGATATTTTATAATATATAGAACTAACCGCCTCTCTTTCATAACTCGATAATAACAATTTCCAAACTTGTCGCAACTTATTAAACCAACTTGTAGCTGTAAAAAATAAAAATAAAAGAATAAGCTAAAGCCCATTATAGATGCACAAACATACACGGATGTCAAGCCTAAACATTCATATGCATATAATGTAACAATAACATAATATACGTAAACAATAGTTTAATTATCTTTAATTTAGGATAGTATACAACACAAGGATACTCATGAATTTGCTACACATTAATCCTTATCCACATACATCGGTGAATATAAATATAAGTTTTCCTTTAAGTTCTGTATGCCCAGAGTCCAAAATCTAAAGATTAGAAACTTAAAATTCTAATTGCATCATCTCATATACGAATTCAGTAGGGAATCCTCACATATGATCAGCGGTTATTTCTCTAGAGAATTGCCACTACGGATTCCTAGAGAGAGCGAGTCAATCACAACTAACAATTAAGGTCAATTAAACCAAATATAAATTATTCTAGTTATATTCTAAGCCCTAATAAGCAGATCTATACAAACAAGCACGACATACCTGTGAAGATTTCACAACCATTAATTAGAATTCCACCACTTCAAATCCTGTACCGATTATCTCTAACCACCCATCAAGGAAAGAACTTGATATGTAGAATAAATCTATTTAAGATTAAGAATAGGCATACTAGAGCCAGTAAGAATATGTCATATTATAAATGATTAAGTCGTAATTAGTAAATTATATAGGAGTTATATTAGATTAAAGAAAAGTAGCTTATTAACGTGATTGCCTATCCATTTGCTTTAATGTTATTATAATACAAAATTTAATTTTCAACATAACAATAAGTTTATTATTTGAACAAGCAAAATCGAGAAAGAGATGGAAATAAATAATTATTTGAAACCGATTGTCTTCTTTTGGTTTCACTATCAAGGAGCATCATATTATCACATATTCAAAATAGATAGTAGTGAGTCAATTTGGTTCTTAACCATGAATTGTTAAATATATGAAACTATTTATATGCTTATGTCATAATTAGTTAAATAAACTTCCTATTACATCATGATGACTAAAAGATTTAATACTCACCTTAGTTAATATGAAACAAGTAGACATGTTAAATATGAATATTTATGTACATACATAACAATGGTAGTTATTCATTTCCTATACAGGGAAGGATTTATCAAAATGATAGGTCACCCCCTTCATTTACGAAAATCAAACAATTGCCAATAAATCATTAGTCTCATATTATATTTTATTTTAAAACAATCCATTCACTTATTCCAAAATAGAAATAAGAGAGATGTGAAAGTCTTATAATGTGCAATATCTTAAATATAAGGAACAAAGGTTGATAGCCCTACTCCTTACTTAATATAAATATACATACTATTTATTTATGAATCAATGATAAAGAAGGGAGACATAAACTTACACGCTAACAAGGTTAGTAATAAAACCATAGTGAAAGAGTACGATGATTAAATGATTCCTTGACATAACTTCGACTTCCATGGATAAAGCTCAATGGAGCATCGCAATCAAAAGGCCGACAATTTAGAAGTTCATTTAAGACATGAATAAAAGAAACAAAAAAAAAGTTGAATAGAAATGAGATATAGAGTCGAAGAGAGGTAACTTATCGAAAGTGAAAGGAGGCTGAAATGGAAGGTTTGAATTGCTAAATTGTGAAGCAAAACAAGAAGCTTGGAGTTCTAAGACATTGACACATAGGCGATATCCATGGCAGAACACGACAGCTCATCGTAACCGTGAAGGACCATTGTGACATAGCTAGTTAGAATTTCTACATAATCACCTCAGTCAGAGAACAATGTGAGTTTGATAAAGGAGTTTAGAAAACTCTTTCTTAGCGGAGAGGTTGAGAGTTAAAGGGATGGATAGGGAATGAAAGCTCTACCGAAGGGCATGCTTGGAAATTATAGCGAACATTTGTGACTGCACAATGGTGGCATTAACCAGCTCATGTGGAGAAGATGATCAAAGTGCGAGCTATACTCTCTAAGAAAGCTGGAGGTTACGTAAATAATGAGGGTTTGTTCATTGGAAGGATACAATTGAAGAGAGAGAGAGATAAGAAGCGTACGAGAAGGAGACATAAGGGGCTGGGGCTTTTCCAACATGTATGCCGGATTATTATACTATGGGGTAGGGTTTTTGGTGGGGTTTAGAGTGCTCTAAAATATAGAATGGGTTTATAATTAAGATAGAAAAATAAAGAATTAATTAAAATGGAAATAAATAGTTTTTCAAAAGATAAGTCATGTATGAACAAATTGTAGCATATATAATACTAATAATATATATTTTTTATTTGTAAGATAAAATTAATCTATTTAATGCGTACGTAAAATAATAGTTTTATAAAAATATTATCCAAATCTTAAATTATATATATATATATATATATATTCTATAGGATGCAATTTAAAATAAGTTTATAATTACTTGAAGGTTAATAAATTGAAAATTTTTTATTAAAATGCGGTTTCCAATGATATGATCTAAAAATTTTTTTACTAAAACAAATTATTATACTATCTTGACCTGGCAGTTTCATATAGGAAGACTTTTCTTAGTATTTTCAGTGAGGTAGAAAAATTAAATGGAAAAGTTAATATGTGAAAGTAGCAAAAATGGTGAATACTTCATTAAAAATGTTCAAAGAAGAACAGACTTAAATAGATAAATAACTTAAGATAGGAGGACTGTTTTTATATGTTTTCTCCTCTTGATTTTTAACTTTTTAGAGGTTACATACTTTCTTACTGAAAAAATTATATTGCTCTTCAAAAGACACATATGTACTAAAAACAACTAAATTTCTATAAAGTAAAATATTATTTATTTTTTAGGTATCTTAATAGTTCACAAATTCATAAATTGATATATTTTACTAAATTGCTAAATTTTAAATATAAACCAAAAGTTATAATAATTGATAAATTTATGTTACCTCTACCTTTTTCCATGCTATATTATCAAGTCTACTAGTATTGATTTTGGCTCCCCCATTCTTATATTTCTAGGCTCGTCCCTCAATATCATGATGTTTTTCTATTTTGGGAAATAAAATTTAGCAATATTGACTAATACATTTAATTTAACTTTTATTTATCGATGTTAATAATACCACTAATTTTTCCATTTTATTTGATTTTCCCAGGTGTACATTCTAATAAATGGCATCACAACAAGTCAGAATTATTAAAAAGGGAAACAAAGAAAAGATAGAAAAAGGACATACATGTGACCTCATGTCATCTTCTACTAGGCAATATATTTATTTGATTGTCTCATTATCTCACTATATATGTGCACAAAATAAATAAAACATATATTTGGATTTGGGTCTTTTAATATTATATTTGTAATAGACATAAAAAGCTTGTTCAATATCCAAGTAAAATCCTAATTATCATTTGTTGAATGAAAGGTATTGATAAAAATAGGTATACCTTAGTTTATTATCCTATTTCTTTCAAATGGGATTATATTTATATCTTCATTAATCATATACTATCAATTATTAAAATATTATATATTTGTTTTATTTCTCATTATTTCATTATAGACAATATAGATAGATGGAAACAATTTTAAAATAAAAATAAAAAGAAAAGAGAAAAACTTTGTCAGTTAAAGAATCTTGTAATCTATTAGATGCGATTTTAAATACTTTTAACTTAAACGTGATATATTTTGGATCTTAATAAGAAAAGATTTATTAAATAATATGTTATACATATAAATATAATTAATATATAATTATTAATAAAATTTGCGGATTCAATCTTTTCTCGAACTTACACAGAGAAGGCAGCGTTTGGAATAATATTCATCTTCATGATGTTGATTGTAATGTGGAGACAATGTCTTCGTCTTATCTTCCTGCGGCGTCTTAATCATCCAATTAATTTCTGTCAAGTCGTGTTCGAGGCCTCCGGGTGAACAATTCCGGTAGAAATTTCCTATGGAAATTGGTAGCCACATCTTACACAGGCGAGCAATGACTATTGACTTTATCAACAGATGGAAACGATTGGACGTATGATATAACAGGCCATAGAGAAATCAATCCTCATGGTCTAGGTTAGTTGATTGAATCAAATCAAACCGCAAAATACGTGTGTATATATTTTCTTTTTTAACTGAAAAGAATATATTCATTTGGATCGGTCTAAAAACCTTCTCTTTATCTAATTATTGATATTTCATTGTAGTGTGATGATCGTGATAGAAATTTTTGTTCTTGTAGCCAAAATTAAAAAATAAAAAATAAAAAGGAAATTGTACTCCTTTTTTCTTTCAAAGAACAAAAAAAGGTATAATATTGTATTGGGATTTAGCATGTATATGATATATCAATGAGACACTACAAAATAAATTATGATAGTAGCTTTTATTTCTACAGTGAATAGTAGCATCTAAATCTACCTCGATTTATTCTACGACCGTTGAAAAAGAAATTGAATGATACTAACTTGGGATATTTTAAATACAAGTAAAAATTTGATATGTGATAATAAAATTATATATTTTTATAAAAAATAATAATTATATTTTTATATATTTTATTTTTATTAATATTTATATGCTATCCATCAAATATATAACTTTTCTTTTTCTTATTATTTGTTTTTCTTTTTTCTTGGCCGACAAAGTACAGTTTCCTTGGGTTGAATTTCAATAATTACGTTGCTTACCAGTTAAGTACATTTCTCCATATTTTTACTCCACAAGGCCAATGCTTTGGAGTTTCATGGACACTCGAACATACGAGAAAAAATTCTTGTGTCTAGAATTGACTGCTAAGTCCGTGCAGACCAAATCAACCAAAGCATTTCTTTGAACACAACCCTTGTCCGCAATAAAGCCTGTAGCTTCCATCATTATTCTTGGAAATTACTCTCTATATTCTCATCCACAAACACAATATAAATAAGTATGCCTGATGAAGTAGGAGATCTTTTCTTTAATAACTATCTATCTCTGTTTCATCCCATCAAAGAAAAAGTTTCCCAAACACCATAAGATGAAATTCAAAATATGGTTTGTTAACATCAGCAAAATCATAGTTGGAAATACTCCACCTTTTGCTTGGTATTTGTGTTCATTTCTTCTTCTCTTACATGTAATAACTATTGCTAGGGCTAAAACAATAGAGGATAAGAAAGTAGTAGATGTTGGGGTTATATTTGATTATGATTCACCTATGTGGAAGTCGGTCTATACAGCAATGGAAATAGCATGCCAAGAGTACAATGATCTTTCAATGGGAAATTATGAACTTAGACCTCATTATAAGAACTCTAGTGGAAGCCCTCTTCGAGCTGTTTCTATAGGTGAGTGCAATGTATATTAGCCATTTTTCTAATAGCATGAATTGTAATTCTTTTTCTTATGTTTTTTATTTTTTATAAGATTTAGCGAAGATTTGAAAATAGAGGATAGAACGCTTATATATGTGTCTATTGCTTTTATTTTTTCATCATAGTAAGTCGTATTATAGAGGAACGGATACCAAATAATCAAAAACAACCGATGAATGTTTTGTATGTTACTCTATTGCATCCTCATTTAACTCTTGTTGAAACCGAAAGAAAATTAAATTTCACGAGATTCCATTGCATAAATTTAAACAAGAACCTTTATTATTATAATTCCCTCTTTAATTTTAGATTTTTTAATTGTATCACTTAATTTCTTTAAGTTTCTAAGTAATTTATTTGGTAACATGGTACATGTTAGCAAAATGAACTAGGTTGAACAAGTTGCATAAGTGAAGGGACTCATTGATTTGGAAGCTTTAATGTTGTTATCTTATAAAAAAAAAAAAAAAGGCTAGAATGAAGAATATAATAGAATTGCAATTCCTAAAGAATACAATAAAGTAGTACTAACCATTATTTTATTTGATTATACTTAAAATAATACTAGTGACAGTTTTGAAATATATCTAAAAATACTAACATACTCTCATCCTAAGTCATAAGTTGATTAGGGATTCAAAGACCATGAGGGAATATGTAAGAAAAGATTGAAGAATGGCTATTCTTTATATCTTGAGAGAAAATTGCAATTTTTGACTTTGCAATCATAGTATTTTTGTGGGATAGGCATCCTCAAACTAGATACAATAATAGCTCTTTAAAACAATAATAGCTATCTTGTTCAATTCTCATAAAATCAACTAAACATGCTAACATGTATGCTTTGCTCTCTTAGCCCTTTTCTTCTTTTATTTGCATACAGTACATACAAAATTGAGTTTTTCCTTTTGTACTCTTATATTTCTACAGCTAGAACACTCGTCAAAAGGGAGAAAGTTAAGGTGATAATTGGCTTGGATGAATGGCCAGAAGCTATGTTAGTTGCTGAACTTTGCGATCGGTTCCAAGTACCAGTCATTTCGTTGGCTAGAAGCCCTCCTACACTCGCACCATCGATGGCACCACCATGGCCCCTGCTCATTCAAATGAGCACCAACGTGCTGGACCAAATTCGATGCATTGCGGATATAATCTATGCTTACAACAAGCGAAGGGTTTCGATAATTTATGAAGAAGAAGCATATGGAGATTCAGATTCAGGAATCTTGGGTCATCTTTATAAGGAGCTCGAAAACCTTGGGTCGCAGGTTGTGGACAGCGTAGTTGTTCCTCCATTTTCATCTTCTTCAAACATCGAAATCTTACTTAAGCAAAGTTTGGTAAAAATAAAGGCGCAGCCGCCTTCTCTTATCATTGTTCTCCAATTATCCTCACCAATGACTTCCACATTACTCATAGAAGCTAAGAGGATAGGACTCTTTGAGGAAGGATGTGAATGGATATTCGCGGAATCACCATCGAGTCACCTAGATTCAGTTGATCCAGATTTAACTTCCTCCATGAAAGATGTGCTAGGAATAGTGCCATACCATCTTAGGAATAAACTATATTCAGATTTTATCCGCAAGTTTGATCATAAGTTCCATTTGGATCATGAAGAGATTTCATGTAATCATCCCGAAACTTATGCTTTTCGTGCTTACGACATCATTAGCATGGTTTCGAAGGCTGTTGAAAGAACTCCTAGGGATTATTTCACTTTAGGATCATTGTTTAGGAACCTAATGCAAAGTAAATTCTCTGGCTTGAGTGGTGAAATTCATTATGAAGCTGGTCGACTATTACATTCTACCGAATTGGAAATAGTCAGCTTTGGAGGGAAATTTGAGTTCAAACAACTCGTAAGCTTTTGGTCACCCAAACTAGGTTTCTCGAAAAACCCGGCTTCAAGATCAATGGGATCTCATCGACATGTTTGGACAGAACTGGCTCCGAGGCCTACAAAAAGTCTCGAAGGGATCCAAAAACGGTCAGAGCCTATGGTAATTGGAGTTCCTAACACAACTTTTTTCGATCTGTTTGTGCAGGCAAAAAGAGATAAGGAAATGAATAGAATTTCTTATGAAGGGTTTTGTATTGATATTTTTAAAGAAGTTCTTGGTCTCTTGAATCACACGTTGGATTATCGGTTTTCTCCTCATCATGGCACCTATGATGAATTGGTTCAGAAAGTCAACAATAAGGTAAGGACTTGTCTTTTGTGATTTTTTTAAAAATCTTTTTTAATAAAATTCCCCCCCCCCCCCCCCCCCCCCCCCCCTCAAGACTTTTGAGAACCTTGCTATGGTTTAGGATTGCATTTTTAGATACTCTAGCCAACACTATGCTTACAATGCGTGTTAAAATAAACGTATCAAGTTTAAAATAATTATTTATGGAATTATCATATGATTTAAAACCTGATACTTATTCTAGATTAAAAAAAAAAAAGAGATGAATAATTACATTTAAAACTTGCTGATTGTGATTGATTTCCCTATACATGTTCATACTAGGTTAATAATCAGCGATTTGACGAAGAAAGTCGGTCTAAAACCTAACATGGGAATGACAGTAAAAACCTCGGTAATAGTTAAATTCAAGCAACAAATAAGGATAAAGTAATTATGTATATAAATTCAAAAGTAAGAAGGAATTATATAAATACTAATTTTCTAATGAGATGAATAAATTTGATTTTCTATTAAAATAGATCAAGGCTTTATTTTTCCTATTTACTTAAGTTGAAAAAATAAATAAATAAAAGGACTAAGATGATAAATAAATACTTACCCCTTCATATGATGCTTGAAATAATTAGTTCATGAAAGTATCATGTGACATGTCCATTTTCATCAGGTCACAAAGAATTTGATTAGAGCCATTAAACATATGACTGGTGTTTGAAATATTCTTCATTTCACATGAATTTAGAATCTAATACACACACGTGGCGTATGTGCTATGTGCACGGCATTTAATGGATTTATAATATGAGCTTACGTTGACTTGACCTCGGGAAGCAGACTAATAAGGATATAGGATGATCTATTAATAATTTTAAACGGCTGGAACAAAACCAATAAAAAATAGGATATTTATACTTGTTTAAAAAGCTTATGAGGGAAATAACTTTTCACTATCACGCTCCATGTGAATCTCAATCATACAAGTGATTAAGAAATTCTCAATAACTATAACTTTTACCGAACATAAAAATTTAGGACAAGAAGTGGATTGTTTTTACTTACCGTGTGGCTTAACCAAAAAGAAAATGGGTATAGGTTTCAAGTCCAACCATCACAAATAGTTCACATCCTTTTATTCACTTTCTGTTTTCCTCACTTCTTTAATTCCAATATTCAGTTTGCTGATTTCTAATTTGATACATTAATGTTTCATAATTACTTGAAAATATAATATAAGTGGAGTGATATGCGAAACCAAATACAACATCTTGTGTTTATTCAAAGTATTTATAGTATCCATTTCTACATCTTTTAATCATTCGTATGAAAAGTTCTATTTCTACAGTATTAACTTTTATATATTCTTATGTTCATGTGAATAAAAAGTATATATAGAACAAATACTCTAACATAATGTATAAATATGTATATATACACATATATTAATGAATATAAATATAAAAATTATATAAGTAGAATAATTAGGATAAAGGTAACCAAAGTGCATGTACTTTTAACTTGGACAATTTAGTGTCTAAACTTTTATTTTGTATAATTTAATATTTCTTCTTTTAGTTTGATTTCAATTTAATGTCTTCATTAATGGCAAAGTTAATGGTCGTTATAGTTTTTTGCATTTTAATGTTTATACTTGAATTATGATTGTATTTTGATATTTGTACTTTAACTTTGATGCACGTTTGTACTTGTTCTTTTGTTAATTTATTTAAAATCAATTTTTGATTTTGCTTAATTAATATATCATTTTCAAAATTAAAACAATTTTTTTTATATCTAATAATTTCAATTGTGCATGATTTTTACATGTGATATTTAATTTTAGAAAATCTTGCAATATTAAAGTTTTAAGATCTAATTTTATTTGAAAGCAAGATCTATTATGTATTGGGTACATGGATCAAGCAAGATTTTGAAATAGTTATGACTTGTAAATTAAGTCTCATTTGACCTTATAAGATGAATTTTCTGACTTATTAAATAATATACTTCTATATAATAATATTTTGTTATATATTTGGTGGTGTCTAAATACTAATTTTTACTATTTTACAATATCATAATTTATAAATAAAGCATCAAACAATTGTAATTATATAATAATTGGAAAGCTTAAATTATATGCTATCTAAAAATTGTTATTTTTAAGTCAAAATTATAAGTGTACTTGTATAAATTCTTACATTTTCCATACATTACAATTGATCTTACTTTTATGAATTTATTTATTTTTATTTTAAATTACCTTTATATATTATGACATGCTTTTATTATATAATTTACCAAAAAGTTTTGTAATAATATATTATTTTTAAATTTTTATTCCCCTTAATGTATAAGTTTGCCTTAAAATTATACATTTTAAAATTTTTATTTTCCTTAAGTAAACATGTTTGAGTCTTTTATTTTTTGTATTTCTTAAAAAACAATATGATTTTAAGATTATAACTATTACAAGATTTTAAGGAACATAATTTTATAATTTTATAGTCACATAAAGGGGTATAAAAATTTACAAATAATATATCCTTACAAAATCATTGGTAAAGTTATATAATAAAACATGTCTAAAACATATAATGGTCATTTAAAATAAAAATAAATAAATTCATAAAAGTAAGGTCAATTGTGAAGCGTAGAAAATGTAAAGATTTAAATAGGTACACTTATAATTTTGAATTGAAAATAATAATTTTTAAGTGGTACATAATTTGAGTTTTCCAACTACTCTATTATTACAATTATACTATGTTTGATTTGCAAATTAGAGATTATACAATCATAAAAATCAGTATAAGGATTCTACCGAATATACAACAAAATATTATGATATAGAGGTAGATTAATTGGTAAATTAGAAAATTCATGTTATAAGGCCAAACGGGGCTTGTTTTACAAGTTATGACCATTTGAAAATTTTACTTGATATGTATACCTAACATGTCTTGACCCAAACAAAAAAAAAAGTTATACCCAATATATAATAGATATTTTCAAATAAAAATAGATCTTAGACTTTAACATCATAAGATTTGCTTTTATTGGAAAAAAAAAACATTACAAGATTTGCTAAAATTAAACATCACATATAAAAATTATGCACAATTGAAATTATTAGATTAATTTTGAATATGATATATCAATTAAGGAAAATCAAAAATTGATTTTAAATAAAGTAACGAGTGAAGAAATACTAAAATACATTAAGATTAAAGTACAGATACGAAAATGCAATAATAACTAAAGTATAGACACTAAAATGCAAAGAATTGTAACAACTGTTAACGTTGCTATTAAAGGAGATACTAAATTGAAATTAAATTAAAAGAAGAAGCAATAATTCGAAACAAGTAAAAATCTAGGCACTAAATTGCCAGAAGTTAAAAATACAAGTACTTTGGTTGCCTTTAATATATATGCAACACATATATAACGATTAATTATACCATAATAATATAAAACTTGCTTCATAAACTAACCAAACATGTATAGATTCAAATATGCAACATGTAGACGTAGTAGTAATAAATAAGCATCAACATATACATGTACCCTTTTAATGATGCAAGTAGACAATGAATATTAAACAAAATAGCCACTTGAGTGAGTAGTTTAGATCTTATTGACACATATGTCTAGATTAGAGGTCATTTTGTACAATATTTATCACTTATTTGTATCACTCAAAACGCATATCACGTTTTTGTGCCACTTTGTATATCAGTTATCACTTTTTTGTATTATTAAGAATAAACGATATCTCTTTACAACTTTGTTAATATATACATCATCTTTGGTATATTTTTTTAAAGATACAAACTCAATCTAGATTATTCTTATGTAAATATATGAGATATCATGCACCTACGATGAATATACATAAACATACATATGTATATATCTATCATATGTATATTTTGTATTGTATTTATAACATATAATATATATTATACATAAATATTTTATATATTTGTATGTGTTATGTTATATCATATATATGTTTGTATTATATATTTATGTTTTGATTAGGTAAAGGTCATCATGTGTTAGAATTTCATGATCGTATATATTTAGGTCTTTATGGTTGAATTAGAGTAAACGGTGGAGTACTAAAAAATAATTAAAAAAAAAAAGATTAAAACATTGAGCAACAATTAGTTGTTTCATTTGTGGGAATTTTCTTACTAAATAGAAATATGATAATTAAGCATAATTAATAAGAAAAATAAATAATGAGATGGATCAAAACTATAAACGATCATAATAAAATTAGTACTATAACCATTTCATATAAAAATTCATTAAGATTAGTTACTATGTTGTTAACCTGATATTGAACAAGAGATTGCGAGTTCAAATCCCTATCCCATCAATTCACCCCATCCAATATATCATCTACTTGTTAAGTTTGTAAGTTTAATATTTTAAATAAGGTTACCAATACAGTAATTAAATATTCCACAAAAAAAATAGTAATTAAATACTATCAATGGGGAATTTCTATGGTACTTTTTTTTTAAATTGATCTAACTTTTCATTTTACCTTTAATTTTATATCCATTAGATTTAAATTATTGATTATTGAAAATACAATAATTTCAATGATTTGGATCTAATGGATGCAAAATAAAGAGAGAAATAGAGGGTCGAATCAATCCCATTAAAAGTACAAATGAGACTGTAGAAAAATCCCTGTAAATATTATAAGGTAAGGTATTTCTTGTTTCAATAGTAAGTGGAATTTCAGTTGTGTTCCATAAATTTGTATGAGTATTTGTTTTAAAACATAGTTTATAATACAAGATCACCTTTGTTTTGTTGTTCTTCTAAAACTAATCTTTCTAAAGACATATGGAGCTGCAGTTGGTGATGTGACCATCTTAGCCGATCGGGCCAAGCATGTTGAATTTACACAAGCATATGTGGAATCGAGGCTATCAATGATAGTCTTAGCCCATTTAGATCCAGAAAAGGGGTGGCTATTTATAAAGCCGTTTACACTATTCATGTGGGCTACTTTTGGTGGAATCCTCATTTACACAACCTTTATTGTTTGGGCACTAGAGCATCGATCAAACCCTGAATATAAAGGCTCATGGAGTCACCAGATTTCTACTGCAGTATGGTTTACCATCTCTACTCTCTTCTTTGCCCATAGTAAGTACCCCTTTCTTCTTGCTTTTTATCATATAACTGTGATGGGTAAGTGTGATACCTTATGATTAAATAAAGTTTCACATAGATTGTAAAAAGGATTGGTACTAGTTTATATGGCTATTATGGTGAATACTTAACTAACAAAAAGGTTATAATTTTTAAGTTAAATGTTTAAAATGGGTCCATTAATATTTGTTAGATTAATTATTCACTATTTTTTACTTAACACATTACAATAGGGGATTCACTTGGTATACTTCATCTAAAGGCGACTAAATATTAAATTTTAATAATATGATGATTTTCCAGTAACATTACTAAAAACTATATTATTACTAAAACTTGAAGCAAAAAGTTAGTAACTTGTCATGCATTACCTTTTTTATGTAGGTACTACTTGAAAGTTAATATAGTACTACTAGAAATTTAACTATAACATAATATTAAGTCACCAACTAGTAACTTTTTTCAAGAATTTCCCTAATAGGTAGTGTTTAGGGCTAATATTCGACTAATCTATTTTGTTCGATGAGTCAAAAGAAGTAGGTCGATTCTCTTTATAAGAGACTCACAGAAGGAGAGAACTCCCTTATTCCATTACCTTAAGTAGTTAGATAAATGCTTATCCATTGAATGATAACCTCCCAAATATGAGGATTTACATTTTCTTACATTGTTGTTATTCCAATATGAAATGTATGGCTGTAGTAAATATTGGAAAATCTTATTCTATTATATCCCGAATTTTTAAACAGATATCTAAACACTAATATTTAGTTTCTAAATCTTTGAGTCTTGATAATTTTGTGAGCGATTAGGTTGTTTATGTTGCCATCTTCCTTTTTCGTAAAGGTTTTCATATTTTTTTCCCTTCTTCTTTGGTTGATTAAGCATGCATCAATTATTGCTTGTTATTTCTTACATTAGATCATAGTTAAAGAAAAAGAACATAACTAGATAAATTGTAGATATACGTATAAAATCAATTGCTCAAACGCAAATAAATTCCTTAACTTTCATGGTACAATAACTTTTAATATATATATATATATATCTCATAAATTACAATCGATGAACATAAAAAATTTTAGAATCATGTAACACATGATTTAGTAGGCTTCAAGATGCATATCGACATGATAAGGTAGGTTACTAGCTTGAAACTTACTTGAACCTATACATTAAATATTATATCTTCTAAGTTATGTGATATCCAATAATATTTCAATATATGCAAGGTACATAGGCCTAACTTATATACTGTTGTTATTATATATAATCCAATTTGACCAATACAATGAAATATGTGGGTTTGGCTTATAATTTTTTATTATAAGATAACACAATGTTATATAATTAAGTCTATCTCAAATATCTATTTTAAATCGGTGGTCTATAATTGTCTTATTTAGTTATTATTATATGCTTTTATTAAAATTAGTTATATTTATATTTGTTGTAAGTACATTTGAAGCAATATGAACTTATATTTTAAGTATCATAAGTATAGTCATTAATTATTGATAATATCTAAACATAAAAAGAAAGTAAAAAAAGATATCTATAGATTACTTAAGGTACCATGGAACGTATAAATTCTATGAGATAAAGAGTATCAAGCAATAATCTCTACTCTTCCCATCTAGTAACTGCTTGTCTCAATCCTAAACAAAATTTTCTAAATTGTAGCTATTTCTAATGAGATTTACAGATTTAACACCACTTTAGCAAATGTGCACATTTTAGAATGATATCGGGAAGTCAAGTCATACTTTAAATGTTTATGGGGTAGATTTGTAACTGAGCATTACTGCTAGATATGCATTTGCAAGTGTCCAACATAATTATACACTTCCTTTCCCTCTATACCCAACCTCCCCCCCCACCACTTTCTCTTGTTAACTACTATCATATTACAACTTTGAAAGAGGTAGGAATCAAATGTGATACACCATGTTGAATAGTATTGGCAGGAGAGTAACCATTTCTATTAATGGGATAGTGAAGCATTTATGCTAAGATCATTTTTTGCTAACATTGACTTTCATTATAGGGGAACGAGTGCATTGCAATTTTACAAGAATCATACTAGTGGTTTGGTTCTTTGTTGCACTAATATTGACCCAAAGCTATACTGCAAGTCTTACATCGATGCTTACAATTCAAGGAGTGAGATCCAACATTACCACAATGGAATGGCTAAAGGAGACAAATGCTAGGGTTGGATGTGATAATAGCACTTTCGTGTGCAATTATTTGGAAAAAGCTCATGGGTTCAAGAGAGAAGCCTTTGTGAACATTGATACCACAACAGATTATGAAAAGGAATTTCAAATTGGAAATATTTCCGCTCTTTTTCTTGAATATCCTTATGAAAAAGCTTTTCTCACTAGATATTGTAATGGATATATCGTCACGCATCAGTCCTACAGATTTGGAGGATTTGGCTTTGTGAGTTTCTTAATCTTACTCTCCAATCTTTTAGTTATTATTAATTGGAATGGTACAAAAAAATATTACCTCACTTTTGGATTTTTTTTCTCTAATGTCATATATAATCAAACCTCATACATGAAGTTTGAAGTTGTTAAATATTAGACTCAATCAAATTTTACATATCATATTTACTATCTCTATCATGATGTAGCACTCACTCATTGCTTTAAATGTAAGTATAAACCATTAGAAATGGGGTCATAAATCTGAAAAGTAAAAACTTAATTAACTATAACATTTAATAATTTCAAATTTTATGTACGAAACTGAAAGGAAAAAAAATGACATTCAAAAGTTCAAATAATGATTTTAATATTATTCCTTATATCATCTTATCAAAAAGGAAAAAAAAAAAAGATTTATGTCTAGACCATTTAACTTTTTGGGTAGAATTAAAACGGAGGGAATCAATGTTTGGAGGTAAGTTCAAATAAGAGATCAACGTTTTAAAATATTCAAATAAGAGATTAAATATTTTATAAAGTAATTCAAATAAAGGATTAATGTTTCAAAAAGTGGTTCAAATAATTTTATAGATTGGCTATTATGAATCCCTTATTTGAACAACTTTTTGAAACTCTAATTCCTTATTTGAACTTTTCAAAATATTGATTTTTTATTTAAACTTTTCGAAACATTGATTCTTTATTTGAAATTTTTAAAATATTGATCCTATATTTGAATTTACCTCCAAACGCTGATCACCTTCGTTATAATTCTCCTTAACTTTTTCATTTTCTATGTACTTTGATTTTTGGTCTTGATTTACTTGAATAGGTATTTCCAAAGGGTTCTTCACTTGTTGATGATTTTAGTGAAGCAATACTTAAACTTTCAGAAAGTGGAGAGATTAAGAGACTGCAAGATAAGTGGTTCTCTCCTGAATGTATTCCAACGAACACAACAATGTCAGACGAAAGACTAAGGTTAAGCCTGGATGGCTTTTGGGGTCTTTTTGTTTCCACATTTGGGGTTTCTACCTTAAGCTTATTGCTATCAATGGTTTGGTTTAAGAAAAATCATCATTGCCATCAAGTAGAACATGTAGAAAGCTGGGGAAGAGAACTTAATGTTTATAATCGTGAAAAGGCTTTTTGTCAAGTAACGAGCTTAGACCCAGTAATGGATCCAATTGAGTTAGTAAGTGCACTGAGACTTTTTGTCATAGAAGAAGGGGATCAAATGAGATTCATAAGGATAGGAATAAGAGTGATGAATGTAAGAGAATATCACTTGATAATACCTACAACAATCCCAAGCAACATGCAACACCCTGACTACATAATGGACAAGCTGGAGCCAATATGTCGTAACATGTTGGACTTAGTATTTCAGAGGGTAAATCTAGAGCCAATCCCAATCAACATACCTTTGATGAACTACATGGAGAGAAGGAAAATAGCTCCTCTGGTATTTTATAACCGAGAGGAAGCACTAGCCTTATTGATAGGACATTATCGTTCGTCGAGCTACTCATTGGAGATCAGGAAGGTTGTTGAGACTAACCCAAATACTATTCGGTATAGGGTTATTGCAACCTACATGAGTTCTGTAATGATTCCAATCTCCATGAGGCCAGTGAAAATAATAACTTGGAATATAAGGGGTACGAGCTCAATTTGCAAGACCAATGCTATAAGAAAGCTGGTACAAAGCCTCCAACCTGATATGATAATACTTATGGACGCAAAAATGGCAATTCAAGTAGCTTATGATTTGGTACAACAATTTCCATTCAATGGGTTCATGTGTACTGAAGCAAATGAAGGAAAAGGAGGAATAGTTGTACACTGGCATGAAGGATCTCGCTCAATCTCCTAAGTTCATCAATCACAACAAGACATCCATATGATGGTCCAGGTGAGACCATATCCCTATACTTGGTATTTAAGAACAGTCTATGCAAATCCTAAAAGTGATGTTAAAGAACTTTTATGGAAAAGTCTGTATTTGTATTATAACTATATACGAGAAGCTCCATGGTACTTGAACTTTTACGGAAAAACTACATTTGTATTATGACTATATAGGAGAAGCTCCATGGTGCTTATTAGGTGACATTAGTGTTATTATAAACCCAACCAAAAAATGGGGTAAGGTACCTTTTAACTATAAGCCCTAAAGCTAAGTCAAGTGACCGTAGGAGTGAACTTAAAATACAAGGTTTAAGGCGATCAGTTAAAGGATCCAATCAACCCAAATTATAAATTATTAAGAGCAATATTAGTAAAAATGACCCCGTAAACTTGAACTTAAGAAAATAAGTAGTAAAATATGAGACTATAAAATTTTCAAATTTTAACATAATAATTGCCAATTACTAAAAAGGCGAAAAGTGTAATCTAATAACTGATAAATTACTAGAGATAGATTATATAAATACTAAAAATTTTAGAATGACCTAAATAATAATTAGGAATGTTCACGTGTACCCCACATGTATTTACGTGTAGATAAAAATACGCGAAATTACTTAAATTGGCCAAAAACTAAGTAAATAATTAAAGAAAATTATAAATTAATTATGGAAAAATCAGAAGAGGATAAGATGATGCAAATCGGGTCGTGGCATGTCAAGATTTTCTAAATAAAAATAAAAAAATTAGAATTAAGCAACACAAAAGCCAAAAATCAAGGGAATTAGGCAAAGTCATGTCTAATTAATGCATAATAATTACAAAAATTGTCTATAAATAGGGAAAAATTTCCAGAACTCATTTGGGTAGTGAGAAATCTGAGAAAAATTGAGAGACCAAAAAATTTAAGAGAAAATTCAGAAAACAAAAAAAGAAAAGAAAACTGTGTAGATTGGGCAAGTGAGCCAAACTCACATCTCACCACCACCTAGGACCAAGTCACCATCACCACCCTACTCTAGACCCACCGTCTGGGCCGGCCGATAACCTTGGACCGGGTTTAGACGGCCAGAAAGCATCGAACCGGGTGAGTTCCATAGTTGTCCCAATTTTGTATAATTTCGTAAAAATAGTTATTCTACCTAGAAAATTATGAAACTTGTTATTATGAGGTTTTATTGTATTTAGATTTAGGGAAAAATAGTGATTTAGTTTAATCACGTCTGAAAATATAGGGTCCTTAACAAATTGAACAAAACCGAGCATGATTAGAACTAGAAATAAATAGGCTTAGGAGTATAGTTTGGAGCTCAATTTTTTTTTGTAGGATGATCATGTGATATAGAACAGTGCTATAAAGCCATTTTTCTAAAATTAATTTTTGAAATTTTTAAGTTAATTTTTAGCCCAAAAATGATGGAAAATTGGGTAATTTTGGGTTAATTAGGTGATTAAGATACTAATTACTGATTTAGTTAGTAATTAGATGTTTAGGGATACTAATCTCTGATGTGGAAACCTAATCCTAGCCTTTGGAGTATTAAGTATGGTTAATTGAGGGAATTAGGTAGTTAATGTAAGAAATTAATGATATGTGAAATTAAAAATTTATAAATCTAAAAAAATTAGGACTATTTAGATAATATTATGATAGAAATCAGAAAAATAATAAACCTGAAATAACATTTAATTTTAAGTAAATGTCTTAAAACGTAAGATTTTCTCACATCGGGAATAAATCCGACACCCCGATTAGGGTTAGTGTGTACTGAATAATTTAGAATACTAAATTAAGACCTAATAGAATATTTAGATACTCGACCTTAATGTGATTAATGTCACATTAGGATTCGAGCATATTTAAGACTTAGGAATCAAAATTAAAAGTTAATTTAGGATTCGAACCCCGAAATAGAGTACAACAAATCGTTAGTACGTTATAGATATACATGGAAAAATGAGTTAAATTATGAATTAAAATAGAAATCCTTAAAGTATAAGTACTAAAAAGACCTATTTGTATTATAGGACACCTAGAGACAAATCAACTTGCAATTAAGGGATCGAGCGATTCCAAGTAAGTTGGGTTATTACTTATTGTAATAACCCAACTTAGGATTGTATATGGTTGTAGTTGTAAGTAGTTTACGCATGTGTTTGATGTATCTGAATTCGTGTTGAATTTGTAATATGAGTGATTTTGTGTTATGATTGAATTGGTGTGATATTGTTTGAACACCCTAAATGAAATTTAATCTTATTTGACTTTAAGAACCAAAAATGTCATGTATTGCAACCCGTTAGGAGATCATAGGATTCTCCAACCAAATACCGACCCCTTCGAAAGGGATAGTACAGGATTGCAAAATAGTCCCTTATTCATCCTCAGTCGAACTAAGTGACAGGAGAAGAGGTTGCGGTAGGGGTGAAGTCAATGGTTCGAAGGTAATCGCAGAAGGAGCGAGGTCTTCATTGCACAAGCCTGGGTTTGGTTATGAGCTGCTCATAACATGGAACTCCTCAACCCGAATTAGAGCGTGCGAAATTTCTCTGATTTCACAACGAATCGGACTACGTTGTGCGATGACACTTGATTGTTGCATTACATGAAAATAATTGATTGATAATCTTGTTTGTGCTTGTATGCATTTATGAGTCTCCAATTCAACTTACTGAGCTGTAGTTGCTCATACCCTTATAGATTCTTTTGCAGGTTCTATCTCTGAAGAATTCAAGTAGAATGCCGCCTTACAATTACCTAGAGGTTAGTCCTTTCAAAGCCGGGGGTGTGAGAATCAAACTACTGAATAATGATGTGTAGCTAGAGTGTCCCTGTAGTTAAGGATGAAGGACTGATAGTTATTATGTAATTTAGTAAACTGTTGTGTTTATGTAAAACTTCCTGGAAAGCTCTGTAGACTTACATATAATTATATATGTTTATTAGAAATTTGTAAAATTTATCATAATTGTAGTTTGAATGATAAACAGACTGTTTACTTCAAAGCGAGTAGTCGTCGATGCCTTGTGTAAATCATGTCTATGGTAGGTACTGTGAGGCCAATTACTATCATACAATGGTTTACACGGCGGGACTGTTGCGACTTCGGGGCGTAACATTAACTCGAAGCAAGTGTACGTTTACAGTACTTGTATGTCAAGTTCTAAGCTCCTAGACCTAGGATTTGTAGGACCTCAATTCACTTAGTCCAATAGACAAGAGTTGTTGAGTCTCATTCAAACACTTATAGATAGGGAATGGGCCAACTATTTGTGGAAATATCTTTTCCCTAATGCAATTGTAAGGCACCTATCCAAAACTATCTTAGACCATTATCTAATCATGCTCCTCACTTGTCCCTAACCCCCTTTACCCTCAACTTATCCTATTTGCTTCTAACCCTTTTGGTTAGACCATCCAACCTTTGCTAGCCTAGTAGATTTAGTATGTCGCAACCACAATGGTAACATACTGACAGCTATAAATGACTTTCAACCTAAGTGAAATCGTGGAATATCAATGTCTTTGGCCACTTGGGTACAAAAAAGAAAACAATCTTTTAAAGGTTTGTTGGCATTGAAAGGAAATTGGCACTGGCTCCCTCGACCTTTCTCATTAACTTAGAGAAAGAATTAAGAGCCCAACTTAATGAAATACTAAAACATAAAGAGTGCTTGTGGAAAACGAAGTTTAGAAAGAAATGACCAAAAGACAAGGAGAGGAATACTAAGTATTACCATGCTTTGGTTCTATACCGAAGAACAAAAAAATAAGACATGAGCCTTACAAGACCAAATAGGTAATTAGTTATACAACCAGCAAAGATTGCAATCTCACATTTTAAGGTACTTTGCCTAATTATACTCCACCTTAAAGACCCAGATTCCACTCCATAACATAATCTTGACCCTATTACAAGTAGGTCTAGACCAAAATCAAGCAAGAGAGTTAGGAAAACCTATTGACAATTCAAAGATATAATAAGCTTTAGCATCACTAGGTTCATCCAAAACTCTAGGGAAGGACAAACTCTACTCTAAATTTTACAAAAGTTGCTAGCCCATGGTAGGACAGTCTGTGATCAACCTCATATAGGATGTTTATAGAACCAAAACCATCCCTGCATCATTAAATGAAACCTTTATAGTCTTAATCCCAAAAAAAAAAAAAAAAATTGGAGCTAATCAATTAGGGGACTTCAGGCCTATAAGTCTACTCAATACCCTATAAAAATTCTAGTACAAAGACTACACCCCCTCCTAAATGGCCTAATACACCCTTCCTAATCAAGTTTCATACATAAGAGTAACATAACAGACAACATCATCCTCTTGCAAGAAATCTTCCATGGATTTAAAAGGAAAAAAAGGCCTTATGCTCATCAAACTAAACCTTGAAAAAGCCTTCAATACAATTGAATAGGATTTCAATTTAACTACCTTACAAAGACTAAATTTCCCATCAACATGGATTAAATTGATAGCCTCATGCATTTTTATGGTAACTACACAAGTCTTATTGAATGGTTCTAAACTTCCCACAATCTTCTCTTCCCAAGGGCTTAGACAAGGTAACTTAATCTCCTCGTACTTTTTCATCATAGGCATGGAAATGCTGCATAGGCTCATCACACAAAAAAAATCCAACAAAAAGCTTGGAAGCCCATAAAGTTCCATAACTCCTCAATACTACTCTCACATTTATTCTTTGCGAATGATATAGTCCTATTTGCAAAAACCTCAATCTAAAATGCAAACATAATTCAAGAGACAATTTCTCTCTTTGGATAGTAATTGAGACTCAAGCCAAATAAACAAAAATCTTATATCCTTTTCTCCCTAAATACAACATACCATGAAGTTGATAACATCACCTCAAAACAAGGATTTAGGGAAACAACTTCTATTGACAAGTACCTAGGATATCCTATTGCCTTAAACAATAAAACAAAACCAAGAGATTTTAATTTCTTGGTTCAAAAAGTCCACAATAAGCTAGCTAGTTGGAAGGGGAAATTAATTTGGATAATAGGAAGAAAAATACTAATTCAATTTGTTCTCAACTCATTCTTAAACTACTACATGCATGTTGCGCCCTTACCAAAGCAAACCAAATTTGAACTTGACCAAATCTCAAGACACTTCTTTTGGAATGGTATACAAGAAACACAAAAAAATCTACTGGATCAATGGAACCAACTTTGTAGACTTAAAAACCAAGGAAGCTTAGGCTTCGCAACTTAAGCATTAGAAATATAGTTTTTCAAATGAAGAGAGCTTGGAGCTTCTACATATCTAAACCTATTTGGAGTCACCTTTGTTGAGAAAAATATAAGAATTATATAAGAGACTCCACTTTACTCCACAATCCAGCATCTTCTCCATTTTGGGAAAGCTTAATTGATAGGCAGTGAAGCATTAAGGAAATACAATATGAAGTTGATAGGAAATGAAAAAACGGTTAACTTCTGGTTTGATAAGCGGTTGCTTACAGTAACTATTCGAGAATTGGTGGAAGGACCAATAGGGAAAGGGAAAGAGACTAATGATTAGGGATATGTGGCTCACTAATGTATCATGGCATGAAAACACCAGTGGATTCCCAATCTTAGATATTATCTTTAATTGCTATGGTCCATGTTACATAAGAGGACCAAAGAGAGGATATTACCTTGGGAAGCTATGCAAAAATACCATTTGACTCTTGCAGGACAAGTGCCCTCTTAAGTTTCCTTAATGCGCTTGAATCATTGGACTTATCATAGGTCTAGAAATTATATATTCCACCTAAAATACAAATGTTCCTTTAGCGAGTTTGCTTAAATGCATTGTTTATTTTAAAAAATCTCAGTTTACGAAGATTGCGAATCTAAGGATGTCCTAGACATACTATCGCAAAATAAGATGTTGTCCACGCTTTGTTGTTATGTCCCCCTGTAAAAAACATGCTGTGGAGACCATTAGGAAGTACATTTGAACAAACTTGTAACATGGTAACATGGCTACAAATAAATCTAAGAGTTATGAAAAAGGACCTCACAAAACCTAGAGCACCAAAGGAGGTCATCTTAGCCTTCCTTCTTTGGATAGTTTAGCTAAATAGAAATAAAAATATTTTCAAGTAACAAAGCTACACTTTCTATCCCATAGAACTATATAAGAAAGCAAGATCTTTATCAAATGAATATTAGCATTGCAACATATATAGGAAAATGAGGCAGACCACAATTACTAAGATTCTGAAATGGATGCCATCGAGACCAAATTGGCTTGAACTGAATCTAACGCCACTTACTCTATAGTCCTTAAATTAGCAGCAGTAAAGGGTGTAATTCGAGATGAAAATGAGACTTGAGTGGCTCGGTATATGAGGAAGTTAGGTAATATAGATATTTTAACGGCTAGAATATGGAGCTTATATTGGGGATTAGATTGGTGTGTTAAACAAGGCATGCAAAATGTTGAAATACAAATGAACTTACAAGTTGTTGTTACATTATTGCATTTTGCTACTATATACTGTGGCCCCTACACTAAAGCATTAATCGCATGCAGGGATAAGCTTTCACAAGTTAAGAACTTTCAGTTGGTTTTTGCTCTAAAGGAGATTAATAAAGTTGCAAACCACTTAGCTAAAAAAAAAAAATTTGCAAGAGGCAGAAGAAACTATATTAACTACTCCACCAAATGATCTCTGCTATCTACTCGAAGATGACCTCTTTTACATTTTATATAAAAGGTCTAAATGTAAAAGTTTTTGTACTATAGTGGAGCGGAATTACTCCCTTACTATGTTAAGACCAGCTGGATAATGTATGCACAATAGTGCTTTCCTAATTAATATAATCTCAAGTTATTACCCAAAAAAAAAAAAGGTTTATAATGTTGCTAGATAATGTGGGATCTGTAGAAATATATGTATAAGAAGGCTTTTTTCAACATTTTTGCATCTATATAATGTAAAAGAATTCATATTTTATTAGATGATAATCACTAAAGTCAACATAGTAATGTGTCCAATGTACATGTGCTTGAATATTTACCTATAATGTATTGAAACTTAAATCAAGGGCTTAAATAATCATGTGTCTTCATTTCTTATTTTTCTCTTTCTAGGCCTAGGGCATAAGCCATAAGCCACTTAACACAAATGTTGTCACGATTCTTACAGTTATGCTCTTCTTTTAATTATTTAGTCGCTTTCTTATTTCATAGAAAACTATCTTCTTTTATAGAAATGGATAGAGAAGTAATAGTTGTTGAAAGGGTCTAAATATCTATACTAATAATATAAGTACTTGTCTTTTATTAGTAATAATATTTGTAAGTATGTTAAAACATGTCTTGAAACTTTATAAACAAATTAAAATCCCCACTTTGGATTAAATAATTAGTTCTAATACTATTTACAATACTTTAGCTAAAAAATAGTCAATATAAAGCTAAAAAGTGAACTAAAGGATCTTTTTTATCATAAGACTGAAGGTTGGCAATTTCTAACGCAACGTAGTAACATAGATAGACTCGTTAACATGAATTGCCAACCATAATTAGATCCAAAAGTTCTTAGTTAGTGTTAACTTATTATTCACAGGTTTGACCATAGAAACAACCACAAATGCTCTCCCATAGCTCATGTGAATTTTTCACTCACATGGGGTATTATAAAAATATTGATAATTTATGAATAATCGTTGCTATTATTAAATTGTAGAAATACTTGTAATACATACATACATACATACATATATATACATATATATATATAAACACTACGAATTTACTTTACTACTCTAATAATGCCTAAGACTTTTAAATTTTCACCATTAACAAAAAATTTCAAATTATTGTGCATATTTATTAGCAATTGCTTTTCATTGAGAAATTGTAAAAAATTCATCATGGCATATGTATACAATAGCCAATGTTGATTTATAAATATTTATATATCTATATACATACATGCATATATATATATATATCTCACATATTATGCTATTTATGATAATGTTTTCCTAAAACTAATCTAGCCTTGATTCTTCCTTGCTGTAGTCTCTTAGATTCCTTGAAATAGGTAGGTTCGCACAACCTTATTTGGCTTTTTCTTATGCCTTCATACTACATGATTAATACATTAGCTATATAAAAAGGATAAGTTGAGCTTTGTTTTTGCTGATTTCTTAGTTTTTGATGTGCAAATCCATGTTTTTAATTAATTTTTAAGGACCTTGAGAAACCTTCAAAACATATATCCAATCCAAAAGTAGTTTCATGCAATGAAAGTGCCATGCGATTGTCTTCTTCATTGAGGACATAGTGATTTTTGTTGCTTATGTAATTTGACCTTACATCGATTTAGATGATATATTTAATTATCTTAACAACCTATCTTTGGTTTGTAATTCTCTAACTAATCAATATAGTTGTTCCTTTGTACTTTAGTTTAATGAAACATCATAGTATCTTGATGATATATATATATGCATATATATATACACACACATACAACTATACTATTAAAATAAAAATAATGGACCATTTGGTTTTGAGGAATAAGCTTAAATTTGGAAAAGCAATAAGTGTCTAAAGTAATCTTATGTTGTCTTTCTTAGGAGATGATGTTTAATGGATGCTTTTGTAATTAAATTGTTTGCTTCGAAGTAACACTTGCATATTCTTAAACTTGTGCAAAAGAGGAATTTTTTTCCTTCCTCATATAAGTCCATATATTATTGTTATAAAATATCTAGTGAGAGTTTAAAGAGATACGTATTATGTTGTGCCATTGTTCCTTTAATTTAATGAATATTTATATCATTAATAGCTGGTGTGAATAAGTATGGATAAGTGTGAAAATCCCTACATAGAATAAGCACATTGAAACCAATTTAATGCCATAGACTTCTTGTTTGATTAAGCATCTAGCAAGACCCTGAAGGATCAAGCCCAATATCAAATGTACTTTATGGAGATTTAGCTCAGTAGACTCAAAATAGAAATAGCTAGATCAATTCTTTAACTCTTAGCCTTACCAATTTCTTATAAGCAAAAGTAAGTCTGTAAGAAGGCCTTCTGTTTTATAAAAGCTCTTTGAACTTGTTTAATAAGCCTTAACCTTACTTTATATAAAGCCAAGCTTGTTTTATAAGCCTTAGTGCTTTAGGCTTATTTTATTAAAGAACCTAGGTTTATTTCATAAGTCTTATGAACACTTATGCTTAGTCAATCCAATTTACACATCCTTAAATCCATGGATTTATAAAGGTTTCATCATTAATTGTCAAAACCAATCCATTGGTCCTTATTAACTGCCTAGTTGATTTATTCATCTCAAAGTCATTCGATAATCAAAATTTGCACCAAAGTCTAGAAGTAACGAGGTCTACATTCTCATTTGCTGCATTTATAGTATGAATACCAACATGATCCATTAAGCTACAAGATAGAACACTACGGAATAACCTTGCTACATACCTCATAATTAATATGCATATCTATCGATTGTGGGTCTAACTTAAGCTCCACCTGCACCAGCAATCCTCATCCTTTGCCTATTGCCCATTCATATAGAATCACTCTATGAAGCACTATAGTTCTGGTACCAATATCTCTTGTAGCACATGTAAAAGGAACACCTAGAGATTAAAACCCTTTCCATAAAAATAAGATACCAAAAATTGTTAGACTAACAATAATTTTACCTTCATCATCTCGTGTCTAACCTTGAATCTACCTTTAAGGGCACTCTGCGCTCATATGGCCTTTTAGTTAATGATGATAATAGATGACACTCTAATATCTAAATCTCCATTTAGATTTGTCTTCACCATTAGATTGTCGATATCCAGCAACTAGACTTTTTGCAACGTCACTTGTCATGGATCCTATCTTATAGTCAAATTTGACCTTAATTGCTTTTTCACTCTTCTATCAAAAGGTGTCCTTGCTATAGATCATGGTTCCCTTATACCCACATAAGTTTGTTAGAAAGCATGATATGATGATTGCTTAATTTGTAGTTAGCTCATCTAATTTCTTCCATAATTCCTAGTTGTCTTCTCAGTTAGTAACTCCTACAAAGAACTATATGTCTTACTTAACAGAATCACCATAGAGGGCTTCTTATCAAATTCTACTCATTCATCTATCGACTCAAAGCCTTTTTTGAGCCCAACTATTGTAAGATCTTCATATTTGCACTTGCTCTAAGCTAAAATTCATATAATTATCAAGTTTCTTGATATCATACTTAGTGGTCATTTTTTAGCATGTAGATCACTAATTCTTGAATCCCTTGAACTCATAACCTCATTATGCTACCAATTATTAAGATAGGATATGGATTTTTTATTATTAATTATATAAAACACAAATATGAGACATATTACACAAAATTCATGTAGAAAACCCCAAAAAAGTGGAGGGAGAAAACCCAACCATGAGTAAGCATTTTTCACAATCTTATTAATAAATTTCTATAACAAGTCCCTCGTATTTTGTGTTCTCTCATTTACTCGAACCAATATAGATAATGTATATAGAGAGTTATATGAAGCAAATCCCTAGTATACATGATAGGAAATAACTTAGACACTCATGGCATGTTTGGTTTATGAAATGGAATAAGGTTTAGGAATGGAATAGATAAATCAAAACTATTACTTATAGCTATTTTGAGATATTTGTGAATAGATAAAAAAATATCGTATAAAAATTAAAGGATGGCTATTTGCTTAATCCCATAAAAAGTTACAATTGTTTATTTTTCAATAATAGTAATTAAGTAAAATAGTTATTCCATCCACCAAATGTATAAATAGGTGAGTAGATGAAAAATAGCCTTGTTGTTCGATTCTTATAAAACCAATCAAACGTGCCTAAGAGAATACAAAATATGAAACTATAAAAGATATAATTACCTTGGTTTAGCCTTTTCATACAATTCTCTGCGTAAATGCTTTAAGTCTCATATAAATTCAAGAGACTAAGTACAACACCATCTCCATTCAACTTTTTTCTTCTACTCTTTTACTACACTTAGCTTTTAATTATTAATTATCCTTAAGAAACTCTGTTTCGAATCTTTCATATTTAAAAAATATATATATTTCTTTAAGGGAATATTCTTTCGGGTTTCTACTTGTTCGACATCAATTTTCACTGGTTGTTGCATGCCTAAATCTCTCTCCAAAGAGTTCTTCATTTCGTACCATGGGAGCAATTTTTTACAATGTGATATCGTGAATTTATACAAGTATATACGCTATAAATTATACTAATAAATTTTTGCGAATTATATAGACTTCAGGGGACACCACCGTGAAGGTACATCTACTTTTACTTTTTCGAAAAGCAAAGTTCAGCACTTGGACTTATTTAGCTGCCATTGCGCATCAACTGGAGGGATCGTTACTATGCGTGTCTCGTGAATACCAATTAATGACATATGTTCAATGGAAATATATTAATAACCCAAATATGTAATTTTCTTTCTAATAAAATATATACATAAGTGCTTTTACACATAATCCTTTTTTTTTTTTTAATTTTATAGATTTCAAGACATTAGTTAAAATGAAGACTATGAATGAATCGAGTCGAGATGATATGGTACTAAACTCAAACTCAATTCGGGAGAAAAAACTCAAAATTTAAACTTGATTGAGCTTTAATTAATAAAGCTTGAGCTCGGATCAAAATGAAACTTGATAGATTCAAGTTTGACTTGATTAGATTAAGCTCTATAGACTTGATAATTCTAAGAATATTATAATTTTAACTAAAATAATAATAATATTTAAACTTAACTCAAGTTCGATTAACTTTAAGAGTTTATCGAGTAATATTTAAATTTGATTAATATTTAACTTTAACTTCTTGAATGCATGTGTTCATACTTTTGACATGGATCAAACTTTCCTTTGAAGATGGAAGTGTTGATTTCACTTATTTGTGTTAGATTCCCTCGTTTCCTCCTTCTAAATTTTGTAAAACCTATGTTTCTCTATTAATGCTAGTTTATTTTTATTTCTTTGTTGTAATTTTAGCTATAATATAGCCAAAATCAAACATAGATGGGTGTTTTCACGGTTGGTTTTTGAATTAAGTTTAGGTTAGGTTGTGTGACACGTATCAGTCACTCCAATGGTTTATCAACGATGGAAGATAAGGTTAAGCAGCAACTATGCGAATACACCAGATATGAAAACCATTTTTGTAGTGAGGATAAGAAAAGTAAGACAGGTGGTGTGGTTCATATAGATTCCAAGATTCTTAAAGCAGTTGGTTTACATATAATATTCATGAAAAGATAGAAGAATAAGTCTAATAAGTGGCTCCTCTAATGATAGTGAGGGTGTTTTAAGATGGTCTAGAGAAACAATCGAGCTTACCTCATAAATCATAATCAGTTGATCCAAAAAAAGGTTACATTTTAGACTCATCTTCTATTGATAATATTTTTTTGATTCACCTTAGCTTAGTTTTAGATTCTCAATTATTTTTGTTAATTTAAGTCTTTTTTTTTTTTATTGTCGCTTAAAGTTTATTTTCGTTAGACAAAAGTTCCATGTTTTTGTTGGGACGTGAAATTATCTTAATTGAAACCATTTTAAAACTACGATGACCTGACATTGTGAAATAACTCTAAGAAACCGACTCAAAATTAAAAGGGTATTATGGTAAATATAAAGAAAAGGTAGACGAATCAACTAGAATCGTGATACTTGGCTTTAATCCCTTTTCCATGTTTGGAATTGTTTTTAAATGGCAAAATGATGATTCTTATTTTTTTTTTTTTTTTGAATTTGATTTCGTTCTATCCTTATTAATTATTGTTAAATGAAATTACTATTTGACCTTTAATTAATTGTAAGTCCTTAGAGCAAAGGATAAAAGAGGGGAAAAAAACGAAAATATTACAATACAAAAAAGGTATAATTACATATCTTATTATTAGCTTTTTGTTTTTTTTTTTTTCCAAATATCTAATTAATAGTTTAAAAGAGAAAAAGAGAAAAAGGACAAAGAAAAAAAAAGGTTTTAAGTGGGTTACATTGTCAAATGGTAGACGACATGTGTTGAGGCAAGACAGACAAATGATTTGGCAAGAAAAAAAAAAAAAAGAAGATAAAAAGGATTATAGGTTGAGTTGACTGGTGAGGTTAACTCAATAGCAAGAGGTCGACATTTTAACTTGAATCAAATGGCCTACTGTCTTATTCTTATGGTGGTAGAGGATCAAATCGACAAAGTTGGCTCAAGTCAATCATGTAGAGATCAGGTCGAAATGAGTTAGCCATTCAAATTGGTTGTATTGAAATCAAATAAGAGGGAGGGAAGTAAGGTTGGAGATTAGCTTTAGTATGAGTAGGATAATTAGTTGAGTACACATCGAAAAGTGACTAAGGTTTTGGAATATGAATCGAACCCCTTCCTTGGTTGGTTAATTAGCTAAGATGCTCTACAAGAGGTTTTGAAGTTAAGATGCTTAGGATTTAGTAATAGGATTAGGGACTTGGTTCTCATCAAAACCTTAATTGCACTTCCTTATTTAAAAGAAGTCTTGAACACCTATTTTTTCCTTAATCCTCTCCAAGTCTCTTGACTTAAGCAAGGAGGTAAGAGAAAAAAAATCAAACATCAATCTAGCAAGATCCTCATTTTAAGTCTTGATCTATGATGATCTAAGATAGAAATCCTAAATACTAAATGCTTTTGAATATTTCTTAGTGATTGGAATCTTATACCCATTGGACCAATCGCCCGATCTTGAACTTATGTAGTTTTCAGTTTTACCTATAATTTACTTAATGAAACTAACCTGTGTTTGTTTTTTCCACCCCCAACCCACCCCCCAAAGAATACTTTACTAAAGTGCCTTCATAAGGATAACTAAGACCTTTAGATACCAAAATAAGCAAATGAGATGGGGTTTTAGAAACCTAATAATTGCAACTTATCCTTACTTTGCCTTGAGATGCGACCTAGTTAACACAAGCATTTCCCTCCTAAGAAATAAAATTAAATAAACACGACAAAAGCAAGTTCCTTAATAGAAAAATATCATCAAACCAAGGATAAGAAGAAGAATTCTTATAGACCAAATAGCAAGCATGGAATCAAATATTTAACCTATGTTTGTTTAAAGAGTACCAAGACGCATTTTTAGCCCACTTTGGGAATGGGATGCTCAAGTAGTATGTTTAAAGGATAAACCTATGGAGATATAGAGGTTTTTGGACTAAAGGAGCCATTGACGCCATAAAGAGAACCTATAAAATTTGCAATTACCATTTGAACAGTAGTCACACACCATTTAAACTACAACTAAGCACCACTCTAACAGTAGTCACTTTTGTCCTAAACGTAGAATGGATGCAACTCCCATCTAAACAATGGATGGAATAGCATCTAAAATGTACGTTGGCAACCAGCTAGTAAAAGGGACAACATCCAAAAGGCCTTAAAATCTATGATATTATCCAAGCAGTATCACAAGTCCCATTTGAATGGCAGTATATTTCCAATAGACTTTAGTTTCATTTTTTAACGTGCTTTCTTAGGCTGTTTTGCCCCTAGCTTAGAAACAATATATTTGAGGTTTGTTTAAGATTTGTAATTGATCATTATCACCTTCAAACCCTATTATGGAGTCAAATCTTCAATAAATGTTCTTATCAATTCTTTGATTGTAACAAACATGAATCTGGTTATGTTCGTAAGTCATATCTTTTTTTGAAATTTATGGCAACTATTAGGAACAAAAACAATTATTTCAAGTTGATATATCTTTTTGAATAGGAGAGTTTGGAAGAATTATTCATATACAACATTTTACATTTAGTAATGATTTTAAGCCTTACATGTTGCCGCCATGCTTAAGAATATGTAATGGAATTCTCACGTCCTTGGATTTCAAGGGCATAAACAATAAGAGATTTAGGTATTCCAATCACTAAACTAAGGTAAGCCTGTGTACACCTATATCTACCAACATCTGAGAGAACTTGTGTTATCTTTTGTGTGTAATGCAAAGAGAGAGAGAGCGCGAGAAAACGGAACATGGGTGAATGGATTAGTATTGATCAATCAATTAACTAACTATCTTATAGAAGTATTTATACTTGCTATCAACTAACTAACTACCTAAATATTAGTCACGTCTAGTGTGTTCAAGATCATGTGATAATAATTACAAGCTATACATTATATGTGACAATATACAGTCTAACACCCCTACCCCTCCCTCCTTTCCCCTTCCTTACCCCTTAAGTTGGGGCAATATGAAGACCCAACTTAGAAAGAAAGAAGTGTAACTGAGGTAAAGAAACAAGCTTAGTGAAAAGATCAGCCAACTGCAATCTAAAAGGAACATAAAGAGTCTTCAAAAATCCTTACGCAATTTGACCTCTAGCATAATGAATGTTTACCTCTATATGCTTCATTCGTCCATGAAAACAAAGATTATTTGCAATTGAAGCGGCTGCTTTATTATCACAATAAAGAACTACAAGAGTTTGTAAAGAAACTTGTAAGTTGTGAGCGACATGATAAATCCATTTAAGTTCTTGAGCACTTATAGCCATCGCTTAATACTCTACCTTAATAGAAGAACAAAAACAGTACGTTGCTTCATGGATTTTCATGCTACTAATGCTATGCCAAGAAAAATGCAAAAGCCACTAACTGACTTGCGATCTATAAGGCATGTTGCCTAGTCAGAATTAGCATAGCAAAGTAAGTTTAAGGAATTCGTGGATAGATAAAATAGTGTAAAAGAAATTGTTACTTTAATGTAGCGTAACAAATGCAAAGCTGCCTTCATGTGTAATGAATAAGGCCTAGATATAAATTGACTGAGGTAGTAGACGGGATAAGATAAGTCTGGACATGTGTGTATCAAATACAAAAGATGCCCAATTGATTGACAATAACCAGTAGGATTAAATAACTTGTCCTACTATTATGATCTAGTCGAATACCAAAAGGTAGAGGCAGTGAAGTAAGCTTTGCCCCTATTAATCCCATATCAACTAGTAAGTCTATAGTAAACTTGTGCCAATTGAGATATGTACCTGAAGCAATAGAACATAAATCTATGCCAAGAAAAAATAGAGCAATGCTTAAGTCTTTGATTGTAAAAGTTTGATGCAAACAATCCTTCAAGTGAGTAATTGAGGCTTCATAATTCCCTGTTATCAATGTGTCATCCACATAAAGGAAGACAGCAAGAAACTTATCATCACTAGCACGAGTAAAGAAAGAGTAATCACATTTGGATTGAGCAAAACCTTGAGAAATAAAAGTTTAGAGATTTTGACATTTCATTAGCGTAAAGCCTATTTGGGACCATATAATGAATACACTAACTTGTAAACTTACTCGAGTTTAGACTTAATGTATCCTTGAGGAGAATACATATAGATTTCTTTATTGATAAAACCATGAAAAAATGCGTTGTTGATGTCCACCTGATGAATAGGTCAATGCTTGTCTGTAGCAATTGCAATTAACATCTGAATAACGGCCAAATGAGCAATGGGTGAAAATGTTTCATTGTAATCCTCACTCTCCTTTTAAGTATACCCCTTTTCCACCAAACATACTTTATATTTGTCAATGAAGCCATTGGCTCTATATTTTATCTTGTACACCATTTAGAGCCAATTACATGTTTTCCTTTAGGCAAAGTTATAAGTACCTAAGTGTTATTGTGCTCTAAAGCATCTAACTCCTTATTCATAGTCTTTACACATAATTCATCTTAAGAGGCTTGTAAATAAGAAGCATGTTCCTTGGTAATTAAAACTTGGGCTAAAGAGGTTACGTGAGCCCTGTATTCGGTAAATAGGAATTAAATGGGTAAATTTGAAATATCGATGAAAAATTAATCCGATTAACCTAGAAATTCACAAATAAGCTTGAGACATTAGACTAAGAGAAAAAATATAATAAAATAATAATATAGCCAAAATAGTATAATTAAATAATATTACATATTATTCGCCGTAATCACGTAAAATATGTTTCATTAGTTCGGAAAATTTTAAAGATAAATTATATATGTAATAAAATTTATATGGGATTAAAATAACATATATAATATATACATATGCGTTGTGTGTAATTTTGAAGTATGTACGTATACCCCTATTTAGCTAAAATACCATAATATATGCGATTTAGGCTAAAATAATATAAGAAATTAATAAGAAATCATTAAAAATATTATAAAAGAAAAAACTTATGGGTAGTTGGATTTTTGTTAAAGTGGGCATGTGGAGCTATTGTGGATAGGTGGTGAGGAATTGAAAATACAATCTTCATAAGTTATTAAGATGAATTGTGAAGGGAAGAGAGAGAAAGTATTGAAGCTTCCATTTAGATGTTCTAAAAATTTGGAAAAAAATCTCTACAAGTTCCTTCATATAAACTATGATCTTAGAAAAATATGGAAGTAAGTTCAAAAGCTCTAAACGCTGGAGAAAAGAAAATGGGAAAAATAGTACATGAATCTAATTAAACATGAGTTAGGGGCTTAAGCAGCACCTAAAGGTGAACTAACAGAGTCACTTAAAGGGGACGTTAGCACCATTTCTAGCCAACAACAAGGGAGGAGCAAGTGATGGCCAGAGCTTCTGTTTCTAGTGAGAGTCTTATTTTATCCGATTTTACAAAAATTAATAACAATATTAAATATAATTAGAAAATTTTGTAAAAATTTATTCTTACCTATTTTCATATATAGAATTTAGGAAAAATATTGTTTTGTAAAAATTTAGTAATTGTAATATACGTACTTAAGAAATCCATGAAACCGAATACTTTTCGATGTTGAAATAAATAAGTTTTATGATGTAGTTTTGATTCTAAAATTTTTCTATAAACTTTCCTATGTTTATACCAAGATGCTATGAAGAGATTTTTTAAAAATTATTTTCTATAATTTTATTGAATTTTTAGCCCTAAATTATGATTAAAATAGTATTTTTGGAAACAAATAAGTTTATATATCCTAAGGACCTCACTTAGATTCTGAGCTCCACTGATTATTGATGTATATTGTTGTAAGGGATTCTATTGAGAGAAATTACAAAAATCAAGTATGTGCTACTTATTTAATTAATTTGGTAGTAAGGGAATTAGATAAATTGATAAATGATGCTGTGTTATATAGGGAATTTGGATGTAAAGATGCTATGAAGTATAGAATTGAGTGTTACTTTGATTTCTTTTACTAGAGTTTGGGGGTAGAAATGGATAAATCAAGACATTGTATGTAATATAAAATTGGGTAGAGGATAACTTAGAGGAAGATTGAGGGCAAATTATCTCTTAGATGTTCCCTTAGAGGCTAAATTGGAGGCAAGAGCATAAGTAAGTGGTGAAACAGGGGAACTCTATAGGCTAAATTAGAGGGAGTATTCTTAAGAACTTTAAAGCTGTTGGCCTCAGAGGAAAGTTCAGAGGGTAGATTCCTTGAAATTAAAAAGTTAATTGAACTTAGATGATATCTAAAAGGAAGTGAAAGTAAATGTTTTACTAGATACTAGTTTAGAGGTTCAGGCAAAGGTAAAATTCGAAGAGAAGTATAGATAAGGAAGGCTTAGAGGTTGAGTCAGAAGGTGAACTCTTAAGGAATTTGAAGTAGACTAAGCTTACATGATAGCTCAAAGGATATTCTACCAAGAGATTTAAAAGTTAAATAGATTATGTGGTTAGTTCAAAAGGTGCCTTAGAGGATATCTGAAGTGAAATACACGAGTATGAGCACTCAAAAGTTGTTTCAGAATGTAATTAGTAAGAAATCTTAGGTAGCTATCGAACTTAGAGGATAATTCAAAGGATAATCCTGTCAAAACTTTAACTCCGATATGACTCAAAGGATAACTCAGATGCTTTCCAATTTTAGAACTTTAAGGGTAATCTAGCTCATAAATTATCTTAAAGGGTATTTATTAAACAATCTTGCATGTTTATCAACCTTAGAGATTGATATAGAGACTAAATATGCGGTGAATATCAATGTCTATGTGGTGCAAAGGATATCTCAAAAGCTTTTCCAAAAAATATTTTAAGGACATCTTAATTCAGAGGATAACTCAGAAGGTAACATAAACTTATAACATTAGTTTAAACTTCCAATACTTAGGGTGTAGGTTAATGAACCAAAGATTAATCAACCTCATTCTATTATAAATGAGTAAATTAGCAATATTTCTTAATTTATATACAGAATAAAGTATTACATCAAGAAAAAATCAAGGGATCACCCATAAGGATAAGCAAACAAACAAGTTAATAAGCGATTGAGTTCCAAGTAAGTGGGATCGGTACTTTACTGTACTTTGGAGTATTGTTTAAGCATACTTAAAAACCTTAGTATATGTCATGTTTGTATTTGTGATTGTTAGCCTATATGTATGTGTAACGCATGTGCTTGGATATTGTATTACTGTTATGGAGTATTGGACCTTATGTATTGATTGCTTTATTGAATTGTATAAAATTGCTTGATCACCTTAAGAGGTAAACTAATTCAAACTTGACCTAACTTCTAACTATAATGCATCACAACCTATTAGGGGAAATGACCAGGAATCTTGGGTCAAACATAGACCCTTAAATGAGAATAGCAGAAATGGTCATTTCTTTACCTTTAGCCGAATTAAGTGATAAGAAAAATGGTCGCAGCAAGATTGGGGACTGTATTTCGAAGGTAGTTTCAAATAGGGCATGTTTCTCCATTACACAAGCCCCAATTTGGTGACCAATCTGCAAAGTGTGTGGTGTGAAACTCTTCGAAACCCGAATTAGAGGGAGAACAATTTCTTTGATCTCATGACAACTAGTCAACATCGTGCGATAGCATTTGCGTAAACATGCATTATATCTAATTAACCTTACTTGAAAACCTTGGTTGCTTGATGATTGATATGTGCTATTATCTCTGTCTCACTCATTGAACAAGTTATCGCTTACTCCCCTATAGCTATTTTACAAGTTTTCAATAGACTCAACAGTATTACATTAAGTTCCAAGAAGGCTAAAGAATAGGGTCGGGGAGTGAGATTCAAGAATAATGGGTTGTGCCCTTAATAACTCGTTGAATTTACTAACTTATATGAAAACTAATAGAGTCTCTATTAGTGACCCTTTAGTTTTCAATTGTGGATACTGTTGTTATATTCTATTAACCTGTGATCTTTTATAAACCATTTATTAATCGCTCTATTATTTCAAATCAATTTAATTTTAGATCTTTTTATTGAAATGAAGATTGTATACTCTAAATGATTTGTAAAGCTTAATTTTCTTAATTATCTAAGCCACAAGTTTATTTTTTGAAGTTATTTTGGAAAATTACATCACAGGTTGATATTTATTAGACTTAGAATTGAGATAACTTAACGCGGGAAAGTGGTAAATGCCTTGTGTAAGCTATACCTACATTAGCAACTAAGTGGCTAATTTCTAACTTAGATTGGTTTACATGAAAGATCTGTTACGACTCTCTGATTTGGGGCATGATAGGCTATATATTCACTAGGATAAGAAGAGAACGTATTTTTAGTCAACAAAAGATAAGGAATAGAAGGAACAGGTGATGAACTAGCAATAAGAGGTGCTACTATAAGATTAGCATGGTGTACATAATCTATAAGTCATTTAAGTAGATGGATAGTTCTAATAGAATGTTTAAGGGTACATTGAAAAATATCAACAGATGGTTCAAAAGACAGGGTATCAGATGGTTGATGATAACTATGGGCTGTTGGTAATAAAGCAAGCAAAGGGTTATGTGAAGAAGAAACAAGTTCATAGGTGTGAATGTCAAGACTTTCTATTAGTGGAATAAATGGTAAAGGAGAGATTTGATTTGTTGTTTGGTGTAGTAGCAGTAATACTATCATTCTCAGAAGGAAAGCAAGTCTCATGGAATATAACATCTCTAGTCATGAAAATCTATTTGGAATTAAGGTCAAACAACTTATAACCATTGTAGCCCACCCCATATCCGAACATAATATACTTAATGCCTTTCTTATCAAACTTGTCCTTTTGAGGAGTAAACATTTTCCATAAAACAAAGACACCCTATATGACTCTTAAATGACTATAAGAAGGTGGATGCCCATGACTCTTAAATGACTGTAAGAAGTTTTCCAACATAAAATGGGTGCAGGCATTCGATTGATGAGATAAGTGGCTATTAAAACACACTCTCCTTAAAAAAAACTTTGGTAAGTTGGCATGTAGTCTTAAGGCTCTTGATGTCTCAATCAAATGTTTATACTTTCTCTCAACCCTATCATTTTGTTATAGTGTGTAGGTCATGAATCTTTGGTACCTAATTTAATAAAAAGGTCTTTGGTTTCTCTAAATAAAAACTCCATTCCGTTATCGGTATGGATTATTTTTAGTGTAACTTGGAAATGGTTCAGTGTGTAGGTAAAAAATTGTTGAAGTGTTTTGGTCACTTAAGATTTATGAACAAGAATGTATGTCCATGTAATTTTAGAAAAATCAATAAGTATGGTCAAGAAATATCTCTCTTCCTTAGTTGATTTCACATGTAATAATTCAAAGATATAACTAGAATTACTACTACTTGAAGGAAATGGAAACCTGTGTATCTTCGTAAGATGACAATTCTCATAAAGAAATTCTATGTTTATATGTCCAAGATCAAACAAATGTTAAAGTTTTAATAATGATGTGTGACCTAAATGGTCATGCAACAATACAATATATGTTTTATCCGAAGTAACAACATTGGAAATGTTATGCTTATTACAAGAAAAACTTGATATTTGCAGAAGGTTTGGTAACAAAAAGACTATAAGAACTAATAGCTTCTCGTAGGTATAATCCATGTTGTATCTGTGTAGTTGCAATAGTTTCATGAATTCTTTGGTTTCGAAAGAAACAATAACTATAATTAAAGATTACTATAATAGAATTGTCTTACAACAATCTTTGAAAGGAAAGAAGATTACGATGAAAGTTAGGCACAAGAAACACGTTGTGTAGTGTTAAGGCTAAATTGATCTTCATAGACCTAATAGTTTTGACTATCTTGAATGAATTATCAAGTAGTACAACCTTAATAGGTGTGATGAGAGTTTATTTGTCAAAAACCAGATGTTCATATCGAGACATATGATCAGTGGCCCCTATATCAATTATCCAAGCATCCTTACTTCTATTTACTTCTCTAATTGAATTAGATATGGTAGAGGAAAATGTACTTGGGAAATTCATCGAGTTACCTGTTTCCTTTTCTCCTGCTACTTTCATATACTTCAGAAACTCCTAATACAGTCCCTTAAACATCTGAGGATCAAAAGCATCATTATTAATATCTAGTACATCTATATTAAATTCAAGAGGAGTTGATTCCATTTGAGTAAAATTTGCTATTGATCTTCCTTTTCCTTTATTGCGTCTCCCTTTGTACCACTCTAGATAGCCTACAATCTCAAATATGTCTCGATTGTATGGCCATTGCCCTTGTAATGCTTATACCATAGGGTTGCCTTAGTTGAATCCTTCTTATTGTTTTTTAAAGACATGTGTTTTATTCACTTGAAATGCTGTAGAATCACTCTCTAAATTGGCTATCACTTGTCACTATTTTTCTATTTGTTAAACAATATAGAAGGGCTTGTTTACAGTTGGAAGGGGATCACATGAAATAATATGATTTTTTACAGTCTCATACATATCAGAAAGTCCCGCGAGAAACTACAGCAGCTTGTGTTTTGATTCATACTCAGAAAGCTTACCCTTTATTCCAAAACTACAATCATTTACTATTTCGCAAACACACTCTGGATAAGGATTCAACATTTGCAATTTGTCCCATTCTTTCTTGAAATGATTATAATGAAGTGCAACGAATAAATTTCCTTGTTTTATGTTGCTAATTTCATGCTCAAGTTGAAGTAACAATGGTCCCTTAGCCTAACCATACCGTTCGACAATTTCATTCCAAAAATCATAAGATGATTATGCGTAAACAAAACTTTGTGATAGATCGCTCGCCATGGAGTTTAAAATCCAGCACCCTATTAGGTAATAATTACGAATCCATTTTGTATAATTCTTTGAATCCTTATCTAGTTTCTTGATTAATCCATCAATAAATCCTAGCTTTAGTTTAGCACCTAAAGCTAATCTAATTGATTGGCTCCATGTCATGTAATTGCTACCATTAAAAATGATATATTTGAGAATCATACCTGGATTATCTAATCTAGAGATGAAAAGTGGACTTGAATTTGAAGTGTCACATGTAGAAGCCATATTTGTATTGACTCTGTATTACTAGTAATGCGATTACTACAATTCTGCAAACAAAAAGAATCGAATCAGAAAATTTTATAAACCTTAACCACTCGCTTTGATACAATGAGAGAACTTGTGTTATCCTGTGTGTGTAATGCAAAGAGCAAAGAGAGAGAGAGAGAGAGTGGAACGGGAGTAAATGAATTAGTATTGATCAATCAATTAACTAACTGTCCTGTATAAGTATTTATACTTGCTATCAACTAACTAACTATGTGAGTATTAGTCATAAGTAATATATATAAGATCACGTGATAATAATAAGTTGTATACTATATTTGATAATATACAGTTCCGTTCATCTCATGACACTCAAGTATTCCACTTGAAATTTTTTTTTTTGGCTGCATTCGACTTGAAAATGAATTGGGTCTCTTAATATCATATTTGTATTTGCAATAGACATAAAAGTTTGTTCAATGTTACCAGAAAACAAAAAAGCTTGTTCAATATACAAATAAATCCTAATAATCATATGTTGAATGGAAGATGCCGATGATAATAAGTGTATCTAAGTTTACCTACCTATTTCTCTCCAATGGGTTTTTATTTATATCTTCATCAATTATCTATTGTCATTTATAAAAATATCATATATTTATTCTATTTCTCATTATTTAATTATAAAGAATATAGATCGATGGAAACAAAATTAGAAAAGAATCTTGTAACTTATTAGATGCGATTTTAGATACTTTTAGCTTAAATGCGATGTAATTTGGATATTGACAAGAAAAGATTTATTGAGTAATATATTATTACGTATAAATATATATAATGTGTAATTATTAATAAAATTTAAATATGTAAAAATAATATGACCAATTCAATCTTTTCTTGAACTTAGACAGAGAAGGCAGCGTTCCGCGTTTCTTGGAATAGAATCACCCAAGGATCTTGGAATAATATTCATCTTCGTGATTTTGATTGTAACGTAGAGAAAATATCGTCTTTTCTTCCTGTAACATCTTAATTATTTAATTAATTTCTGTTGAGTCCCGTTCGAGGCCTCTGACTGAACAATTTCGGTAGAAATTTCCCATGGAAATTAGTAGCCACATCTTACACAGGCAAGCAATGACTATTGATTTTGTCAATAGATCGAAACGATTGGATATATGATATAACAGAACGTAGAGAAATCAATTCTCATGATTTAGGGTTGGTTTATCAAATCAAATCGAAACTTAAAATGCATGTATTTTTATTTTTAACTGAAAAGAATGTATTCGTGTTGGATGGGTTTACAAACCTTATCTCTTTATCTAATTATTGGTAGTTCATTGTATTGTGATGATTGTGATAGAAATTTTTGTTTTTCTAGCCAAAATTAAAAGAAAAAGAAAAGGAAATTACACTCTTTCTTAAAAAAAAAAAGAAGGTATAATGTTATATTGAGATTTATCATGTATATGATGATTCAATGGAAAAATGATTCAATAATACTGACACGTCATGTGAATCGATGAGTGGTGTATAAGTATTAATAAAATTTTAATATATGAAAAGATAATTGATATTTTTTTTTAAAAAAAAATAAGTGTCTTAATTTCTTAAGTTTCAAAATAACTTATTTGTTAACTTGGCACATGTTACCAAAATAAACTATGTTGAACAAGTTGTACAGGTGAAGTGACTCATTGATTTAGAAGCTTTAATGTTATTATTATATAAAAAAAAATACAAAAGGTTAGAACGAAGAATATAATAAAATTACAATTCCTAAAGAATACAATAAAGTAGTACTAACTATTATTTTGCTTGGTTACATTTAAAATAATACTAGTGATGGTTTTGAAATATATCTAAAAATATTAACATACTTTCATCCAGATCATAAGTTATCAAGGTTTCATAGATCATATGGGAATATGTAAGAAAAGATTGAGGAATAGCTATGTTTTATATCTTGAGAGAAAATCAAAATTTTTGGTTTGTTAGTCATAATATTTTTGTGGGATATCCTCAAACTAGATACAATAATAGCTCTTTAAGAGAATAATAGCAATCTTATTCTACTCTTATAAAATGAACCAAACATGCTTACATGTATGGTTTGTTCTCTTAACCCTTTTCTTCTTGTATTTGCATACATACATATAGAATTGAGTTTTTCATTTGGTACTCTTATTTTTCTACAGCTAGAAAGCTCATCAAAAGGGAGAAAGTTAAAATGCTAATTGGCTTGGATAAACGGCAAGAAGCTATGTTAGTTAGTTGCTGAACTTTGCGATCGGGTCTAAATATCGGTCATTTCGTTGGCTAAAAGCCCTCCTTCACCTACGCCAATGGCACCACCATGGCCCCTGCTTATTCAAATTGTTGGAGTAGATTCGATGCATTGTAGATATAGTCTATGCTTACAATAAGCGGAAGGTTTCCATAATTTATGAGGAAGAGTTATATGGAGTTTCAGATTCAGGAATCTTGAGTCATCTTTATAAGGAGCTTGAAATCCTTGGGTCCAAGATTGTGGACCGCGGAATTCTTCCTCCATTTCTTTTTCTTCAAACTCTAAAACCTAAAATTTGGTAAAAATAACACGCAACTACCTTTTTTTTTCTCTCTCCTCATTAATTCGTTTTCTTTCTCTCATCTGTCCTCTGTCTCTCTCTCTCTCTCTCTTCCACCTATCTTTTCTCTCTCTTCCACCTGTTTTCTCTCTCTTGTCTAACATTTTCTCTCTCTCTCGTATACTGTTTCCTTTCTTCCTCTATCTCTGTCATTCTCTTCTCTCACTTTCGCCCCCTCTTCGTCATTCTCTCTCTCACATATGTTTTTTCTCTCTCTCTCTCGTCTGTCCCCTCTCTCATCTTACTCGTCCCTCTTTGGCCTCACTCACCTCTGTCTCCCTCACTCGCCTGGACAACAAGTTCCGCCCCCTAATTTTCCAAAGCTCAATTAAGTTTTCTTGCAGATCTCGTCTGAAAATTCAATTGACTTCAATCACGGTTATAGTAAATGTTATTAATTAACTCTTAAATATATTATTTTATAAATTATAATTTTATATTATTATTTATATTAGGTTCTCGTTTGCACTATAAAGTAATGTCATCTCAAGTTAAGCTTTCGGATAATTTCAATTTCATACTCGATACCGTACTTTTAACATATCATTTTATTATTAATTTATTTATTATTTTCATTATTAGTGTTGAATTAATTATGATTAGTATTTAATTACTACTAATAAATTAATGAATTATCATGTTATATAAAATTATTTTATGTAAAGGTTATCGTTAAATATATTTTACCATATTTCAAATTATTAGTTATAGATATATATATTGAGACCATTTTTGTTTCTACCGTATTCGAGTTGGGTAGCTATTTTCTATTTTTTATTGTATTCAACTTGGTTTACTATTTTCTATTTAATTAAAGAATTATGTTAATGATTGTATTTTATATAAAGTGCCTAATGTCAATTTGGTATGCTACAAAACTAGTTTATTAATACTACAATTTATTATTGTTATCGATGTTTTTATGTTCTAAATATTTTCATCAATTTAGTAATATGTGTATATATATCATAGCATATTACATTAGGCATAGTATGTCTGTTTTATCTGTTTATTATTATTTTGTCATTTCTTATGAGTTTTTACAAATCATACTATTTTTCCAATTAAGTATGTATTACTTATTTTCATAAAGATTCGATAATCTATATTACCCGATACCCTAATTATGTATCCATTTTATACTTTCTTTTATATATATAGATATGTTATATATATAAATATATATATTGTGTACTTTATGAGTTTCTATAAAAATGGTTTTATATATATAGTTATATCACCTTTTTAATTTAATCGTATCGTATTATTATTATTTGATTTAATGATTTCTTTCGGGATCTTGATTAAATAGATCATGGATTTATAGGTAACTCCTAGATAGAATTTAGTCTTAGAATGCTTAAAGGTTAATATGTTACATGTTTCTTCTAAATTCATAGTGTTCAGTATCTCTTATTGAGGTCTAAGTTTTGTTTGGGTTTTGAGATCAAAGTCTTATTTTTTATTTTAGAGTGTTTCTAGGTACATGGTATTTGTTTATATGGTTGTACTTGTTAGGTTAGAAAAAATCTAATCAGACTAATAAATATTTGGCCTGAATCAACGGTTTGCTGATTTTGCTTGACTTATTCACTATAGGAGCCCATAGTGGCAGTTTCCTAGAGGAGTAACCGCTGATCATATATGAGATTTTTCTAGTAAACTTTCATATAAGATGACGCAACTAGAATATTAGGTTTGGGCTCTAAACTCTAAGCATAAAAGACTTAAAAGAAAATATATATTTATAACCACCTATACATGTAAATAAAAATCAAGTGTGACTGGGTTATGAATATCCCTTTGTTGTTTTGCTAGCCTAATGAAAGATAATTAAATTATTGTTTATCTTATTCTTATATATTTGCATTGCTCATGTGAATGATCTAGCTTGGCATACATATGTGTTTGTATACCTATACAAGGCTTCACCTAATTCTTTTGTGTTTCAAGTATTGGATCGGATGACTATTTTATTTCTGAGGAGACGTATGTCAATGATATTTAGGAAGAGGATGGAGTTGAGTATCTATATTTCTTTGATGATTAGGATATGACTAGTTTTTAGTTACTAAAGTTTATGTTATGTTGAGAGATTTGTATATTAAAGAGATAAGAGTATTGGCTTGATACTTAAGGATTTAGATACTGGACTTATCTTTTGTTTCTGTTGTTTGTAAATCATTACGTTTCTAAATTCTATTGAGTTTTCTAGTTTTTATAAGTTATGAGTGGATGCAGTTTCCCATTCCCTTATGAATTTTTATATACTGCGATATGATTTTTTATGTTTTGATTGCGAACTTAAAAAGCCTTACATAGTCTAGACTAATTAGGATATGTAGTGGGTTGTAGCACCATTTAGGTTCTCTGGGTGTAACACATTGTTCCCCAATTATCCTTACCAATGACTTCCACATTACTCAAAGAAGCTAAGAGGACTGGACTCTTTGGAGAAGAATGTGAATGGATATTCGCAGAATCACCATCAAGCCACCTAGATTCAGTTGATCTACATCTAACTTCCTCCATGAAAGAGGTACTAGGAATAGTTCCATACCATCTTAGGAATAAACTATATTTAGATTTTATCCACAAGTTTGGTCATAAGTTTTATTCGGATCATGAAGAGATTTCATATAATCATCCCCAAACTTATGTTTTTTGCACTTATGATATCATTAGCGCAGTTTTAAAGGCTATTGATAGAATTCCTAAAGATTATTTTACTTCAGGATCATTGTTTAGAAACCTAGCACAGAGTAAATTCACTGGCTTAAGTGGTGAAATTTACTATGAAGCTGGTCGACTATTACATTATACCCAATTGGAAATAGGTAAGTTTTGAAGGCAAAAATGAGTTCAAAGAACTCATAAGCTTTTGGTCACCCAAACAAGGTTTCTCGAAAAACCTACCTTCAAGAACGGGATCACATCGACATGTTTGGACGGAATAGGCTCCAAGTCCCACGAAAAGTCTCGAAGAGACCCAAAAACAGTTGGAACCTAGGGTAAATGGAGTTCCAAGGACGACTTTTTTTGGTTTGTTTGTGCAGGAAAAAAGAGATGCGAAAACGAATAAAATTATTTATGAAGGCTTTTGTATTGATAATTTTAATGATGTTCTCTGTCTCTTGGATCAACCATTGGATTATCGGTTTTCTCCTCATGATGGCACCTTCTATGAATTAGTTCAGAAAGTCAACAATAAGGTAAGGACCTGTCTTTTCTGATTTTTGTTTTTTTTTTTTTTTTTTCTCCTCAAGACATTTGAGAATCTTGCTACGTTTTAGGATTGCATTTTTAGATACTCCAACCAATAATTTATGTCACGTGTACTTAACGTATGCCATGTAATATTTATTGATTTTTTTTTTTATAATACACTTATAATGCGTATTAAAAATAAAAATATCAAGTGTAGAACAATTATATGATTTAAAACCTGACACTTATTATAGATAAAAAAAAGGATAAGTAATTAGATTTAAAACTTAGCTGATTGTGATTGATTTCTTTGTACGTGTGCATACTAGATAAATAATCATCAATTTGACGAAGAAAGTAAAGTCGGTCCAACCAAACATGGGAATTACATAAAAAACCTTGGTAAAAATTCAAGCAACGAAAAAGGATAAAGTAATTACATGTATAAATTAAAAAGCAGGAAGGAAATATATAAACACCAATATTGCCATACCTAGATGATAAGGTTGATATAAAAATGAGAAGAAGTTAAGGTTAGAGAGACTAAGTCGGGATTGAATCGAGATTGGTAAAAATATTATAATATAATAATTATTTATTTATAATGTAACAAAAATTACCTATATTTTCAATAATTGAAACTAAAGAGCTTTTTATAGTTTATTTTTTATCTACATTTTTTAGTAAATTAATGTATTTTTTACAAAATATAAGAGTATAATATACTTTAATTGGAAAACCTTGGTGGATTGTTATAGGAATCGAGTTGGACTAGTTGAGTTAACTAGGTTGAGTTAGAATCACTATCAATAAGGGTTGAAGGGGTAATTAGACCGGTTTTATGGAGAGATTAAGTTGAATCATATTAAATTGGGCAAACTAATCGAATTTAACAATACTAATAAATACTAATTTTTTAATGGGATGGATTGGGTATATGATTTTTCCAATATATATATAATATATATAGTGTAGTTGGAAAATAAATAAATAAATAAAAGGAACTGCATGACACTAAGGCGGTAATGCTTGAAATAATTAGTTCATGAAAGTTACATGTGACATGCCTTGGTGTTTGAAATATTCTTCATTTCACATGAATTTAGAATCTAATAATAGACACACTTGACGTATGTACTATGTGCACTGCATTTAATGGATTTATAATAAGAGCTTAGGTTGACTTGACCTCGTGAAGAAGACTCTTAAAGATATAGGATGATTTATTAACAATTTAAACGGGAGGAACAAGCAAGGTCTTGATTCATAGGATGAAATGAACGAATAATAAATAAATAAAAAATTGTAGGTTTATACTGTTTAAAAGGTTTATAATGATTGAGATTATTATAATTTAGTAGTATAAATATTAATTTTCTAACAAAATAAATCGGATTTAAATCTTTCTTCCTCAACTTATAATAATGTATAGTCAGCCCTAAAAAAAAAAGAAAAAAAAAAGAGGTTAATAAGGGAAATTACATTTCACTATCACGTTCCACATGAATTTCAATCATTTAAGCGATTACGGAATTCTCAATAATTATAACTATTTTGGAATATAAAAATTGAGAGCAAGAAGTGGTAGTTTTTACATAACGTGTGGCTTAACCCCCTAAAAATAAAAAAGTGGGTATAGGTTTCAAGTCCAATCATCACAAATATTTCATATCCTTTTATTCATTTTCTATTTTCTTCACTTCTTTAATTCCAATATTCAGTTTGCTGATTTCTAATTTGATATATTAACGTTTCACAATTACTTGAAAATATAAAATAAGTGGTGTGGTATGCAAAACCAAATACAACATCTTGTGTTTAGTCAAAGTATTTGTAGTATCCATTTCCACATCCTTTAATCATTCTATGAAAAGTTCTATTTCTAGAGTATTAAATTTTATATATTCTTATGTTCATGTGAATAAAAAGTATATATAAAACAAATACTCTAACATAATGTATAAATATATATTAATAAATATAAAAATAAAAATAATATAAGTAGAATAATTATTTAGACACAACACATATATAACAATTAATTATTCCATAAAAATATAAAACCTGCCTCATAAACTAAACAAACATATACAGATTTAAATCTGCAATATATAGATTTATTAGTAATAAATAAGCAACAACAGAAAGTAATGTAACACGAGGGATAATTCCACCAAAGGTGATAGAGATTTGGACATGGCTATAAAAAGAAAATATATCAGCATTGCAAAAAAGTAATTAGCATTACACGATATAGTGTAAAAGGGTCGTGTACTCTTTTAATAATGCAAGTAGATGATGAATATTAAACAAAGGAGCCACTTGAGTGACATGGTTTAAATATTATTAACATTTATGTTTGGATCCGAGGCTTGTTTGTACAATATTTATTATCGATTTTTATCACTCAAAACACATATCATATTTTTCTACCACTTTGTATATCGATTGTCACTTGTTTGTATTATTAAGAATATACGATATCTCTTTACAACTTTGTTCATATATACCTTATCTCTAGTACTTTTTTTTTGTCGGTTGTAAAGGTAGAAACTCAATCTAAATTATCAATTTGTGTATATATGAGATATCATGCACCCTCAATGAATATACATATACATACATATGTATATACCTATAATATATATGTGTATTATATCTATAATATATATTATATATAGGGTAAACTATATTTTGGGTACCTGTGTTTATAAGCCTTTTCACTTTAGGTTCCCATGTTTTTAATTTTTTTTTTAATTCAAGTGACATGTTTTGCAAAATTAAGAAAAACGAAAAACTAAACAATTTTATTAGCAGCAACATTACCTCTAGAAAGCAAAACTCAAATCTAAACCAAATCCATGGAAATCCAGATTTCGAAGCGTAACTAATTGAAAGTGAATCACGTTGAATTTTCATTTGGTTTTGTTGAAGTTTAGTAAAAGGAGAATAAAAATTGGAAATTTTTTGGATCATTGTAACAAAGAAAGAGTCAAATTGGTCATCATCCACAAATTTAATCAAACCACATGTAGCTATATCTTCCTCCACGTCCTTATAGTTGTTACTATCCTTGCCATCTACAACTACCATGTCCTCATCATTGTTATTATCATCATCTACACCTATCATGCCTTTATCACTGTTGTCATTGTCATCTACATGCCGGAAGAGTCTCAAATATTCCCCCTAAGCAAAAAGATCTAGCATAGTTAAATGTTGAATTTCATGTTATTAATCGTATTATTAGATCAATTCATTACAATTTTGAGTATAAAGAGCATTAATACTAAGGTTGTTGCAGCTTAGTGGTATCATTGCTTCACCACTAATCATGATAGACCACAATTCAAATTCTCCCTTCTCCATAGTTAGCTAAAGAAAAAAAAAAAAAGAACATTAATGCTTCTTACATTCTTTTCTTTTTTTTTTTTTTTCCCTTTCGTTTCAGAATTAACGATAATATTGACAAAGTTAGTTAGGTTTTTTTTTTTTTAGTTCTACAAAACACAGGTCACCTAAGTGAAAAAAAAAATAATAAAAACCATGTAACCAAAGTGAAAAAGCTTGTAAACACAATTACCTAAAGTGTATTTTGCCCTTATATGCATTATATAATATATATATATATATATGTTTGTATTGTATATTTGCGTTTCAATTAGGAAAAAGGTCATCATGTGTTGGAAATTCATGATGAAATATATTTAGGTTTTTATGGTTGAATTGGAGACTAAAGTTAGAGTAAACGATGGAGTACTGAAAAATAAAAAAATTATTAAAATAGTGAGGAATAATTAGCTTGAAAGTTTCACTTGCAGGAATTTTCCTATTAAACAAAAATATGATTATCAAGCATGGTCAATAAGAAAAATACATAATGAGATGGACTAAAACTATAAATAGTTACTAATAAAATTAGTACTACAACTATTTCATATAAAAATTCACTAAGATTAGCTACTATCTTGCTTAATTGGTTGCAAGTTCAAATCCCTACCCTGTTAATTCACCCTAATTAATATATCATCCACTTATTTATAAGTACAAGCTTTTAAATAAGGTTATCGATATAGTAATTAATTACTACAAATGTTATAAGATAATGTATGTTTAATATCAACTAGTAAATTGTGATACCTCATGGTTAGATGTCCCACATGAATTATAGGAGATTATAGTATTAATTTATAAGGTTATAGTAATGAATATATTGTCAACATAAGCTTGCGACTTTCGGGTCAAATGATTGAAATAGGTTCGTTAGTAGTTGTTGGTTTGGTTATTTACTATTTTTTGAATGAGGGCGTTATATAAGTGGAATTTTAGTTACGTTCAATGGATTTTGTTGAATATTTGTTTTCAAAACATAGTTTGTAATACAAGGTCATCTTTGTTTTGTTCTTCTCAAACCAATGTTTTTGAAGACATATGGAGTTGCAATTGGTGATGTGACCATCTTAGCCGGCTAGGTTAGGTTTGTTGAATTTATGCAGGCATATGTTGAATTAGGGCTATCTACGATAGTCCCAGCCTAACCAAATCTAGAAAAAGGGTGCATTTGCAAGTGTCCAGCATAATTATGCACTTCCCTTGTTCTATTTTCCTTTTGCCATCTACTATCATATTATAACTTTGAAAGAGGTAAGAATCAAATGTGATACATCATGTTAAATAGTATCGACAGGAGAGTAGCCATTTCTATTAATGGGATAGTGAAGCATTTATGCTAAGATAATTTTTTGCTAACATTGAATTTCATTATAGGGGAATGAGTGTGTTGCAATTGTACAAGAATCATACTAGTGGTTTTGTTCTTTGTTGCACTAATATTGACCAAAGCTACACTACAAGTCTTACATCGATGCTTACAGTTCAAGGACTGAGATCTAACATTACCACAATGGAGTGGCTAAAGAAGACAAATTCTAGGGTTGGATGTGATAACAGCACTTTCGTGTGCAATTATTTGGAAAAAGCTCATGGGTTCAAGAAAGAAGCCTTTGTGAACATTAATACCGTAACGGACTATGGAAAGAAATTTGAAATTGGAAATATTTCCGCTCTTTTTCTTGACTATCCTTATGAAAAAGCTCTTCTCACTAGATATTGTAATGGATATGTCGTCACGCATCAGTCTTACAAATTTGGAGGATTTGGCTTTGTCAGTTTCTTGATCCCACTCTCCATTCTTTTTGTTGTTATTAATTGGAATAGTACAAAAATATTACCTAAATTTTGGTTTTTGTTTTCCAATGTAATATGCAATATATGAAGTTTGAAGTTTTTAAATGTTTATTACTCATCGCTTTAAATGTAAGTATAAACCGTTAGTAATGCGGTAATAAATCTAATAAGTAAAAACTCATTTAACTATGACATTTAATAATTTCGAATCTTACGTATGAAACTGAAAGGGGAAAAAAATACATATTCAAAAGTTCAAATAGTGATTTTAATATTATTCCTTATATGATCTTATCAAAAAGGAAAAAAAAAAAAGATTTATGTCAAGACCATATAACTTCTTGTATCTTCTATTCACTTTGATTTTTGGTTTTGATTCACTTGAACAAATATTTTGAAAGAACTCTTCACTTACTGATGATTTCGATGAAGCTATACTTAAACTTTTAGAAAGTGAAGAGATTAAGACATTGTAAGATAATGGTTTTCTCCTGAATATATTCCAACAAACATAACAATGTCGGATGAAAGATGAATGTTAAGCCTGGATAGCTTTTAGGGTCTTTTTGTTTCCACATTTGGGGTTTCCACCTTAAGCTTATTGCTATCAATGGTTTGCTTTAGGAAAAGATGCCATTGCCATCAAGTAGAAAATGTAGATAGGTGGGGAAGAGAATTTAATGTATAAGGAGACTTTTTTTAGCATTTTAATGTCTATATAATGTAAAAGAATTTATATTTTGTAGATATATAAGGCCTGATTGGAGTAGTTACATGCGTACTGTGTAAGTATTGCACTATATGTGGCTTTAAAGAAGCGAAGCGAGACTATCACCTAAAGAAATTATTAGGTTAGAATAAGACAGGGAGGAGGAACAAGCAATCTTAATGTCTTAAATGCACAAGTGACAAACAAGACAACCTTAGGGGACCTTAGGCGTTCGTCTTGTAGTTTGAGTGAATAAAATCAACTCTTTATCTAAATTGTTTATTTGATTTTAGAGAGTAGAGATTTTGCATAACGCTATTGTTTTTCTATTCTCTCTAAGAGTTCTAAATAAGGAGAAAATGATGGGTATTTATAGGCTCTTTGGTAAGATAGCATCCATCCAATCATCTAGGTGATTAACAGATGAGATGAAATGTGCTCAATTCATAGTTATCTAAAATGAGCTAGCTAATGGGCTCAAGACCAGTAGCCTTCCTTATAAGTACATGAGCCTATTAGAGAAAGGTTGGAAGTAGATGGATTAGTCCAACAATCCCTATTCTGAGCATACCAAGCTAAATTTCCTTGAATCAACCCAGTCTATGGATTAGACTCCTTAAGCCCAATCTATGGATTGGACTTCTTAAGCCTTATCACCTAACCTAAAGAGTTAAGCTTAAATAAACAATGGGCTTAACTTAATAACTAATATAACAATTTTTAGTCATTTATATTTTGCCCCCTAACCAAAAGTTCCTTGGATACATTTAAGGGGGTTTTGAGCATTTCCAAAAGTTGTTTCTTTAACTGCTATGTAAACGTACTGAATGTTAACTTTATTTGCTTTATTACTTCCAATATCTATGGAATTAATGCTTCTTTTGGATCACTAATGAGTTGAGCATCATATGCTAATATTTATTTTGCTATCATGTAATACATATTTTGATATGCTTTTATATCGCACTAATGATTTATTGCTTTCATGACATTGACTCACATCCATCACATAGAATTAATATTGCTGGCTCCTTTCAGTATTTCTTCCTCATTTTATGAGCATTAGTAGAAAAAATAAAACCATTGGAACATTTACAGAAATATAGAGCTTTCATAACATCCCATCCGGCCATGTTATATACATACATATATATATGTGTGTGTATGTATGTGTGTATGTATATATATCTCATTCATACCAGTAAATAGGAATCTAGAGCTTTCATAACATCCCATCTGGCCATGGTATGGTACGATATTTTCTTTTTAGAGTCAAAAGCGTACACACATAGAGTGAAATTATAAGCAGCAGCCATGTCATTGTTGGAGTGCTCCTCCCTTACCAACTGCTTGCTTTCCAAATCTTCACTTATCACCAAACATATCCTTTTGTATTGTCCTTCCTCCTTGCTAGTCACAAACCAATTTCAAATCATTTTTTTTAACTCCAATTTTCGAATCTTTTCTTATCAATTAAGTATTCTAATTTCTTGAATCCTTATCCCTTCATACTATTGCTTCATGGTATTACCCATATCATTTCTCCATATGATCTAATTTGAAACACGAAGTTGCCACACTAATCCACCATATTTCCTTAGACATATCATGCTCTCCTTATATTTTACCACCAAATCAACTCATATCTTTTTTTCATCAACAAACATTATGGAAATAAATTCATATCCAATAAATCTTTACCTAAATCTTTAATCCTTATTCCCTTTCTATCTATATCTCTTGGTTATAAATATAAATACTTATTGTTGACTTCATGCTTCCCATGACAACGATAGCTTGAGCAATAAGTGTTCGCTTCTTCTCTTTTGGTGATCTATTCCTTTACCTTTCTTCTTCTTCTTGTTCTATTATTAGGTTTTAATTTTCACCTCTCTTCTTGTACTTTATAGATGGCATCTGTTGAAAAATCAGCACAAGAATGATGCGCATCCAAGCTTTAACAGTAACAAACATCACATTCTTGATTGCAAGTCTTTTCATTGAGTGGTCAAGAGATTAAAGATTCAAAATTTTCTCTATTTCCTTTCTTGTTTACTTGCTGATTTCTTTTTCTTACAATTAATAAAAAGCGTTAAGGCCTGCCAACAATCCAAACAAGACCCACATAATATTTATCTTGAATTATCTTTACTAACAATTTTTTTTTCCTAGCACTTTCAGCAATTGTATGTGCTTGTCTTTTTTTTCTTTCTTTCTTTCTTTCATACTTAAACCTGTTCTTAACATAACTTCCTTCATTTGCTAATTATTTGATTACTTCCGAATCTTCAATTATGTATACATATATCCTCAAAGGCATATATATATATAATATTTTCACGTTGCTGTATTCACTTTTCATTCAAAGTTTACTTGCTCGATGTAATCCCTTCTTATGAAGCAATACACTTTCAAAAAAAAAAATTCAAATGCTTAGATTCTTGTAAAGTTGAGACCTAACAATCATTCCTCTAGTATTTTGTCTTAAGATCAAGTAAGGGGAATAAATTAAACAACCAATAAAGCTTTTACCAATGAATATAATATTATCCCATAATATTGTGAAATCATAGTCTCATACCCAAAATACTCAAAAGTTAATATACATTTTTCAAGACTAATGGAAAGATGTCGTCTCATTCCAACCTTACCCATATTGAACTTTCAGATCCCTAGTTCTCCTCTTAATTTCCTCATTCAAGTTCGTACCCTTCAGCTTACTTCAACAGTGAACATGCTTTCCTAAACAAATCAATCCTTTTACCCAAATAGTAGATATTGAACTATATTTGTGTATACTCTTTTTTTTTTCTTAAAATATATATATTTATATTCCTATGCTCACATAACATAAGTGTTGAAATTCTTGCACATCACTAAAATCTTTCTTTCAATGATTTGTTTAGGAAATATATATATATACATACATATATATGTAGTATTGCTTGCCCATGATTGCTATAGATAGATGAAATGGCTCCAATGAAGCTAAATAATAAGCCTTCCTTTATCGTCGGAACAACTTGTTAAGTATTGATTTCTTGACTTGGAGAATATATTGATTTTGTATTCTGGTAGGAAAAGAGATGAAGACCAATCTAAGTTGAAGCATAAAAGTAACGAACATGAAGAACTTATTGGTGCATTAAGATAAATAGCCACTACTCATCCCATGTCCTTGGGATAAGTGGTTGGGTAAGACTATCTTTGAAGATATGTTTTGGGACAAAGTCAAGCGTCGAGAAACACGCGCAACACCTCACTGATGATAGTCTCCATTTCATCGAGCGCGAGCCTTATGTTGATTCTACAAATACCATTAAGGGAAATTCAGTGTTGCGCTTTAGAAATAAGAAGAGAGAATTACCTCTCTCAAATACCCAATTCTCTTTCTTGAAGGGGCCACTCTCTAGATGGGATGATTAGGTAGCATATATTGTAGAGAAGCCTGAATACATGACTTTACTAAAGAAGACTAAAATCCTCTGTACTATTGTCACTTCTGCTTGGTTGCAGTTCTCGTAAATGAGTGGAATAGAAGTGTAATGGGCAATCATCTCGTGTTAAAGTATCTAGACCCATATGTTTATCACTTCGTAGGGGGAGATAACTCCAATATTAGAAGATGTAGCTATACTAATGAATCGTCGCAACTTTGGACAAGTCGACCTTATTGATACAACAACCTTTCATAAAGAGCACAACTTTTAAACATCTTTAATGGGTGCTTTGCAAGCTACCTGCACTAAGAAGAAGCCATGTTTTGCTTCTTGGTCACATATTTCTTTGAGGAGCAAAGGAAGGATAAGCCTCAAGTTTTAGGCCTAAGTCGCAGGAAGGAGTAAGTACCTTCATGTCCTCTTCTTCTTTTTATTTCTTCCTTTTTTAATTTAAGTGTCGTAGTTGTATCTTCTACTCATATGTTCTCTTTCCCGTCTTAGCAAGTATGAGCATTCCGCTTTCAACATGTTCTAGCTTTCCCTATTTATATTCTTCAGAAGGCCTACGGAAGGTATTAGTCCACAACTCTTCCTCTTGGCCATACGCATTACCCAGGGTGAGTGATTCGCTCTACATCTCTTCTATTTAGTTTCACTTTATTGGCGCTTAGACCTATATTACCATGCTTCCATACATTTGAAAGGTTAATATGTAATCATTTCACATGTAGACCTAGTATTCCTTCTTTTCTTTTGTGAGTGGTTTCGAAGACATTTTTCTCCTTTAGCTACACAAGACTAACCCAAGTTTGCTCTTCCTAGAATGTGGGCTTAGATTAAGGGACCAATTGATCAGTTACTCTTATAACTCATTGACATTGAGGGTGAATTCACATTCCGCCCTTATGTCGAGCAAATTGCAGGATATGAAGACAATAATGGACTTTATCCTCCTAGCTTAAAAGGTGAGGTTACCTTGGTGGAGAATTAAGAAAATATCCTCGATTCTTAAGCCAAGTTCCTCTTATGGTGTATTCTAGGGAGTTTTTCTTCCCTTCTTGACAATAAAGACTCAGTTGATTGCTTTTTAGAGAGAAGAGTCATGGTGCACTCTCTTCATTGGGTTATACGTCAACTTGGTTTTGATCAAGGACTTCCTCGCCTGATCACCATGACTGAGAGTTTTGAATCTTGCTATCAGTCACTATGTCTAAAAGACTTGAAGAAGATTTACCTTAGAAAGCGACAATTATTCTTTACTTCTATTAGTCACTTTGGGGTTGCTTCCCTTAAATTGTTGATACATCAGACGAATTGCCTAAAAGCATTTGGTGCTTATGCCTTAGCGTCAGTAGGTGACATACTTCATGTACCTACTGTGTATCATTACAAATTCTTTTTTAAACTCCCAAGGCCTAAGTCTCAGGGTACTAGAGATACACAAGGAGCTATTACTAGACAATCAAAATGTCTTAGTAGGATAACAAGTGAGCATTTATTTAGGAGGTAACCTTTTTGGATGCATCATGTTGTTATTATTTTTTTTATGTATGTAATTTTTCTCCTTTTGCATTAATTCCTCTAACTTTATTTCTTTGTTCTTACAGATCGAGATGGGCTTTCCTGTTGTAATTAGCAAAAAGGATAATGCTGCTAACTTGAGCTCTAAGGTTCGTCCGAACAATCCTGTTATACCAATAGTAACTTCTGATAAGGACAATGATGATTATGATAAATCTCCAGTCTAATATGGGGATGGTTATGATGATAGTAGAACTGAAAAGTTGAATGATTCCCTCAAAGCACAGGACATTACTTCATCAATCAGTGAGGTAGGTGATTGTGATACTTATGCAGATGTGTTGCTATGCTCAAGAACTCATAGAGGTGAACTATGTGCCACATCTGCTGATGTCTCTCTATTTCCAATTGCTAACTTGTCTTGTGGAGACATGGTAGCAACTCTTGAAGCCATCCCAAAGGAGATAGTATCCTTTCATGGATTAGATGTTCCTTTTCATCTACTGAAACCATTGGGGAGACTTTATATTATGGACTAAGATTTTTGGAGTGAGTCTCCTATGTTAGGGATTAAGTTGGCCAATACTATCATGAAAATGTTGGAGGAACCCACATCATTTCTTAAGTCTTAAAGGTCTCTATCAGATGATAAGTTACAACAATTGATTAACTGTGTTCAAGGGGCTCATCTTTTAAAATTCACAGTTGGTAGCTTAGAGTTGATTGCTACTAAAGTTAAGAGATTGTTGAGTTATCGTGCTGCTATGAGAAGCTAAGGCAAATTAGTGGCGAGGTTTCAAGCCTTGCAAGGTGCAATTGAGGAGATAAACTATGAAGTAAAAGATTTATTAGGCGATATGAACCTTGAGTCTATAGTAGGTCTAGATTACCACACTTAGCGGAGTTTTAGCTATATTCATTTGTTTTACTAATGTTCATTCTTCCCTTTCTTTTTGTATTCGAGTTATTTTCACCACTTTATAATAAAACTTGCCAATTGAATGAAGTTTAATTGCTTTCCTGTTGGCCTTTTATTCTTTATTTATTGTAATTGCTTAGTTGTATCAAATAAAAAGACTTCTTAGCCTAGAGGTAGCTTATGCCACTAAAACCTATGGAGTCATTGTATACTTTAGGAGGTAGTACCTCACTTAGTGATAACAATGTAAATGAAATGCCATGATAGTAAGATTTGCTTTTTATGGCTTGTAAAGCTTAGAGCAAAGCATTGCGCATTGGAGGGAGGCTCTCACTTGCTAGCAACAAGAAGTTGAGCATATAAGATAAAATAGCCAATCGTACTTAAGCAATGATAGTAATGTATGCCAAGGGTATTAGCATTAGTGGTTAAGAGGGTATTTCTCAATACTTAACCTAGTATCGCTTTCTCTTTACTTATTTATGTATTAGCCTTATGTGCTAAGGAGACATATTTCTATAACTTTGCAGCAATAAGGAGACAAGAATAGAATACATAATTAAAATTATGTGTTAAGGAGATAAATCTCTAACTTTGCAGCAACAATAAAGCAAAAAAAAGTGAAGGAACACAAAGAAATAAAGCAATGGAAGTTGAATGTTTCATTCATATGAATGGCAAATACATTGTTGGATTTACAAATGAAACTTCTTAACATATTGAAAGTTAATGGGAGGGGTTATTGCATTGGTTTTCAGATTAAGGAGCTTATAGTAGTCGTTGTCATGGACCTCATGAATTGTAAAAAGGGCCTTCCCACTTCGGTGTAAACTTTGGCACTGGAATACCTTGCCACACATGCTCTGCTGTACAAAGTATAACATCACTTTGCTAAAAAAATCTTTTCTTGACCAGCCGATCATAAGCAATACTAAGTTGTCTTTGGTAATTAGCAAGGTTGCGCTTAGCAGTATCTCGCCTTTCTTCTAAGGCTTCGAGATCCAACATACGTAAGCTGTCCGGTTCTAATTTAGCATTGAGAGCCAAGCATGCAAAAGGAACTAAGATATCAATAGGCATCACTACCTTAAACCCATATACCAAAGAGAAAGATATCGCCTAAGTAGGACCTCACTTAGAAGTTTTATAAGCCTACAGTGCCAATGGTAGTTTGTCATTTCACTCTTTGTGATTTTCATGAACCATTCAACTGAGTACCTTTAGGAGAGTCTTGTTTATCGCCTCTACTTGGTCGTTTCCTTTTGGATAGTATGGTATGGATTTCATATGATCAATATTATAAGAAGCCAATAGCTATCATATATGTGAATTGATGAAAGGAGTGCCATTATCTAAAACAACACGCTTTAGGGTTCCAAAGTGGCAAATAGTATGTCCTTTCATGAAATTTGGTATGGTAGGTCCTATTGCATTCTCGAGAAGGATCACCTCAACCCACTTGATGAAACATTCAGTCTTAACAAAGATCCATGTGCACCCTTTAGATGATAAGTATATTGGACCAATTAAATCAAATGCCCAAGTATGGAATGGCTACGAAATAGTCAAGCTATGCAATGGACCATGGGAGCATGGATTGCATCACCATGTTGTTGGCATGGGACACACTTCCTAGCAAAATTAAATGCATTGTTTTCCATGGTGGGCTAATAGTATCCATATCAAGCAAGTGGTGGTACAACTTCCTTCCCCCTTGATGTTCTCCACCATCTCTGGAGTCCGCTTTAAACAATATAATTTTTGTTTCAAGAGGTGCTATATACCAAAGAGGCTTTCCCATGAATGATACCCTGTACAACTTGCCCTTATCTATAAGATACTTTCTTGTTTTATGCCTAATTAATCGGGCATTTGTGCTATTCGTAGGCAAAACATTATTTTTCAAGTAATTGATGTAAGGGTACCTCCAATTGCCTGCACTTGCTACAAAGTTGCATTCTCCTTGGTCAAGGAGTTCAACACACTTTAGATAACTCATTTGTAGTTGGGATGCATCTTTAGACATTATTGGCTAGAAATACCATGTAAGCTAAATGTAGTGATACAAGGGTGGCCCTTCTTCTCCATACTAGATCTTGTGGTATTTATCTAACTTCAAACGAGCTTGTTTTGCACAAATACATCGAGACAAGACACCTTTTAGTCCCTTAAAATACAATACGCCATTAATACAAGTGAAGCTCTTCAAGGTTATCATAGAAGCTGCATTTAGATGCGTTGACTATACCTTGATGGGAATGCAACAGTTGTCTCATGCTTCTCCATCCTCGTCCACTAATTGTAGAGCTATACATGGGATAAATTTCTTAATAACTTGGATGTTCAAATTATTCCGTATAGTTTGAATGGGAACTTTGGAAGCTAATGTTGTTAGGGCGTCTGCATAGCGATTGGTAGATCGTTTGGCATGCTTGTACCTTGCTAATTTGAACTTGCTAACCAAAGATTACCCTGTAGCCCTATAAGGCATTAATGCTAGTTTTTTGAGAGAAAATTCACCATTCTCCTACTTGATGATTAGGTTTAAGTCACCGTGAATGCACAAGTTAGATGCTTCGGCATTTTGAGCAGAAATGAAACTAAGTGGGAGAGCTTCATACTCAGCCTCATTATTGGTACATAGGAAGTCTAGGTTGAAAGCTAAAGGTATCTCTTGACCCTCTAGAGATGTTAAGATCACTCCAGCTCTTTGTCCAGTGTTATTAGAGGAGCCATCAAATTGCACTTGCCACTCTCCATTCAGCTCTACACTCATAGAGTCTTCATAGAACTCTACAGGGATTGTATCTACAATAGGAGCCCCTTGTATCATAGGAAACTAATCCAAAAGGTCTACTAGAGCATAACACTTAATAGCTTTAGGTAGCACGACCGTGATGTCAAATTCTGATAAAAGGAGCAACCATTTTGTAGTCCTTCCTAAATGAGTTAGTTGTGACAACAGGTATTTTAATAGATCTGAATAAGTGATAAGATTAACCTTATAAGCCAGAAAATAGTAGCACAAATTTTTCATGGCAAATACCAGTGCGAGGTACTGATTTTCACAAGCTAAGTATTTTACTTCGCTTTTCAAGTAGTAGACCGGTTATTCATCGCCATCTAATTCTTGAGCTAACAAAACGCCGATAGACTTATTAGTGGCTCTCAAATAAAGAATCATTAGCAACCTTTTAATTAGCATTATCATCGTTGCTAGGGAGGTAAGTATCTCCTTAATCTTCTATATGTCTTCTTCATAAGGTTGCCACCATTCAAATGGGGTCCCTTTTTTCATAGGCTATTATAATAGATGAGAAATTTTTACCAGTATAGGGATGAATCGCCTAATTTAGGAGACTTTGCCTATGAAGGTCTTTAATTCTCTTAGACTAGTAGGTGAAGGCATAGAACGTATATCTTGCACCTTTGCTGGATCTACATCAATTCCTTTTCTATGAACAACGAATCTAAGGAATTTACTAGAAGCTACCTCAAAGACACATATCAAGGGATTTATATGCAATTTATATAGATGAAATCATTTAAAGACCCTCTATAGATGAGTTAAGTGATCAGGTGCCCGTCTTGACTTAACAACTATGTCATCAACATAGTCTTTTATAAAGTCATGCATCATGTCATGAAATATGGCAATCATTGCCCTCCCATAAGTAGCTCCTACATTCTTAAGTCCAAATGGCATGACTGTATAGTGGAAGTTTCCTACTGGTGTTCTAAAAGCAATGCATCCAATATATCTGAAAGCTATCTTTATTTAGTTATAGCCATTGAAGCCATCCATGAATAAGAATAATTCATGTCTAGCTGTAGCATCCACCAATATGTCAATATTTTGCAATGGGAAATTATCCTTTGGGCAAGCCTTCTTAAGATCACAGAAGTCCATGCAAATGCATATCTATCTACTCTGTTTTTTTAACTGGCACAATATTGGCTAGTCAAGTAAAGATATTCAATTAGCTTAATGAAGCTAGTACGAAGCAACTTTTCAATCTCTTCTTTTATCTGTACCTCAATTTCAAGACGAAAGATTCGCTATCCTTGCTTTACTAACCTAACCCCAAGTACGATGTTCAATCTATGCACCATTAGACTGGAGTCTAATCTTGGCATTTCATTATATGTCCAAGCAAATGCGTCCTTATATTCCTTCAACAACTATACTAAGTGGACCTTAATTCTTGTAACAGATTCTTACTAATGAAGATCAATCATGGAGACTCCCCTAATCATACCAGGTCCAATTTCTCAATCTCTTTAGCTTGCAGTTTCATTTATTCTTGCATTTGAGGAGAAGGGGGCGGGGGAGGGGGTGTGGCGGCTACGTTTCTTGCATCGGTATGGGATTTGAAGAAGATAAAAAAGCCTCCTCGAATCCCAAAAACTGTCATAAGCAATATACCCTTTGCCCATCTTTCATGACAAAACTTTCTATGGCTTCATCTTTTCTTTGCTTCTTATTGCCCCCATGGGAGCCTCGAATTCTCTTCTTCTTCTTTTGTTTATCTTGGGTCTCCTCCCAGGTGAGCAATAGTGTACCGAAAGGTTTAGCAATGGCAATTTCTCCATCTTCAACATACTCATCAAAGAACTATGTGTTGGCTAGATAAGATTCATTATGTTCAAACTGGTTCTTCATAGCAGGAATAAAGACATCTTTACCCTTCCAATGGCCCTTGATGCACTGATGCCATGTTGAAGGTATGAGGTTGTAATCGTGTTGCCACTTCCTCCTAACTAGAAGATGGTAGGATATGGGCACGTTGATCATATAGAATCATGTGGATCTTTGTACGGGTCTAACTTTAAAGTCTACATTAACATACCCTATTGTGTCTGTAGTTATTTCAATAAAGCTATTACTACAATAGATTGCTTCACTAGGCATCTATTGTCTTCCCTAATGGAGTCATAAAAAATGTAGATATAGGGGTTCTGACTAGAGTAGTTACATGCATGCTATGTAAGTGACGTGTTACACCAAAGAAGTGAGGTAAGTCTATTACCTAAAGTGATAATTAGGTGAGAATAAGGTATAGAAGAGGAATAGGTAATCTCAGTGTCTCAAATGTATAAATAACAACAAAGGCAGCTTTAAGGGACCTCAGGTGTTCACCTTGTAGCTTGAGCGAATGAGATCAATTCTTTACTTGAATTACTTATTTGATTTTAAAGAGAAAAGATTTCATAAAGCGTTTTCATTTCTCTACTCTCCCTCCTTCTATCTGTTGTTACATAACAGAATTGTTGGTTCTTCTCACAGTCTCGACAAGTACAAAGAAAGAACATAAATTAAGGTTTTTCAAGTGGACAGCATACTCAATGAACATTCTTTGAATGCAAATCTTGACCAAATCATTTTCATTACATACATCTTAGATGTCCAGTATGCACTCTTCGAAGCGCTCTATGTAATCCATCAAATCTTATTTTAGATTTTGTCATGTTCTTCCCATGTCCGTAATTGTGACTCATTCCTAAGTAAAGAAAAATTTCTCCAAGAAGAGCTTGCATATAGTTCCCCATGAATCAATCAATCCCGAAGGGAGGTTAACATACTAGGTGTATGCCTTCTCTATCAATGATTTAGAGAATTCTCTAAGCTTCAAGTCATCATCAAGCCTATAGGGCTCTAAGGTTTCAATAAATTTTAGGAAGTGTTCCTTTGCACTTCCCTTTTTGCCATTTAACAGCATGAATTTAGGAATTAGATAGTCCTTAGGATATGGCTTTGCTACAATGCATTGGTGATATAATAGTTTCAACTCTAATACTCTTATAGATAACTAACTTATATTTCCCTCATATAAATGTCTAAGTCTTCCTTTGTTATAAAGGAAGTCTTTGGAGTAGAAGTTATGAATGTAGGTGGTAAAGCAAAGGAAAGATTGGGATAAGAAGTAGATCTTCCCAAGATTAAGATGGTAGGACTAGATGAAGGAGTAGGCACCTGTAGAGATGGAGAGCTGCCTAAATGGACTATTACATTCTCCGTTGCAAGAGTTGGTTGTAGTGCAAGTTTTAGCGAGGGGATTCATCACCTCCTCTTTGATGGAGATCCTTCTCAATAGCTAGAGGATTAATTGGTTGAGTTGAGGTAGTAGAGTTTAGCTGTGAAGTAAAGATAAGATTTGGTAAAGCCATACCTTGTTGTGCAGCAGCAGTGGCAGCCGTCTCGTTAAGGATGGATTGGAACATAGCTATGAACTGATTTAAAATCCCCATGGCTTCCTGTATTATTTATATGGGATCTAAAGGAGCCCTAGGCATCGAATGGTCCTAGCTAATATTCTCAAGTTGTGAGAGTAGATTTTATTTAGTAAGCTTAACATTAGTGTCGAGCTCTTGAGACATAGTATCAGACATACCGATAGGGATTAAGGACTACTCATGCACTGTCAAGTCCGAAGACTTTCTCAGATGGTTTGTCGAGCTATCTAAGGTGAGTTAAGCGCTGAGAAGCAGTGTTTACCCCAGTCCAATCTATTGCGTTACTTTGTTCTCCACACCATTTAAGAGACTATTGAGGTGATCAACCGATGTGCTAAGCTAACCCCTTCCCAACACACTAGTCCAAGTACCAAATCCAAATACAGCTATTTACATAGTACTGAGGCTGAGCTAATAACTATTAGGAGCCAACCATCCGAAGCTGATCCCGAGTATGAGTCATCCTTAAGCCAACCCTTATACAATCCCAGTAATGAAAGCTACCGAACCATCGACATCGACCAGACCTAATCAAGGCCCACCCCTTCATGGCTCATAGTGTTATTAGGACCACAAAATGAGTAGAATTACGTGTGCATTGCCTTTTCTAATATCCATACTGTCCTTTTTGACAGTAGATATTCCCTTTGCACGATTACATTGTTACCCCTATAAATTATTCCCCCCTTTTCCTAGCTAATAGAAATCTTTTTTTTTTTTTTTGTAATTTCTTGTAACCTAAGACTTACCCTAATTGGGCACTATAAATATTTGCAAATTATAGTAGCTGCATGATCATACACAGAGAATACACTTGAACTTTTACTTCCTCTTGAGCTAAGTGTCTTTTTATTTACTCTTGAGTTACTCTTATCTAGCCCATTTAAGCATGGACTAGTAATAAGTGACCTCCAGCCATACTTGTGCATCATATCAAGTGTAACCCGAGCTTATGTAAGGTATTGGTGCGTCATATCCATAGTTGATGCGTGGGAACCCTTGCTCAACCTTCAACTATTATTTACTTTTTAAGCCATCTCGTAACTCGGACCCACTCTTTTTGGTTACGCATAATATTGGGTCCGTGTGTTCACCCGCAGAATCTGTATCACATACTGGTTGTTCTCTGCTTAGGAGGTGCCATGTCTCTGCAATCACTCTTCCCTAGTGGAGTCACTGAAATGTAGATGTATGGGGTTTTATTGGATAAGTCATGTACATATTGCGTGAGTGACACACTATACATAGCTTCAAAGAAGTAAAGCAAAATTGTTACCTGAGGGGATGATCAGGTGAGAACAAGGCAAGGAGGAGGAGGAATAGACAATCTTAGTGTCTCAAATGCACAAGTGACAGACAAGGCAACCTTAGAGGACCTCAAGCGTTCACTTTATAGCTTAAGCGAATAAGATCAATTCTTTTCCTAAATTGCTTATTAGATCTTAGAGAACAGAGATTTCATATAATGCTATTATTTCTCTATTCTCTCTAAGAGTTCCAAATGAGGAGAAAATGCCAGGTATTTACAAGCTTTTGAGCAAAATAGCATTCGTCCGATCATTTAGATAATTAACAAATGAGATAAAGTATGCTCAATTCATAGTTATCCAAAATTAGCTAATTAATGGGTTCAAGGCTATTAGTCTTCTTTATAAGTGCATGAGCTTGCATAAGAAAAGTTAAAAGCAAATGAACAAGTCTAACAATCCTTGTTCTAAGCTCACTAAACTAAATCTCCCTGAATCATCCTAATTTATGGATCGGACTCCTTAAGCCTTACTACATAGCCCAAGGAGTTAAGCCTAAATCAACAATAGGCTTAAACTAATAACTAATATAATAATTTTCAGCTGTCTACATATTTTATTAGATGATAATCACTAAAGTTAACGTTAATAATATGTCCGATGTCCATGTGCTTGAATATTTGCCTACAATGCATTGAAACTCAAAATTGAGAGCTTAAATAATCATGTGTTGTCATTTTTTATGTTTCTCTTTCTAAGCTTATGGTCGAGCCATAAGCCACTTAACGCAAATGTTGTCACAATTTTATCAATTATGCTCTTCTTTCAATTATCTTGTACTTTCTTACTTTATAAGAAACTATGTTCTTTGGTAGAAATGGATAGAGAAGTAATAGCTTTTGAAAGAGTCTAAATATCTATATTCATAATATAAGTACTTGTCTTTTATTAGTAATAATATTTGTGAGTATATTGAAACAAGTCTTGACACTTTATAAACAAATTAAAATCTACACTTTATGTTAAATAGTTGGTTCTAATACTATTTATAATATTTCAGCTAAAAAATAATCAATACTAAGCCAAAAAGTGAACTAAAGGATCTCTTTTATCACAGGACTGAAGGTTCGCAGTTTCTAACACAACACATTGATAGACTTGAAAACATGAATTGCTAATCATAACTAAAGCCAAAAGTTCTTAATTAGTTAACTTATTATTCGCAGTTTTGACCATAGAAATGACCACAAATGCTCTCCTACATCTTATGTGAAATTGCCACTCAAGTTATTCTAAAAATAATGACAATTTATGAATAATCATTGCAATTGTTAAATTGCATAGATACTTATAATATATTTTTAAAAAACTGCTATAAATGTACTTTACAACTCTAATAATAACTAAAACTTTTAAACTATCACCATTTACCAAAAGTTTCCAAGTATTGTACATATTTAATAGTAATTGTTTTTCATTGAGAAATTGTCAAAAATGCATCATGGTATATGTGAACACCACGTGGCTGCACAATAGCCAATGTTGATTTATATATATGTATATATATCTATACACACACACATACACATATATATATCACATATTGTGCTATTTATGATAATTTCTTCCTAAAACTAATATAGCCTTCATTCTTCCTTGTTGTAGTCTCTTAGATTCTTTGAAATAGGTAGATCCACACAACCTCATTTGGCTTTTTCTTATGCCTCGTACTATGTGATCAACACATTTGTTGCATCAAAATGATAAGTTGAGCTTTATTTTTGCTAATTTCTTAGTTTTTGACATGCAAATCCTGTTTTTAATTAATTTTGAGGACTTTGAGAAACTTTCAAAACATATATCCAGTCTAAAAGTAGTTTCATGTAGTGAAAGTGTCATGCCATTTTCTTCTTCAATAAGGAGGTGATGATTTTTGTTGCTTATGTAGTTTGACCTTACATCAATTTAGATGATATGTTTAATTATTTTCATAACCTGTCTTTAGTTTATAATTTTCTAACTAATCAATATTGTTGTTTCTTTATATTCTAGTTTAATGAAACATCATGGTATCTTGACCCCTATATATATATATATATATTAGTATAATACCATTCAAGAAATTTTATTGTACTATCTAAGTAATTATAAATATGAATATCAGTAACAAGTTGTGACATAAATATGCATGCAGAATTTAATTAGAATCACCACAAGCGGCAGTGCCAAGACTAGTGGGGTTTTATGTAAATATGAAACCTCCAAAGGCGATAATACTAGCCAATTATGAGGTTTTGATAATTTAAATAAGCAAATATGATCTCGTGGAATTACACCCAAATTGATTGGAGATTCCTCAAACAAGATGTAATGTATAGAGAAGAATAAACAATTGAAATTTTATTGATTGAAACTGATTTGTATAAAATATAAGAGCATAAATGGATATAGAAAGAAATATTAAAATATTGGGAGGTAAGAATATTTCTACCTCAAGAACAAAGGGAAGCAAACAATTATGCTTCAAGAAAGTGTTTGATTGATCGAAAGCAAACAATTATGTTTCAGGAAAGTGTTTGAAGTAAACAATTATGCTTCAGGAAAGTGTTTGATTGATTAGAAGCAAATAAGGTTGGTAGTAAGAGAAAGATATTATGTCGGAGGAGAAAGAGGAGGAGATTTGAAAGAGAAGAAGAGAAGAGGAGAGAAGAGATGGAAGCAGAGGGGATGATAGGAGTGGAATTCGAAGGTATGTTTTCTACTTCAAGAGGTTTGATTATATAATGAAAGTTTCAACCATTTATTGTTATAAACAGTAATATTGTGGCAAACAGGATACTGTAGAAACAGTAGTACTTTAGCAAACAGGGTACTGTAGCAGATAGGGTACTGTAGAAACAATAGTATTGTGGCAAACATATGTCAAATGATTAAGATTGACAATATTGTACACTGTCGTACATGTGTATAATACCGTATTTCTACTATACAGTGCAAAAAGATACAACATTCATGGATCTCCTAAATCTATTCCATAGCAGTCATGTTCATTGGTATTTCCGCTGTGGTAAGATGTGGAGTCCAAATCTAAACTTGATTCCTAAGCTGATTCATTAATATTTGCTAATGCCCTTTCCAGAATTTGTTTCATTTGGTTTGGAGAAGCTACACTTGCCAGTGAAGAGATTGGAAACCCTCTATTATGATATTGTAGATTTGCAATTTTAGATGGTGGATTCGAGGAATTGGTTTTGATCCAATTTGAAATTGAATCTTTTTCACACATATTCTACATTTTGAAGTTGTCCCACCATTTGATTTTGTACATTCTGACTAAATTGATGGTATTTGACATCTGATCTGGCTTGTAATCAAACCACCAAGCTATGACCCAAGACATTCCAATGTGAATAAAATATAACATTTCTTTTTGAAAATTTTTCTCATGAGATGTAGGATTGTATTCTTTTAGGAAAGTGTTGAATCCATCTCTGGCATTCTCATGAATGATTTCAGAAGTTGCACCAAAAAGTTCCCACCAGTGTGTAAACCAGTTAAGAATATTTGAAGAACAACAATTATAAAAAAAAATATTAACCAAGTATGTGATCTTTTTGGATTCATTTGATAAAACACATTCCACCATGCCTGCTTATAATCATAATAATTAGAAGTGGCTTGATAACTTGGTTGTGTAGAAAATGGTTCTATATTAAGTTTTATTAAAGTCGTTGGATGAGTTCGCCATTCTTTCAGACTAATTACTCTCAGTATTCTAGCTGTAGAATAGCTGATCATTCATTCCTTTTCAAAATGTTTGAATTTTATTGATCCAGTTTCAATCAAAATTTTCTTATAAAACTATATTGTTTTGTAAACATCATATGGTATATAATAAGTCTTTTGTAAATATTTTTCTTGCAAATTCAAAGGGATCCTTTTCTTATATGTCTTCTTCTATAGAGAAAACATACATAGAAGTAGGTTTTATAAAAAATTTTGATCTTTGATTAGCAGGTATAAATCCAAAAGATACTGCAGTCAATATTTCAGTGAGCCGGAAGTTCTGATTTTTCCTCTGACTTTCTGTTGGTTGAGGGACTTCAAGTAACATTGGGACTTTATTTTCTAATTGTAAGACTATTGAGATTGTTTTGAGTAAAACAGGAGTTGGTTCCATATCAGATAACTTTGAAAGGACTTCATTGGATTGGATATCAGGAATGGATTGATTATTTGAAGATATTGGTTTCAAGGTTCTAGAAGAAGATTCCTCTTTGATTGTCAATGGGGTGTTAGATGATTTACATATATCTAATCATGATTTGATATTGGTTAATCATTTATTAGAAGTTGATGATATTTTTTCTTTTCCTTTATCCTTTTCTTTTTTGGGAAGCATCTCCCTGCAAAAATTCACGAGTAAGGAAATCAAGAAGAGAGTTTGAAGATCCATTACTATGCTCTATTTCAAAATCAAATACAAAAAGAATTGATTGCCATCTAGCAAAAAATTGTTTTGATGCAATATTTTGGACATCTTTTAACAAAACATTTTTAGTCACTTTACAATCAATTCGTAAAAGAAATTTTTTATTTAACAAATCTCCTTGAAATTTTGAAATTGTTAAAACAATAGCCAAAATTTTGTTTTTGATTGTAGAATAATTACGTTGACAATCATTCCAATTTTTTTACACAAATTAAACAATGTATTCTTTATTATTTTGTTTCTGTTTTAGAATTCCTCCGAATCTTAAATCAGAAGCATCAATTTCTACTACTTTTAGTAGAGAGGGATCTGCTATATGCAAACAAGGAATTTCTTTAATTCTTTGTTTGATTAATTTTATTACATTTGTATGTTCATTTGTCCATTGAGGTGGATTTTTCTTTAATCTCTGATATAGTGGTTTACATATTATATTAAGATTTGAGAAAAAATCTGCAACATAATTTAGGTTTCCTAAAAATCTTTGGAGTTGATTTTTGTTTTTGATTTCATTAGGAAATTTTTCAATAAATTCTATAGATCTCTGTATAGGAATTATCGTTCCATTGTAGATATTAAAACCTAAGAATCTAATTTTAGTCTGGAAAAGGCTAATCTTAAAAGGTGAAATAACTAAACCATTATTTTATATGCTTAAAATGTTGGTCTATATTGGATGAAAATATTAAAACATCATCTATATATATTATTATGAAATTAGTATAATCATTAAAAATTTCATTCATTATTCTTTGAAATTCAAAAGGAGCATTTTTCAATCCAAATAGCATTACATTCCACTCGAATTGACCAAAAAGAATCGTGAAAGCAATTTTGTACCTATTACTTTTCTCAATCTGGATTTGCCAAAATCCAGATTTCGTATCAAAATTTGTAAATATTTTGGCATTATTCAACCTATTAAGTAAATCCTTTTTATTGAGTATTGGATATCTGATCCATTTAAGGGTAGAATTAAGAGGCTTATAATTGATTATCAATCTTAGGACACTTCTTTCTATTTCTATATTTTTATTGACATAAAAAGTGGAACGGCTCCATAGAGACTTACTTTTTCTGATTAATTTTTTATTAAGTAAATCTTTTATTTCATTTTTATAATGGTTCAAGACTTCATTATTCATTTGAGATGGTCTAGCTTTTGTTGGAATATTCTTTTCATTAAAATCATTTTCATATGGTAAATTTACAATATATGATTTTCGATTCCAAAATGCATTAGGGAGTGTAGAACAAATTGAATTTTTTTATTTCTGTTCTAATTGAGAAATTTTTACTTTTAAATTTTTATTGTCAAGTTGATTTTCAATTCTTTTAAATTCAAGGTCATTTTTTAAATACATCAAATGATTTTCTTTGCATTGTATTAAACAATTTAATTCATCATTTTTTAATTGGTTTATATATTTGGTTTGTGGTTTTGTGACGAATTTGAATACAATTTCTTTTTTTCTTTTTTTTTTTTTCAGATATTGTGTTTTAATTCCATCTTTATCCACAAGAAATGGTTGAATTTGATTTATGAATGGTGTTCCTAAAATGACATTTTTATTTAAATTTTTTACAAGTATAAAAGAAGTTTTATAAGAAGTATTGTCTTTTAATATTTCGACATTGAATAATTTATATTTGATACATAATTTGTTACCAGATGCAGAACTTAGAGATTGGCTAGTTTTCTCAAAATATTTTGTTGGGATTAAGTCTTCTCTAATACAATTTAAATTTGCACCAGTATCAAACAAAGCAAGTGTTTGTAAAACAAATTCATTATTAATTCTGATTGAAATATTAATTAACTATTTTCTTGTTTTTATTTGAACAACATGCATTAAATAATAATCATTCCCAATTGTCGGTGAGATTTCGAGATCTTCTTCATTTGAAGTTCCAGAATTATTTTCTTGAATCATTTTTTGGTTCAATTCAAGAAGTTCTTTTTGAAGTTTTATTTGCATTAATTTTAATTCTCTTATTTCTTGTTTTTAAATATTGATTTCATTTTGTTGGTCACTTATTATTATTATTAATTTTTTATGTTTTCTTTTACCTCTTTCAAGGATTTCATTAAGGTTATATGGCAATTTTGGCGTAAAAATTGTATTGGTTTTAAAGGTATTGATGTATTCAAAATTTTCATTATTATCAAACATTTGATCAATTCTTTTAATAATCTCTTCTTCATCATTTGTTAACATATTAATTTCATCATTTTCTTCTGCTAATGAAGATGAAGTGGAGTCCATATCATTGACTTAGATTCCATCGTTACAATCATTTTCTGATGAAGAGGATTTATTTTCACAAAATATTTGAAAGATATTTTCCATTGTTTGCTCATCTAAATTTAATTCATTAAGTTTATTATTTATTCTATAGAAATTTGCTGTATGACCAATTTTTTTTGCATTTATAATATTTTAGTTGTTTGTATGATTTTCTTTTATATTTTTTATTTTCAAGTGGTTTCTTTTCACTTTCTAATTTTTTAAATGATCTTTTCTTAAAACTTCTTTGAAGTTTTTTATGTGAGCATTGAGGATAATTTGAGGAAGTATAAGGGGATTTTTTATTATTTTTCAATTTTTTATTAACAAAAGAGGAATCATATTGAGCACAGAAATCACCAAGGCTTTGGCGTTTTAGGCGCTGTTCATTTTTTAGTTGTTTTTGTAATCTTATAGTATTACACAAATTGGTTCCTATTTTATTGACATATGATGCTAATTCCCCATATGGCAAATTATAATAAATAATTTCACCATTGTTTTCTTTTCTTAGTAATTTTCTAACTTGTTTACCTATTAATTTTGGTAAACCAGTTAAAAATTTTTCTTTCCAAAAAGGTTGACTGCAATTATTTTTTAGAAAAACTCTTTGAAAGAAAATATTTTTATACTGTCTAAATTCTCCTAAAGATTTGCACTTTATATTAAATAATAGATCTAAAGTTTTATCCCTAATATGCGAGAGGTCTCCTATGAAATGTTGACTTATTAAGAATATCAATGTGTTCACCATATCTTGAATTGGTTCATTATTCTCATCTAATATTCTTCTATTGTCTTCATCAATTTTGCATAAGGTGGGGATATTAATTCTTTGTTCCTCAGTGAGATAGTTATCTCACCATCTTTTTAATTGTCCAGTGAAACCAGAGATTAAATGAAGCGCTACTTGGTAATTAGTAACGTTTGAAACAGTTTTATTAGTATTTGAGAATATTATAATTTAATTAAGAACATTGAGAATTTTTTGTTCTGAGTATTCATCTATATTCCATTCATATGTAGATCCTATTGAGTATTTATTTTGGTAATTATCATTTTTTTCTTCAATCAGTATGTTTGGAGGCGTTGCTCTCTGATAATACAACTTTTGTGGTTCTTTCCAATTGATTTTATTGACTTCATCATTTGATTCTTTAACATTATCTTTTAAAGAAATGTTAGACATTGTTTAATTTATTGATTCAGTATCTGTTTCATTTAAAATATTAATTTTTTCTAAAGGTGTATCATCAATGATAATACCCTTTCTAATTAGAGTTGGAGTATCCATATTTAGAAAATTTATTTGATTTTATTGACTTCATCATTTGATTCTTTAACATTATCTTTTAAAGAAATGTTAGACATTGTTTAATTTATTGATTCAGTATCTGTTTCGTCTAAAACATTAATTTTTTCTAAAGGTATATCATCAATGATAATACCCTTTCTAATTAGAGTTGAGTATCCATATTTAGAAAATTTATTGGTTTTGAAGAGGAAGTTATTGGATAGGATATGGAGTATAAATTATTGATGAAGGATTTGGAAGGTCTACTGATCTCTTAGAAGAAGATGGCATAGATCTTATTTCTAAGGGTCTATTTGGTTAATCAAAAGATTTTCTATTGAATTAGATGGTGACCTTACCATCTGGATGTTGGATAACATTTGACGGTTTAGTATTGTATATTAGTTGTTTAGGAAGTGGGTTTTCTACTTCCCAATGTTCAGGTAAATTGACTTGAGATCATTAAATTATTTTTAGGACGGACACATTGGCTTTGGTTAAGTCTGTATGAATACTGAAAGCATCCCTTTTGGTATCAAAGTCAGGGGGGGAGTATATAAGTTTTTTAAGAATAGATATAAAAATATACTATAAAAATTAAAGGATGGCTATTTGCTTAATTCCAAAAAAAAAAAAAATTACAATTCTTTATTTTTTTAGCAATAACAATTTCGTGAAATAATCATTCCACTACATCTTGCAGTACATATGCAATCGAATGGCTCGAACTATTTTAAGAATAATAAAGAAGGATGTTTGATATTGTGAGGTCTTTCTCGTTGCACCACTACATTCCGTAGCTTTCTGTTCAACTAGTTAATTGTTGTGTTACACTTTAGGTCAATATTTCAATTGACACAGTTTTCATCAAATGTGTTGTAGGATGAAGAAAAATGTAGGTGAAAAAACAATTGGGATGGTTGTACTTTCATCTTTAAATTGAGAAACTTTCTCTGTTTTTACTAGAGTTGAAAAAAATTAATCTACGTATAAGATTAGAACTCACAGCCTCACATATTACGCGTAATGATGAGGGGTGAATAAATTCCACAAAACAACTTTCGTGGAAACAATATTAGCAATTTTTTAGTAACTGTCCACTAGTAAAGCCAAATGTGTAAGTATTTAAAGATAATTTTCCATCACTCATTGATATATGTGAATGGGTAGTATCTGCGAATCTTTTTTTCTATGGAAAGTCAAAAAGTATGATAAGTTAATACAAAAATTCTAAGAGTATCCTCAAAGGAAAATTTATCATGAATTTCAATGAATTGTATGTCAAATAAAGCACATAAATAATTGGCATAGGTGCTCAAATTTTGCTTTTACTAAATTTTTCTAAATTTACTCACTTAATATATTATCACTTAAGTTTTTTTCCGATAACGCTAATAATAATAGTGTTATCATAAAGGTGGCCGAGATAATCTGCTTTGGAAGGTTAGTAAATCAGCGTCTAATTTTTTTATTTTTTATTTTTACCTTTAAGAGGAAACTACTTTTTATTTTATATTTTTAAATGATATTTCATTTTTTATTTCTTTTATTATTTAATATTATTTTATAATTATTATTTTTATTTATAAAACCTTTTGACCTATTGTTTAGATAATAGGTTAGGCTATTTTAATAGGATAGACTGTGTAAATTAAGTTTTAGTAAATTAATAATTTAGATTAATTAGTATTACAGTAATACTATTTCGTCAACATCCTATAGTCAACAATTGAGATAAGAGGGAAAAAAATGATGCTATAATTATGTCATAAATTATTTTTAGAATTTAGATAATCTTAACTATTTATTAGTAAATTAATAATAATAATAAAAAAAGCACTTTAGTGAAGGTGAATGTAAAAGATCTAAATCCAAAGTTCTTCGATCTTTGATTGGTGTCTCCATCCGCATCAGTTTGCATATAATTGAAGAGAATACATATGAAAACAATATTTGAAATTAGAAAAACTTAATCTCGAGAAAAAATTATCTGCTCCTAAACCATTTATGAGAGTAGTGACTCGTATACTTCTCGAGCTTAATTGACTAGGAGAATTGTGATTTAAATGTGATTCCTATATGTACTTCTAAACTTTCTATTTATTGATTCAACTGTCGCGATACTATAACTTAGGAATCTTTCAGTTTGTTTTCAAGAGTAGTTTTTGCAAGAAATTTTGACGGTTAAATGATGAATTGAAAAGCGACAGCAATGAAATTGTAGATTCGAGGGAAGTTTTGAAGGGCAATTGGACAAATGTGTACTTAGATTATAATTGCTAGTGATGACGTAATTGTCATTAATAAATAAAAGATCACTAATTGCACTTGCACATTTCCCGTGAAGGGATCCTTTAAAAGCCAGAGCGTAACTATTTGTTCTCACCACGACATATTAATTTATCCCTCCTCTACATTCTTTGACAATGTATAAACATGAAAAAAAAAAAACTAATTAATTTAGGAAAACCAAAATCTCTTCGCATGAGTTACATAGATGCTGCTTATACATATGTATTCACATAACTCATGTTAATTATTTAACACGGAAAATACCACGTAAATAAAATTAAATAAATGAATAGATGATATTAAGGACAAAATATTCCTGTCTCTAGTATTCCATCCATGTTCCGTTCATTCGAATGCTACTACATATAGACAATGCTTACTGCGAGTGTCTCGATTTTTCCATTTAATAAATGGTAGTATATGTTTGGATGAGCTACAAATGATAATACTGGAAAATTTTCTATCTAAATTAGGGTTGCATATAGCAATAGATACATTTCCATTTATCTTTTGACAGATTAAGAATTTAGAAAATAAGATGTAAATATAGATTCATTTCTCTGTATACCAAATCCTGAAATATCTGATATATAAAAATGTCTATAAGAGATACATCTAAAATTACATACATTTCTTAAAATATATATATTATACGGGTACGCCAGTGGAATCTATTTCAATGGGTCAATTTTCTCTTCTCTCTCCTTTCAGCATCTCTTTTTGTTTTACTTATTAGGTATAAAAGCTTTTTTTGCTTTATTTATGTGCTTCGCGGGTCATGATTCTCTTCTCTTTTTTATATACCCCTGGTCCTAACTTATATAAATAAAATCTCTACTTACCCATTTCCTATGTCGTAAGTTGTCTCATTGCAACAACAAACATGTCGCTCCACTACACTCAAAATTTCTTGCTGGCATTGCTCTTCTTCCTCATTCCGCACAATCCGAATTATTGCTCCGCTGTTACCACTGTGAGAAAAATCGCACACCGCCACCACCGCCAGATTTCTTACAATTACTACACCAGGTCATGCCCACAGATGGAGCAGTTGGTAGGTTCAGTGACAAGCCAGCAATTCAAGGATGCACCTATTTCCGGGCCCGCCACTATTTGCTTATTCTTCCATGATTGCTTTGTCAAAGTAAATTCCTATAAGTATATATATGTACATTTCATACATACACACACACACACATATATATATATATATATATATATATACTTATTATTGTTTATATGTGTGATTATATGTTGATTGGATTTTAATTTAATTTTTTTTTTTTTATTGGAAGGGCTGTGATGGATCGATATCGATAAACTCGAAAACGGGGATATGGCAGAGAAGGACGCCATTGATAACAAGGACTTGAGAGTGGAAGGCTTTGAAACGATTGCAAAGGCAAAGTCCCTGGTGGAGAGCAAATGCCCTGGAGTCCTGTCTTGTGCATAAATTCTAGCAATTGCTGCTAGGGATTATGTCCACCTGTTACGAACCTCGCATCCTTTCTCATTGTTCGGCATATATTGTTTTTTAAGATTTCCCGCCGGTTTCTCTTGCAGGAAACCTGAACACGATCCATACAAATATTTTTCCTTTCAAACGTACAGAAGTAGTATGTCTAATCGAGTTTATGAATTATGAAATTTTCAAGTTTGTTCTCATTCAGCAAAAAAGAGGGGGTGGGGGTGGTGGGGTTTGAAATACTCATTTATATTTAAGATTCGTGATTTTGGTATTACTATGAAGTTTATGTTCGGAATAAACATAAAAGGGACATTCTTTAAGAGTAAAGGACACGAGTTCCAATTTTTTGGTTACCAAAGGACAGTCTATTACAAATGGAGGTAGGGCGAAAAAATAAAGTTTTGACTGCAATCATTTTCAGAAAGGAAGAAAACGTAACTTTTCACAATTTATTAAAAGAAAAACTGAAAAAATTTAATTAGATATAAAGTTTTTATGATCATTAATAATAATCTGTTAAAGTTATTATAATCTAATATAGAATGGATTAAAATTTAAATCCTCCTTTACTCAAGTTGAAATATAATTGACAAAAAAAATAATTATAATAATCCTTTTGATAATATGATAAAATAAATACTAAAATTGTAAATATTACTAATTATTACATGACACTTATTTTCGACAAATCTTCTTTTCTTTTTTTTTTTTTCACCTCAAAACATATTATAGAAATGTAATCTAATTTGTGGATCACAACTCTAAATGGATTGCATACAGTATAGGAGAACCCCAAGCATTTGGGTCCCCATATGCCCGTCACTCTCGGGTGGATCCATTGAATGGCCCAGGAAATTTTGGAATTATTCATAGGTTCCTCATGTACTTATATAATAAATATTATTAGGCAATTTTATACTGTTTTGTATATTACTTTAATACATTAGAAGAACATATAAAAGCTTGTTTCTTCTGTTTAAAAAATTAAAAAGAAAAAAAAGAAAGAATAAGGGACTCGGAGGAAAGCTAAATAATAATGTTTTATTAGTTAAGATACTACTTGAAATGGTTAAATATTTAATAATTTAATGAGAAAAATTTTTGATCTTATAAATTGAGGAAGCAGGCGGACTGCGGACCTGTTGTCGTTAGTTCCACGTGACAACATTTCACTAGAAAGAAAAAAAAAAAAAAATTGAAGTTTTATTTTTTATTTTCTTTCCAGACTAAAATTTTTTCCTATTTTCTTCTGTCCTTACGTTTGTCAGCCAGAAGATAGCACACCGTATCTCGAACTACCGATATATACATGATTGCTTGTTTTGTCAAAACCATTATTTTTGTACCATGCTATCACCCTATAAATTATATGGTACAACTGTTAAAAGTACCTTCTGTCTCCAGTAGCTAGAACCAAGAAATAGTTATGAACACATGTATATCTGCGATGTGCGTGCTTCAACTACCAATCGGAACAGCTAAAAAATTTCAGCATAGAGTGATTATATAAATTACTCCAAAAGTTTTATTATGAAATTTATAGGAACTCTTTATAGTATATATTTTTCTTTTATTAAAAGTATAAGCACAGTATTTATTTCAATACACTACCATTAACGGCATGTCCAGTTGATCTTATAAGGATGAAATGGAGTAGTTATTTTGTCTTTATATATTTATTTATATATTTAGTTTATAGAATAATTATTTCATAAAATTACTATTATTGTAAAATAAAATATTATAGTTCCTTTATAAAACGAAAGAAAGAACTATTTTATGATCTTTTAATACATATTTTCATACATATCCTCCAGATCCTAAAGAAGTTATAAAAGATGCAACTATTACCTCGCTATTTCAAAACTAAGGTATCAGTATTATTGTAGGGCGAGCATTTCTCAACATGATTTGGATTTTTATAGATACGGATCCAAAAAATAATTTTCCGACATTTACCTAGGTTGGTCATCATTTTCACTTTGCTGCAAGTTCAATTATATGACTACAGTACAAGAATCAAAATTTATTTATGAAGGCATAGGAAGTAGGCCTGACATATGGAGTAATATTCTTATTTTTATAGGGCTGTGATGTTCGAATTACGTGAAAACTTACCCGAGTTTTGTTCTTTTTTTAAGTCAGACGTTAGCACCATGTTTAACAAACATTTAACATAGTAGAAACGGGAGGGAATTGAAAGATCTATTATATGCTTAATTTTAAAATTAAATATAGAAAGAATAGATTGTCATCTGACAAAAATCTGTTTTGATGCAATGTTTTGAACATCTTTTAACAAAACATTTTTAGCTACTTTACAATCAATTCTTAAAAGAAACTTTTGATTTAATAAATCTCCTTAAAATTTTGAAATTGTTAAGACAATGACTAAGATTTCTTTTTTGATTATTGAATAATTAGATTGACAATCATTCCAATTTTTTGATATAAACTAAACAACACATTCTTTATTATTTTGCTTTTGTTTTAGAATTCCTCCGAATCTTAAATCAGAAGCATCTGTTTCTACAATTTTTGGTAATGATGGATTTGCAATATGTAAACAAGGAATTTCCTTAATTCTTTGTTTAATTAATTTGATAATTTCAGTATGTTCACTAGACCATGGAGGTAGGTTATTTTTTAATCTCTGATATAATGGTTTGCAAATTATATTAAGATTTGGGAAAAATTCTGCAACATAATTTAAACTACCTAAAAATCTTTGAAGCTAATTTTTATCCTTGATTTCATTAGGGAATTTTTCAGTAAATTCAATTGATCTTTGAATAGGTATTATGGTTCAATTATAAATATTAAATCCTAAAAATCTGATTCTGGTTTAGAAAAGACTAATTTTAGTAGGTGAAACTACTTAACCATTTCTTTTGATTATATTGATGAAAATTCTTATATGTTTAAAATGTTGATCAATATTAGATGAATATATTAAAACATCATCTATGTATGTAATTATGAAACTGAAATAATTATTGAAAATTTCATTCATGATTTTTTGAAATTCTGAAGGAGCATTTTTTAATCCAAATGGCATTACATTCCATTCGAATTGTCCAAAAGGAACAGTGAAGACAGTTTTGTTCCTATCACTTTCTTTAATCTGAACTTGCCAAAACCCAGATTTCATATTGAATTTTGAGAATATTCTAGCTTGAGTTAATCTGTTAAGCAAATCTTTTTTATTGGGAGTCGGATATCTTATCCATTTGAGAGCAGAATTAAGAGGTTTATAATTGATTACCAATCTTGGTACGCCTCTTTCAATTTCAGCATTCTTATTTACATAAAAAGCAGAACAACTCCAAGGTGATCTACTTTTTCTGATTAATTTTTTATTGAGTAAATCATTTATTTCATTTTTACAATGATTAAGGACTACTTGATTCATTTGTGAAGGTCTAGCTTTTGTTGGAATACTTTTCTCATTAAAATCATTTTCATATGGGAAATCTACAATATGTGATTTCCTATCCCAAAATGCATTTGGAAGTGTGGAGTAAATTGAATTTTTTATTTCTGATTCTATTTGAGAAATTTTTTATTTTATACTTTGATTGTTGAGTTGATCTTCAATTCTTTTGAATTCAAGATCATTTTTTAAGTACATTAAATGATTTTCTTTATATTGTATTAAACAATTTAATTCATCATTTTTTAATTGATTTATATATTTGATTTGTGGTTTGGTTACGAATTCAAACACAATCTCTTTTTTCAGATACTGTGTTTTGATTCCATTTTTATCTACCACAAATGGTTGAATTTGATTTATAAATAGTGTTCCCAAAATGATATTTTTATTCAAATTTTTAACCAATATAAATGAGGTTTTATAAGAAGCACGATTTTTTTAATATTTCAACATTTGATAATTTATATTTGATGCTTAATCTGTTACCAGATGCAGAACTTAAAGATTGGGTGGTTTTTTCAAAATATTTTGTTGGAATTAAGCCTTTTCTAATACAATTCAAATCAGCACCAGTATCAAATAAAGCAAGTGTTTGTAAAACAAATTCATTATTAATCCCGATTGAAATATTGATTATCCATTTTCTTAAAGTGATTTGAACAAGATGCATTAAATAATCATTGATTCCATTTGATGAAGTTTCTTTTACTTCATTTGAAGTATCTGATTCGTTCTCTTGGATTATTTTTTGATTTAGTTCAATTAATTCCTTTTGAAATTTTATTTGCATTGATCTTAATTCTTTGATTTCTTGTTTTTGAACATTGATTTCCTTTTGTAAATCACTGATTATTAATACTTCTTTACTTTTCTTTTTATTTCTCTCGAGAATTTCATTAAGATTATATGGTAATTTTGGAGTGGGGTTTGTGTGAATTTTGAAGTTATTAATATATTCAAATTTCTCATTGTCATTTGTCATCTGATCAATTTTTTTAAGAATTGCTTCTTCATGATTAGTTAGTACATTAATTTCTTCTGATTCCGATTAAATGGAGTCCATGTCATTGACTTGGATCCCATCACTATCATTTTCTGATGAGGATGATTCATTTTCGCAAAATATTTGTAAGATATTTTCCATTGTTTGTTCATCTAAGTTTAATTCATTAAGTTTATTATTTATTCTACAAAAATTTGCTGTGTGACTAATTTTTTTACATTTATAACATTTTAATTGTTTATATGATTTTCTTTTATATTTTTTATCTTCAGATTTTCCTTGATTTTGTTTGCTTTGAAGTTTTTTAAATGATTTTCTCTTAAAATTTTTTCGAGGTTTTCTACTTATACATCCAGGACAATTTTGTGTTTTATGAGATGATTTTTTATGAAATTTTGATTTCTTACTGACAAAAGAGGGATCATATTGAGCACAAAAATCACCAAGACTTTGGTGTTTTAGTCGTTATTCATTTTTTAATTGTTTTTGTAACCTAATTGTATTACACAAATTAGTTCCAATTTTATTAACATATGATGCTAATTCTCCATATGACAATTTATCATAGGGAATTTCACCATTGTTTTCTTCCCTGAGTAATTTTCTAACTTGGTCACCTATTAATTTTGGTAAACCAGCTAGGAATTTTTCTTTTCAAAAAGGCTGATTACAATCATTTCTAAGGAATATCCTTTGAAAGAATATATCCTTGTATGGTCTGAATTCTCCAAGTGACTTACATTTCATATTTGATAATAGATCTAGGGTTTTATCCCTAATGTGAGAAGGATCTCCTATGAAATGTTGACTGATTGAAAATATTAAAGTGTTAACCATATCCTGAATTGGTTCATTATTCTCATTTAGAATTCTTTTATTGTTTTCATCTATTTTACATGATGTAAGAATGTTGATTCTCTGTTCTTCAGTGAGATAATTATCCCACCAACCTTTTAATTGTCCTGTAAAGCCAGAAATTAGAAGGAGTGCTACTTGATAATCGGTAACATTTGGAACAGTTTTATTAGTATTTGAAAACATGATCATCTGATTAAGAACATTGAGGATTCTTTGTTCTGAGTATCCATCTATATTCCATTCATAGGTGGATCCTACTGAGTATTTATTCTGATAATTATCATTCTTTTCTTCAATTAATATATCAGGGGGTGTTGCTATCTGATAATATAATTTTTGAGGCTCTTTCCAATTGATCTTATTAATTTCATCATCGTTTTTATTAATATTTAAAGAGACATTAGACATCGATTCATTTATTGATTCATTATCTGACCTATCTGATTCATCTATTGCTCCATTATTGATTGATTTATTGTCCAGAACATGGATTTTTTCTGAGGGTGTATCTTCTATTACTATACCTTTTTTTATTAAAGTTGGAGTATCCATATTTAAGAAATTTATTGGTTTTATTGACGAAGACTCTTCTTTTATAGATTTGTTTTTTAACATTCTTTTTCTATCTTCTAATGCTTTTAAAAATTCTTGACTAGGATTTTTAGGCATTTCAAATGGTTTAAACAAAGGAGTATTTTTATTGATTGAAGTTTTTTCACTTACCTTATTAATTTCAATATTAATTGTATCTTTTATTCTATTTAATTGTTCTCCTATATTATGTAAATGTTGATTAGTGTAATTGTTTTGATTTATTATTTTTTTGATTCCGGATCCTTCTTCTTCAATAGCATTTTTAAATGGAGTAAGACTGATTTCTGTATTTTTATGAATCATTTTTATATTACTTAATGGTGGATGATTTGATTCTATGATTTATCCATCACTTAATTTCCATGTAAAACAATTATTAATAACATTGATTTTTTTAGATTTCAGATAATAATTCTCGAACCATTCAAAGAAATATATCTGAGCACCAATTTCTTCCATGAAATTATAGTATTCATTTTTTTTTATTTTTATATGACCAAATGTTTTAAAGTACCAATTTCTAATTTTTTCATTATTTCGAGAATTGAAGTCTTGATTCAAAAGTATTTTATTTGGTACAAAGGATTCTTCTAAGACGTTTAATTCTGGATCACCTAATTCTGAGAATGAAGGCTCTCCGTGTTCTGGCTCATTAAGTTAGTAAACTGGTTGGGTTATACCTGACCTATCATAAACAATTCCTGAAAGGGATGGATTTTCTTGAATATTTGGTTGTCTAACCTGTTGATTATCAGTTTGATTATGGTACGGAGTGTAAATAATAGGAGGAGGATTGGGAAGATCTACTGATCTCCTCGAAGAAGATGACATAGATCTTATTTCTAGTGGTCTTCTTGGCTGATCAAATGATTTCCTATTAAACTGAATGGTAACTTTACCATCAGGATGTTGTACTACATTTGATGGTTCATATTGTATATAGGTTTTTTAGGAAGTGGGTTTTCTACTTCCCAGTGATCTGGTAAATTGACTTGTGACCATTGAATCATTTTTGGAACTGATATATTCGCTTTTGTTAAGTCTGTTTGAATAAGTAGAGTCTGACCTCTCTTATCCATTTTATATGCCTTAGATCCAAAAGCAGTTTTCATTAATTTGAAATATATTCTATATATTACAACCATTGGTATTGATCCTTCTATCATTCTATAATTATGTGATTTAATTTGAAGAATTAATGATTTCATGATTGTCTTGTCCCTAAGGGCAAGGGTAATGTTTGGATGACACTCAAATTGAACTGGTCCACTACTAAGACTAGTTTCAATAGTGGCATGGATTGATCTTTCATATATTAGTTCTCTAGCATCTCTAAGAACCATGAAAATTGACGTATCTAAGTCTAATTTAGTAAGAGGTTTTGCTCCTACTTGAACTAAACCTAAATGCATATAATTACAATCTTTTGCATATTTTTTAATTGATTCTTCATTCAAAAGTCTGATTGTTGTTAGACCATCAGAAACAGGAATATCCTTTTCTTCTGTGGCTATCACATAATCACCGGCCAATTCTCCTCTTCTCTGATCCGAGAAATCAAAAATCCTCTCTAATCCTCTTCGGCTTTCCTCCTTCACCTTCAGTCTCTTCATCTTCTTCTTCTTTCATCACCATTCACCAATCAGCAACCATCCATATATACTTACTAATCATCCAAACACCTTCTGAAGCATAATTGTTTGCTTCTTATCATCAGAGGTAGGAAGATCATTTTCTTGATCATACCTCTTAATCATCCATTTATGCTCTTGTATTTATATGATTTGTAAAAATCAGCTTTAATCAATAAAATCAGTTTGATTCTTTTCTTACATTCAATCTCGTGTGGGGAATCTCCAATTAAATTGGGTATAATTCCACGAGATTATATCTGTTTAATTTTCTCTTATCTTTTCATAAACCCCTTAATCGGTTGGTATTACCGCCTTTGGAGGTTTTATATCTCATATCTGCATCATAGCCCCACTAGCCTTGGCACTGCTGCCTGTGGTGGTTTCATTCATATTTTACATATAAATTTATGTCTATTTCTACATTAATCAATGATTATCATCTTTATCAGTACTTAGATAATGCAATAGAATTCCTTGAATGGTATTATACTGTCGTAATCAACACTGATTGGTATTATACCGATGATGAATAATCTGTTCTATACTGTAGATGTCAAAACACTATAATCTAGAAAATTGGGAAGAAGAAGCTGAAGTATTACAATATTTGTTTAGTGCTATAGTTTGGTTAGAGCACTTTCATAAAAATTATCTTTGGCTTGCTTTCTCTGTAATCAATATCTTAGATCATTGATCTGTTGTAATCATTATTTTATCATTAATAAAATCAAATTTTGCTCCATATTATGTCTATAAACACAAAAGACAATAACGGAGAAGATTTAATAGAATATAATCAATATTTAGAAGACGCTGTAGAATTTTTATTTTATATAGTTTGGGCCTATTCTCTACTTGGAGAAAGATTTTATTTAGCTGATATATATTTCAATCAATAAACAATCAATTAAAAGATAATATATATATATATATATATATTACCGAAGAGTTTAATATAGACTTGGTCATAACAGACAATGAGGACAAAGTAGTGGTATCTTATTACATGTGTTATTCGAGAGCTTTTATCACTTTGTTCTTATTTTTTACTATTTTTGTCCAGCTCTTTATTCTATCATTGATTTACATTTCTTTAAATCTGAATAGTTAAATTCACAATTAGATTAATAGTTAATATTTAGAGAAATGTTAATCAGAGATAGGATGGAGAGTTAAACCAGTCTTATAAGGATAGGACTATAAAAAAATAATGTTATTCATATCTTGTGCTATTAGGTCTATAAAATAAATATTGTGTCCATCAAAAAAAGGATTCATTAAGTATAATACATACCATGGCACATCGTATAGTTTTTTAGTCTTGAAAAAGCTATAATCTATATTTGTCACTAAGGTGTGATTCCTTATATATTTCTAAGATAACCTATAGATAGTGGGTGGCCTGAATCGTACATTGAAAAGAAGGAAAGATTTAAGCCTAATTTTAAGGTTTTGTGACGAGAATGTCGTATGTTTAAGAAAGGGGGTAGGGGTTGGAGATTGTCAGACTTCATAATTAAGTATTCCATATGGATTGTAGGAGATTGTGACATTAGTTTGTAAGCCCATAGTTGTGAATATTTTGTCAACACAAGTTTGAAATTTTGAAGTCAAGTGGTTGAAATAAGCTCATTAATGTTTATTGACTTGATTATTCACTATTTTTGACATAAAGCATTACAAATGATATCAGAATGAACCTCTTGTCAATAGATAGATGATTTGGGTCCGACTCCAGTTTAAAGAAGATGTCCGAGAAAGGTTGAAAGTGTTACTAGGATGTAACTCCTTTTAGGATGACTTATATGTATCAAGTAACCCAAATCATACATCGAAAATGAGGGAAGATATCGGCCTAGTTGTAAGGTTTTGCGATGAAGATATCGTATGTTTAACAGGGGAAATTATGAGACCCCATGGTTAAGTGTCCTACATAGATTGTAGGAGGTTGTGATACTAATTTATAAGGTCATGGTTGTAAATATTTTGTTAACACAAACTTGAAACTTTTGAGCTAAGTGGTTAAAATTAGCTTATTAGTATTTATTAGCTTGGTTATTCACTACTTTTTACTTAAGGCGTTACGATATTGTTATATATATTTGAGTATAATTAATAGTTATAAATCACATATACATAAGGCGTACACATGTAATAGTAAACATGTATTGAAAACTATCCCAATATTAACATTAAATCACAACAAAGATAACTTTCTCTTTTGTCTTCTTTAAAAATTTAGAAAATAACTGAAATAAGGAAAAAGGAGTTTTCCTTAACTTATATACACTCATCTCCAAATTTAAAAAAGGTTTCAAAAATTTACCAAAATCTTCATTTTCACCATATTTTCGAGATTATTTTGAAAATTCGAATATTAACAAAATCGTTAGGATTAGAGTATAATAATGGGAAAATATATAAATTACGATTTTTGAAATATTTGAATTGACACAATACAATTTAGGAGTTATGTTTTTTCATGCTGTATATTTCATTGACGTATTATTTCCATAATAAGGTAAAGTATCGTCGCTCTCTTTAATATTATGTATAAGATAGGAATTTAATGAGGAAATAGTTGTACAACAACAATATGAGTTTAATGAATCGATTCATAAATCATTTTATATGTTAGCAAAAATGCAACTATAGGATATGATACATCAAGAAAATAGATTACATTATAGCGACATTGCAATCTTAATCATTAAATAGTTATCCTATATTAAGCTCAACTCGATTACACTAAATGGAATTTGAATGAAAGTTGAGCCTAGTTTAAGTAGTTTGCGAATTGCCTTGGATCATTTACACCCCTAGCTGTAACTGGTTAAACAATCGTCCTACCACTACTAAGAAGCTTGTGTGAGCCACAATCAAATATAGATAACTTTTATGCCCATTTCAAATATTTTTGAAAAATAAAAGGGTAGGAATCAATAAGATGCTACATAACTCTGTCTAACTAAAGTAGTTAGATACAAACCCCAAATTTTATATGTAACTTTTCTTATAATTTTGTAGAATCAAATTTTCAGTTGTACTTAATAAAGATTTAGTCTATTTTTAGTATGATAAATATTACTTTGGACAAGGGCTAAAACGTTCCATTTTCTTGCACCAAAATTTCATGTATATACACCCATTGTGAAAACCAAACTCCATTCAAGTCTCATAGGTCTATCATATTGCTAGTTAAGGTTTATCATTCTTAAACTTATTTAACTTCTTGAAGGCATGTATTCATAATTTTGACATGGATCAAACTTACTTTTTAAGATTATAGTGTAGATTTTACTTATTTGTGTTAGATTCCCTCGTATCCTCTCTTTAGATTTTGTAAAACCCATTTTTCTCTATCAATGCAAGTTTATTTTTATTTCTTTGTTATAATTTTAGCTATAATGAGTGAAAAATTTTGGGAGCTATATAATATATCCAATGCATTCAGTTCTAAACTATCCTACATATTGAATATGACAAAAATCTAATATGTTTAAGAGGACATCAACCTTGAGACTTAAGCAATGGAGTGGGTTCATTCCAAGAATAAAAGAAATGATAACGAGTTTAGTAAGGTTTTAGCCAAAAATATGTTGAACATATAGATATGATGCGCCATAAATACAACATCTGACCGAAACTCCCTTTATATGGTGCACAAGATAGAATTTTAGGGTTACTCGCTAGAATCCTTACTAAAAGGATTGACAAAGGTAGAGATTTAAGAGTATAAAACTTACAATAAAGAAATTTGCATTTAAAATTCACGATAACTTATCTGGTCATTATAAGAAAAGAACTATTTATGTAAGTTCTTAAAGTAAAGGATAAAAGGAATATATGACAATCCAAAAGTTATAATTACATATCATAGTATTAGATTAAAAGAGTAAAAGAGATAAAAGACAAGGAAAAAAAGTTCTTAGTACGCTACATTGTCAAATGGCCAAGGATACGTATTAAGGTAAGATAGGTAGATGATTTGGTAGAAAAAGGCAAAAACTAATTATAGGTTAAGTTGGTTGGTGAAGTTGACTCAACAGCAAAAGGTCAACACTTAACTTAGACCAAGTGGCCTACTATGTGATTCCTATGATGGTAAAGGATCAGATTAGCAAAGCTATCTCAAGTCGGCCATAGAGGATTAGGTTAAAATGGAGGCTTAGGTCAGCCATTTAGATTAGTTGTGCTAAAATCAAGTCAATAAGAGGAAAGTAAGGTTGGAGTTTGGCTCTAGAATGAGTAGGACAATTAGTTAAGTGTACTCTAGAAAGTGAATGAGGTCTTAAAATATGAACCCCTTCCTTGGATAGGTAGTTAACTAAGACTATCTACAAGAGTTTTTGAAGTTTAGATGCTTAGGATCTAGTATTAAGACTGGAGACCTATTACTCATCAAAACCTTAATAGCAATTCCTTATTTTAAAGAAATCTTCACTACCTTTTTTTTCTTTTATCCTCTTAAGACCTCTAAGCTCAAGCAAGGAACCAAGAGAAGAAAATCAAAGAGAGGACAAAATCTCAAAGAGAGGACAAAATCAACCAATATTTTAGCAAGAGCCTCATTTTAAGTCATGATTTATGATGATCTAAGATAAAATTCCTAAATACTGAACCCATATAAATATTTCTCAATGATTGAAATCTTATACCTATTGGACTGATCACTGATCTTGAACTTACGAAATTTCTAGTTTTACCTATAATTTACTTAATGAAACTATGTGTTTATTTGAAGAGTACAAAGATATATTTTTAGCCCACTTTAGGGCAATAGGATGCACAAATATTGTATTTAAAGGATAGTGATTACTGGAGTAAGAAACTATTGACACTGTAGAGGGCCAAATTTAATATTAGGCTTTAAGCCCATTGGTTAAATATTAAATGGATTTAACTCCTTAAGTTAAAGTGATAGGGCTCAATGAGCTAAGCTCATAAATTTTTAGGATGATCAAGAAAGATTTGGTATGGTGGGCTTGGAGTAAGGCCCGTTAGATCGGTCTATCCGATCCAACCTTTCTTGATTTGGCTCACACCAAAATAGTAAATAAAGCCTTTATCTAGGCCTAAACCCATGAAAATAGATCACTTAAGATCCATTAATAAAGGGCTTCAATCTTAATGATTTGCTTAAATTATATAAATGAAAAGAATAAAATCGTGAATATTCCAGCAAGTATATTGGGTCGAAATCAAGTAATATAAAGAAAGTAAGGTTGTCGATCCCTCAAGGACTAAGAAATTATTAATCCTATGTTAGTTCTTATCAATATTTAGGCAATCAAAATTAAATTGACTAATCTAATAATTACCTTAAAACTATTGAAAAGAAATAATTATAAAATATCTAAAACTAAGCAATTAATTGAGAATTGTAGGAAAACAGAATCCACCCTAGGTTATGCAATCAAATTATTATTATGTTATATAAATTAATAGTTATATGGTCATTTAAGTAAATTTATTATGCCTTAAAATTTAAGAATTTAAACCCTTAATTAATCAGTTAGCTCCCGCATCTACAATAAACAATGAATTCTAAATTACAATCATATATCTCCTGATATTATGATTATTTATCTAATGTCCTAAATCAATTATCTCTAATGTCTTAGTGAATAATCAATCGCCGAACATCGCATTAATCTCTAGATAATTTCTAATTAATTCAATTAATACTGCTTCTACATTAATTAATCAAATTAACCAAGAATTTTTAACAAACCTTATATCAACTCGTGTATCACTAGAGTTTCTAACAATTATAATCCATTAAACAACTATAATTAAAATCATAGAAATTGCAATCATGAATTATCCATATATCTATTAATCTTATAATACGAATACAATCATCATCTTAACTATCTAGGGTTTCATCAATTCCTACAAATAAATTTAGCCAGCCATGGATTTTGAAATGAAAGCATAACTACTAATTGAAATTATAAGGAAATTCATAATTGAAAGCATGAATAATTCACAAAATTGCATAAATATAATTAAAATAAATATCACCAATTTTGTAATTGGAAAAGATAAACTTCAATTGCAATTCTAAAACTTGATCTCCACAGTGAACGAAAAATCTTCTCAATGATCCAATCAATTCTATAGATGAATTCTTCAAGAACTATCAACTAACTATTCTAAGACTATCTAACAGTAAAGAAGATAAAAAAGACTCTAAAATTCGAGACTTATGACTATTTATAGAAGAAACTAGGGTTAGCTTTCGAAAGCTAAGTTTTTAATGAAGGTTGGTAGCGTTAATGCCAAGGCCAGCGGCATAGAATCCAAGGCTGTTGGCATAAGTGTGAGTCGGCGATTAAGTCAGCTATGTTGAATTCCAACCGTGCCTAAACTCATTTTAGTTCCGTTCATTTGCGTAAAACTCCTCTAAGGTGTCTATATTTTTACTCTGAATCCTCTAATACTTGAAATATTCAAATGACAATACTTAAGTACCAATTCTAAATGATTTCCATAAAATCAATAAGAATTTTCTCTAATTCGCTCATTAAAATATGAATAAAATATGCTTTTATCACTTAACCATTGATCATCATTATGATTTGACGGATGTAATCAGCTATCGTTTCCTATAAAGACCCCATTCGCATCTTTATTTGAATAGGAGAAAACTACGATTAATGTCGTTACTCTGCCAGAACCTTATCTAAAAAATCAAACACTTAAACACCTTAAGAACTCTATACTGTTCTTCATTAATCTTAGAGTTTAATGCCATTGCACTCGTCCACCTGTCACCATATGTGTTAAAGCCCCATTAAGGTTACTTATTTATCTTCCCTACACTTCCCTCCTGATCATTCTGCATGAGTCACTCAAGTAATTTCCCTAGTCATGTATAGCACAATTTCTCATGCGGCATGTACGTAACCCTTGCATTCGTACCCATACGCCCAAATTTTTTAGCGACTTCATTGAGGAGATAATGGGAATCAAGCTATGGGACTCCTAACCCGCAACCAAGCCCAAGGATTAGAGGGGTTGGCACTACGAATCCTCATGTTCCAACCAACCCCTGCCGAGGCTAAATACTTACTTGTCGAGTCACCTCTAATGCCATGTCGTATGATTACCCTTTATTCTGTAGCATGCCAAGTTAACGATTACTCTCTTTTGCCGAGCCACTCAATCACATGCATCATCCTTACCGAGAAGCCGAGAAAGTGAATCTAAACTAATTAAGCTATTTTTGCTCAGATAAGCCCATCTGTCTATACTTTTTATCCGCATCTCTTAATGATTACACCAATGCCGCATCGCCATGTGTACAGTATCACATGTAGAATCTGTAGTACCAATAATTATTTTCCTTGTATATTCATTTTTGCCTCTTTATAACATGTACATTACCCCTTTAGGAAATATCCATTTTGTCTTTTCCTTTTTGGGTAAGTTACCCTAGTTTGCGGGTATAAATATCCTTATGCTTGTAATTGTAACATCATCATATTATCCTCAACATACTCTTTGAGTACTTTATTCGCTGTGTAAACACTGTTGTTTACTCTCGGCATCACTTTTATTCTTTTCTTTAAGCAAGGTTAGGTGATGAGTAACCTCATTAAACCAATTCGTGTGTCATATCAAATTGTGCCGTGAGTCCTTCAAAGTTCTATTGATACATAATATCCTTTAGAGCTATTCGTGGGGTTTTACTGACTGTTTCATTCATCATTATCGCTCTTTTCGCACTTTCCCCACCGATCCTTTTCGAGCTTTCTGTAAGCTCGAACCCATCCAACGATAAGCTTTGTTTGTTCTTGGTTACTATTCACACCAAGAGGGAAGACTTAATACTCATATTATGGTAACTCCAAGACGAAGACAACTTAATCCTATTGATGGAATTAATTAAGAGCAAGATGTCATTATTGCGACCAATGACCAAAATCCACCTCTGGTTGGAGGAACTAATCAAGGTAATAGTATACAAGAAGGCATATTTGATAATGCACAATTAATGCATGAGCTGCAAGAGACTAATTGAAACTTAGGTAAACTCACAACAATGATCACTCAATGTGTACTCGCTTTGGATGCTTTTGCTACTGTACAACAAGGAGTAACTTCCTTAAATCCTTCTAATGGGGTGTAACAACAGACCTTACCCAACCCTCCAGTTGTTAACAAGTATGTCAATCCTAGAGTTGAGGAGTAACTTCCTGCTGTGGAACCTATAGCTACACATGATTTATTACCTGAAGTAAGGAACTAAGGAGTTCATATTAGAGGCTCATCATCCTTACGTGCTACACTACATGTTACGATTGTTAACTCTATACAACCAATATTAATGAATCCCATGCCCATAAGCTTTACACGTGTAAATCTTACACCCATTCACCCCGCTCCTATGATGTTAATAAGGATGGAAACATCCATCCAAAGAGGTTCATTTGTGACCAAAGAAGATTTGGATGTGTATTTAAAGGATATACAAGCAAAGTCTACAATTGGTGCACTAAATTTGAAGCTTCTATATCACACGTGCATTATTATGAAGCCATACCTTAAGGACTATGTAAGTCTAAAGTTTATGCTATTCAATAGCAAGAAAGAAAGTGTGAAGGAACATTTGTTGAAATTCATTGAGCATTGGAAGTATATGGTTTAGACGACAATTTGAAATTAAAAGAATTTTCTAAGTCACCCACTAAGAAGGCATACACCTGGTATGTCAACTTTCCCCCATGATTAGTCGATTGTTGGGGAAACATGTGCAAGATGTTCTTGAAGAAGTTCTTTTCTACTTAAGAAAGAGTCACCCTTATTGGCATGGGGAAGATTCGATGAAAGCCTCAGGAAAATCTCATGGATTATATCGAGCACTTTAGGGGTACGTTGTTTGGACATACAAGACGTTTGTGATGAAAGAAAGTTAGTTAAGATCTGCATCAAAGCGATGCTTACTGAGTATGTAGTGTATCTTGAGAAAATCTCATTGGTTTCTTTCGTTATGTTTGTTGAGAATACGTGAAGGACCGACAGTTCAGTAGCATGATAAAGAGGTGAAAACACAAAATTTAATAAGTGCACACCATCAGTGAACTTAGTTTAAGAGGAGGATCCAAGAGCAAAAAAATTTAGAAGTGAGAAACTTATGAGCACTAAACCATCTTTGGAATACCTATGCTCAATGGGAAAATTGCACACACTCCTTGACTAATAGCTACGTGATAAGAATATTAGACTCCTAAGAGTTGAGCATTTACCAACAAATGAAGAGAAAAGTAATCCTAAGTACTGTAGATTTCCCAAGAGTATAGGCCATCCTACGAAAGATTGTTGGACTTTAAAAAAGATATTTAATGAGCGAGCTCAAAATAGAGAACTGATCATCAAGGATAATGATGTTAGGAACAACCTATTTCCAACTCATAACACCCAATGTGGTGTTGTAAATGTTATCACTTACAATCCCGCAAAGGTGGAAAGTATAGACGTACAGCCAATTGAGGCATACAAAGTTAAGCAAGAAAGATTTGAGATTAAGACAAATAGAGATGACAGTACTACTCTTTCATTATTGAAAACTACTAATGTTAGGAATTTCTTTCATTTACTTAGCTTTGGTGAGGATGCTCGGCTTGAGGTAGTGATTACACTAGCAAGGATTTGGCAAGACCAGTACAAGAAATATTTTATAGTACGTCCTATAAAGGGAATCGTTTCGAAGAATAAGGGGGTAATTACATTTACTAATGCTGACATCTGTATGATGAACCTTAACCACAATCACCCTCTATATGTGGTAAGTGTACTCAATAGTCATTTTATTAGGAGGACATTTATTGATAATGAATATTCACTTAATATTATGTCAATGTCAACTTTTAAAGCTACAAAGGTAGGTATTCGAAACTTAGTAAGACAACCAATCACACTAAATAGCTTCTAAGAGTCTTTCATGAAGATAATGGAGCATGTTGAAGTAGACTTTGATATCGAACCTATCCATAGCTCTATGTGGTTTCATGTGCTTGATGCGCCCGTATCTTACCATCTTCTTATAGGAAGGACATGGCCGTAATATTACAACATCATACCCTCAATATGGCATTAATGTGTGAAAGGTTGTTAGAATGAGCAAGAAATCTTCATTCCTACAACAAATAACCTGTTTACATGTAATGAGTCTTACTTTACTAAAGCAACATTCTTTGATGAACAAATAAATGAAAGGAGGACACCCTTAGTGAAACCCCCCAAGGTACAGCTACCTATAGGGGAAGAGGCTCAAACCCAAGCAATTAAGAAGAAGAGGATGCATGGTTATCATGGGGGTATGAAGAAACGAAAGCGAACCAATGATATTATGAAAGTAGAAGGCACATTATAAGTTAAGAAGTATAAGAACTATTGGTAGCTAGAACGTGTTCTCACTAGTTTTATCGCAGATTTCATTTCATTTCATGTATAAGTGCAGTGATAATCATTTTTCATCAATGAAAGTTCCTTTTGCCATCATTGATATTTTCTAATGAGAATATGATAAGAGTTTGGGTATCTTCATTTTATTACTATTGTCATTGCAAAGTAAGAGACTAGTCTCTTTAGTGTGCAAAGTTAATTTCAGAGAATGATTTACGTCTAAATAGGGGAAACTAAACCCCTCGATTAAACAAAAGAAAGTGATAATGAATATAATATATAGACTACACATCGTTCCTAGCTAGTAAAAGCTTGGTCTCCTAAGCGTACGATGATGAGCTTAGCTTGTATGTTGTAGATTGGTAAGAGCACTAGCTCTTAGACATACATCATGCCATGATAATTATGTGTAACTTTTATGCTAACTATTTGCTATGTTTCTTACCATTAGGTAGTGAAAACAATCCCATTAATGAGCACTTTAACATATTGATATTCAAACCCAGGTAACATGTCAGTATGCCATGCTACACAGTCAAGTAGTAGGAAATACCCCTTAACCGATGTGAAAGAATTATTGGTCCTGTGCAATCAAAGCCATTGTCGCTACGTATGCGCAATTGAATACTTCTTAGAAGGGATTTTTTTATATATTATCAATAACAAGTAAAAGTCTTGCCTTTGTGAGATCCCTTAGATCATCGAGTCTAAGTAGTCTCATAATTATGCCTATCTTAAAGGAGAACTCCTTAGATTATCGAGTCTAAGTAGTCTCATAATTATATCTATTGTATAAGAGGCCTCTTAGATCAAAGAGTTTAAGCAATCTCGAAGTTATGTCAATCCAAAATTTGAAGGTCATGATTGCTTAATAATAGTGTGACTAGGTCGAGACTTTTCTCCCTACCACATGGTGTCGTTTTTAAGAAGAAAGAAGATATAACAAAGTAATTTTACTACTGTATACTAGATAATAACGCTGCTTAGATGAGGCATTACTCCTAAGCGTATAAAGTCTTTAAGATATGCTTCTCACTATCTGTCAAGACATGCTTCTCACTATCTGTCAAGACATTGTAAGTCATTAAGGAAATCGAAGCTAACCCACTACATTATTGTCTAGTATGCTACTACTAAGTGAAGAGCCATTGCGTCCAAGTGCATAATGATAAGACACCTTCATGAAAGCTAACAAAAGTGCCAAAGAAATAAAGAAGCACAAAAGTCAGTCAATGAACTTCATTGTTGTTGATTCTCGTAGTTAATTGCAACTCGTACTTACAAGGAAATATAAGAGCTACAATTAAGTGATCAAGAAGATTATATGAAATAAGGCTAAATCAGTGTAGCCCCTCAAGGTATTATAACTTTCAAAGACTAGTGTATTGAAATATGGCATTGGGTCCCCAATGGTGTAACAAGGGAAAGAGAGGCATCAAGACTAAATGATTATCCCTTCTCTACATGTCAATAACTGGGAGAGGAAAATTACAAATCAATATGGTATACGAAGAGGTTATTCTTAATAATGTTTGATTTATGTAATACTTTTTATGCATGATGTTCGATGTATGCATGTTTGCAAGGCTTTATGCATATGTGCTCGAGATGCTCGAAGCGTATGTACATACAAGGCTTAATGCACACGCAACACTTGACACATGAGTACTCTAGATAATCGATATGTTACACTGGTTTGTAACATCTCCTTTACCCGATATAAAGGATGACATTACTAGAGCTATTCATTATACAAGGCTACTCACATACAATGCCATGTTACCTCCTCCTATTAATTCTTTAAAGTAGCAGCAATGCCTATATGCAATTGCCACCACTTGGGGGAGGAGGAAGTGTTGGTTACATGCAAAAACCAAGGAAAGTAAATGAGTTAGTAAAGTAAAGTACAAATAGGATAAAAATCGTACAACTATACAAATGGGAAGTTAAAGAAAAAATGACAAGGGCAGTACAAGGAATGAAGCTTTATTAAGGACTCATGTTTAACTAGAAGATTTGGCTCACCTATGTTCATATCAGAGGACTCATGCTCAACTCACATTTTAAACTCATTTACGGTAATATATTTGCTTATTGTGCACTCATATTCAAGCCCTACGTTATGTACAAAGCTCATGTCTAGATTAAGCCTCATATCTTGCTTAACTCTCATGTTCACTCATGTTTATCTCATGTATTGAAGTACACGTATCCAAGTTAAAGGATTAATAGTCATTGTTTCATTTTCAACTCGTGTGATGGGACCTTAGGTCACACTCAAGCCTCGCATCATGTTTAAGCCTCAGGTTATACCATACATCGTGTTTAATGCTCATATCGTATTTAAGCTTCACATTGTGTTCAAGAGTTATGTAGTGTTTAGGACTCATGTCATGTTTAGGCTTTACACTAAGTTTACAACTTATGCCGTATCATGCTTAACACTCGTGACATGTTTAAGATTCATTTCATATTCAAAGTTCATGCTATGTTCACAAATTATGTTGTGTTGAAGACTCACATTAAGTTCAAGGCTCATGATTACGACTCATGCTCACTCATATTCAACTCTAATATTCAAGATTGGTGTTCGCTCTCATATTCAATGCTCAAGTGCAATCCTTATGTTCACTCATAATCAAGACTCATATGTCCAGACTCATGCTCGACTCAAATGATGAGACTCATATCTAGCTCACATGCTAAGGGTGTCATTTCAATTCATATACATAACTCACATGTGCTCATATTGAAGGTTAGAAGCGCTCATGTTAGAAGCATACATGTACTCGTATAAAAGGGATTATATCGAATTCAAGTGTTCAACTCTTACGTATTCATGCGGAAGGCTTACAATTGGTTCATATGTGCTTAAGCTGTAGACTCGCTTTCAACTCTCATATGCTCTTGCTCAAGGTTTATGTTCAATTCAAATGCTATGTTGACTTAGAACCTTCATGTCCATTTCATATGATTTAGCTCACAACTACTCATGTTAAAAGGGGTTGTGTTCATTTCAAATTTTCAATTCAAAAGTATTCTTTTTAAAGAGGTTTAAAGCTCACGTTTGGTTCCCATGTTAGGTTCACATTCTAGGCTCATGTTTAGTTAACATGTTCAAGGCTCGCATCGCATCGTGTTTAAGGCTCCATCATGCATGGTCAAAGACTTACATCATGATCAGAGATTACGTTATGATCAAGAGTAGCATTGTGTTTAAGATTCATGTTCAAGACTCATGTTTATTAATGCCTCATGTTTAGTTCATCTCATGTGTAAAGCTCGCTCTCGCCTCTCATGTGCTCGTATGTGCATGCCCTAACGATTGGGGACTCATGTTCAATTCATATTATAAGTTGTAATTGGTTTTATAGAGACTATAAAAGGAGGCCATACATGACCCAAGCATTATACCTCTTCACTATCACTTGTTGATGAAGATCAGTCCTCATTGGCCCTTAATTTATGAACAGTCACGATTTGGATGCTAAAGAGTCTACTTTCTTTAAACTGTACTGGTTTACTAACTGGTGCAAGTATGAGATCTGGTCCTCAAGCTAAGACCATAGACTTTTGACCCTCGGTTGGTAAATAATCACAGTTCGAGCAGTAAAGAGTCTATTCTCTTTAAATCGTGCCTATTTGCTGATTGTTGTTAGTTCGAGATATGGTCTTCAAGTTACGACCACAAACTTTTGACCCTTAGTTACAAACAGTTGTGACCCGGGTGATAAAGAGATCCTCTTTAAACCATACCGATTTGCTAACTACAGTAAGTTTGAGATGGTGGCCACTCAAAACAAGATCGTAAGCTCCCAAATATTGATCATGCTACGTAGAAAAGATAGACAATAAGGAAATATTAGTTTCATAACCTAAAAAGGGAGAATGATGCAAGAATAAGTGGCATTAAGACATAAGGCTGGAACCAAGTGTGGAAGGTGAGTAACAATTGAGAACCCTTCAAGTTTTAGTCTCTTAAACCTAAAAAAGAAAGTGGGAAGAGAATGAAGGCTAGAGAAACAAAAAAAAAAGGGCCAAAGTAGAATGAATTCAACAAGGCATTAATTACTTTACTATACCCAAGCATCATGTCCAAAATTCAATTTGACTATGGGAACAAAGTCATAAGGATCGAACGATAGGAATAAGAAGAAAATGTATAGAACACTTCAAGTTAATGTACGAAGAGCATATAATTGTACCAAAAATGAAATACAATGCATATATGATTTTTTTTGTTCTTGAGGCCTAAAAGATTATAAACTCAATGCATATTCTCTTGGTTTAGCACACATCTCTTGGAACTTGTCAAGTTGATCATGACATTAACCTTGGACATCAAGTAGTAAGGATAATCTCTAAACATGGACTAATCAACCCTTATTCTCTTATCTTATTAGCAAACTTGTATGCTTTTATAGAGAAAATTGGGAGAAGTGACAAATATCAGGAAAGAGATACAATTTACAAAGCTAATCAAAGAATAGGTTGATATGTCACATCAAAAGGCAAAATGAAAAATAAAAAAAAAGGGAGAAGAAGATATCCTAACATTACTTGACTAAAGCAAAGATTTTGACATGATTCAATCAAGAAACACCACCTCCCAAATATCCTAAAAAGGAAAACAACCAACATTTACAAGACAATAACTTAAGGAATGAAAAACAAAGTTGCAGCAGCCTTGAAGAAATGGATAGGAGAGCTTATGCAAGTTATTTATTCAAAAATAAAAAATAAAAACAAGAACAACTAGTAACGACTATAATTCAAAAAATTTATCAAGCATACTATTGAGCTCACTACTTAATCTATGCTATAGTGAAATGAACTCTGAGCTCTTTACCGGCCCAACAAACCAAACATCGATAGGCTAAGCTACCTTCACTTCCAAGTAGCAGCACAACAAACCAACAAGTCAATCTTCGCAACAAGAGATGTAAGTTAAAAAAAGAAAAGAAAAGAAAAGAAAAGGAACAGAACTGAGGAAGAAAAAGAAGTACGGCCTCGTTCGAGAAGCACAACAGCATCAACTGAAGTGAACAAAACAATGTCTAATTAAGCAGCCATCAAACCAGAGTAATCTTGTACTAAACACTGATCAATTCTAAGCATCCAAGTTTCTCTATGGCAACGGATTCGGATACCTACATGGCACTTCATTCATGTAAATTTCCAATATCAAATGAGTAGCTACAGTGAGAATACACTTAAATAGTAGTGAACACAAACTTATGATAAGGAGCTATGGTTAGGCAATTCACCAACTTGACAGATTTGGGGCTTTAGGCTAAGAAAACAGTAGGTGACAGCAACTATAATTTGAATATGGGAAAGAACCAAATACTAATGAACAGTAGCAAGAGTATTTGCCCATCTACATGTGAAACACTCCATGACTAGTTCGAGCCACTCCAATGTACAAGTGAGCCATACAAAAGCACCCACACTATAGTAATCTAAGAGTATTCGCTACATTTCCTTAGTTGCAGTTGGACAAAAACCAAGCAATAGCAGTTACCATTCAAACTTTGATTTGCTTTTCATACTCTTCTCGAACCAAAAAACATTTTGATTGAAGATGAGCTGAGCTGCCTACTTACCAAGCATGAGAAGGTCATGCTTTGAACTCTTGAATCCAATAGAGGAGCATGTATCCAAGCAGCAAACTAAAGACAACAGCAGCTAGTGTAAGTTCAACACAAGTAAGATGTGAAGAAGAAGCATAGTTTATAAGGAGGTGTAATGGATAACAAGGGGCGGCTATTGAAATAGTTGATAAGCTCTCAAGTTTTTAGGGTAAAATTACTTGTAATTGTGGTTTCCTTTCGATGGATAAAAACAAGTAACATTGGGCTCTTAGATTGTAGGTTTCACAAGCGAACAAATGATGAGGCAAATAATGTATTATAAGCCTTTTACAAGTGTTAAACAACAGGCTGTAGTGAATTATAGGTTGAAGGTGTACTAATAAAATAAGGAGTTGAGCTTCCACTTTAATTGATTGAAGCAAGCTTGTAATATTTAAGGAAGACTCAATATATGAGCCCTATAATGGAGATGGATTCAAAGATAACCTATAAAGGACAAATAGCTTTTACGTGTTAAAAAAAAAATAAAAAAAACTTAAAGTTAGTTTATACCAAGGGGGGCTTTACCCTCCGTACCCCCAACAAGGTCAGTAGTATGGCTTCAAGTTCGAGCCTATTGGCCTTCACTTTTTGCTCCTACTACAGACCTCTACAAAAATTTCCCTTTCAAAATTGAGTTCTTAAAAAATTTCACCTAGTTGTAATTTAAGTTGTGTGATCATGATTTGAGACATTCAACAACTATATGCATATGAAAAGTTCTACAAGAAGAATTTTCCTTTATTTGAAGGAGATCAAGGAAATATTAATACATGAAAGTCAGCCCCAATGAGATCGCTAATGTGAAGTTAGTACACAAGATACAGCTCGATGGAATCAATAACTCATATAGATTGCATCGAAAAAACAAATCAGCTCAAGAAGAGGTAGCTTAAAGAAGATCTATTTCAAGGTGATGCCTTAAGGGCAACATATAGTACAACCCAGCTAAGGCTTAACACACAGCTAAGAGGTGCTGCAAACTTGCACATTAAGGCAACTCTCAAATGAATTTGACAATGACGTAGCTATTTAGTAGTGTACATGCATCTGAGTCATTCGAAAGACTCATTCATTGCTTAAACCCCTTTGACTTTGTCCGAAGGATTTTAATTAGGGAGCAAAATATAGAGGGCCAAATTTAATATTGGACTTTGGTTAAATATTAAATAGATTTGATTCCTCGAGTTAAGGTGATAGGGCCTAATGATCCGAGCCCATAAATTACCGAATTAATCAAGTGAGATTTGATATGATGAGCTTGAAGTAGAGTCCGTTGGATCAATCTATCCAATCTAATCTTTTTTAGTTTAGCTTATACTAAAATAATAAATAAAGCCTTATTTGGGCTCCAATCTTAACCATTAATCACCATCATGATTTGACGGATGTGATCAATTATCATTTCTTATAAATACCTTATTCACATCCTTATTAAGATTGGAGAAAACTATGATTAACACCATTGCTCTGTCGGAACTTTATCTCAAAGATCAAACACTTAAATACTTTAAGAATTATATCCTATTCTTCATTAATCTTGGAGTTTGATATCATTGCGCTCCTCCACCTGTTACCATATGTGTTAAAGCCTCATTAAGGTTATCTACTTCCCATCCTTACACTTCCCTTCTGACTATCTCGTAGAAGTTATTCAAATCATTTCCCTAGTTACATATAACATAACTTTTTATGCGGTACGTATGTGATCCTTGCATCTTTACCCACATCTCCACATGCACTATAAGAGAACCTTCAAAATTTGCATTTATCATTTGAACATCAGTTAACACATCATTAAGACTATAACCAAGTACCTCTCTAATGATGGTCATTTCTATCCTAACCGTAGAATGGATGCAACTCCCATCTAAATGATAGATGGAATGCCATCTATATAGTACTTTGGCAAGCAACTAGTTAAGGGGACAACATCTAAAAGGCCCCAAAATTTTTGCTATATTCCAAACAGTAGCACTATTCCCCTTTAAATACTAGTATATTTTTCAGTATACTTTAGTTTCATTTTTTAATATGCCTTTGTTAGGTTGTTTTGACCTTAACTTAGAAACATTATATTTAAGGTTTTTCTAAGATTTTTTTATCAATTCTTTGATTGTTGCAAGCATGAATTTGCTTGTGTTTGTGATCATATATTTTTGAAATTTGTGACAATTATTAGGAACAAAAAGAATTATTTCAAATCGAAATATCTTTTTGAATAGGAAAGTTTGGAAGAGTTATTCATATATAGTATTTTACATTTAATAATGATTTTAAGCCTTATGTTACTGCCATGTGTGAAAATGTGCAACGGAACCCCATTTGATTCCAGCGATGTGAACAAGAAGACTTAGGTTTTCGAATCCCCAAAACTATAGGTAAGCCCATGTGCACCTATATCTACTAGCATCTTCCATTCATCTCACGGCTCAAGTATTTCACTTGGAAATTAGATTGGTCTTTTACAATTATATTTGTAATAGACAAAATCTTGTTACCAATTATCATATGTTGAATAGAAGGTGCTGATAAAAATAGGTGTACCTAAGTTTACCTACCTATTTCTTTTCAATGGGGTTTCATTTATATCTTCATCAATTATCTATTGTGATTTATAAAAATATCATATATTCATTCTATTTCTTATTATTTAATTATAGAGGATATAGAATAGATGGAACAAAACTTAAAAAAAAAATAAGAAAAGAAAAAAACTTTGTTGCTTAAGCATCTTGAAACTTCCAAGATGCCATTTCAGATACCTCCAACTTCAACTTAAACCTAATATATTTTGGACCTTCACAAGAAAGAATTTATTGGATAATAATTTACCACGTTTAAACCTACTCAATAGGATTTGGATAATAATTCAATCTTTCTTCGAACATAGACAGGGAAGGCAGCGACGTTTCTCAGAATTGATATTCCAAGGATCTCGGAACGGTATTCATCTCCATGATGTTGATTGTAATGTAGAGAAAATGTCGTCTTATCTTCCTGCAACATCTTAGTCATCTAATTAATTTCCGTCAAGCCATGTCAGAGGCCTCTGGGCGAACAATTCCAACAGAAATTTCTCATGGAAAATAGCAGCCACATCTTAAACAGGCAAACAATGACTATTGACTTTGTCAATAGATCAAAACGATTGGATATACATAACAGGCTGAAGCGAAATCAATTCTCACGATCTAATTATGTATTATTCTTTTCCTAATCTCTTTATCTAATTATGGGTATTTTGTAGTATTGTGACGATCATAATAGAAATTTTTGTTCTTCTAGCGAAAATGAAATTGAAAAAAAAAATTGTACTCTTTCTTTGAAAAAAAAAAGGGGTATAATATTGGATTAGGATTTATCATGATTTTGATGTATCAATAAAAAAAATGATTTAGTGATACTAACATAATAAATAAATCTATAAATAGCATATAAGTATCAATAAAATTTGGATATATAAAAACATAATTAATATTCTTTTAAAAAAATAAATATTGAAGTATCAAAATTTTATAAGTACTCTTACTGTACTTATTAATTCATTCATGTGATCTACTGGTACTATTAAAAATGAGGCACTATTAATTCTATGGTGTATTATGATAATAGCTTTTATTTTCGTATGGAATAGTTGCATCTGAATCGTCTTTGATATATTCTACGACCATCCTTGAAAACAATATCCACCACGAATTCCTTTTTTTTTGTATTTTTCTTATTATTTGTTTTTCTTTTTTCTTGGCCGACGAAGAAGACTTTCCTTATGTTGAATTACAATAATTACGTTTCTTACGAGTTAAGTCCATTTCTCCGTATTTTTATTCCAAAGTCCACTGCTTTGGAGCTTCATGGACAGTTGAACATACGAGAAGAAATCCTTGTTGCTAGAATTGAATGCTATGTCCATGTAGACCAAATCAACCAAAGCATCTCATTGAACACAATCCTTGTCTGTAGTAAAGCCTGTAGCTTCCATCATTATTCTTCGAAATTACTCTCTCTATTCTCATCCACACACACAATATATATATAAGTGTGCTTGATGAAATATGGGATCTTTTCCTTACTAACTATCTATCTCTATTTCTTCACATGAAAGAAAAAGTTTCCCAAACACCATAATATGAAATTCAAAATAAGGTTTGTTAATATGAGCAAAATCATAGTTGGAAATACTCCACCTTTTGTTTGGTATTTGTGTTCATTTCTTCTTCTCTCACATGTAAATACTATTGCTGGGGCAAACACAATAGAGGATAAGAAAGTAGTAGATGTTGGGGTTATATTTGATTATGATTCACATATGTGGAAGGAAGTCTATACAGCAATCGAATTAGCATGTCGGGCGTACAATGATCTGTCTGTAGGAAGTTATGAACTTAGACCTCATTATAAGGGCTCTCATGGAAGCCCTCTTCGAGCAGTTTCTGCAGGTCAGTCTAATGTATTTAAAACGTTTTTCTAGCGACATAGATTGCTACCCTTTTTCTTATCTTTGATAAAATTAAGTTTAGATTTGAAGATAAAAGTTAAAAAGCATGTACACACACATATATCTATTGCTCTTATTTTATGATTATAGTAAGTAGTATTGTAGAGGAATAGATACTAAGGAATCAAAAACAACCAATGAACATTTTGTATGCTAATCTATTACATCCTCAATTTAACTCTCATTCAAATTGAAAGCAAATTAGATTTCATAAGATTCCACTCCATTAATTTAAACAAGAACCTTTATTATACTTCCTTCTTTAATTTCAGATCTTTTAATTGTATTACTTGATTTCTTAAGTTTCAAAGTGACTTATTTGGTAATATGGTACATGTTAGCAAAATGAACTACGTTGAACTAGTTGCATAGGTGAAGTGACTCATTGATTTGGAAGCTTTAATGTTATCGTATCATCACAAAAAGAAAAAAAAAATATAAAGGGCTAGGACTGAGAACATAATAGATTGCAATTCCTAAAGAATACAATAATGTAGTATTAACTATTATTTTATTTGGTTACACTTATTGATAGTTTTGAAGTATATTTAAAAATACCAACATACTCTTATCCTGTGTCATAACTTGATTAGGGTTTCATATATCATATGAGAATATGTAAGAAAAGATTGAGCAGTAGCTATTCTTTATGTCTTGAAGGAAATTTGCAATTTTTGATTTGGCAATCATAGTATTTGTACGGGATAGATATCGTCAAATTAGATACATTAATAGCATTTTATGGCATAATAGCTATCTTATTCTACTCTTATAAAATCAATCAAACATGTTAACACGTATGCTTTCTTAGCCCTTTTCTTCTATTATTTGCATACATACATATAGAATTGAGTTTTCCCTTTTGTACTCTTCTATTTCTATAGCTAGAAAGCTAATCAAAAGGGAGAAAGTTAAAGTGATAATTGGCTTGGAGGAATGGCAAGAAGCAGTGTTAGTTGCTGAACTTTGCGATCGATTCCGAATACCAATCATTTCTCTGGCCAGAAGCCCTCTTCCACCCGCACCAATGGCACCACCTTGGCCTCTACTCATTCAAATGAACACCAACATGCTAGACCAAATTCGATGCATTGCGAATATGATCTATGCTTACAATAAGCGAAGGGTTTCGATAATTTATGAGGAAGAAGCATATGGAGATTCAGATACAGGAATCTTGGGTCATCTTTACAAGGAGCTCGAAATAGTTGGGTCCCAGGTTGTGGACAGCGTAATTCTTCCTCCATTTTCATCTTCTTCAAACTCCGAAATCTTACTCAAGCAAAGTTTGGTAAAAATAAAGGCGCAACCGCCTTCTCTTATCATTGTTCTCCAATTATCCTCACCAATGACTTCCACATTACTCAAAGAAGCTAAGAGGATAGGACTCTTTGGAGAAGGATGTGAATGGATATTCGCGGAATCACCATCGAGCCACCTAGATTCATTTGATCCAGATCTAACTTCCTCCATGAAAGATGTGTTAGGAATAGTGCCATACCATCCTAGGAATAAACTATATTTAGATTTTATCGACAAGTTTGGTCGTAAGTTCCATTTGGATCATCATCAAGAGATTTCATATAATCATCCTGGAACTTATGCTTTTCGTGCTTACGATATCATTAGCACGGTTTCAAAGGCTGTTGAAAGAGTTTCGAGGGATTCTTTCACTTCAGGATCATTATTTAGGAACCTAGTACAAAGTAAATTCACGGGCTTGAGTGGTGAAATTCACTATGAAGCTGGTCGACTGTTACATTCTACCGAATTGGAAATAGTAAGTTTTGGAGGGAAAATTGAGTTCAAAGAACTCATAAGCTTTTGGTCACCCAAACTAGGCTTCTCAAAAAACCCGGCTTCAAGAACGGGATCAAATCGATATGTTTGGACTGAACTGGCTCCAAGGCCCACGAAAAGTCCCGAAGAGACCCAAAAACAGTTGAAACCTATGGTTATTGGAGTTCCACGCAAGACCTTTTTTGATAAGTATGTGCGGGAAAAAAGAGATGAGAAAAAGAATATAACTTATTATGAAGGCTTTTGTATTGACATTTTCAATGATGTTCGTGATCTCTTACATCCCAAGTTGGTGTATCAGTTTTCTCCTCATGATGGCACCTATGATGAATTGGTTCGGAAAGTCAACGATGGGGTAAGGACTTGTCTTTCTGTGAATTTTTTTACCCTCAAAGACTTTTGAGAATCTTGCTATGTTTTAGGATTGCACTTTTAGATACTCGTCATGCATGTGATATTTATCGATTTTTTTAATAATATAATTATAATGCGTGTTAAAAATAAACATATCAAGTTTAGAATAATTATTTATAGAATTATTATATGATTTAAAACCTGATAATTATTATAGATAAAGAAAAAGGATAAATAATTACATTTAAGACTTGGCTGATTGTGATTGATTTAAATAATCGGCAATTTGACGAAGAAAGTTGATCTAGCCTAACATGGGAATTACAGTAAAAATCTTGAAATGGTTAAATTCAAGCAACGATTATGGATAAAGTAATTATGTGCATAAATTCAAAAATAAGAAGATAATTATAAGAAGAAATTATATAATTATCGATTTTCTAATAAGATGAATCAGATTTGATTTTCACTGTTTACTTTTATATAATATAGTTGGAAAAAAAAAAGATGAATAGATAAAAGGACTAAGAGGGTAAATAAATACTTACCCATTCATATAATAGACAATCGGTTTTCCATGCTTGAAATAATTAGTTCGTGAAAGTGCCATGTGACATGTCCATTTTCATCGGATCATAAAGAATTTGATTAGAGCCATTAAACATGTGACTGGGTGTTTGAAATATTCTTCATTTCCCATGAATTTAGAACCTAATAGACATACTTGACGTATGTACTAGGTGCACTGCTTTTATTGGATTCATAATAAGAGCTTAAGTTGACTTGACCTCGTGATTAAGAAGACTATTAAGGATATAGGATCATCTATTAATAATTTTAAACGGATGGAGCAAGTAAAGTCTTGATTCATAAGATGAATCCGGACCAATAAAAAATAGGAGGTTTATACTTGTATGAAAGGTTTATAAGGAAGATAATTTTTCGCTATCACTCTCCACATGAATCTCAATTGTTTAGTGATAAAAAAATTCTCAATAGATATAACTATTTTGGAATATGAAAATTTAGAGCGAGAAGAAGTGAATAGTTTTTACATAACGTGTGGCTTAACCAAAAATAAAATGGGTATAGGTTTCAAGTCCAACCATCACAAATATTTCATATCCTTTTATTCATTTTCTATTTTCTTCCCTTCTATAGTTCCAATATTCAGTTTACTGATTTCTAATTTGATATATCAATGTTTCATAATTACTTGAAAATATAATATAAGTGGAGTGAAGCGCAACACCAACTAGAACATCTTGGGTTTATACAAAGTATTCGAACCAAGACTCAATCTAAATTATTCTTATTTGTGTATGTGAGACATCATGCACCCTCGATGAATATGCATAAACATTTACATACAAACATATATATATGTGTGTATGTATGTATTATATCTATAAGATATATTATATATTATATATACATATTTTATATATTTGTGTGTTATATTATATATTATATATATGTTTGTATTATATATTTGTGTTTTGATTAAGAAAGAGGTCATCATGTGTTGGAATATCATGATCGAATATATTTATGTCTTTATAGTTGAATTGGAGACTAAAATTAGATTAAACGATGGACTACTTAAAAAATTTAAAATGATTAAAATAGGAAGGGATAATTAGCTTATAAGTTTGATTTATAGGAATTATCCTACTAAACAGAAACATGATCGTTAAGCATAGTTACTAAGAAAAATAAATAATGAGATGGATTAAAACTATTTCATATAAAGATTCATTAAGATTAGTTGTTGTGTTGCTAACCTGATATTGAACAGGAGATTGCGAGCTCAAAACTCTACCCAAGCATTTCACCCTATTTAATATGTCATTTAGTTGTTGAATTTATAAGTTTAAACTTTTAAATAAGGCTTCCGATACAATAATTGAATATTGTAAGGAGCTTTTACAGTTCTATTCATATTTTTCATTGAACTTATTCAACTCTCCATTTCACCTTTAATTTTATATTCATTATATCTAAATATTTGAAAATACAATAATTTTGATCATTTAGATCTAATAGATACAAACTGAAGAGTAAGATGAAAAGCTGGACTAATCTCCAAAAAAACATAGATATGACAATAGAAAAATCCCCTTAAATGTTACAAGATAAGGTATGTTTGGTATTCACTACAAGTAGAATTTTAATTATGTTCTATGGATTTTTATGAATATTTGTTTTTAAAACATAGTTTCTAATTTCTCCTCAAATCGATCTTTTTGAAGACATATGGAGCCGCAGTTGGCGATGTGACCATCTTAGCCGATCGGGCTAAGCTTGTTGAATTTACACAGGCATATGTGGAATCAGGGCTATCAATGATAGTCCCAGCCCAACCAAATCCAAAACAGGGGTGGCTATTTATAAAGCCCTTTACACCACTCATGTGGGCTGCTTTTGGTGGAATCCTCATTTACACAACCTTTATTGTTTGGGTGTTGGAGCATAGGTCGAACCCTGAATTTAGAGGCTCAAGGAGTCACCAAATTTCTACCGCAATATGGTTTACCCTCTCCTCTCTATTCTTTGCCCACAGTAAGTATGCCTTTCTTTCTTTCTTTTTATCCTATAACTGTATTGGATATGTGTGATATCTCATAGTTAAGTAATGTCCCATATGAATAACAAGAAAAATCAATATTAGTTTATATGACCATGATGATAAATACTTGTCAATATAAGGTTCCAACTCTTAGGTCAAGTAATTGAAATAGGCCCATTAATATTTATTAGCTTAATTGTTCACTATTTTTGACCCAACGTGTTATAGTAGGAGATTCACTTGGTATAATTCACCTATAGGCAACTTAATATTAAATCTCAATAATAAGTTGATTTTTGGGTAGTACTGCCAAAAATTATATTATTACTAAAACTTGAAAAAGAAACAATAAAAGTTACTAGGTAGTAAGACTATAAATAAGTCGAGTCGAACAGTGCTAAGCTCAACTCGAAATGTTAGGAAAAAAGCTCAAACTCGATTTGATTAGGCTAGTTTATGCTTGATTTATTTAAAAGTATATTTGTTTTCTAATAAAAATGATATTAGTGTTCAAACTCAACTAACATTGACAACTGACTCAAGCTAAATTAGACTCATGAACTAGTAGAGCTAAATATTATAAAACTTGAGATCAAGTCAATCTTGAGCTCATCAATTATTCTCAAATCAAACTTGAGTAAATACCAAGTTGAACTTAAATAACTTACAAGTAGTATGACTCATTTATACCCCTGATAAATAGTAATCTACGACCACTTTTAAGCAAGTACTATTAGAAAGTTAATATAGTACTATCGAAAATTTGACTACCACATAATATTAAGTCGCATATCGTAACTTAGTCTAAGAGTTTTCCCAGTCTTACCTTCGACTAGTCCATTTTGTCCAATGAGTTAAAAAGTAGTGGGTGTATGTTCTGTTTAGCATACTTACGAGAGGGGAGAACTCCCTTTATCCCATTACCTTAATAAAACCTTATCCATTGAATGATAACCTCGTAGATATAAGGATTTACATTTCCTACGTTGTTGTTATTCCAATTTAAAATGTACAGATGTAGTAAATATTGGAAAATACTATATTATCTCAAATATCTAGACAGATGTCTAAATACTACTATTTATTTTCTAAAATCTTTGAGCCTTGATAATTTTGTTCATGGGTAGGGTAGTCTATGTTTCGATCTTTGTTTTCCATGAAGGATTTTTTCCCCTCTTCTTTCGTTGATTAAGCATGCATCAATAATTGCTTGCAATTTGTCACATTGGATCACGGTTGAAAAAGAAAAGAAAAAGAATATAATTAGGTAAATTGTATATACACCTATAAACTTCCATAGTAAAATAATTTTTAAGATATACATAAACCACCTAAACTACATATCAATATCAAAACTTCTAGGATCATGCAATGTAGGTTAGGTAGGCTTTAGAATAGATATTAATACAATAAGGTAAGTTTGCTTCTAATATTCTAAAATTATAATCATAGGATAAGATATTATATATGACTTGATATCTAGCTTGAAACTTGCTTAACCTGAATATTACATGTTTTAAGTTATGTGATATCCAATAATATCTCAACACATGCAAGGTAATCCTAACTTATATATACAACATTGTTATTATATATAATCTAATTTGAAAATATAATGAAATATCTTGGAATGGCTTATAATTTCTTATTTTAGGACAACACAACATTGTATAATTAAGTCTATCTCAAATATCTAATTAAATTGTATCGTCGTTTATATTTGTTGTATTTAGTTATTATTATATGTTTTTATTAAAATTCATTATATTTATATTTATTGTAAATATATTTGAAGCAATATGAACTTATAATTTAAGTATCATAAGTATAGTCGTCAATTACTAATAATATTTAAACTAAAAAAAAAGTAAGAAAAATTATAGATTACTACAAAACTTGCAGATTCTGTAGGATATAAATACTAAGATGGTTTTAAGGGGCTCACAAGATAGATTTTGGTTTTGAATTATTAGAAGCCTGAACTATAAGATAAGAGTATCAAGCAATTATCTCTACTCTCCCTATCTAGCAATTGCTTGTCTCAATCCCAACCAAAATTTTCTAAAGTGAAGTTATTTTTGGTATTTCTAGCAAGATTCATGGATTTAACACCAGTTTAGCAAATGTGCACATTTTAGAAAGACATAGAGAAGTCAAGTCACACTTTAAGCATTCGTGAGCTAGATTTGTAACCGAGCATTAGTTCTAGATATACATTTGCTAGTGTCCAACTTAATTATGCACTTCCTTTTCTTCTTTTTTTTCCAACTACAATCATATTACAATTTTAAAAGAGGTAGGAATTGAATATGATACATCATGGTGAATAGTATTGGTAGAAGAGTAGCCATGTCTAATGGGATAGTGAAGCATTTATGCTAGGAACATTTTTGCTAACATCGACTTTCATTTTAGGGGAACGAGTGAATTGCAGCCTTACAAGAATTGTATTGGTGGTTTGGTTCTTTGTTGCACTAATATTGACCCAAAGTTACACTGCAAGTCTCACATCGATGCTTACGGTTCAACGATTGACATCCAATATTACTACAATGGAGTGGCTAAAGAAAACAAATGCTAGAGTTGGATGTGATAACGATACTTTTGTGTGCAATTATTTGGAAAACGTTCATGGGTTCAAGAGAGAAGCCTTTGTGGATATTGATAACACGACTGACTATGGAAAGGAATTTCAAAGTGGGAATATTTCTGCTCTTTTTCTTGAGTATCCTTATGAAGTAGCTTTTCTTGCTAGATATTGTAATGGATATGTCGTTGCACATCAATCCTACAGATTTGGTGGATTTGGCTTTGTGAGTTTCTTTATCCTACTCTTAATTCTTTTTATGACCATTAATTGGAATAGTACAAAAATATTACCTTAATTTTGGATTTTTTATTTCAATGACACATGCAATCAAACAGCATACACATGCTGCACTTAATCAAATTTTACATATCGTAGTTACTACCTCCATCATGATGATGTGGCACTTAGTTGTCACTTTAAATGTAAATATAAACCAATTAATTATGATATTTAATAATTTCAAATTTTATGTATGAAATTGAATGGAAAAAACAAAAACAAAAACAAAAAAAAATACACTCAAAAGGTTCAAATAGTGATTTTAATATTATTCCTTATTATAATTCAACTCTCGCCATTAAACTCCTTTATATAATCCTATAAAAAGAAATAATAAGAGTGAGAGGAAAAAAAAAAAGATTTTTGCCTAGACCATAAACTTTTTGTATCTTCTATTTACTTTGGTTTTTGGTTTTGATTCACTTGAACAGGTATTTCCAAAAGGCTCTCCACTTGCTGATAATTTCTCTGAAGCTATACTTGAACTTTCCGAAAATGGAAGGATTAAGCAATTGCAAGATCATTGGTTTTCTCCTGAATGTACTCAAACAAACACAACAGTGTCGGATGAAAGATTAAGGTTAAGCCTCGATAGCTTTTGGGGTCTTTTTGTTTCCACATTTGGCGTTTCCACGTTGGGCGTATTGCTATCAGTGGTTTGCTTTAGGAAAAGACATAATTGCCATCAAGTACAACATGTACATTGTTGTGGAAGAGAACTCAACGTTTATAATGTTACTATTGTATCCGATGTACATGAGCGCATTACCACTTTAGACCCTACTTAAGTACTCAAGTGTTATTATTTCTCATTTTGACAGTACTAAACTGATAAGTGAATAGTTGACCTTTTCAATTTTCAAACCATGAGTTCTTAATTAGTGCTAACTTGCTATTCACTATCTTGACCTTATGAATAACCACAGATGTTCTTCCATAGCCCATGTGGAATTTTTTCTTACATGGAGTATCACAAAATTAATGACAATTTATGAATAATCATTGCAATTGTTAAACTACGAAATCAATTCTATCTCTAATAAGTATTTATTGCAACAAATTTTTTTTAAAAAAAAAACTTCCATAGAACGTATTTTACTACTCTAAAAATGCCAAACACTTCAAATTAATTGTCATTGCTTAACAGTAGTTTAAAAGTATTAAGTACACTATAATAGCAATGGTTTTTTATATTGAAAAATTGTAATAAAAGCATATAGCATGTGATATATATATATATGAACAACACATGACTATATATTAGCTACAAGTGTTGATATATAGATCACATATCATGCAACCTATGGTAATGCCTTTTGAAACCTAATCCAAGCATAATTTTTCCTATTGTAGTCTCTTAGATTCCTTGAAGTAGGTAGACTTCGTCGGGCTTTTCTTGTGCCTTCATCTTATGTTATATATCAAGTTGAGCTTATTTTTTTTGCTTATGTCTTAGTTAATGTTAAAATGCAAATAAATGTTTTTAACTCAAAAGAAGAAAGAAAAAACTTGGGAAATCCATTAAGCATATATCCAGTCCAATAATAGTTTCATGTAGTGAAAGTGTCATGCCATTGTTTTCTTTAATAAGGATGTGTGATTTTTGTTTTTTATGTAATTTGGCCTTACATCAATTTAGATGATATGTTTGATTATATTCACAACTCATCTCTGGTTTGTAATTCTCTAACTAATCAATATAGCTATTCCTTTTATATGGCAATTTAATCAAACATCATAGTATCTTGATTATACGCACACACACTATTAAATTAGAACAATAGGCCTTTAGGTTTTGAGGAATAAGCCAAAATATGGAAAAGTTATAAGTGTATGAAGTATTCTTAAGTTGTCTTTCTTAAGAGATGATGTTTAATGAATGCTTTTGTAATTAAATTATTTGCTTTGGAGTGATGGTTGTCTTCAGGCTGCATATTCTCAAAATTGTGTGGAAGATGAATTTTTTTCCTTAGATATGTCTATATATTAAAATATCTAGCAAGAATTTAAGGAGATATGTATTATGTTGTGCCATTGTTCCTTTAATGAATACTTATATCATAATAACTAGTGTGAGTAGGTACGAATAAGTATATAAATCCTTACTCAAAATAAGTATGATGAAACCAATTTAATGCCATCAACCCTTTGTTTTAGCTAGTGCCTTACAGGACTTAGGAGATCGAACCCAATTTCAAAGGTACTTTATGGAGATTTGGCTTAATAGGCTCAAAAGAAAAATAACTAGATCAATTCTTTGACTCTCAACTTTACTCAATTTCTAGTACAAGATGTCATGGATGAACACATAACATTCGGTATCACATGAACTAAGGGTAGGTCAAAACTACAAGATGGTCCAAAAAGTAAATAATAGCCGAAGGTTGAGTGGTGGTTCTCAAGCACCAACAATGAATATGATGCACCGACACCTTATACAAGCTTAAGTTGTACTTGATATGATGCACAAGTATGACCAAATGACACTTGCCACTAATCCATGCTCACGATGGATTAGGTATGAGAAAATGAGAGTAGGCAAAGAGTACTTAGCTCACGTAAGAAAGGAATGTCTTAAAAAAAATTCAATATCCATTGACTATTTCAGTTGATACAACTTATAAGTATTTATAGGACCCCATTAGGATAAGTCCTAAGAATATAAAATTACAAAATGAGGGTTCCTACTAGAAAAGGAAAGATACATAGTGTATAGGGGTAATTTGGTAATTAGATAAAAGCATATGCACGTATAGAAAGGATAGTACAGATATCAAAAAGAGAGCGCGTATCAACTATCCTTTTCCTATAGTCCCAATGGTGATATTTATCCAGTAGAATAGGGGTCAAGGAGATCAAGTCGGGCTCAACAGCTTAGCACCTCAAGAGCTCTAAACTGAGGAGGGTAGGTTCGGGAGATGAATCCATCGTTAGTTCAACCTTGAACAATCAGCTTAGGTTAGAGTCAACTCGGTCTCAACCTTGGTCTCGGTAATGTAGCAGACTAGGAACATGTAGGCTTAGAGTTTGGCCTTGGATTGATGCATTAAGGGGTCAGCTCGGCCCCTAGTCAGTCACCTTAGCAGTCTCTTAGATGAGGTGCAGGGAAGAATAGCTCGGTAGGTCAAACTGGAGGAAGAACCACTCCTCTAAGTTCAGCTCTCTTAGGATAGCTCTGTAAACCATGTGGGTTAGTCCTCAGGCTTAGGAGTAAGTAATTAGTCTGTGATCCTTATCATCCCCTTAGGGTTGTTTAAGATTTGGTATCAAATCTGGCTCAACTCCTTGTTGCTCTTCTTTGGGAATGAACAAATGGAGGTTGATAACATTGAAGGAGTTGGAGACTCCATAGTCTTTTGGTAATTTAATCTTACAGGCATTAAGATTGATCTTCTTAAGCACTTTAAATGAATTGTCGGCCTTAGGAAATAACTTACTCTTCCTTAAACTTATGAATCAGTCTTTACTAAAGTGGATCCAAACCAAATCACCTGGTTGAAATCTCCTTTTCTTTAGTCCATAACCTTGCCTCTCGAGCTCGGTAGTATCTTGGCTCAGATGTTCCATGACCTTCTAGTGCATTGCTCTGATGGTTTTGCTTCTATCCACAGTTAGCTAATCATCATTCAAGCTCAGATGGGGTGTCTAATCCAATAAAAGTCCGAGGTTATAGCCGTGGGAGGACTCAAAAGGTGATATGTTCATTACAGTGCAAGCAATTCAATTGTAAGTGAATTCAATTATGGGTAAGCATAGATCCCAATCGGCCATATTCCAACTAATGACAACCTTAAGCAAAGTTCCCATAGTTCTGTTGATAACCTCGGTCTGTCCGTCCATCCGTCTGGAGATGGCAGAACATGTTGAATAATAGTTTGGTTCCCATTAGCTTCTATAGTGTTCTTTAGAAGTGGCTCATGAACTTCAAGTCTTGGTCTAAAACAATGGTTTTAGGCACTTTATACCGTTTGATGACCTCCTGCAAGAAAAGAAAAGCGATAGCCGAAGTATCGTTAGTTTTAAAATATGGCACAAAGTATACCATCTAGCTAAATCAGTCCATAACCACCATGATAAAGTCCTTCCTTCAAGATATCCTCGGCAGACCTAACAAAAAGTCCATGCTCAATTCAGACCATTGTTTGGTCGAGATTGGCAGTGGTAAATATTATCCTTACTCAACTCAACTCTTTGCCTTTCTGCAAGCAACATACCTTTCTAATACAGTTTGGACATCTGTTATCATCTTTAGCCAAAAGAATCTTGAAGATAGTACCTCATGAGTTCTGTGCTTACTAAAGTATCTAGACAATCCTCTTCCATACGCCTCGCGTACAAACAACTCCCTTATAAAATTGGTCGGGATGCATAGCCTCCTTTTCGTAAATAAGTATTTGTTCTCCTTGTAATAGCCATCAAATGTTCAACCTTCATCACATTGGCATAGATAGAACGAAAATGTAGATCCTCAGCATATAAGTCTTTAATAATAGAAAATCCCAGTAATCAGGTTTGTAAATTGGTTGGGAGGAAATGCTGTCTCGATGGGGTATGGACTACAACAAACTTCTTCTCGTTTTTGTACTTCATAACATATGAAAATCCTTCCATGAACTTAACCTATATGGCTTGTCTTCTAGATAACTTAGGCTCGCTCTTCAGGTATCTCAAAGATTCATGATCAATGTAGATCATAAATTCTCTAGGCAATAAGTAATGTTGCTGTACAATTAGGGCTCGAACTAAAAAGTAAAACTCCTTATCATATACTAAGTAGTTGAGTGTGGTTCTTTGAAGCTTTTCACTAAAGTAGATAATAGGTCAGCACAGTACCTATGCCTAGTCCGGATGCGTTACGCTCGATTTCAAATACTTTGTTGAAGCTCAGTAGAGCTAAGACTGGGGCTATAATCATCTTCTCCTATATTTCCTTGAAACTCCTTTGCTCCTTCTCTCCCCACATGAACCTAACATTCTTCTTCAACAACTCGATGAGTAGTACTACAATCATACTGAAGTTTCTTATAAATCGATGATAGAATGATGTTAGACCATGAAAGCTTCACACGTTAGCTAAATAGGTCATTTCAAGTTGTTCAATAATCACTCTTATCTTTTCTTCATCAACCCGAATGCCACCACCATTCACAACAAATCCAAGGAAGATAACTTCAGGTCGACACATTTCTTCAATTTAGCATAAAGTCTTTTATCGAGCCTGGTTTTTTCTAGTTTTTATAAATAAGTCTCCTTTAAACCAATCAATATTAAACCCTATCCATTTAATACTGACCTTCAACTAAAGTTTAAAGAAAAGTGATTCTTTTATATTTTGAAAATGTTTTTAGAGTCGCTACTCGATCGGAATCAGAAAAAAGAGTTAAATTATAACCAATTGGGTAAATTAGTTATAATTTAGCTACTAATCTTTTTAATAAAACCAATCTTATAATTAGTTTTAAGAACTAAAAAATTGCGTCGTAGGGTTAGATTCTTTAAACCCTTACGAGTACTATTAACTTTTCAAATTTAAATTTAATTTCTAAAATCACCCTTTAAAAACTATCACATAAAATAAGACTCAATCATTAATTAACAAATCGAATCCTATCTTATTAAATTGGATAAAGTTAAACTAAATTAGAAGATATCTAAACTTTTTTTTTCATTTTTTACTAAATTGAGTAACTAATAGTAGAAAAACTAATTTTTTTCATTTTTTTATTGTTGCCTAAAAGGAGTCTACGTATCCGTTATTTAGGATCAAACATGCATAATTCTTTTTTATAAAAATTTGTGGGAGTATTGGGTACAAATGCAAGTGCCACGTACATGCCGCGTGTAGAGTCGCACTACACATGATTAGAGAAAACACTTGAGTGACTCGCACGGGATGATCAGGAGAGAAGCGTAGGGAGGAGGAGTAGGCGATCTTAGTAAGGCTCTATCACGTATGGTAACAGGTAGAGGATCATGATGGCATCAAACTCCAAGATTAATGAAGAACGAGGTAGCGTTCTTGAAGTATTTAAGTGTTTAATCCTTAAGGCAAAGTTTCGGTAGAGTAATGGCGTTAATGGGAGTTTTTCTTCTCTTCAAATGAGGATGTGAGTAGGATATTTATAGGAAAGGGTAATTGATCACATCCGTCAAATCATGACGGTCATCAATAGCTGAGATTGAAGCCCCTTATTAATGGATCTTAAGTGGGCTATTTTCATGGATTTAGGTCCAAGTAAAGGTTTTATTTATTATTCTAGTGTGAGCCAAATCAAGAAAGATTGGATCGGATGGACCGATCCAATGGGCCCTACTCCAAGCCTACCATGCTAAGTCTCCCTTGATTATCCTAATAATTTATGGGCTTGGCTCCTCGAGCCCTGTCACCTTAGCTCGAGGAGTCAAATCCATTTGATTAATGAACTTGAAGCCTAATATTAAATTTGGCCCTTTACAAAATTTTAGTAAGTTGTTTGATTTTAATTTTTCAAAAAGATCAAGTTTACTTTTTTACCCATTTCAATTTATTTAAGGAAATTTTTCTCTAAAGAGTTCTAATTAGGGTTTTATTTTTTAGAAACTCTAAAGTAGTTATAATTTGGAAAAACGGGTTGCTTTATTTTTTTAATTTTTTTTAAAAGTAAGTTTTCTAGGTTATAAAATACTTTCCTTTTTATTATTATATTTTATGTTATTTCCCTTTTTATCTATATATTTTTTTACTTATGCATTAGTCAAAAATATAAAATAAAACAAAACTAAGCATCTCTCTCTCTCTCTTTTTTCTTTTTAGCTTTTTATTTTTTCTTCTCTTTTTTTTTTTTCCTTTTTTCTTTTAGTTACAATTACATGAGGATTTACATTTAAAAAAAATACAAGAACTAAACATAAAATAAAACTAGACTAAATCAAGACATAGGTCAGAGTTGGAGCTTAGGTCTATCGTGCAAATTTGAATTGGTTCAAGTTAGGTCAAACCAGGTTAGATCACTAACTCCAACTGCAGCAATTAGCGACATACGTTTTTTATCGATTCAGCTACCAAAAGAAGTGGGAAGATTGGTTTTTATGGGTATTGAATTGGACTTAAGGAGTAGGGGAAAGTGCTACAGTCTGTAGTAGTTAGAGAAAGGGTTGATGGAGTTAGTGGTGGCTTGGCCACATGTGGGTTGCTAAGGGGAAGGAACACTTGGGTCTTGGGCTTTTAACTACCATAAAGCCAATCTTGGTGGTAATTTTGAGCAAAGGTAACTGGAAAGAGAGAACCAAAGAGAGAGAGAGAAAGAGAGTAGTCATCAACTAGAGAGAGAGTGATTGGAGAAGAGAGAGAGAGAGAGAGAGAGAGGTTAGAGTCAATTATGAGAGAAAGATCAAGAGTGGGTAATTCTTGATGATTGTATCTACAACACTTGTTGGAGCTCCTACTTATAGTGATGGAGTTAACATTGAGGATGGAAATTAACAATTAGAGGTTGAATGGGGGAGGACAACTTAGCTTAAATCTCAAGATTTAACTCGAATTGAAGTCATATTTTAGTTAAAACCGTGTTTAAAATATGTGTTTTTGCCCAAAAAAAAAATCTAATGGAAGCTTTAGAATTCGATAAACAATTTGAATTAAGGAAGGAAGAAAATCGAAGTTGAACAAGTTTTTCTGAACTTTGACTCAATTCCTGATCGACTTAATGACTGAATCTGGATGGTTTTTTGTATAGTTTCAAAACTAAGCTATGCCTAGTACACGATTCCACCAAAAATTAGGGTGGAATTGTGTAGAAGACACGAGAAAATTGAGCTCGAGCACAGGTGATTGAGCTAAGCCAAACTGGGAAAGAGTTGTAGATGGGGAAGAAGAAGAAGTTAGGGGCAGCTCGGCACATGTCGAGCATGTGGGATGCTCCTGGGCTAGTGCATGCATTGCAAGCTCTTAAGTTAAAAACAAAAAGCAATCGTGTGATTTAAACAAAGGGCCTTAAGCCCTATTTCGTAGACTAGGCTTTAACCTGGTCTGGTCCCCATTCCTCTTCTTTTTTCTTTTTTCTAAAAGGACAAGGTACTTTGTGCCTAACAAGATTCGAACCTCAGATCTCAAGCCAGTTCCAACGTAATGTCTAAGTGTATTAGCATCAGGCCATTAGTCTATGCCTTATCCAAATTGCACTTATGGATTAAGTCAGCTTGGGCTAGATTTAAATCTAATCCTATGCCTAAAATCCTCTTTATTATTTTTATTATCTAAAAAAAATTATTCTACTTTAAATTACCTAAATTTTTTCTTTTTTTTATTCTCTAAATTTTCTATTTTTTCTAATTTTTATAAACTTTCTACTTTTCTGTGATTTTCCTAAATTTTCAATTATTTTGTACTTTTCTCAATTTTCTAATTTTTTTTTTTTGTGCTTTTTCTACATTAAGACCCCTTACCCTATTCTAAAAACAAAATTGCACGAGGGTAAAAATAAGATATCTATAACAACCCCTCTTTATGTGTGAAGTTTGAGTAAAATTTTGCCACAAAGACAAAAGAGACATTATTTTTGCCAAAGTGTAAAATTAGTCCTAAAAAGCATTACAACTAGCTAGTTACCCTAGGTTTGGGTCTACTAAGGATTTGGTGGAGAGAAAGGATGTTTTCTAAAAGCTAGCCGAGTGAGTTTAGGAAGATTTAGCACCTTAAGAGCTAATTAGAAAGATCGATTTAAAAATTGGCCATGCCCTTCTAAGCTGACTAACCTAAGCAGAAGCATATCTAAGAGATTAGCAACCCTAAATTGGAATTAATTTGAAAAACTTAGTCGTGCTCTTCTGAGCTCATTAACCTAGGCAGGAGTGTCTCTAGAGGACTGATAACCCTAAATTGGAATCGATTTGAGAGAAACCTGGTCCTATTACTTTAAGCTAACTAACCTAAGTGGGAGTGTCTCTAAGGGACTAGCAGCCTTAAATTGGAATCGATTTGAGAGAAACCTAGACGTACTACTTTGAGCTAACTAACCTAGGTGGGAGCACCTCTAGGAAACTAGTAGCTCTAAATTGGAATTGATTTGAAATAGTTGGTCATGCTACTTCGAGCTAAATAACTTAGGTGGGAGTGTTTCTAGGAGACTAGCAACCCTAAATTGAAATCGATTTAGAATACCAAGTCATGCTATTTCAAGCTAACTAACTTAAGCGGGAGTGTCTCTAGAGGACTAGCAACCCTAAATTGACTTAGAAGAAGCACCCTATGGGCTCGCTAAAAGGAATCGATGAAGGAAAGTACCGTAGGGGCTCGCTACAACAAATTGGTGAAGAGAAGCACCTAATAGGCTTGCTAAAAAAATTGAGTTGAGATAATGCTCTTTGAGCTAACTAAAAAGCCTAAAAAAGAAATTGGAAATGGGAAACGCCCTATGGGCTTGGCAAGATCCTAAAGAGAGAAAGGAGAAGCGTCAAATGGCTTACTAATCCTTCGGAGAAAATGATAAATCGAGATAGTGCTCAATGAAGTAATGAGAACCCTAAAAAGAGTGGAGAACCAATGGGACAGTGCTTTGGGAACTAATGAGAAAAAGATGAATAGATCAAAGGTAAGATAGCGCCCAATGAGCTAATTAGGGCCCAAAAGATGGTACAAAGGGTAAATGCCCTAAAAACTCTACCTAAAGATTATCAAGAGAAAGAATTTCAAATATAGGTTATTATGTAGTCTAAATGCAATATTCAAAAACTAACGTGCTAACATCATATGGAAGTACTTACTTGGTCTTGCCGATAGCACCCAAATTGCCAAATCTTTCTTTGAATAGTCATATCAAAACTTGAAACTCCCTGGCCTTCTTTTTTCTTTTTTTTTAAGGGTCACAGAAATCAACCCATATACAAAATGCCCTCTACTTACTCTTCAGCTTATTTATCTCATCTCTAATTAGTAAATATCTACCATGAGGTGATTGCCCATCTGGGTTTCGCCTTTTCCTGAAAAATAGTCAATAAAACTCCCTATCAAAGGGGATAAATCTATAATAGAGTATTTTAAAGAGTTTTGTTAACTATCAATGTTTTATATCTTACTTTTTAACTTCTCTCATGTTTTCGGTGTATAGGTTCAATTAAATAGGGTAAGGGAGTTAGACCTTTTGATGGAGTAGGAAAAAGGGATGGTGATAGTTCCAATGCTAACAACTACCAAGGATACCAACTTTGCTTATAGAGAATGAAAATTAGGCTACAATGATATTCACAACAACTAGCATTTTCGTGTTCTGAGTAAAAATTTCCATAGACTTTTTATGGGTAGTACAACTTTACAGCATCGGTATTTACAAGATCTCTCAATTTTAGACCATCCATCTAGGATAAAATTAAAGCCCTTCCTGGTAATACTCACTTCATGACATAAGGGCCTCCGTAATTGATAACAAAATTTCCTCTAGAGTCTTGTACATTAGGGAGAGCCTTTCTTAACACCATATCATCCTCTGTGATGTTTTGAGGTCATGTTCTTTTGTTGAAAGCTCGAGTCATTCTTTATTGGTAACACTAATTATGACATAGGGCTATCAATCTTTTCTCATCAATCAAGTTTAGCTGCTCTTTGTGTTTCTTTACCTAATCAAATTCAGTATTGTATACCAAAGAGTAAGGTGGTGCCCCAATGGACATTCCGATGAAAGTCCGGTAGGCCGTAAGTGGGAATGGAAACATTTCATGCCAGTCCTTATATGTAACAACCATTTTTTCGATGATTCTTTTGAGGTTTTTATTGGCTACTTAAATGGCTCCATTCATCTGGGGGGTCGATAAGGTATAGAGTTTAAGTGGATGATCTTGAACTACCAACACAACTCTGTTAAAAGCTCGTTGTTAAGATTTATACCATTGTCAATGATGATTATTTTTGAAGCCCTGTATCGAGCCAAGATATCTCTCTTAATGAACTTGACTACTACCCCTTTAGTAACGTTAAAATAAGATGAGGCTTTAACCCATTTATTGAAGTAATAGATGGTGACCAGTATAAAGCAATGCCCAGTATAAAGCAATGCCCCACATTGAAAATGGCCATGGCATAGAGGGTGTGTATAATTCTTAAGGCAAGGCATTTATCTTATTTGCATAAACCCGACATAAGTGACAATGCATGACGTATTTGATGCAATCGCCTTCCATTGTCAATCAGTAATACCTTAACCTTATAATTTTCTTAGCTAGCATGTAATCATTCATGTGAGGGCCACATACTCCTTTGTGTTCTTCTTTCATCAAAATCTTAACCTCTTTGTTATCTATATACCTTAAAAGTGTACCATCTAAAGATCGCCAGTATCAAGTGGACTCGCTTACTAAGAATTAGGTGATTAGTCTCCTGATCATCCTTATATCCTTTTTCTCAGCCTCTTCAAGGTATGCGCCTTATTGTAGGATCATTTTAATATCATGATACCACAGCTTTTTGCCATTTATACCTTCAATTGTTAGATAAAAAGTAGGCTTTTCTTCAATTTCAATTGTAAGAGGCTGAATCTCAACTCTACCAAATATTTGGACCATAGATGCTAAAGTGGTCAATGCATCGATAAATTGATTTTAAGTCCTTGATACGTAATTGAAAGTGATTTCTTCGAATTTCTCCATCAATTTAGTCAAGTGCAAGTGATAATGTACTAGTTTAGGATCTTTTGTCTTATATTCTCCCCAAGGTTAGTCGATAATGAGTGAAAAATCCCCATATACTTATAATCCTTGAATATCTTTATCCAAGGCCATTTTGAGTCCTATGATGCATGCCACATATTCAACGATATTGTCAGTGTATGGAAACACGAGCCTTACAACCATAGGGAATTACTTAACCTTCAAGGATATCAGTATTGCCACAATTCCACACCTAGATACGTTAACAACTCCATTAAAGAACATCTTCCACTTCGAGGGTTCATCATCAGAACTTCCTTCAGCTACTAAGATATCTTCATCGGGGAATTTGACTTATACCTCTTGGGGGGTTTCGTCAAAGGGATTTTTTGCTAATTGATATGCTAGAGCATACCCCTTGACAGAATTCCAGTTTATATACTTAATATCGAACTTTGATAGTAACATTTACCACTTCGAGATTCTGCCAATTAGGGTCGGTTTATCTGCCAAGTATTTAAGGGGATCATGTTGAGTTAGCAACTCAACTTGGTAATAAATCATGTATTATCTAAGCCGATGCATTACCTAAACCAAAGCACAGTACATTCTTTCAATTTCTGAATACTTTTGTTCTCCTTTGGTAAACTTTTTACTCGAGTAGTATATGGCCCGCTCTTTTCCTTCCTCATCCTTTTGACTGATCATACACCCCATGGATTTTGGTAATATTGTCAGGTATAGAAATAAAGGCTTTCTAGGTTTAGGAGCTACCAAGATTAGAGGTTTCATGAGGTACTCCTTAATCATTGTAAGGCTTGCTCACATTCTTCATACCGGTTTATCTTGGTGTTCTTTTTCAACAACTTAAATGAGGGACTGCATTTATCTATAAGTTAAGATATGAACCGAGCTATGTAGTTTAAGCGGCCCAACAAGCCTCTGATTTCTTTAAGTATGTGTAAAGGGGGCAAGTCGACTATTGCTTTGACTTCATAAGGGTCCGCTTTGATGCCCCTTTGGCTAATTATGAAACCCAATGATTTCTCTAAAGTTACTCTGAAGATGCACTTCTCTGGGTTGTGCTTTAATTCGAATTTTCTCAAACCCAATAATTTCCCTAAAGTTACTCCAAAGGTGCACTTCTCTGGGTTGAGCTTCAATTGGAATTTTCTCAACCTATCAAACAATCTCCTCAAATTATCCACGTGATTCTCTCCCTCCTTGGACTTTGTGATCATATCATCAGCATATACCTCAACTTCTTTATGCATCATGTGGTAAAAGATTGCAACCATGGCTCTTTGGTAAGTTGCCCTAGCGTTTTTTAGTCCAAAAGGTGTTACTTTGTAACAAAATATGCCCTAAGTTGTAATGCATGCTGTCTTAGCTTTATCTTCTTCATATATTTTGATCTGATTATACTTAGAGAATCTACCCATGAAGGAGAAGAGATAGTTCCTAGTTGTATTATCCACCAAAACATCAATATGGGGCAAAGGGAAATTATCTATAGGAGTTTCCTAATTGAGATCTCGAAAATCTATACACATTCTAACTTTTTCGTTTTTCTTTATTACTGCCACAATATTAGCTACCCACTAAAGATAATCAGATACTTCGATGAAGCTGACCTCCAATAACTTTTTGACTTCTTCTTTAATTTTCGACAAGATATCTTGTTGGAGTATCCTTGGCTTCTACTTTTTAGGTTTGATATCTTCTTGTATTGGTAAGTAGTAGACTATAATTGATGGATCTAACCTGAGCATATCTTCATAAGGCCATGCAAATACATCTTGGTACTCAGATAGTAACGCGGTCATTTCTACCTTCTATTCTTCTTTCAAATTCCTTCCAATTTTCAATATTCTGGGGTTGTCATTAGTCCCAACATTAACTATCCCGGTTGGTTCATCAATGGAAATTCTACTCATTTCATGTCTTTACTAGCTCGCCTGCACATTACTGTAGTCATCGACATCACTCCTACCAACTAACCTAGTAAGGTCGAAAGTGATATTGATATTTTCATCACCTATCTACATAAGGTATCCTTTGCTTTTATTTAAAGCATTAAATCTAGGCAAAAAGTATGTAAAGAAAAGAGTGTAAGTAAAGAAGGATTGAAGAGAACAAAGACTAATTTTTATTAGTCTTTGTAGAGCATCGGTAATTATTACAAAACTCAATGAAATACTAAACCGTGATTCATCCTTTACCCTAAAGAAGACTTATCGCTACTCATAGGGACAGAGAACCAATTATTTAAGTGTTGAAGTTTGCGAAATGGGCCCATTATCTTATTCTTGCTAGAGGTGTCCTCTTTGGTGAGCTCTAAAGTCTAAACATCAGCCCTGGATGAAAGTTTTTTACAGTGGTGGAAAGGTCATTAGGGCATGATACAACTTGTCACTTCTTTTGGCCCTCACTTGCATATTCCATAGATCATCCATTAAAGTTGGGATGTAACCGAGCCCATAGGTACCAACTTGTCCTTCTTTGAATTTTAGCCCCTCATCCTTCTTCTAATCGATAATCATACACACTTTCGCCTGCTCCTCAATGCCAATGTAGGATATAGTCGTTTCTTTATATATTCCGTAATCCTAGTTACACAGAATTGTTATGACCTAACCATTTGAGATAAACTCAACCTTTTGATGCAAGCTTGAAGGTATAGCCCTTGTTAAATGTATCCAAGGTCTTCCCAATAACAGGTTTAAGGTTCTTAAGATGTTTAGGACCTGGAATCGGATGTTGAAAGTCTATAGGCCAATATCAACTAATAAGTCGATCTCTCCTATAATTTCCCTCTAGATCCTTCAATAGCCATAACTTTTGTTGAACTTGGCTTAATTGCTATGGTATCAATGCCCAATTTATCTAGGGTAGCAAGAGGGTAGACATTTAATGATGATCCATTATCAATGAGGACTCTTACTATGATAATGTTATTCACCCTCACTATTATGAAGAGAGGCTTAGTGTAATAATTACCCTCCTCTCCCAACCCTTCAGTAGAGAAAGAAATCCAATCTAAAGTGAGGATAGATTTTGTGAGTATTTTTTTGGTTGATATTTCATTGGGGACTTTAACTTCCCTTTGGCTCATTCAGTTAATGGAATAGAATGAGAGGGAATGGAATTAGAATTCCTGAGGGAATGGAATTAGAATTCCTAAGGGAATGGAATAAGGGTGTAATACATATTACTTTGTTTAGTTTAATTTACAAGCAATTTAAAAATAGACATATAATATAACTTTAATGACTAAATTATCCTTAGTTCATTTTCTTTCTCAATTAGTCTTAAAGTAATATGTAATGGCGGTAGCGGTAATGGTGGCGGTAGCGGTAGTGGTAGTGCTAGCGATGGTGGTTGGTAGTGGTAATGGTAGTGGTGGCAACATGGTGGTGACGATGGCGATGGCAACGGTAGCGATGGCTGCAGCGGCAACGGTAATCGGTAATGGTGGTAGTGGCTATAGTGATTGGTGGTGGTAACGACAATAGCAACAATGGTAGTGGTAGCAGCTGCAGTAGTAGTGATAGAGATAGTAGTGGCAACAACAATGGTGGCAACGATAGTGGTAGCGGTAATGTTACTGGTGGTGATGGTAATAGTAGCGGCAACAGTAGTAACAGCAACAGCGATGGTAATGGCAGCAACTACAGTAGTAATGGCAGCAATGGTAGTTAGTAGTGTTGGTGGCAATAGTAGTGGTAGCTATAATGGTTGGTGGTGGTAACGACGATGGTGGTTAGTGCGATGGTAGTAGCAGCAATGGTAGTGGTGGTGGCAGCAGCTGCAATAGTGATGGTCGGTGTCAGTGGTGGTAGCAACGGTGACAATGGCGATGATGGTGATGGTGGTAAGTAGTGGTGGTGGAAACGGTAGGTGGTAGTGGTGATGGTGATGGCTAAGGTAGTAGTAGTTGTTGTTGGTGTGGCAATGATGGTTAGTGGTGGTGGCGACAACAGTGGTAGTGATTGTTTTTAAATTGGGATGAGGTTATTTTTGAAAAAAAAATTGAAATTTTGTAAGGAATTGTGATTCTTTGATTAAATTAAGGAATCCCTATTACTTGATTTCAAATAATAGGGATTCCTATAGAATTACGATTGAATGACAAAAAACCAATTGAACGTTGTAATAAAGAATAAGGAAGGAATGGAATTCCAATTCTCTCCAAGTGAATAGGCTATTAGCAAGTTGATCCATTATCTTATACTCATTAAACTTAATCATCTTGGTGAAGGCAAACAATCCTTCCTCATATTCAGTTGATTCGTTGCTTGGCCTTTCCAGTACGGTCTTCTTTTTCAAGTCTTCTTTTAGGTCATAAATTCTATCAGAGTGTGTAATCCCTCCTACAAGTGAACTTAATTGCCCTTCATTTATTACTTGGTAATTGAGAGGGGCAATGTTGCAATTTTCAAGGGCTAAGGGTGCATGGAAGGTGTACCTCTTGGTTTTTGGAACTCGCTTCTCCTCCCGTTTGTAGAATTTATTGACCATGGGCTCTCAATTGGAACCAATCATATTGATGGCAAGATCTAAGTCATTAAATATCATATTGATGATGGGCTCATGGTTAAGCAAGGGGTTGTTGTTGGCATTTGGAACTGGAGCCTCTACAAAGTCTAGCTAGACTATGCTTTCGTCAATTAAGTCTTGAATCTTGTTTTTTAATCTCCAACACAAGTTTGTTGAATGGCCCACTTACCCCAAATAATATTGACACCTTGCATTGGGATCAAAAACTATTAGCCTGTACCTTTCATTAGGAGGCTCAAAATAGAGCAGATTATCTTTTCTTAGTTTCTCAAGGATCTAACTAAGAGGAACAAGTATCTTAGTGAACTACCTTGGGGCCCTGTTAACTTGTGGTTAGCCTCTAAAGTGTTGCTAAGTTGGCGAAGGATTTGCCCTAAAAGAGACCCGACCCGAGCATTGGGCTTGTTGTTTAAATTTACCATGCTGACAATAGCTTCTCTAGGCTTGCTAATGGTAGGTTTAATAAAGGGTGGTCTTCTATCTGATGGTTCTTGTAATTTGTCAGAGGAGACATCACTTTCAATCCGATACCCTATTGCTACTACCTTTGCAAAACTGGAAGAGGCTTGCTCGATCAGGTGAGAGAAGTGGGGTCTCTCAAGAATGTTGATGAAAGCTGAAGTTATCTCTTTTTCGATCATGGGGGTAGATACCCTTGCAACTTATAACCTTCACCTTTGAGCATATTCTTTAAAAGATTCATTGTGCTTCTTCCTTAGGGCAACCAAGTTCATCATGGTTGGTACCACTTCAACATTGAATTTATATTGCTCATAAAATGCCCTAGCCAACTTCTCCCATGTATTTATCTAATTCAGATCCAATTGAGCATACCAGGTCAAAGTAAGGCCCATTAGGGTATCCTAAAAAGTCTATACCATTAGCTAGTCGTATTGTACGTATTTGCCCAGCTTTTATACGTACAATCTAGTGTATAGTTTAAGGTATCCAGTCTCATTGTATTTCTCAAAGTCAGGTACTTTAAATTTTTCTGGAAAGCTTCCATAGTCATAAGCAAAGAAGTTTGTAATACTAGCCTACTCGAAACCATCGTAACCTTCGGGCATTTTCATTTTCTCAGTGATTTGTTGGGTCAATCGCCTCTCAAGCCCTTTTAATTTGTCCCAATCAACTTTAGGCTTTGGGTTGACTGGGAATGAGTAAGTGTTTGGCTCAAAAGTTGGATTGACTTTTAGATAAACCCCTTCTATCTCAAAGGATTCGAAGGTTGGGTTGACTTTAGGATAGCCTTATTCTACTTCAAGGGGTAAGGCTTCAATATTCTTTCCATATCGGGCCTTAGAGCTTTCCTCATTCAATAGTGTTGTGGTTCTAAGTAAGGTGATGCCGTCAACAAGGAAGCTCAACTGATCAACAATCTTTCCTACTATTCTTTCCAAGGAGTGAAACCTTAACTCAGTAGGATCAATAACTTCTGGGTTCACATTATTATTGTCATACTTGGTATTGACATTATTGTTTCCCTAACTAGCCATTCTAGTTTGAGAACCAGTTTAGATAAGACTTCTCTAGAAGGTTTGGCGTTTAAAAGCTATCTTTGCAACCTGGTTCAAGATTATTTCTCATCAAGTTTGTACATAAATATTTTAAAGAAATGAAATGAATGAACAGCAAAATAAAGAAATGTATAGGAATGTGAAGATGTATGGCACACGGATGTAGAGAAGTAGAATTGAAAAATAACCAATAAGACTATAATTTTTATTATTTTGCAGCTTTTGGAGTTCCTTTTTACATGATTTGAAAAAAAAGGAAAATACATTGTGAAAAAAAAAAGTAATCTTATTTCTAGGCATTCTTTTGGTGCTTAGCCAGTGTTCCTTCCTTATTGGATCCAACTGGTGCTTCTTTCCTCTTTCTTGAGCTAGGTTCATCTGTTTCTTCAAGTTCTTTGAGCCCTCTCTAAGTCATCCTTAGTTGATGTTCTAAGACCCAAGAACGCTGTCTTGACTCCCAAAAGAGATCTTCCCACATGTCTTGCTCTTCATAAATCACTTCTACACAGGCTTGTATTTAGTCCATGTAAGTCTTGATTTAAGGGCTTGATTCAATTGGTGCAAGTTATATGACTTCTGGTGCTCAATACTTGATCTCTCCTGCCTTATGGAGCTGATCATACATATATTCTTTAGTGATCCTATGTTTATCTACTTCTCCCAACCAATCTCCTAAATCAATGTTAGGGCTGACAGTCCTCGTTTCCCATAACTGCTTAATCGCTTAGAGTTTGGACATCTTTTGTAGGAATGGAATCCGAATGTCTTCATAATCTAAGGTCATAATGTCCAGTAGGGGCCTGTTGACTATATCTTGAATTCTCCCAATTGTCTTATCATATTATTAGGGTAATAGCCTATACATAATTTTATCCTGATTAGGGGTATTGCTTGGTAATTTTTACAAACTAATATTACCCTCCTAAAGTTACTCCATTTTGCTGTCCATAAGATATCAGCTAACTTGGAAATTTCGCAACACTTTCACTTAGCAGGAAGTGAAATTTTCTTCTAAGAGATAGACTTTGTCAACGAAAGAATAGATCAAATCAATACTATGGGCAAATTCTCCAGGGATCATATTGAGCCCATAACACTTCATGTGGATCACAAACCTAACCATTAGTAGTGCCATGTTGGTCTTTAGTTGGCCATTGTTTTTCTCTTTAAAAATATTGAAGCTTCTAATTTGTTCTGTGAGGAGAGTTGGGACATATGATTTTCCTTCAAAAAACTAGCCTACTAATTTAACAACCCTAAAATGGATGAAGAACTTCTATTGCGAAATAGGAGAGTCCCGAAGGTAGTTAAGATAAAAGCTTTAATTCTATTCTGTCCCCAGTCTTTAGGATTGCTGTAGAAAATGTCCCATTTGCTGGATCTAGGCTCAATGGTGAACCAGGCTTTCAAGTCTTCCAATTTGACACAATTTCAATTACATCTCTTCAAGGCTTTGTTTATTTTAGTTTTTCTAACCCTAAGGAATCTTGAGAATGCATTTACTGGGTCAACTTCCAAATTCAAAGTGTATATGTCTTCTAAGGAAGGGGCTTGAAGTAACTGGGTATACTCTTTAAGCGTTGGACTAATCAAGTGAAGCTCAAGTCAAAAAGAAATTTCTTTCGGTTCCCAAAAATTGGTTAGGGCCTTGATTAGATTGATCTCAATCTTCACCACGGTAAGTGACAAAATGGGCTTAATCTTGCTAACGATAGTCTCCTGTTCCCTTGGATTGAAGAATTGAAGCTACTGGTCTAGAATGGGCTTGAGGTTGATGGGCTTTTCAACGTACTTTTCTTTGAAGTGAATGGAGTTAAATGAACAGGCCATTTCTCAAGTTAAATTACAAAGAAAAAACACATTATAAGATTAAAAGATAGTTATTTACAGTAAACAAGACCAATTTATGACAATTCTATGTTTACAACATGTTAAAATTACAAAGGAAATCAAAGAAACTCCAAGCTATTATATCTTTTCATTCCCATCTTGCCTAGTTATTTGTCAGTTTCGAATGTCATAAATGCATAAAGGGTGGATTCTAAAAGTCCTCAAGCTTGTGCGACCTCACTTATTAAGCAACACTTTCACTAATCACATAAAGCTCAAGTGGAGGTGGCCTAATCAACAATAAGCAGTGGTTACATTATACCATAGCACTCAGAGCCTACACAGTGCCCCCCCCCCCCCCCCCCCCCCCCCGTCCTAAAGTCCTAATACAGTTTGGTTTTGACCATTTCTACCACACAGTTATGATACATAAATTAAATTCCCCAAAAAAAAATTAAATAAGGTTAACCCTGCAAGAATGTTAGTATAAGTATAGAAAAATAATAATAATAAACGAATAAATAAACTACAATCTATAAGGTGATTTTAGAGATTAATTCTAAATAAGTCTTTTTCAAATCGATCAATATTAAACTTTACTCATTTAATACTAACCATTGACTAAGGTTTAAAAAACCCGATTCTTTTCTATTTTGAAAATGTTTTAGGAGTCGCCACTTAACTAGAGTAGGGAAAAAGAGTTTAATTATAACCAATTGGATAAATTGGTTATAATTTAGCTACTGGTTTTTTTGACAAAACCAATTTTATAAATAGTTTTAAAAACCAAATTGGGTTTACATTTTTACCTGTTTAAATTTATTTAAGGAAAATTTTCTCTAAAGAGTCATAATTCGGGTTTTATTTTTTAGAAACTCTAAAGTAGTCATAATTTAGAAAAATGGGTTAGTTTATTTTTTTATTTATTTGAAAAGTAGGTTTTCTAGGTTATAAAACACTTCCCTTTTATTATTATTATTTTTATATTATTTCCCTTTTTATCTATTTTTTTATTTATGCATTAGTTAAAAATATAAAAAAATTTAAACTAAGCCTCTCTATCTTTTTTTCAAATTACTCCCCATACCACCACCACCACCCCTCACTCGCCCTTTTTTTTCTTTTAGTTACAATTCCATAAGGATTTACATTAAAAAAAAAAAACAAGAACCAAACATAAAACAAAACCAAACCAAATTAAGTCGCAGATCGAAGTTAGAGCTCAGGTCAATTGTATGGATTCAGATTAATTCGAGTCGGGTCGGATTGGGTCAAGTCGGATCACCAACTCCAACTGTAGCAATTGATGAGGCACATTTTTTATCGATTTAGCCACCAAATGAAGTAGGAAAAGTGGTTTTTATGGGTATTGAATTGGACTTAGGGGGTTTGGGAAAGTGCCACAATCTATGGTGGTTGGAGGAAGGGCCAACGAAGGTGGTAATGGCTCAGCTGTGTGTAGATTGCTGGGGGGAAGAAACACTTGGGTCTTAGGCTTTTAATTACCACAAAGCTAGTTGTGGTATGGATTTTAAGCGAGGGTGGCTGGAGAGAGAGAATCGAATAGAGAGAGAGTGGTTGTCAACTAAAGAGAGAGTGATCGGAGAAGAGAGAGAGAGTCTACAATCGATTGTAAGAGAGAGATCGAGAGTGGGTAATTCTTGATGATTGTATCCCCAACACTTGCTAGAGCTCCTACTTATTGTGATGGAGTTTGCATTGAGGATGGAAATTAATAATTGGAGGTTGAATGGGGGGAGACGACTTAGCTTGAATCTCGGGATTAAGCTTGAATTGAAGTCGTATTCTAGTCAAAACCATGTCTAAACTGTTTATTTTTTCCAAAAAAAAAATTGAGTGGAAGCTTCAAAATTCAATAAATGATTTGAATTAAGGAAGGAAGAAAATCGAAGTTGAACAAATTTTTCCGAACTTTGACTCAATTCTTAACAAACTTAATGACTAAATTTGGATGGTTTTTTGTACAGGTTCAAAACTAAGCTATGCCTAATAGATGATTCCACCAAAAATTAAGGTGGAATCATGTGGAAGACACGAGAAAATCGAGCTCAAACACAAGCGATTAAGCTAAGCCAAACTGGGAAGGAGTTATAAATGAGGAAGAAGAAGAAGAAGAAAGCAAAGGCAACTCAACACATGCCGAGCGTATAGGATGCGCCTAGGCTAGCATATGCATTGCACGTACTTAAGTGAAAAATAAAACGTAAGCACTTGCACGCCTATTGCTTTTAAGATTTAAACAAAAGGCCTTAGGCCCCATTTCGTAGACCAAACTTTAGCCTGGTCTAGTCCCCATCCCTCTTCTTCTTCTTCTTCTTTTCAAAAAGAAAAAGATACTTTATGTCTAGCAAGATTCAAACTCCAAACCTCAAGTTAGTTCCATTGCAATGTCTAAGTATATTACCATCAAGTCGTTAGCCTGTATCTTGTCCATACGTGCAATTAAATTGCACGTATGGACTAAGTCAACTTAGGCTTAAGGAAAATCTAAACTTATGCTCAAAATCCTCCTTATTATTTTTATTATCTAAAAAAAAAAAATTTATCCTACTTCAAATTATCTAAATCTTTTCTTCTTCTTTTTTAATTCTCTAAAATTTCTATTTTTTCTAATTTTTGTAGACTTTCTACCTTTCTGTGACTTTCCAAAATTTTCTATTTTTTTTTGTAGTTTTCTAATTTTTTTTTATTTTTTATGCCTTTTCTACATTAAGACCCCTTATACCATTTAAAAAAAAAATTTGCAAAGGAGGCAAAAATAAGGTATGATACGGCAACGGGTCTCGAACCAAGAATGAGGCAATAGGGGTTTAGGTAAGAATGAGGAGCAGAAAGTTAAAATGGGGGTTTTGACGGTGAATATATATGAATATCATGCATTAAGACACAAACACAATTAGGAATTGAGCTCGAAATAGAGTTTGATACGACTTGCAAACACTAAATGTCACTCGAGATTCAAATGAGAGGTTAAAAGTGTCTCACTAACTCACTCAAATGAAGGGGTTCATTACAATCTTAAGGAAAAGATTAATAAGAACACGAGAGGGATTAAAGAGTAAAGCACACTCAATAATTCGACAAAGGTAAGCTCTTAAGAGCTCAAGAATGACCTTGCTCGAAAGAGGAAAGTTGCAAGTGTATGAATAGATTCTTCACTATCTATTGTCTAATAGTGTCTCTCTGCTAATTACAAATATTGCTATTTATAGAAAGTTCTAAACCTTAGTAGTAAAATTGTAAATAATGAACAAGGCCTTAAGCCCTAAAGAACGGGCCCATAATTAAAAAATAAAGAAAATATGTAAAAGAATACAAAACTGTGTGTTTAATAAAAGAAGTTAGCCTACAGTCATTCGGTCAGTCCTAGATAGAGCAGGACCTAAACTAAGTGGGGTTAACAATCGAATGTTTAGGCTCAAGAAAGAGTCCTTGAAGTGTTACAGTACCCGAAAGGTCGGCTTATAGTTGCCGAGTTCTATGGTTAGTCAACACTAATCTTTCCGCAATGTGCCAAGTGGATATTGGACATCGAGTCCTCAGCTATGTGGTCTCTTAGCTTTTCAACAAACGACAGACTTGATGCCGAGTGGCTCATTTTCTTCCTCTCAATCTTCTAGTATTAGCTCGATCTCAGCTTTAAACAATTCGGCCTCGGGTCAGAATAGGTTAGCTTCAGCTTCAAGCAGGTCGACCTCGGCTTAGAGATAGTCGCAGGCTAACTCCTATCAGGGTGTCTACACCTTTCAACCCTGAGTTTCAAAAAGATGGCTTAGAGATACTCTCAGTGAGTCTCCAAATCAGGGTTATAGACTAGAATGTCATTGAAATACACTACATCAAATTTCCCTAGTGGCTCTTGGAGCATATGGTTCATCAAGCGCATAAATGTGCTCAGTACATTTGATAGTTCGAATGGCATCACAAGCCATTCATACAATTTGTAGTGCGTCTTGAATGCGGTTTTCCACTCATCCCCTTTTCGCATTTGGATTTGATAGTATCCTAATTTGAGATCAATCTTAAAGAACACTCTAGCTCTACTCAACTCATTAAGCATATCATCAAGTTGTAGTATGGGGTACTTATACTTAATGGTGATGCAGTTGATTGTTCACCTATCTAGACACATTCTCCATGTCCTATCTTTCTATGGTACTAAAAGGGTTGGTAATGTACATAAGCTTAAGAACTCTCAAACATACCCTCTCTTTAATGGCTCATCTACTTGTCTCTATAGCTCAGCAACTTACTTAGGATTAAGCCTGCATATAGGCTTATGTGGCAGTACGGCTCCTAGCAGTAAGTCAATCGCATGCTCAATCCCTAGGAGGGGTAGCAAACCTTCTAATAGTTCCCCTGGAAATAGGTCGACGAACTCATCCAACAAGGTTTTCACCTTAACGAGTAGCAATTCCTCCTCGAACTTCCTCATCTCAAGTAACCTTCTAACTAATAGAAAGGTTGGCTCTTCAAATTTGACTTCTCTTTTCAATTTGGTTCAGGTCATCACCAAAGCCTCTTTCTTCAAGACTTGACTCAACTGAGTCTGCATACTCTTAACTTACTTAGCAGTCATAGGGCCCAACTTTACCTTCTTGCCTTTGTGCTCTAGGGAACAAGTGTTCTTCCTTCCATCATACATCATGCTTTGATCAAACATCCATAACCATCCAAGAAGGATATGAGACACACTCATGGGTAATATATCACAGAGCACTTGATCTCGATAGTTGCCATTACTAATTGACATAGCCACTTGCATATTTACTTATAAAGCTCCTTTGTCACTAAGCCAATGTAATTTATAAGGTTTGGGGTAAGGCATGGTCAGCAACTTCAATTGTTAGACCATAAAGGTAGAGGCTGCATTGATGCAGCTACCACTATCAACAATCAATGCATATAAGGACCCGTTCACCTTATAACCAATGTAGAACTAATTTTCTCCTCATTCATCCTTAGGTATAGGACTCACACTCATTGTTCTCTTCGATACCAAAGTATCAGGCATGAAGTTACTTTTCTTGCTATAGATGACTTCCTCCTCCTCAGATAGTATGGTCTGTCCGGTCTGTTTTGGCTCCTTTACTTCCTCATTAGTATTGTCTACCTCGATGATTAGTGCCTTTCCTTGAATCACCATGGTTCTTTTGTTCGGACATTAAGCAACCATGTACCCAAATCCTTGACATTTGAAGCACTTGATCTCACTTATCTTCCTACCTAAGCTCTGGCTCTTCTCAAACTTCTTCAGTATCACCCTCTCCTTAGCTCGAGTAAGTTGAGCATAATGGACCTTAATGACCTTACTTAGTTTCAATCGCATAGGTCTGCTCAAAACAAGTCTACTAAGGGTCAGCTGACTAATGAGAGCTTAGAATCTTCCTACTCAGCATCACTCGATCCTCTAAGCAACTCAGATAACGTCATCAATTGAATTGATATCCATTGTATCCAAAATATTACCACTCTCATACTTCAATCCACTAATGACCCGAGATATAATTTGGTCTTCAAGCTCAACAACTTCACATCGGTTCATCAACATCTAAAACTCCTTCACATATGCATCAATACTCGATCCTCCTTATCTCACCTCTTGTAACCTTTTAAACATGTTCTATAGGTAGTAACTAAGGACATATCTTCTCCTCATCACTCTTTTCATCTCATCCCAAATCCTAACTTCATGCTCTCCTTTTCTTCTTCAAGTGGCTTGTAAGCTTTTCCCCCACAGGGCAACGTAGCTAGTAAACTCCGACATAATGAGTCTGACTTTAGCATTTTTAGGTACTTTGTAGCATTCAAATTGTTTCTCGATTTTCACTACCCAGTCTAAGTAGTCCTTAGCATCACCAATTTCAAAAAAGCTTAGAATATGCATCCTCAATCCTTCCACTCTAGGAGCTCTGGCATTCCTCTCTTCTGGTTCATAGTACTCCTCCGCTTCATCACCTTCTTCCTCATTTGCTTCTTCAGTCTCGTCTAAAACAAGTTTGTGCCTAACAACTCTTCCTACTCCTTCAGTTAGGTGTGGTCGAGTTGAAGTATTAACTCAACCATAATTGCCCCTCTCAGGCTAATCATTGTAAATACCTAATTTTTGCCCCCTTAATTTTATTCTATTTTTAACCTCAATAGGTCTTAAATTAGAAAAAAAACACAAAAAATAGAAAATTAAAGAAAACCCAAAAAATAAAGAAATTTAGAAAAAAAAAATAAGAATAAGAAAAAGCACAAAAAGATAAGAAATTTGGAAAAATACTAAAAATAGGAAATCTAGAAAGAAGCACAAAAAATAAAATTTGAAAAAGTTAGAAAATTAAAAAAATTACAAAAAATTGAAAATAGAAGATTTTAGGGAATTTAGAAAATAACATTTTATTAAAGTAGATTTTTTAGTCTTGAAATAGGTTTAGAAGTTGGGTCATTGAACTTAGGCTTAAATTTAAATTTAACCTAGACTGACATAGTACATATATGCAATTTAATTGTACATATGGACAAGACACATGCCAACAGTTTAACGGATAAATACTTTAACTTGGTATTAAGTATAAGCATAAGGTCAGGGGTTTGAATCTTGGTGGGGGCACATAAAGTTTTTTCAGTTTTTTCATTTTTTGTCACATTAGGGACTACCACATATCGAGATCTGATTGCGCCACATGTCCTGATACGTGACATGATTGGATTTGGACAACATGCTGACGTACCACCACATGTCAAGCCATGTGGCCTGCCACGTCAGTTGCCATGTGTCATGTGATGATATATGGCAAGCTATGAGTGGTCGGGTTGGTTGACGTAGCACCGCATCAATGCCACATCAGCACTTTTCTTCTCTTTCTTTCGATTTCCCTCATTTTCTCTTGATTTTCCCCCACTTTAGCTCCATTTTTTAGACAAATTTGCCACATACACGCGCGATTTCTTGCACTAATCTTGTTTATCGCATAGCTTACTATGAATTAATATAAGAAACACATCCAAATTTAGTCAAGGGAGCATTCAAGTCCGATTTGAGCTTCCATAGTTTTTTGGTTAAATTCGTGTATAAAATGGGTATTGGGGGAGGTCATTGAACATCAATAACCACATACGAACACTTATAAGCTCTCTCTCTCTTCTTTCTTTCATTTTCTCTCTTTAACCATAGCTTTATCTCTCTTTATTTGAGTTTCTCTCTCTCTAGCTCAACACTATAGCCTACCACCCTCACTAGCTGCCCCACTTCGTGAGCTTCCAAACCCGAACTTTCTCTCTCCTGGCCTACCCCCTAATAGCACCACCGAACATCTACTGCCAAACCTTAGCCACCACCACGATATACTCTCGAAACACTACCCTAAGCCCAAATTAACCATACAACCAAGCTCTTTACCACCTAAAACTCCTACCCATGCCTCTCCTTCACCCTCAACTGCCACCACGCCAAAGGAACAAGCACCACTGCCGATCGCTACTCACGACCACCTGCAAACCAACATCTCAAGCAACGGCATTGAACCTACCCCCACTATCTCCAATCTACAACACATAAATCCACTTTCACCCACAAAAAATTCCCCCTGAATCACCTTGAATCGTGTCTCACACTACTATTGAGCTTAAAGACAACCCGGAACCAGTTGACCTAACCCAACCTAACCGACCCACATTCGACCTAACCTACGCTTCCAAGACCCCATCCTGGTCCGATTCTCTTCTGGATTGATTTTTTATTTATCTTTTATTTATTTATTTATTTGTTTGTTTGTTTGTTTATAATGTAAAAGTAATCAAATCAAAATAAAAAAAAGGGAAGAAAAAAAGGGGAAGAAAAGAAAAAAAAAGGTAAGTAGTTTATTTATTTATTTAGTCTAATAGATAGAAAAAAATATAAAAAAATAAAATAATAATATAAAAAATAAAAATAAAAAATAAGGTAAAAGTAAAAGTAAATAAGTGCATAAATTAAAGAATAAAATTTGTTTTTTAAAGCTTAGAAAAATCAAGTTTTCAAAAAATAAAAATAAATAAATAAATAGAAAATAACGAGAGCCCTTACAAATTAGGACTATTTTTAGATTTTTCAAAAAAATAAAACCCTAATTAGGACTTTTTTTTAGAAAAATTTCCTTAAATGAATTGAACTAGATAAAACGCAAAGCCAACTTATTTTCAAAAATTAAAATCAAATCAATCACTAAAGTTTTATAAAAAGAACTACATACGTCTAATCTCGAATAACGGGAACATAGGCACTTACGGGGCAATGATAAAAAATAAAAATTTTCCTTTTTCAGTTTAGATTATTTCATTTAACCAATTAGAGTAATGAATAAATTAAGTTCTGCTTCATGAAATTAAGAGGTAATTTTTAAAATTAAGATTAAATTTAGAAAGTTCATGGTACCTGTAAGAGTTTAAAAATCATAACCCCCGAATTCAGATCTCTTATTTTTAAAACAGTTTTACAAAAATCGACTTTTATCAAAAGACCAATAACTAAGTCATAACCAATCTATCGAATTGGTTATAACTTAACTCTTTTTCCCAATTTTGATTAGGTGGCGACTCCAAGACGTTTTCAAAGTATAAAAAACGGTTTTCTTTAAACTCTAGTTGAGGGCTAGTATTAAGCGGGTAAGGATTTAATACTGATCAGTTTAAAGAATACCTAATTTAAAAAGAACCTAAATGGTAAAAAATTAAGTTCGACAGCTTGGCAACTCCACTAGGGACGTTAAGAGGGTTAACCATTTGACTTTCTAAAGTTAAAATTGATCCCTAAAAACCACCTTAGTGTTATTTATTTACTTATTCGCTCTTTATTTATATCATAATTATACTAACATTTTTATAGGTTCAGTGTTATGTATTTAACTATTTAGGGGGGTGGGTTTACTTCTCGTATAATAAATACATGATAGATACAGTCGAACTCGGGCCGCCTAAGAACCTTAGGATGGGGAGCCATTATGTAAGTTCTAGGCGTAGTGAGGCAACCACCGTTCAAGGCCGATTAGACTATCCTACTTAAACTTCAATGTGACCAAGAAACCATTTTTAGAAATGTGTGAGTTCATAGAGTTTAAAAGACCTCTAGAACCTACCCTTGCATACATTCTTTAGGGTTTAGCGAGTAGCTAATAGGGTGGCATTGTTGTAAATGAGAGGAAAAAAAAAACAAACCTAAAGCTTCTTTCCATGTACTTCTCCTGGAATTCACCCTCAACTTCTATTTATCTATTATTAACTTCATGTCTATACTATTATCTTGCATAGCACATGCATTAGGATATGGGGGGTCGTTTGTTGCATCAAAGATGCAAGGTAGATGCGGTTAGACCCAAGTCATCTTATGACCCTAGGAGGGGGGGCCATTATGTAGACTCTGAATGCTGTGGTGTAACCATCGCTCAAGATTGATTAGGCTACCTCACTTAAGTTTGATGTGACTAATGAAAGTGTTCTTTAACAAGTAAGGTCACAAAACTTAAGGACCTTTGTAAATTGCATTCATAAACCCTTTTCCCAAAATCGGCAAATTGACACAATATGGGAAAACTAAAAAAAATTTGTGAAGTTTCCTAATCTTTTCCTTATAAAAATATCGATGTAATCCCCATGTAAATAAGATAGTTCTAATGTAATTTTCTTTTTATCCTTTTTGTAGAAAATTGTTAAGTCCTCTCTTACACAGGCTTTTTTCAAAGAAATCTATATCCATGAGCCTCTAGAGCCCAAGGGGATACTTGAGAGATGGCTTCAATTTTTCAATCCAGACCAACATAAATTCATTAAAGACAAGATTAAGCCCATCCTCTCTTTGCTTAAATTCTAAACCAATATCACCATAATACGGGCTTTATCTACTTCTAAGACCCTTAGAATCAGTCTTTTCACTTTAGCCCATGCCAACTAAGCCCAACCGTTGAAGAATACTCCTATTTGCTAGGAGTCTCCTCTATTGGAAATGAAAAATATGTCCCAGATATCACGGTTAGCCCTACAAAGATTTTCAAAAAGCTCTTAGGCCTCTGTGAATCTGAAATATGCAGAATATAGGAAAATCCCCAAAGGAGAATTATTAAGTTGGATGATCTTTTTACTTGGTTCGCAATCCCATCCAGCTACAATCAAAAACTCTTTTGTGATAACTTTGAAGATTAGCAGCAATATAGGATCAACACCTATATCTTGGCAGCATTTGGAACTATCTTATTTCTTGATGGGATATTTCACATACATCATAGGATTACAAAGCTTGTAACCCAATTTTTAGAAGGGAAATCTTATGTCCCAGCACTACTAGCAGCACAAGCTAAGTCGCTTAGTCGTCTATAGGAAGAGAAGAATGGAGAATTAAAGACTAATATAGCCCTACTTATGGTTTAGTTTATCAGCCATACTCAAAGCCATAAACTTGATTTCCTTCGTAGATAAAGCATCTAAAAGATGAATCCCATTGATGCATTTGCTGTTGTTATTGAACTCCTTAAAGGTAATATTAACTATTACTGAGTCAGAGCTTTCCGAAAGTTCCACAATGAAGATATCTCGCAGGATGCTAGATGGATCTAGGCATCTAAGTTGAAGAAAAGAAATAAGATTGAAGAAGAGTTGAGACTTCACAAGAAAAAGAGGATCTAGACTTTAAGGATTATTTGTAATGAATTTTTGAATAATATAAGGGAAACTTCAAAAATGCAATAAAAACCTTTTTCTGGCCACATCACAATGAGTTTGCCACCTCCCCTCTCTACATTCGCATATTGCATTCTTTAGTTTCTGTTTGAATAAAGTCTTGTCCTTAAGTTACTAAGTCCTTTTTTCCATACCTTCTACTCTAACCCTTTCCAATCTCTTCTCCTATACATCCTTAGGATCTTTTTTTAAGATTATGAATATTTAGGCCCTTGATCCTTAGGATTGTTTTCAACTCCTTTCTTACAACCTGTAAATAAGTCCTATCCTTATATTCCTTTTTCCTTTTCTCTTTCTTAAAAAGGAGAGATTTTATTCAAAAAAAAAGAGAGAGAGAGAGAAAGAAAGAAAGAAAAGAAAGGAAAAGTTTCTAACTAGTAAAGAATTCTTCTAATCAAGTTCACATGGCTGATGATAGACTCATCTCCCTAGAAAGGATGATGCATCAAATGGCCCAACAATGGAAAGTTTTGTTCCCAATGATCACCAGTCTCCAAATATCCCAAGATTCAAGCCTGGAAAGGAGACTCTCAAATCTGGAAGAAAAGGTAGCTACAGTATAAAAGAGCATTACAGATCTAGAATTAGTAATGGGACCCATACATAGAGTATTTCAACACCCGACATTCAATATTGATCAAATGTCAGTAAGCCCAAGTGATGAAGAAGGCCTAAGAAGAAAGAAACCAAGGAAAAGTGAGAAAAAACAAGCCTTAGGGACTTAAAGGAGACAATTCACTCAACTGAAGATCTCAATTACCCAAATCTTTCATCATTTGAAAGCAGTAAAGATTATAACTTGTGAAGCCCCTAATCCGAATTACAAACCACATAGCTTTGACCCAGAAGCACAATGCAACTATCATATGGGTTAGAAGGGGCACTCCACTGAAAAATGTTAGAGATTGAAGAACAAGATTCAAGACCTAATTAATGCAAAAGTCATTCAGCCAGTGCTATAACAAGTTGGTACTTCTTCAAGACATAGGGATAGTCTAACTAAGTCACTTGGAGCACCATTTATTTTGAGCTTACCAATGCCTTCCGATAAGCTTACAGATTGTTTTAAGTAATTAGACACTTGATAAGATAAGGGCAAAGAAAGTTGTTTTCAATAAAGTCTATAACGGCAGGAATAATACAATTGCTTTTTCAATTGAATGATTGCAATGTTATTGGGGCAAATAAATTCCTCCTTAAAGAATCAGTAACTCACTTTTAAAATGTTTAGAATGAAAAGAGGTAAACTATTTTCCATACACTAACCTAAAACACTATGAGAGTTGAGCAGCTTAAAGATGAGGATGCTTTGGACTTATTCCTTAAAGGAGGTCCACTTTGGACGTAATACGCAAATTAAAATGACGTTAGGCATTCATTTTCAAATCTAAAACATTATCATCTCTTGTTAACCCTGTTAGACCCATTTGAAAAAAATTTCAAATTTAAACCCTATCAAGAACCACCCCATAATGGAGCAATTTGGAGGTTAGGGTCATTGATAAGGAGAGAGGGATTAAAATTTGTTTATGCTTTCTTCAGTAACATTAAATTCAAAAGCAAATTTTATTCCTAATAAGTTATGTTTTTTGAAACAAGGAAGAGCCATATCCTTTTTAAACATCTCAAGTTTATACTTACCTCACCCAAGCCCTTACAATAGAAATCCATGGATTTAGGGTCCTGAATCGCTAAAAAGGCAAAAACTTGGCAATGGAGACAAACATTTGTGAGGCCAAAAGAAAAGAAAGAACAGCAAGAGAATAGTGAGGCAAATTAATAATAACAAAAAAGAAAAAGATGAGGAAAAGAGGTTGGAAAATTGGGCTCAAGTGACATCAAAAGCCATATCATATACTAGTAAGGGCAATCAAATCAAAAGTCAAAGCCTAAATAGCCCTAAAGACGCAAAGCTCTAAATCACAACTCGAGCTCAAGAAACCTAAAAGCTCTATATCCACTTTGAAGCCTCTATGAATCACACCAGGCCTTCCCACCTACAATACCACCCTTACACAATAAAAACTCTTCCAATCTCAAAAGGAAACCTATCTTTAGTAAAAGGTGTTTTTGAAACTGGGGTAAGCATATTTCTAATTTTTCTTAAGGTTCTTAACTTGTACATCCAGGATTAATATTTCTTTTAAAAATCAGCTTCTTCATTAACCCCTTTTGAAACCTTTGGACTAAAAGCCTGAATTCATAATATTAAACCCAAACAAGATGTAACGGATTAATCAAGGCGTATCACGTGCAAAATGGACTATAATTTTGGGACCGTAGTCAAGAGTGTAATCTAGGATAAAAGTTTGCAAGGAAGTCCTCTTTGACTAAACTAGTCATGAGTTACCTTTTCCTTAAAAAATAAGAGTATTTGAAATCACAAGGCCCTACTAATTATGAAACTTATTATTTTGGAATAATTTTGTATTTATTTTTTAGGGAAAATATTATTTTAATAAAAATATGTCTCGTGATATATGGTGTTTAAGAAATCATACAAAATTGAGCATGTTTCAATGTAGAAATAAATGACCTTAAGAGTGTAATTTTAAGCCCAAAATTTTTATGTAGTCTAATTAGGAGTTATAGAACAATTCTATGAAGTCCTTTTTTAAAAATTAATTTTGAAAATCTTTAGATAATTTTTAGGCCTTAAAATGATACATAAAATAAGTAAGAAATTAAATGGGTAATTACTGATTTGATGCACAATTATATATTTTAGGATGTTGAAATCTGATAGAGTATGCTATTTGTAGCATTTAGAGTGTTAGATATAATTATTAGAATATTATGTAGTAAATATGTAATAGGTAAAAATGATAAATTTTAAGGTAATTCAGTAATTTAAGGTAATTCGGTTTGAAATCTGATTTCAGATTAATTTAGATATTTTGAATGTTATTTGATGTTAGGAGATGATATTTGAAGTGATAAGAATATTAGATGTATACATTATGTACACACTAGGTGATAATCTGTAATATGTAAGTATGAGAAATCAATAATTAGAAAAATATTTGTTATAATTGATATTATGATAATAATAGGAATATATAATAAATTTGATAGGAAACTTAAATTAGAGTAATTATATGAAAAATGTAAGATTTCCTCATAACTGGGGTGAATTCGGTAATTAAATTAGGATTCAAGTGTACTGTATGGACTAAACACTAGTTAGAGACTAAAAATGATATTTAGGATATCTGAAGATAATGCGATTAATTTCACATTATGGGTTGGAATGATTTCTTAAGGTATACATCTAAATCTCTAATAAAAAACTGAGTTAAAAACCTAATTTAGAAATCGATGTGAAAACTGAAACAAAACTTAATATGATTCAATAAGAATTTTAAAAGACTTAAAACCTAGATAATTAGGTATATTAAACCCTAAACAAAAGATAATAATAAGCGTTATAGGATAAAACTAACCTATAATAGTTTTATGAAAAACTGAAACCACATTTGTATTATAGGGACAATCGGCGATAGCCTAAGCGAGTTGGACCTCGAGTGAGCAGGCGAGGAGTCCAAGTAAGTTGGGGTTAATATGTTGCTGTATTTTAGAGGCTTGAGATTATACTTGGTTGTACTTATTAGATAGTTGGTTGTGTGCATGTTCTTGATTATGAGTGATGCTATGTGTCACGCCCCGAACAAGAAGAGTCATAACAGTCCCGCCGTGTAAACTAATCTAATATAGAAGCTGACCTCACAGCTTCTATCGTAGACGTAGTTCACACAAGGCGCACAACTCAACTAGCTTGAAACGTCTGTTCTGACACTTGTTATTAACCAAACATGTGGTAGAGCTTCATATATTTCAAATTGTACATTACCCTATTGTCTTTTCCTTGTATGCTTGTAACCCTAGAAGGCCTAATATATAAACCCCATTTATTTGTACGCAAAATACACTACTTTTTAACTCTTATCTATTCCCTTTAGCAACAATTAGTGACGAATGATCCTAAAGTTCAAACCAATGAGTTATATTGGGTGGATTGTAAGCCAAGTAAGATTAATTGGTATATCATATCCAGTTGTTAGCTGCCTTAATTTGCTAACGTTCTTTGTTTTTCATTCGACTCTTTCCATTATGGTACTACTTCGGGTGTACGACATAGGAGGCATGAAAAAGGAAAGAAACATAATGTATAGGGGTAAAGTTGTAATTGAAAAAAAAAAGCATATTCGGGTGCAAAAAGGATAGTATAAATATCAAAAAGAGAGCGCGTGTCAATGATCCTTTCCTATGTTCCCAACAACACTATTTGTCGAACAGAGTAGGGGTTAGGGCAAATCATGTTAAGCTTGAAACCTCGAGAGCTCCAAACTGAGGAGGGTGGGTTCAAGAGGTGGATCCATCTTCAAGTCAGCCTCAGACAATCAGCTCGGATCAGAGTCGGCTCGAGTCAAAGTCAGCTCAATCTTGGCAATGTAGCAAAATGGCAACATACAGGCTTAGAGTTTAGCCTTAGAATGATGTATTGAGGGGTCGGCTTGGCCCCTAGTTTAGGCATAGAACCCTTTGTCATATGCCAAGTAATTAAGGGCAACTCCTCTGAGTTTCTTGTTGAAATAAGCAATTGGTCAGTGATCCTGCATAAGGACAGCACTAATGCCAACTCCAGACTTGTCACATTCTATTTCAAAAACTTTCTCAAAATCGGGTAAGGTGAATACTGGGGTTGGTGTTAACCTGGTCTTTATATCTTCAAAGCTTTTCTAAGCATTCTCGAACCACTTGAACTCAGAGTTCTTAATAGTTAGATCAGTCACTGAAGTAGTTATGGAACTAAAGTTCCGAATGAATCTTTGATAGAATGAAGCTAGACCATGAAAACTTTTGACTTCCGTAGCATTCGTTGACGTTGGCCACTTAAGAATAGCTCTAACTTTCTCATCATCAACTTAGACTCCTCCCGCCGAAACAACATGCCCAAGGAATACAACCTCGCTCTAGTAGAATACACATTTCTTTAAGTTGCCGAATAATCTCTTGGCTCAGAGAATATCAAATATTGACCTTAAATGTCCAACATGAGAGATGAGGTCAGCACTGTAGACCAAAATATCATCAAAATACACCACAACACATTTTCCAATCGGTATTCATGAGTCGCATGAAAGTATTCGGCACATTTGTCAAACCAAATGGCATCACCATCTACTCAAACAAACCATCCCTTGTCTTGAAGGTTGTCTTCCATTCATCTCCCGGCCTCATTCGTATATGATGATAACTACTTTTCAAATCAATCTTTGAAAAGATATAAGCATCATGTAACTCTTCAAGCATACCATCAAGACACACAATCGAATATCAGTATTTAATAGTAATGTTATTGATGGCTTGGTTGTCAATGCACATTCTCCACAATCCATCTTTCTTCTGCACTAGTACGGCTGGTACGACACAAGGGCTCATGCTTTCTCAAACATATCAGTGATCCACCAACTCGTCTACTTATTTCTTCAACTCAACTACCTACTCGAGATTGAGCCAATAAGCTGGTCAATTTAGTAAAATGGCTCCAGGCTGAAGATCAATGCAATGTTCAATGCCTCTCAAGCGCAATAATCCTCTCGACATCTCAACAAGAAATAGGTCAGCATACTTTTATGGTAGTATCTACACCTCAGTAGGTAAGCTTCTAGCTTCTCTCAACTCTAAGAGTTTCTTGACTAATAGGAGTACACATTCTTCTACCTTCATTTCTTGGGAAAATTGGGCACGAGAAATCTCTAAAGACTTCATTGCAATGATCAAGCAATCTACTCTTGTGACTCCTGCACTTCCTTAGGGCTCATAGGGGTTAATATAACCTTCTTCTAGTCCTTTTTGAAGATATAGGTGTTCTTATACCCATCAAGCAATACCCTCAAGTCAAATAGCTAAGGTCAGCTGAGTAAGATTTGCGAAGAGCACATGGGAAGGATGTCACATAACAACCGCTCCTTGTACCTATTACCAACAGTAATGGGTACTCTAACCTACTTGACAATAGGTAAACCTCCTTTTTCATTCAACCAATGAATCTTGTATGGTTTTAGGTGTAGGTAGGTCTGTAACTTCATAGCCTTAATTGCTCCTTACATTATGACATTGGTACAGCTTCCCCCATCAGTAATCAAGGCACATAATTTTCCATTCACTTGATAGTTCGTATGGAAGAGGTTCTCCCTTTGCTCATTCTCATCGGCCACAAAAATACTAAGAGATCATCGAACAACAAAACAATACTCTGCTCCTACTTCAAGTGGTGTTACAGCATTGGGGTCTTCTTGAAACTCTTATTGCGTCTAATCAAATCCTACTTCTTCTCCTCCTTCACTAGCATTCTTCACTTCGAATTAGGGCTTGTCTCCATTGATCATCACAACACGTCTGTTCAAATATTAACTAGCCACATGTCCATAACCAAGACATTTGAAACATTTAATTTCTTGGGCTTCTTCCCTAAGCTCTAACCTAAGTCTCTTCGGACCTCACGCTCCTCTGCCTTACCCTTACCTTTGCCCCGGCCATCTTCTAGTTAGTTCGACACATGTCCTCGATGGTCTACCTCAAAACTGTTTAATGCTCGGTTGTGTCCTGATCAGCTCGGTATGCCACTTCTACTCAGCAATTCGAGTCAACTAATTTGGCTCTACCTCTACCTTTCACCTTTCTATGCCAATCAATGGCCTCATCTAAAGTCCCAAGTATCTGTAACTCCACAATATGACCAATTTTAGTCCTAAGCCTAGAAATGAATCTAGCTATAGTTCGGGTTACAAGTTCATCGACATTACATCAAATCATCAACAAATGGAATTCTCGGACATACTCGTCTATTAATCGACTACCTTGCCTCAAGTCTTGGAGTCGTCAAAATATGTCCTGTTCATAGTATTCTAGAACAAACCTATTCATCAGAACTCTCTTCATTTCATTCCATGTTCGAATCTCACGTCATGCTCTTTGGCACACATTCTGTAACTTTTTCCACCACGTTGCTGTATATCCAGAAAACTCTAGTGTTGTTACTCTAATATGAACAGTATCCTAATAATCATAGAAGTCAAATATCTTTTTTATATTTTCCTCCCAGTCCAAGTAGTCATCAATACTACTAGACCCATTAAAGCTTGGAATCTATACTTTAAGATACTCGACTCCTCTTACAGCCCTCAGGCTATGCTCCTTGAGACCATCGTATTGCTCCTTCTCATCATACTCCTCGACTTCATCCAATCAAGGTCTCCTTTTCGTAACTCTATTAGTACATCGGGGTAGGGCTTGGTTCATATGAATTGGCCCTAAGGCTAGTTGCTCATTCATCTGTCTTCTTGACCTATCTCTCTCTTCTCAACCCTGTTCAACAATAACTCTTTCTTGCAACCTAATCCCTATGACTCTTTGCACCGAAACAGCTTAATTGGTCACAATAACGGTGAGGTCTTATATATGCTCATCAGTAGTTCGTAGTGTTTGTTGGGTAATACAACCATATCTATGAGCATCACTCTCGGCATCATCAATCTCTCCTTAAACACTGGGATTCGACATTCTCACTGTAAAACTTTAGAGAACACTCCTCACTCTAGAGATTTTTCATACACAGAGAAAATATAGAACAAACAATGAATTGCGAACTTGCTCTGCTCTTTTAAGGAAAACCAAAGTATAATAGAGCAACACACTAGCAGGTGTATACACCTCATTTTTTGCCATTTTATTTTAATATTTTTATTAAGCCAGGGAAAAAAATGAAAATAATAAAAAGATAAAATAAAATAAAGAAAATTGAAAAAAATAATAAAAGTAAACTGTCAAGTCATAACGAGTCAAGTCGTTTTGGGATCAAATCGGATAATGGTGAGTACTCAATTTAATAAATTTTAAGTCGTTAAAAGATCGAGCTTCATTAAAATATCTTAGTCTAATCCAATATAAAATAGATCTTTTATATAATTTATATTGGGTTAGAATAAACTTAAGATTTATTAAGTGGATTATTGAGCTAAATCAAATTAGACTGAATCAGGCCTAGAAAATAGAAAGCCTAAATTAAAATAGAGTTTCTAGAAACTAGGTTGAATCTCCAAAGAATTGTTATCGTATCTTTCATATCTAAGATACAAAAGATTCAATTGTGGGTTTATAAATAATAAGTTAGCAGTGATGTTTGATACATTTTTACAATTATACAACCCACAGTTACAATTATATTACAATTACACAACCTATAGTTACAATTATACAACCCACAGTCACAAAAACACCATCCATGCTAAACACAATCCAATCCCCAAATGCTTGATCACACATACGCTGAAGTCCACTCACAATCGCACTACACACTCGTATGGCCTCATGAAGCTGACCCTTACGCACAACACTCATTGAGCATTATCGTACAAGCTGTAATACACCTCACTCCACTACCAGCACAGTTGTACATCCTACAACCTAAACACACTAGCACAACATGTCCCCTTGATCACATAGCACATGCCATCCACTACAGTACTCTACATCACCTGATACTTAAGCTTATCATGCTACAAGCCACACATAGCTATCACTCACTTACTAGTACATTTCCATAGAACCAAATCGAACACCAAACAACACTGCACATGCCGCCTGATTATAGACACCAGCACATACAATGTGCTAACACAGCGCTAACACAACCAAAGATACACATAAAGACCCACACGAGAACGCACATACATTCACTGACACTGACCAAAACTCATACACACAAAATCATGCACACTATATACAACACACAGACTACGCCACTCACTAACACATCTCACAACACTCCACTCACACAAGAACAAGTCATAGTAGCACGTCTACTGTTGCACACACCATCGGGCATAAGCACGACACACACCGTATGTCATATAAGATCCATCGTACACGCGCATGATCAACTCCAATCCGAGCAAGCAAACGTAGTCTAGAGGATCAACACGAACATGTCGATCACGTACAACTCAACCCATTTACGTAATAAAAATTATTTTCATTATTTAATTTTAGTTTATTTTAGTTAATTTAATTATTTTATTAACTTAGTCTTTTTTAGTGCAAGTTTTTTTAATAATCGTCATCTTGTTTGCTATATTTTTAGATAATTTTCATCTTTTAATAAATTTATTTAGATTACATTTTTAGCTATAAATTGCATTTCTTAAAAAAGATACGCATCTAGATGCATATCTTAACACATCTTACATATAAGATTTAGAGAAGATATGTATCTAGATTGTATCTTAATATATCTTGTATATAGGATTTAAAGAAAATACGTATCTAGATCGTATTCGTATCTTAGTGTATCTTACATATAGGATTTAGAAAAATACGTATTTAGATACGTATCTTAATGTATTTTGCATATAGGATTTAGGGAAGATATTTTTTGACACGTAGTGATTTATTACATATAGGATTTAGGAAAGATATTTTTTTACACGTAGTAATTTTCTTAATAAAAAATCTTAACTGGAATTTAAAAAAAAAAAAGATTAGTTAGTTAGAGTTTTCTTAAGATTCATAAAATTAAATCTTTTTTAGGTTTTCTCTTTTAAAAATAATGAATGATTAAATAAACGTAAATTTGACTTGATTTTCAAAAATAAAAAATATTCAACCACTAAATATTTTAGAAAAAAGAACTACGTAGGTTTAATCCTAATTAGCGAATACGTAGGCACCTTTGAGGTAACCATCTAAAAAAAAAAATTTCTTAAAATTCATAATAAAAAATTTATTTTATTTATATTTTGTATATCTTTACATATCTTAGCAATTTTTATAAAAATATAAAAATAAAGCCTATGGTAACTTAGTCTTAATAGATTAGCCCCCGAACTTAGTTTTTCTAGTTATTTTTCTAAAAATTATTTTCTTAGAAAATATATGAGTTAGTGGCCAAATTAAGGTTTTCCCACTCGAAAACCCTAATTTCACTTTTTACCAGTTTCATTGGTTAGCGACTCTAATCTTTTTAAATATTTTTTTGAAAACATTTTTTAAAGAAAAATATTTCCTTAATTTTATGTCGAGTAATTTATATTAAACAGGCTGGCTTAGTATAAATCAAATTTAGGAAAAATGAAATAGGGCTCGAGAGAATTAGCGATTCACTGGGGATGCCTAGTGGGCTAACCATGTAAAAATTAGAAATTAGTTGATGGTCTTTTTGTATCATTGTTCTTTTATTATATTCTAGTTATACTAATTGGTTTTTAGTGATGCAGCCCAATGGGCCCGTATGGGGGATTTGAGGGGTGTTTTATTTATTAATAACCATTTGCATGTTTAAATGTGGTCGGACTTAGGTTACTTTAGGAAGTTAGGACGGGCCGCCATTATGTAATCCTCAGGTCGCTGGGGTCTTTACCCTTGCCTAACAGTGATAGGCAAGCCCACTCAAGCTTCAATATAACCTACTAGGTTTTCTCCGGAAATCCTTGAAGCTACAAAGCTTGAGACTCGTAAACCCCATCCCTATGCATCGTTCTTTTTTTAAAAAAAAGGGAGGGTAGTTATTTTTTTTTAAATTATAGGAGAAATCTGATTAATCCGCAGACGGTTCAGCAAAATTTAAGGAGAAATTTAAAAATTACTACCCTTATTTTGGATCTACTTATATATAAAGGTACTTTTTGACTGCAGGTTATGATAATTCTATTCCTATAGTTTATTAATCACCAACCCCATTGCATTGCATGCGCATATAGCATATAGCATATTGCATCACATTTATTTTATATTTTTTATATGCATATTTTTCTATATATGCTATCTTTTATAATATTTGTGAATCTTATAGATTTTATTTTATTTTATGAGTAACGGGCACAAAATCATTAGTGTTCACCTATACCATAATGTGCCAATCTTAAGAAAAGAAAGAAAAAAAATTCAATATCAACTTATAAATTTTTTGGGCATGTAATTATGGAAATTAGTTATGGTAAAGATTATTTTGGAACTTTCATTTTTTCAATGCTTTCAAACATATTTAAAAAAAAAAAAACAAGAAATTTCAAAATGGTATTTTATGATCAAAAACCAGTTTCATAATAATTATTTATTCAGTCGATTTCTATTACAATGCCCTATATTTACCACACTGCTAGGAATTAACAAAATACAAAAAATAAAAAAATAAAAAAGATTTAATCATTAGATTCTCATTGTAAATTATTTCCCAAAGTCATTAATCTTGTAAATATCTAAGTTGTCACAATCCTAATAAAATTTTCTCCATGAGTTATCACCCTTGTGTCATCTTTCAATAAACTTCTCATTATAAAATAGTTTCCGCTTTTCTATATCATCCTTGTAATATTATCATCATCCTATGTCTTTGGTCATTAGTCTTAATGTTTTCTTTGTGTAAATTTGTTAATGTTAGTATTAGGTTATTTGTAACATAAAATCAACATTAATTTTTTTTTTTCAGTAAAAGTTTCAAAAAAAAAAAAGAAAGAATGGTTTTCAAAATTTAAAAACTCATTTTTTTATTAAAAAAAAAAACAGAATGTAGTGTTGCTAACAAGAAAGGATTCTTGCAAGCTTTGAAAAATTGCTTTTTAAGTAATTTGGCCCAACTTAAAGCTCATAATCACTCATTATCAAAACCAAGATGTCTAAAGCCCTTAAATAGAGAATAGCCAAATCCGAAGGGGTTTTGAGTAAGCATGCAAAGTAAGTCAAGATCATGGCCTACACTCAAGCCCAAGGGCCTATTGACACATTATTTGAGATAGATGAAACTAAAGAGTTGCAGGTTCATGAGCCCACTATCAATTTGATATAAGGTTTAGAAAAAATGCCAAAAACATATTTGAATAATTAAGCTCAAGAGGCATGTTACTGCCATGATCTGAAAAAAAAAAAAAAAAAGAAAAGAAAAAAGGCATTGCTGCCATAGATAAAAAGTTGTTGATATTAGAAGAAAGGCTCACGAGTACAGAAATGGAAATAGGTTATATGCTCAAGCAACTCAAACACTTACATCCTAATACAGATAAAGCATCACAGCCTAAGCATGAGGATGATTCAGTGAAAGAGAACTCAGGAACGAATGTATCAATTGGAAAAGCCAAAAATCAAGACAAGCACGTCCATAACAAGAGAAGGCAACTTACACAATTTAAGATTCCAAATGGCCTAAGTATTCAAGCAGTTGAGAGATGTAGAACTACTGGCATGTGAAAACCCAACAAAGAAATATAAGCCAAGGGATCATAACCCCAACAAATGGTGTGAATATCATGTGGGCCAGGTGGGGCATATTATAGAAGATTGTTGGAAACTAAAGCATAAGGTGCAAGATTTGATTTATGCTAAGGTTATCCAACCAAATTTTCTAGAGATCGATGGGCCTAAGGGAAATGGTATCCTTAACTTAGGGGCATTAAATAGATAACCTCTAACATTAGGTATTAAGGGTTTATTACTACCATCTAACTAGGTGGCTCACCATTTAAAGCAATTGGGCATACCAAAAGATTAATTCAACTAAATTGGCCAAGTTCAAAGAAGTGATAGAAATAGGGGCAAGAAGTGAAAAAGAATTTTAGTTCTTGCATTTTTTTCAGAATAATCTTTCATTTTGGAGCTTATAACGAATACAAGCTATTGAATAAAGCAGATTTTATGTGTATTTCTTGTCTTTATAAGCTATGAAGCTAACTCGATTTAAATAGGGGCATTTAGAACGAGTGAAATGGATAAAATGTGAACTCAGAACTTAAAATTTTCTACTTAAGGGGATTAACACATTACTTGAAAGGTTTAAGATGAAAATAGGTAACCGATGTCCTAAACACTAACCCTAAACACACATGAGAGTTTAACGTCACAATGTGAGTACTTGAGTTCATTCCTTAAAGAAGGCCTATCTTAAGCTTAGTACACAGGTCAAAATGATATTAAACATTCATTTCATCATCCTTAAACATAATTATCCCTTGAAAATCTATTTGAGCTTTTTAAGGATTTATCTTGAAATTAACCCTATCTAGAATCAACCCACGTTGGGGCAATTGAGAGGTTAGGGTCATCAATCTAAAGGAAATGGGTAGACTAACTTATGTTTGCCTTAGGCATGCCATTTCATGAGCAAATATTGTCATAAATAATTCAATTTCTTTAGGATGAAGAAGAGTTTCAAATCATATATACCTCACTCAGGCTTATACACTCATTTAAACACCTTAAGCCCATAGGCTTTTCCTACACACTCCATGCCATATGCACTTCTCCTAAGCTTATACTCTTTGAACCCATGATTTTAAGGCTTTGAATCCCATTAAGCAAAAACTGAACAAAGAAAGGTGACTGTCTTAACACAAAAGAGAGAGGGGGGGGGGGGGGGGGGAGGAAAAAGAAAGCAAGGAAAAAGGAAAAAATAAAGAAGAAAAAAAAGAAAAAATTGAAAATATTAGCAAGGTGATCACCTTCAAAGAAGAGCCAAATTATCAATAAGCTTGAAGTCTGAACTTGTGATGGTATCCAAAATTTGAACATTATAAATTCCCAAGCTCAAAAGCAAAGCCCTTATTTTATGATCCTGCCCAATTTATCACTCTTTTGACCAAAGAAATGGACTTATCTCAAACAATAATTACTTATGAAACTACAGCAAGCCCATGTTTAGTTTCTCTTAGGTTCTTAGCTTGTAAACCAGATGGATTATATATAATTTTTTTTTTCAAAATTAGCCAAAGCACATTAACATCCATTTGCTTAAACCATTGACCAAAAACCTTACATTGTAAACCCAGAAAAGACCTAATTAATTAACCAAAGTATACCACTTACAAAATAAGCTAAAATTTTTTTAATTAATGTTGAGAGTAAAAACAAACCTATGAGAGTAAGAAAATCCACTTAGACTAAACATTATAAGTAATGGCATATATCCCCTTAGTGGAAAATTGAAGAACAGTTGAGTGCTTTCTCAAAAACATAAATGGTTACTTATCCTAAGCTTGAAATTAATGCTTCCGACAAGTTCAAAGATCATGAATTATGCTCCAGGAAACAATACTGAAGGAATAAGTGATCAACGAGTAGCAAGTCAATCCTTTATTTGTGATCTTTAGAGTCTTAGAGACTTAGAAACCTTCTTACTTGTTAGCAACACAATTTTCCATTAAAGAGTTTTTTTTTTAAATTTCTTGAAAAAAGAAGAAGAAGAAAAAAAAAAAAAAAAAAACCTTTTCAAAGAGAAATAGAACCTTGCCTTCAATTAGGGTTTAAAGAAAACCATTTTTTCGACTTGAAAAGATTTGGAGTCACCACCCAACCGAAGTCGAGAAAAGGGGTTAAATTATAACCAATTGAGTGAATTGGTTATAGCTTAGTTACTGGTCTATCGATTAAAAAACCAAGTTATAAAACAGCTTTTTGAAAACTAGATAATCTGGATCTAGGGGTTAGGACTTTTAAATCCTTACGGGTACCATTGACTTTCCAAAATTAACTTTAATCTTTAAAAATCACCTTTTTATTTTATGAGATGGAACTCAATTTAACTATTCTAATTAGACAAGTGACATAATCTAAACTAAAGAAAAAGGAAAATTAGGTTATTTCATTTTTATCGTCGCTTCGTAGGTACCTATGTACCCGTTATTCAGGATTAGACGTACGTAGTTCCTTTTATCAAACTTTAGTAGGGTGGTTTTGTTTTAACTTGAAAACAATCAAATTTACGTTTTATTCAGTTTTGATTTGTTTAAGAAAATTCTTAAAGCATCCTAATCAGTGTTTTATTTTTGGAAACCTTCAAATAGTCTTAATTTGGAAAAAGATCCATTTATTTTCATTGATTTTTAGAAAACATAATTTTTCTAAGTATCAAGACGATTTTTGTTCACTAACCTATTTATTTATTTTTATCACTTAATGTATTTATTATATTTTATCTATTTTTATTAAACGAGTAAAAATAAAATTAAAAAAATTACCTTTTTCTTTTTTCCCTTTTTTTCTTTTCTTTTCTTCTTTTTCTTTTTTTTTTCTTCTCTTTTACATTTACATTTAGAAGTACAAAAAAATTAAAAAAAAAATCAACAATAAATAAATAAATAAACTAAACAAAAAACAAAAAAATAATAATAACAAAATAAAAAAAAAACTGAAATGAAGAAAACAAGGTTTTGGACCAGAAAGAGGATGTACAGGTCAGATCGAGGCATTAGGTTAGATTCGGGTTGGCTCCACTAGATTCAAGTCGGGCTTCCATAACAGCAGCAACCGCGACATGGTTCAACTTGTTTCGATCATTGAAACGAGTGGGTGAGGAGTGTTTTGTGTGTTTTCTATTAGGGAATGGGGGGGTAGGCCAAACACCGTAGTGGTTAGAAGTCATTTGGGCAATGGCGTGAAGTGGCGATCGTCGATGGTGGACGTGGTGTTCGGGTGGTTTTTATTGGACCTTGTTGAAGGGTTAAGTTTGATGTTTTGGGTGATGAGGAGCTCGACCGTGGACTTAATTTGAGGCTAAGGTGGTTGATGGTGGTGATTCGAGAGGGGGTAGCTACGAGAGTTAAGGTTTAGGCGATGGTTGTTGGTGGTGCTACTAAGGGGCACAGTGAGGCAAAGGGGTGGTCACGTTTGGAAGCTCATGTGGTGGGGAAGTCAGTAAGGGTAGTAGTGTGGCTCAAAGGTGGCTAGAGAGAGAGAATGGGTTCAATGGGTGTTAGAGAGAAAGTAAGCGATTTTGTTCATTACGTGTGATTATGTATAGTTGTGTGAGCTCCCTCAACACCATTTTATACGCGAATTGATCACAAAAACAAAGGAAAGTTAGAATCGGATTTAATGAAAAATGCCTGAAAACTTAGTTTTTTCCAATTTTTTGAGCTCGAATTAAATTCGTTTTTTACCAAACTTGGACACGTTAAAGGGCTCGATTCATAGTAGGCCATGTTTAGCTTGCAATTTCACCATTGATTTGGCAAAATTGCAACAAGAAAAGGTCTAAAAATCGTGTTGAAGTAGGCAGTCTGAAGAGAAAAGCACTGGAAATATGGGGAAAATAAAGGAAGGAAGGGGAAAGAGAAGGGAAAGAGAGGAAAATGAAGGGAAAAGGAAAGAAGGGGAGGGAAAAAATTGGGCTGACGTAACACTACATTAGCCGTATCGACCAACCCTGACATGCCACGTATCATTCATGACAAATGGTGCCACGTCAGTAAGGGCGTCCAATCCGATGGTGCCACATATCAGGACGCGTGGGTATGATACAACTATTGGTTATTCTCCTTTGTCATATAGCTTTTGGGTATGATGCCTTCTTATTGCCATTATCCTTCTTGTAGTTATTTCTCCCTACCTTGTTTAATGTTGTTCTCGATAGTTTATGATCAAATCCTTAAGATCACTAAACGTTCTCATGGAGTATTAAGATGAGCTTTTCAAAATATTATTACATACATGTAGAACTTCTTGAACAACAAATTTCCATCTTAAGTCATTAAGAATCTCAAGTAGATACTTACATAACATGTTGCTAAGGGTTGCTTAAAACTTCTTAGGTGATTCTATTTTCTTATTCATAACTTCAATTCTTAAACTTCCTCTTTTCTTATAAATAAAAATTTTGAATTCCATCTGCAAAATGCCTTCTTCTATGATAGTCCCCTTCTTGTCCTACATGATTCAAATAACTTAACCTATGGAAGTCCTAAAATCATTACATCTTATATTGATCCATGCCTAACTGTAAATAACATCCAACTACTTTATCCTTTTTATTATGACCCACCATTTATCATATCCACTTCTTCTTTTCACTATCCATATTTTACCATAGGTATTTATCTCAACTTAGTTATTTTACTGAAGAGTCGTACATCCTTTATCATCTCTATAACTTAATCATTACGTTCAACCCTAGTTTCCTTCATGTCACATTATGATTATAAACCGTATTTTATCAGTCAATAGTTTATAAAATCCTTTAATCTTACTCAATATAACCCTTGAAGGGTTAAAATTTCTCAAAACAAAATATGCATGCAATAAGCCTGTCGAAACAAGTCCATTGGTAACATATTCATTAATCAACAATATTTCCATAACACAATCCCCAAAATTTGAAGGAAATTTACATATACAGACACTACTCATATCCATATCTACTAATCTATTCATTTAACAATGAGATTCACAACTAATCATCGTAACAACTTTCCATATCTCCATTCGCATTATTATGATTCCATCTCGAAACCTCTACTGCAATCATTACGGTTAACTCCAATAATTTAGAGTGTCTGACCTTTTGTTCTCAATTAAGATATTCCAATATCTTTAACCTCTAATACATGCTCCTTAATTACACATCTAGGAATGCTTACTCCAATTGGCTTCAATACTTTGCTTCTCATGTCTTAGGGTTCAATGTTTTAAAAACAACGTGAGAATCTTTAAGGTAATTTCACCAAGGGTATCCTACTTAAGGGAAAATAACGGATACTAAAGATACAAACATATAGTAATAAACATAAATACACATAGGTACTACTACATATATTATATATTCTAAGGAATCTATATCTTTTATTTATAAATCCTAACACTACCCAAGTTCTACTTAATCTCACCATTTGATAGGTTGCTCCTATCTCTGACAACCAACCTGGCTCTGATACCAATACTATAGCGACCCTAAGAGGGGCTTAGTAGTATTGCCTAGAATTTCCATATCATGTGTGTACTCACAAAAAAAAAAAAATCACCTTGCAAGTCAAAGATTGCAAGACTTTAAATAATTATTCGCTAGGCTCTTCAATTTTAGTTCATTGACTCATTATATAATATACATAATTATGGATATCCATTTTTCCACAGTTCTTCAGAACCGCAGAAAATCGGTATCCCCTACCAAAATAGTGAAATAAGATAGACAATTCCCAAAAATTCTAAACTTACTAAAGATACTAAACTTAATTGAGATATTAATCGTTTTCCGAAGCATTCCGAATTAACTACACAAGCTTTTCATCATACCAATTCAATGGTAGCACTCTACACTCAATTCCTATCCTTATCGCAACTATCGATCAACCTACAAGGAAAAAAACTATTGGGGTGTAAGCTTATACTTAATGAGATAAATACCCTTATCAATATCGTATGGTAGAAATTTGTTAGATACACAATCATGTGAATGTATAAACAATCAGTATGCCAAATAACACATGCAGTAGCCTAGGAACTATATACAACTCAAAATTACACCCCTTGTAGTTGGGGTTTGGAGATAATTAACCGACCCAAACCGAAATCTCAGTTCTAGACCTTGGGTTTTAATTCATTTGCACTATTGAGCTTAAGTAAAAAAAAAAAAACTAAATATATATATGTATATATATATACGTAGATTGTATATAATATATTTTCTTTTCAAACAACAAATCGTATTTTCAAAATCCCAGCGCCTAGTAAGCCCGTTAGCATAGGATAGAGACTCAATAAAAATGATGACATAGCTAATGCCCATTTCTGCAGGAGGCCCATCCTCTTGTGAGTCCCTTCCCATCTTTTGCATGAAGCGATAGTCAGTATTATCCAAATGCAATTATAAGGAATGCATGATCCATTTAATTTCTTAATCGTATAAGTAATTAACCCGATTTTCAAGGTGATCAGACAATTTCATTCTATACAATCATACATATAAATTGTCACAAACAATTCTCATTATTATATAATTAACAAGCCATAGCATTCATTCACAAATTCATACACATGCATTTCCCACATCCCACAAGCATCCAAATTTATATATATAAGTTTAGGTGTATCTATTCTATAAGCAAAATCAAGTAAAGAGTCATCGGTAACTTACTCACTCAGCCATATGGATCGATCAAAATAATCTAGGATAGGTCATCTCCCAAAAGTTGGGTCCCCTAAACATCGCAAATATAATACTATAAGGTTTTGAAATAGAATTGGAAAACCAAACTAAAACCCTTTTAGTTATAGTTTTGACTTGGCTTCATATTTTTCTCAGTTTTTACTTAAAGTTTAATCACGTATAACTTTCTCGTTTTAAATCCGATTTTTATCATCTTATAGTCAATCTTCATCATTTTCTAGTATACTTTAATGTGGTGAGGTTATATTTTCATGATGAGATACGCAAAACTACCCATAGGTTAGAACAGTAGCGATCTTCGTGCTTTAGAGTGCTTTTAGGCTTAGTTTGGTTAACGGGCTTTTTGATAACTTAGAAATTTCTTTGAGTTTGGGCTTAGGACTTTATTCTAAACTCAAAATACTCCTTAAGGTCAAATTTTCAACTTCAGTTTACACTCTTAGTGCTAACAACAACTCCTTAGCCTTTTATTTAGGCTTAAGTTAATAAATGGGCTTATTTTTTGTTCAAACTAAAGTTAATGACTCTGTTGGGCTTATAGAGTCTTAGGTAGACTTCTTGTGGGCTTCAAAACAACCTTTCTTAATATTTTAAAGTGCTAGTTAGAATTTTAATGAAGGCCTAACATAGAGTTTTAGGCCTTGTATACTTACTTTAGTTGATCTTTTTACTTTATTCATTTGGTTTTATCATATTTTTAAGTGGCTTTTACTTATGTTCCAGATCTAGTCGTGATGAATCCAAGGGGTTCTCACTTGGTTTTTCAACTTGTTTAATCATCTCCTCAAGTTTGAGTCGGGTAACGTTTTGTGAGTCAGACGACTAGGAGTCTAAGAAACTTTGGATTGGGACTAAGCTCTACGAACTGGCTAGTTCCCTAGGAGATTATAAATTGGGACTATGTTTTGGGAGCTAGCCGAAAACTTAAGAAACTTTAGATTGGGACTACGCTCTATGAGCTTGCTAGATCCCTAAATGAGAATATGAATCTGGATAGCACTCCATGAACTGGTTAAAGCACAGAAGATATGGATAGGAACAGTGCTCTATGAGCTAGCTATATCCTTGAGAAAATGGATAAAGAGTAAGCACCCTTCGGACTCACTTAAACTCTATTGACTAAGAAACATAGCTGACTTGAAAAAAAGAAAAACTCTTGACTTGAGAAATTTACAAACAAAGGATCTGGTGAAAACTATTTATAACATGAATTGAAAATTTGGCTACTATGGATGAAATGGAAAAACTTGTAACAAGCCTCCACTTTCTCTCTCTCCTTTTCATTTTCTTTTTCCTTGAAAGTTTGCTAACAGATACAAATTCCGATTTAAAAGGCAAATGATATAATCTTGTAGGATATCTCATATATACCCTAGTTTGCAACCTAGATAATGAGCTTCTTGGATAGACCTTAAACACTCATTTTGTAAGGAAAAGGTAACTCACGATTAGTCTAGTCAAAGAGGACTTCCTTACGCACTCTTGGTTTAGATGTCGCTCTTGACTACTATTCCGAAAATTACAGTCCAATATGTAAGAGATACTCTCTGATCAATCTGTTAGGTCTTTTTGGGTTCAGCATTGTAAATTTGGCTTTTGATCAAATGGTTTCAAAAGAAGTTAATTGAGAGGGCCTATTCTTGAAGAAGTGCTTTCATCTAACCCGGGGGTACAAGTCAAGAACCTTAAGAATGAACTAGAAGTGCGCTTACCCCACTTTTAAAAATAATTTTTATCTTAAATAAATTTTCCTTCAAAATTGGAAGAGCTTTGAGTCGGGAGGTATTGTGAGTGGGGAGGTCTTATGTTTGAGAATTGAGTGAATAGAAAGGGTTTATGTTCGTGATTTAGAGTGTGATTTTGAACTGAATATGGAGTTTTTGGTTTGTGGTTGAGAACATGATTCTAATATGAGGTTTTGTGTTTTTGGTTGGGGATGCGATTCAAGGCCTTGTGTTTTTGGAGCGACTTGGGCCTTCTTTGGTTAAGGATTTTCTCAGGCCCGATATTTGGGTATTTCTTCATTTTTCCTTTTTCTTGGTTTTTTATTTTTTTTTCTTTTCTCTCCTTTCTCCAAAAATAACTATCTCTTTTGTCAATTTTTTGTCTCCAGATGAATTAAGGCCCTAAATCCATAGGTTCATAGTGTATGGGCTTGGATAAGGTATGCGTAACCATTGAGGCATTTGTAAAAGTATTAGCTCTTCTTCAAAGGGAACAATTTATTGAAAACAAAAATTATCCTTGAATTGTTATTACTAAGGTAAGCATAAATCAGTTTTATCCTTCTCTCCTAATTAATTACCCTACCCTCCGAATTACCCTACAATAGGGTAGTTCTTGACAGGGTTTATATTTGAAATGACTCCAAAACAGTTCAACAGGGTTAATAAGAGATAGTTGTGTTTGGGATTTGAAAATGAATGCCTAACTTCATTTTGGTATGTGCATCAAGTTCAAAATGAACCTCCTTTAACGAATAAGTCCAAAATATCCTCATCATGATATCTCTTATCTCTCAAAGCATTTAAAGGTTAGTGTATAGGACATAACTCGCCTCTTTTCATTCTAAACCTTTTAAACATGAGTTACCAATTCCCTACATAGGGATGGATTGACCTTAAGGTAACGACAGACCTTACACCCCCAATTCCTTGGAACATGCCCCGGTTGTGAAATTTCAAATATTAAAGGCCCCATGCCCCAGACTTATAGGTCTTAATGCCCATAAGCTTCCATATGTAATTTTAGGTCAGGTTCTTTAAAGTTCAAATGGGTTAGCATTGACAACTTCTCAAGTCAAAAGGTCTAATAAATTACCCTTTTTGTTTGTACGGAGGATCATACTCAGGATAGTATTTCACAGTCACGTGTTTTAACTTGATTCGTGTTTGGACTAGACAGCTCAGGGCCTTTGAGTTGGTTGAATCATCTTGATGGGCTAGGGTTCGGGTTTGGTTAGTTATTTTCTCGGTCTAAGTGGATCTATTTACGTTAGCTGCCTTAACAGGCCAAGTGAATGTACTTATCCCAAATGTCATAAGGATTTGTATCTGTTAGCAAATTTTTTTTCCTTTTTTCTTTTTTTTTTTAAGAGAGAGAGAGAAAGAGAAAAAGTTAAGGCTTTTATGTTACAAAGCCCAAGTGATGGGATTGTAAATGGTTGATTACGGAGAATTACTTTCACAAAATTCTATATACAAGCCTATACAATTTATCATTACTGAAGGTCTATTTACAAGCGAGGAATTCTAAAGAATAAAAGACTAAACAAAGAAAATATCTAAATCTTATTTATTCCAAATGAAAAAAGCTATTTACAAAATGCTAAAGTTACCTAAAAGAATGAATATTTCTGGTCGGTAGAATACTAGGCAAAATGATAACTACCAATTATTTTATAGGTTTAATTCTTTTCGTTTTATTTCCTTTTTTTATTTTTATTTTTTCGTTTTCTATTTACTCCGTGAGGTTTGGGCTCAGCTGATGTGAGCTCAAACAAAAAGCGATAGATTCGGGCTCCCATAGATGTACTAAAGCCCTCACTAAGGTAATATTTATAGGGCTCGATGAGCCCAATCTTATTTCTAATAAATTCTTACTTATTTGAGCTAAAAAGTTAGAACCATATCTAGAGTATCTTTTAAGGCCAATGGGGTAGGTAGACGTGGATCTGTTTGGAAGCCCCTTAACTCGATTTAGCCATAGTTATGTAAAAAAAAAATCAAAATTACAATCATCACCTATTCTAAACTTTACATAGAATTATTACAAATTATTTACGGAGAAATATTACAACTGCAACTTCACAACTGCCCTTGTTCATTTAGGTTCGCCACATCATAGATTCTTATGATTTTAAAAAAAAAAAAAAATTTCATGTGATGCAAAGGGTGGGTTCTAAAGGTCCTCAAGTTTTGCAACCACCGCGTTTTTTTCAAAACAACAGTTCTGTGGTCGCATCTAAACTTGAGTGGGATAACCTAATCGGCCTTGGAAGGTGGTTGTCCTACAACATCCGAAACTTATACAATAGCCCCCCTCCTAAGGACCTAAGACGGCCTGGTTCTAATCGTATCTACCATGCATTTATGATGTAGAAAAATAGAATAAAAATAAAGTAAACCCCCAAAGTTACCCCCTGTAAATAAACTACAACAAAAAAAATGTTAATAAAATAAAAAATACATAAAATAACATACGTAAGTTCTTTTTTTCTATTTTTCATCTTTTTATTTTTTATTTTTTTGAAAAATAACCTTATTTTTGGTAACTTCTAGTAGCTAGCCCTCTAGCGTCCCTAGTGGAGTCGCCAAATTATCGAGCCTGATTTTTCGGTTTCTTTTATTTAAAATTAATTTCCCCATTTCCGATTAATACTAAACCCTAACCCATTTAATATTAATCCTCAACTAAAGAAATTGGGAAATTCCGGTTTCTTATTTAGGAACAAATTTTGGAGTTGCCATTCGACTGAAGACAAGAAAAGAAAAAGAAACCGTAATCAATTGGGTAGATTGATTACAATTTGGCTACCGGTTTTTAATTTCAATTTGAATAAAGAACTAGAGGGTTCCAAGTTCGAGGGTTAACCTATTAAACCCTAGCGGGTACCACTATCTATTTACCGAAATTAGGATTATTCTTCTAATTATAATATTTAAAAAACAAATAATTAATTAAAAGAAAAAGAACCTAAGTTTCTACATATTTTATCGTCGCCCCAAAAGTGCCTATATACCCGCTAACTAGGATTAGATGATCGTAATTCTTTTTTTAAAAAAAAAAAAAAAACTTTAGTGTGTTGATTGATTTTAATTTTTTAAAAACAACCAAGTTTATGTTTTAATTGATTCAGTTTACTAAAAAAAATCTAGAGGGGTCCTAACTTTTGAATGTTCAAAAGACGCTTTAAGACACTATAATCTTTTTGTAAAAGAAAATTTCCTTTTGTGAATTTTTGTTCCTAGGCTAATATATATAACGATCTATTGAAATAAAATAATTCCATATAATACGCTTATATAAAAACTAATCCTAAAACTCCTTAACTAACATATTCATGTATTATATATTACGTAAACTAATAGATAATAACCAGATAAAACTAATCTTAACAACTCCTATCTTTGCTAACATCAAGCAATAAACTTGATATAAAAACTAATACTAAAGTTTCCTAAACTAAGGTATTCATATATACAACATATATATTTACTGTTAATGAACTAATAACATGATAATTATATAATAATAATCAAACCAAAGCAAACAAAAAAAAAACTAACCATAAATGGAACTTACCTGATCAAGCGCATTCGTAAAGTGACGATGGGAGTGCTCATGCGCGGTTAAGTCTACTGGAACATAGTAGTAGGTTAAGTTCATCGGAGAGAAGGAGTGTGCGGCTGATCGTCAGTGCGGGTGACCGCAACGTAGACAGTAACGCGGCGTAGACTATGTTGTGGAAGGTCGATGGTAGAGAGAAGAAGAGAAGGGTCATCGGAGTTAGCGTCAAGCTTGAGTTTGCTATGGTGGCCTCCTCATCAGGGGGTTCTTTTGGAGTTATTCGTTGCTATCGGTGTAGTTGTAGTGTTGGAGATTAACACGCTATTGGTGTATTCGTTAGGACTTAGCTAGAGGCAATGCCGTAGGCGTAGCTGTAGTCAGTTGGGCGAACGTGCATTAGTGATTGCAGAAGAAGAAGACTGATGTATGGCCTACTGTACATACGGGCTGTATGAGTTGTGCATATGAATGTGGATGGTGAGAGAGAGTCGCTGCGCAATCATACAGCTGTGGACGTATAGATGCTGCAATGAAGTGCGGTCAAGGGTTGATTGTGGTCTGCATTGGGATTTGCTACTACGGTTGTAGGTCGTTAATTAGATGTGTACATGGGAATGGGTCGTGCAAGGATGGTTGGCAATGTTGATGGCATAAATGAAGATGGAGAAGAGAATGGTCGAAAGGGAACAATAGAGCGATGACTGGTTTAATAGTGTTTGGTGTTGCCTGCAGAGTAAATTACAAGGATAGGGTGCTGCTGTTGTTGTAAAGGGCATAGGGCTGACCTGAATCCATAGTAAGATTGCTAGATTGTGGTCGCCATTTTGGTATACAGTAGTTGGATTTGGTTGTTAGTCAAAAGGGATTGATTGAAGATGAAACTAGATAGGTGCCTAGCGAGACTCGAATCCATAACATCAAAACTAACTCCATATCAAATAGTCCAATACTTATCCGTTAGACTATTGGCATATGCCTTAACTTTAAATGCAATTAAATTGTACCTAAACTATACAATTCCCTAAAATAATTATTTGTATTAAGCTAAAACTAAAATTATTTATTCCTAATATAAGTTACTTCCTAAAAAAATCTAAAAAATCTATTTAATTTTTTTCTTTTTCTCATTTTTTTTGTATTTTCATCATTTGTCGATTTTTATTATTTTTATCTTTTTATTAATTTTTAATTTTTGTTTTTATTTTTATTTTTATTTTTATTTTTAAATTAGGACCTTGTAAAAAATAAAAAAAAATCAAAAATTAAAATTACAGATGGGCAAAAATTAGGTGTCTATAATGTATTTTTATGAGTATACCCGATATAAATAATAATTATACCCGTAAATTATCCATAAATTACATAATTATATATATATTTGATTGAAATCATAAAATTAATTAAGAGAACATATCATAAAAATAAAAGATATGTTAGAAACTTAATTATATGAGTATAGTTGTATATTACGTGTGATATATATACAAGAAATATATACTTGTATATTAAGTAAATAATTAAGTATTAATAAAATATACTCAAAATACCTAAATAATTGCAAATCTTATCTATAAAGCCTTCCAATTGCTGATTCAAGTTTGGAAACTACTAGAAATCATCAAAGCTGGACAATTGCTAAATCAAAAGGTAAAATCTACAAGCAAATGACACCTCCTACTTGTAATTAATGGAGGAAAAAGAAAGAAAAAAAATTAAAAATAAATAAATAAAGGGAAAAGAAACTGACTTAAACCACTATAAATCTGTTTAACGACATCATTTTACATCTTTTAAAACCAGAAACAATAGAAAGAAAAATTAGAAAAAAATTGTAGAAAATAAAAAGAAATTAAGAAAAACAAAGGAAAAATTCGTGCTAGGATAGAACCATAACCTAAAGCGATTCTGCTGTGGATCCCAACTAGACACCACCAGTCACCACTGCGCCTAGGTCATCCGACAACCACCCAACCGCTACTAGACACCGGAGCACCCAAGATCACCGAGGTTGATTTCTTGCCCTGTTTTTCAATAATTTTTAAAAATTAGTAAATCCATCCAGAAAATTATGAAAAAAATTGTACTTAGGTTATTTTGAACAAGCTTTCACGTGATATTTTTATTTTTAAAAAATTTGTAATATTTAATATACTTTCTTAAGAAATTTACTGTTCATCCGAATTTAGATTTGTAAAATAAATATACTAAATGATGTTGTTTCTAGATGAAAATTTTTTGTGTAGGATGTTCATAATATATAGATAATTGCTATGTAGCCCAAATTTTCATTTGAATATTTTTAATATTTACTACATTTTTTGCCTGAAAATAACTCAAAAATAGGCTGAAATTATGAATTAAATAGGAAATTAAGAAATTAATTGATGAAATAGACATGTACTAATCTATAATAAATAATAACAGTATTGAGTCAGATTGAAATTAATTTGGTGCAAAAAGAATTATAATTGGGTAATTTATCATAATTTAGGAATAAAATCGTCAATACGAATATATAGGCGATAGGTCAGAAACTTGAAACCAAGTGATAACTGAATTTCCTATATTTTTAGGAGTTTATATAAATTTTCGGGGAATTATTTGGTAACCCGACCTATTTATTACGAATTTACTAAGTAAAATAGCTTAATTTACAAGTCGGGGTGTATTTTTAATATTAATAAGCTAAAATGAATTAAATAGTTAAATAAAAACTATATATAGGATTACTGATCAGATTGAATTTAATGAATATTTTTATTATATTTATTAATATTTTCTTATCATGATACACTTTAGGTATATTAGAATTGGATAATATTTATATTGTAACAATATATGGACAAATTAGATAAAATACAATTTAATAACGTAAATTACGTATAATATGATCATATTTATATAATTATGTATAACTGTATTAGAAACTCAAACTACCTGTTAAAAGTTATCTCTAGAAATAGGACTTGTAACACGTGTCGTTCAGTCTATACAAACCCAACGACACTAATTTTGTTAAAATCAGACAACCTTAAGTAATTTAACCTATAATTTTATCATATTCAAGAATGTACATATTTTAGTAACCTTACCAGAATTAAAATGTAAATTAATAAATTAAAAATACGTTTCGAAACGATATATAATACGTAATAGTATATATGATGCACAATATCAACAATTAATAACTTAATTCGATATATAGTGATAATACGACTATATATTATGGAATAATAATAATGTATATATATATAAATATAACCATTTTAGATTAAACCTTAATGTTTTCATAATTATTACGAAAATTGAATTTGGGTCTTTTGTATAATTAGGACCTTCCAATACAAAGATAGTTGACGATTCAAGTCAGCAATAGCGAACGTCTAAACAAGTAAGTTGGGATTGTGGCTTCACCACTTGTTTAGATACTATTTAAAGTATTCGAAAACCTAAGATTACTGTTGGTTGTGTTTGTAGTTAGTTAATCGTGTACATGCTGTATATATGGATGATACTCGGTTGTGATAGGAGTTCAACTCCTTGGTATGCTGTTCTACATGTTGCATGGATTCTATATTGTGTGAACTTGTTGGTCACCCCTGATTAAAACTAACATTTATTCGACTAAAATGAAATTAGACATGCATAACACCTATTAGGGGAAACGATTAAGAGTATTAGGCCGAATGCCAACTTCCTTCGATGAAGATAACTGAAATGGTCCTTTCTCTACCCTTAGCCGAACTAAGTGATAGGAGAGGAGGTCACGGTAAAGTTGGGGACCGTGATTCGAAGGCGTCATGGGAGGAGAGTGTTCTCCATTGCACAAGCCCGGGTTTGGCCTGACTTAAGTCACGATGAAACTCCTCAATTAGGGTTGGAGAAGATGTAATTTCTCTAACCTCAAAGTGGACTGGATAACATTGTGCAATGTTTCATTTTATTGATTGCATTGCATTTCATCATAATTATTAACCTTATTTTTGGTTGTACAGTACTTTTCTAACTCCATTCTACTTACTAAGCTAGTTGTGCTCACATCCCTATAGTCTCTTTTGCAAGTGTTGAATGAGGATAGGATGTTCAGATAGCACCATTTCCAGGTTAGTGTACTGCTGTTTAGGAAAGTGAGAATCAAGAAATCAACTGAACCTGGGCTTTTGACTTTGTCTTTAAGTTTTTGAGGAAACTAATTAGGAATTCCCCGGGAGCCCACTAATTTCCTAACTTATTGTATATAAATTGCAAAACCTATGGTTTTTAATAAACTTTGATTGTAAACTTTACCTATGGACATAAAACGTTTGTATGAATACTGTTGTAGTACTAAACAATAGGTTGTATAGAATAGGTATTTTGTAAAAGCTCTACTACAGGTTAAGTTATTAATAGGTGTCAAAACAGACATTTCAAGCTGGTTGAGTTGTATACCTTATGTGAACTATATCTAAGATAAAAGCTAACTCTAAGATAGCAGCCGTAAAGTCAGCTTCTATCTTAGATTAGTTTATACGGATGGACTATTATGACTCTTCCTGTTCAGGGCATGACACCCACTCTACTTTACCGAGACTAATATGCTCGCCTAAGTCTATTCAACCAAGATTTGCTCGATCATGTCAAGATTGCCTAACTATTCCATATCAGCTCAACGGCACTAGGTCAAATCAAACAAGTCAGCCACTGCCACATCAAGTTGGTCCATCCATGCAAGGTCGGCCATGGCCATGTCAGGTCAGCCACGGTCATATCAGATCGGCTCTAGACAAGACAAATCATCCAGAATCAAGTCCGCTTAGATCAAAGCTCCAAGTCTCCAATAGTCTTCAGAATCAAACATCAGCCCCTTACTTGAAAATCTCATTCGGCCATCTATTTTACTTATGTTATTTAGATTTCCTATTTCTTGTGTTGCCCCTAAGTTGTCTTCATGTTTTATTTGTAATTACTAGAATGCCACTAAGGCATCATTTAGTCATTTTATTTACAACTTTACCACTTTATATAAATAGAATACTTGTATAGGGTTTTCAACGAACTTTAGATATTAATGAAAAACCCTTGAGTCTTTTCTCTTGGAAAACTCTTCTTTACTCGCTCTTATTAATCCCTTCAGTAAGAATCGTGGTGAGCAATCCTAGGTGTGTGTCATATCAAGTACTAACTTAAGTCCATATGTGTTTATACGGTACGTTATATCCATAGAGTTAGTGCACAGGATTGCTAAACTATTGACTTATATAGGGTTTTAGACGAACTTTGGATATTAATGAAAAACCCTTGAGTTTTTTCTCTTGGAAAGCTCATCTCTACTCGGTCTTATCAATCCTTTTAGCAAGAATTGTGGTAAGCAACGTTAGGCCTAGTGTTCATGTGTCATATCGAGTACTAGCTTAGGTCCGTGTATGGTTCTACAATACGTTATATCCATAAAGTTAGTGTGTGGGACTACTAAACCATCAACTTCTATTTATCTTTCGAGCCATCATGCGGTTCGAACCTACCCATTGGTTTTCGTATGATACTGGGTTCATGTGTTCACCAACAAATCCATATCATCCCTTTGTTCAATGTCGAACTTCTAGCGCCATCACCACTAAGCCCTAAACTACTACTACAACCTATTCTTGAGCCACCACCACCATCACTCCTTACACAAAGATAACTATATAGCTAGTCTCATTGTGTCTCAAAACCTTCAACCCAACTCCCCTTCAACCTCCAACAAGCATCATGCAAGGCACACGACCAACCACCACCTTGCATTACCCCTTAAACGGCCACAAAACTCCACTCCACTTGTCCTAATCCCCCTCTTTTCCTAATAAGATTCTCATAAATCTCCCCTTTCCCTAAAAAAATCCAGCTTAAAACCACCTAAAACTACCTCAGCGCACTTTTGCTCTTTTTCTTTAACCACAACCCAAACAACTCAATGACTTAATTCGTACCCACTCTAGATTCCTCTCTCCAACCCGTATGCAAGACCTTTGGTCCGACCCTTTTTCTTTCTTTCTTTTGGTTTTAGTTTAGTTTAGATTATTTTATTTTATTTTTTACATATTTTTTTTGTAATTTTTATATATTTACCTTATTGTAATTGTAATAAAAAGAAGAAGAAAAAAAGGTGAAAAAAAAAGAGAGAAGTAAAAAAAAAAAAAGAAAAAATTAACATAGGAAGCTTAGTTTCTTATCCATTTTATTTTCCTTGTACAAGTAAAAACAAAGAACAAAAATAAAATAATCAAAAATAAAAATAAAAAAAGTGAATAATGTTTTGCCACTTAAAAAAATCCATTTTTTGAAAAATAAAATAAAATCAACTTTCTTTTTCAAAATTAGGGCCTTTTAGAATTTTCAAAAATAAAAACAAACCAATTTAAGACCCTTTAAAATTTTCTTAAACTCAAATCGAGTTAAAACATAAATCCAATTACTTTCTTAAATTAAAATCAACCAACACATTAAAGTTTTACTGAATGAATTATGGACATTTGATCCCAACTAACAAGTACATGAGTAACTTCCAGGTGATGCAAAAATTTAGTTTTCCATTTTCTGTAAATTATAGCTCAAATTATCCAATCTTGTAAAATAAATCTAATTTAATTCATTTACCATTGATTAAATTTTATTTAAAAAGGGTGATTTTGATAATTAAATCTAATTTTAAAAAGTTTGTTGTGGTACCCATAAGGGTTTAAAAAGATTAGTTCATGGATCCAAAATCTTTGGTTTTCAAAACTTTTTCCTTAAAATTGGTTATTCAAGCAGATTAGTCTCTAGATTAAATCAATCCACCCAATGGATTTAACCTAACCCATTCTTTTTCTCGACTCTAGTTAAATAGCGACTCTAAGAATCTTCAAAACACATTTAAAAACTTTGGTTTTTCTTAGTTCTTAATTGAAAATCAATATTAAACAGGTATGGTTTAATATTGGTTAAATTAAGAAAAATTAATAAAACTAGAAAAAATCAAGCTCGATAGCTTGAAGACTCTACCAAGAAACATTAAGAAGGCTTACTACTTAAAAAAGTTTTCAAAATTAAATTTACCTTTTAAAATACCCATGTTATTTATTTGTTTATTTATTCATTTCTTGTAAATATATTATGTTTTGTTACAAGCATCACACTTCGGATTTTGGAAGGAATGTTTGCACCAAGGATGCAGAATAGGTACAATTAGACCCAGGCCGTTTAAGGACCCTAAAAGGGGGAGGGGCGGGCATTATGCAAGCTTTAAGTGTAGTGGTATAGCCATCACTTAAGGTTAATTAGGTCATCTCACTTAAACTTTAATGTGACCAATGAACCATTTCTTTAGAAGTACATAAGGTCACAGAGCTTAAGGACTTTTAAAACCTACCCTAATTACATACATGACTCTTAAACCAGCGAATACATAGTAATGGGACATATCACCAATAAAAGGTCAAAACTCTATTGGGATTCCATTATATCATAAAAATATCATAATACACTTTCCATGTACTACAATATTGGAATTCTAGTAAAGTCCCGCCCCTAAACCCTTTTATATTGCCATATTACTGTTTAGTAACTAATCCTTTACATCTGTATCCACATTCATTCATCTTTCCTTGTCTGTATGTAAATATTCATTTTTACTCATGTTTGTAAATAATCTACTATCCTCACTATCTTTACCACTAATTAACTCACCATTTTAGAATAGAATGAGACTATTAACCTTTTAAGATATACATGTAGACCATTTTAACTAGCCTCTATAGTAACTAAAAAAATCTCATAACTTGTAAATAGTCTTCCTCATTTTAGAAGAGAATTGGACTTAGTCTATAAACTTTTTTCTCCCTATTTCTAAATTCACTACTTTGTAGAATGTTATAGGTCCTCTAATTTGTGAATAAAAAAATTTGTTCTTACATATAAATTCTTTGAGTTGTAAATATTTGTTTCCCTCTTAACCGATCACTTTTCTTAATCGCTCTTGTCTATATCTCCATTATAAGATAGTCATTTTCCATCTTGGTTAATAATTGGTAGTCAATTGTAAATATCAAGTACCCTACGAAATTTTCCTTAGACCTTACTTCTTATAGGTAACCTTTTAAATACCTACAAGTCATAAGTATTTGTAAATATTCAATCCTTCTAGGATGTTTTCCACTATAAGTAAAATCATAAGATAAGTGGACCTCATCGTATTCCACTCCTTAATTCCTTTTACCCTTTCTTTTTCTTTCTTTTGAAAAAAAAAGTTTTAAAAACAAATAATAAATAAGGGAAGAGATTTGCTAATAGGGATGGATTCTTACCAAGAATTCTTAAAAGCAATAGCCAACCAAGGAAATAACAACGTCAACACCAAAGACAACAACAACAATGTCAACCCCAAAATCATTGATCCTACAGAGCTAAGGTTTCGTTCTTTAGAGCAAACTGTGGGAAAAATAGCAAATTAATTAAGTTTCCTTATTGACAGTATTGCTTTACTTAAAGCTACATCACCATCAAACGAAGAGCACTCTAGGGCCTGTTGTGGAAAGAATGTTGAGGCTCCACCCTTAGAAGCAAAAGAGAACTATCTAGCTTTTCAGTCTTTTGAATTAAAAGGGGTCTATCCAAAAGTCAACCTGACTTTTGAGGCTAACACATACTCATTCCCAATTGATACAAAGCCAAACTCTGGGGCCAACTAAGACAATTTAAAAGAATTGGAAAGGAAATTGACCCAACAAATCACTAAGAAAATGAAAGTGCTCGGAGGCTATGAAGAATTTGAGCAAGCTGGGATTACTAACCTTTCTACGTTTGATGTCAGGGCTTACCTAGAAAAATTCAAAGTACCAAAGTTTGAGAAGTACAATGGGATTGAACGCCTAAAACTACACACTAGATTATATGTTCACAAGATAGGCAAATATGTTCAAAATGATCAACTCATGGTACAAACTTTTCAAGACTATCTAACAAGGCTTGCATTAACCTGGTATGCCCAACTCAATCTTAGCCAAATAAATACTTGGAAGAAATTAGCTCAAGCTTTCTACGAACAATACAAATTCAACACTAAGACAACTCCCTTGATTTAGGACTTACACACATTGAGCAAGAAAAATGATGAATCCTTTAAAGAATATGTACATAGATAGAGAAGCATGACAACTAGAATCATTCCTCCTTTACCAGAGAAAGACTTGATATTTACATTCATTAACACACTAGATGAGCCATATTATAGGCATCTTTTGGGAAATACAGCTTCTAGCTTTGCAAATGTTGTATTAGTAGTGGGCCATAATTGAGCAAACCTTGCAAGCCAAAAGATTGGAGAGTCTAAAACAAAAGAACGGGCTTTCAGAATCATCACAAAAGAGTGTCGTCAATGTGATAAGTCCCAAAGGATATGTCATAAAGTTCAAATCTATTAACCCAAGTGGTTGCCAAAGGCCTATGCAAGTCTAGAAGGCCCAAGGAAGACATTTCACTCCAATTCCCATCACTCTCTCTCAAGCCTTTCATTAGCTGAGAGAAGCAAATATCCTAGACTATGAGGCTCCCAAACTAGGATACAAGCCCTAGAATGGAAATCCAGAAGCATAGTATGATTATCACATGGGGCAAAAGGGTTACTCTATAGATAGTTATTGGAAGCTGAAAAACAATATACAAGATCTAATTGACATAGGGCTAATGCAACCAGACTCCATGTAAACTAAAGTGTTGAAGGGCTCCAACGATTCTTCATAAGAGTTAGCTTTCCGTTATACTTGATCTTTGAAAATAAGAAACGTTTGGGGCAATTTTTCAAATTATGAATAAATTGTTTTTATCTCTTTAATTGAAAGTTTCAAAATAAAAAGAGGCAAACACTATCTCAAATACCAACCTTAAAATACTTCAAGAGTTAAGTAATATCATTGTGAGACTATTGGGCTCACTCTTTAAAGGAGGTTCGTGTTGAATTTGATACATGAAATCAAAATGAAGATAGGCATTCATTTTTAACATTTTAAACACTATTATCCTTTGCCAACCCAGTTGAGTTTAGTCAGGGACCATTTTCAAAATTGAACCTTGTCAAGAACCACCATATAATAGGGTAAATAGGAGGTTAGGGGCATTAAACAAAAGAAAAGATTAAAAACTAATTTGTGCTTGCTTTAGTCCCATCAATTCAGAAGTAACTTTTACCATTAATAACTTATTTCTTTTTAAATAAAGAAGCTCCCATATCCTAGACACTATATACATACACTTTAAGCTACAAGCCAAAAGGAGGAATGATCACTTTTGTTTTGAGTCAAAATAAAAAAGGAAAAAACAAATAGAGATAGAGAGAAGAAAGAAGAAAATATGAGGGAAAGGGGCACTATGAGAAATCAAGTAAACAAGGTAATCAAGTCCAAAACGCAAAGATCTAAAACCTGAAAGGGTTAGGAGCATGTAACTTAAAAAGCTTATTCCTAAAATAGAAACCCTAAAACACAATCAAGATGATTCAAAACTCATGATCTCCAAAGAAATTGTAGCTAACACACGACTTACAGCCCACCCATAGCTCTACCCTTCTTTAAAGACCTTTCTAATTGAAGGAGATAACTTATCCTTGGAAAAAGTTACATTTGAAATTGGGGCAAGCACAATTTTAGTTTTACGTAGAAGGTTCTTGACTTGTAAACCCAAGTTAAATGAATGAATTCTTTCAAAAAAAACCTATACATTATTATCCATTTGTTTAAACCGATGACCAAACCTTTACTACATTACAACCTGGAAAAGACCTAACAAATTGATCAAAGCGAATCACTTACAAGACGAACTATAATTTTTGGAATTGTAGTGTAAAGTAAAATTTAACCCAAGAGTGCAAAGAAGTCCTCCTTGACTAAACCAATTAATTATGAGATAACATTGTCTTACATAGTTTGTAAATCATGAGCCCCAATGACATTACTGCCCCGAATGCTTCAAAAGATGTTTTAAAAAGGAGGATTTGCTAGACAATCGTGCTGTTATCCCCAAAGCAAGAAAGGAAAAGAGTAGGCTCATCATCCATTTGGCAGCTATAAGGGCCTGTAGGGAATCCATACTTGTTAACAACTCTTTAAAAAGAAAAAAGAAAAGAAAAGAATTTTCCAAGTTATCATAGAATAAATGTATGTTTTTCAAAATGATTGAAATTTTAACTTTATCATCCAATAGATTAACTTTAGGTCACATGCCATCTTAGGAAAAGTTGTAAATATTCGAGTCATCCTTAAGATTAAGAACTTAAGACTGTCTTGAAAACCCAAGTTATCCTCAAGTTTAGGAACTTATGGCCATCAGTTATTCCTATACTAAACGTCCATGAGCCTCAACAATCCTTAGAGTAGGAGCTTAGGCTATCCTCAATTTTGAAACTAGGTAATCTTTCCTTTTAGAAACCCTAGTTATTCTTCTCAAAGAAACTATGGGTATCCAAGAGTCTTGGCTATCCAAAAGTCTTAGCTATCTTCAATTAGGAACTTTAGCGATCCTTAGCCCAAAAACTAAGTAATCATTCTTTTTAGGAACTTAGCTATTCAATAGGAACCTTAGTTATTCTTGTCAAAGAAACTATGGCTATCCAAGAGTCTTAGCTATACTCAATTAGGAACTTTGGCGATTCTTGGTCTAGAAACTAATTAATCCTTCTGTTTAGGAACTTAGCTATTAAACAGGAACCTTAGTTATTTTTGTCAAGAAACTTTGGTTATTTAAGAGTTTTAGCTATCCTCAACAAGGAACATTGGCTATCCTTGGTTTGAAACCGAGTAATACTTCCATTTAGGAACTTAGGTTGTTTCGTAAAAACCAAGTTTTGAAATCGAGTAATCCTTTCCTTTAAGAACTTAGGTTATTTCATAGAAACTAAGTTTTGAAAACTAAGTAATCCTTAAATTAAGAACATATGTTGACTTCAATCTTGAAAACCAAGTAATCTTATTGTTTAGGAGCTTAGATTATTTCATAGAAACCTTAAGGAACCAAAGTTATCCCTAGATTAGGAATTTTGATCATTCAATTGTCCTCCCTTAAAACTTTAAGAGCCCTAATTATCCCTTGTTAAGTCAAACTTGGGAGCATTGGTTATCTTTTACTCATGTGCAAGTTACCCTTGAGAAACCCTTGAAACTTCTGTTATCCTTTGTTGATGAGTTTTAGAATGCAAGTCATCCTATGTTACTTAGGAACTTCAATTATCCTCTCTTATAGTTTAGGAACCTTAGTTATCCTTGATTTAATTGAATCTAGAAACTTTGGTTATCCTTTAAAATACTTAAGTTACACACTAAAGTGTCTTTCACCATTTACCTAAATCCCCAATGGATTAAGTGTAGGACAACTAGTTAGTTGTAGGACTTCTTAGGACAAATTCATCTCTAGGAAAAAAATAGTATCTTTTTTGTTTTTATTGTAAAGTTTTACCTAAACTTCACTACAAAAAGGAGCAGCTATAGATACCTCATTTTTTCCTCTGTAATTTTAGAGTTTTTTTTTTTAATATGAAAAAGGGTCCTAATTTAGGAAAATCACCAAAAAAATAGAAAAATTACAAAAAAAAAATAGAAAATTTAGAAAAGAAATCACAAAAAGTAGAAAATCTAGAAAAAATACAAAAAAAAATTAAAAAATTAAATTAAAAAAAGGCAGATAATTTAAATAAAATAAGAAAATTTAATGTAGCTTCAATATTTTTAGGTCTTAAATAATAGGAGTAACAAAAGGAATTTTGAGCCTAAAGTTGAATTTAAACCTAACCTGAGGTGACCTAACCCATATATATAATTTGATTGTATATATGGATAAAGCATAGGCCAACGACCTGGCGATAGTATACTTGCACTTGAAATGAGCTAAAAGTCTTGAGTTCAATTCCCACAATAGGCACTTAGTGCCTTTTTATTCTTCTGCTAACCCAACGCCATGTGTCAAGGATAGATTAGGCTACGTATTAACGCTTGACAAGTGGCATGCAATGGTTCAACCATGTCAGCATCTTTTTCCTTCTCTTTCTCCTCATTTCCTACCTTTTCCTGCGTAACTCCAGCATGGTCATCCCTATTCATGGAAATTTTCAATTGTGTTTTTTTTTTTTTTACAATTTGACCAAATTAATGGTAAAATCATGAAGATTGCATGGCCTAGTTTTGAATTCACCCATTTTACTGTCCAAATTCATCTAATATGTGGCTAAAATCGAATAAAAAAATTAACAAAAAACTTAATATTCGATATTTGTATTCATGGCTGATTCAACCATTAAAGCTCATTTCCATGTTTATTCAAGCTCAAAGTAGTATAAAAAGGACCTGTAAGCATTATTCCCAGCATCAATCAATCACAAAAACACTCTTAATCGCACCACACGCATACTTTCTCTCTCTAAAACCCTAACTCTTGAAGCTCTCACTTTCTCTCTCTCTCTCTGATTTCAACTCCTACAGCAATCTAACAAAACAAACCACCATCATGGGAGTAATCCTCAAGAGATAAGCTTTCAAACAAGGTCCCCTTATTCGATGCCATAACTTCTAATGCTACCACCACTAAGCCCTAAACCACCATGGCTACCTACTCTTGAGCTACCACCACTGTCACTCCTCACATGAAGATAACTATACGGCTAGTCTCGCCGTGTCTTAAAAACCCCGACCCAACTCCCCTTTAACCTCCAACGAGCACCATGCAAGGGGTACCACAACAATCGCCGACCACCACCTTACATCACCCTTCGAACGTCCATGAAACTCCACTCCACTTGTCCTAAACCCCCTTTTCCCAATAAGATTCTCATGAATCTCCCCTTTCCCTCAAAAAATCCATCCTAAAACCACCTCAGTGCATCATTACTCTTCTTCTTCAACCACGACCCAGACAACCTGACAACTTAATTCATACCCGCTCCAGATTCCTCTCTTTGACCAGCATGCAAGACCCTTGGCCTGGCCTTCTTTCTTTCTTTCTTTTAGTTTTAGTTTAGTTTAGATTAGTTAATTTTATTTTTTATATTTTTTTCTTATAATTTTTATTTATTTACCTTATTGTAATTGTAATAAAAAAAGAAGAAGAAAAGGAAAAAAAATGGTGAATAAAAAAAGAGAGAAGAAAAAAGAAGAAGAAAAAATTAACATAGGAAGGTTAGTTTCTTATTGACTTTATTGTCCTTTTTCAAGTGAAAACAAAGAACAAAAATAAAATAATCAAAAAGGAAAAGAAAAGAAGTGAATAACGTTTTACCACTTAGGAAAATCCATTTTTACAAAAATAAAATAAAATCAATTTTCTTTTTCAAAATTAGAGCCTTTTAGAATTTTCTTAAACTCAAATCAAGTTAAAACATAAATCTAACCATTTTCTTAAATTAAAATCAACCAATACATAAAAATTTTACTAAATGAACTACGAACGCTTGATCCAATCTAGTGGGTATATAAATACCTTTAGAGTAATGTAAAATTTGTAAAAATTTAGTTTTCCATTTTCTATAACTTGTACCTCAAATTATCCAATCTTGTAAAATAAATATAATTTAATTCATTTACCAATGATTAAATTTTATTTAAAAATGGTGATTTTGAAAATTTAATTTAATTTCAAAAAGTTAGTAGTGGTACCAGTAAGGGTTTAAAAATATTAGCCCTCACATCTAAAATCTTTGGTTTTTAAAACCTTTTTCTTGAAATTAGTTTTTCAAGTAAACTAGCGTCTAGATTAAATCAATCCACCCAATCGATTTAACCTAACCCACTATTTTTTTTTTACTCTAATCGAGTAGCGACTCCAAGAATCTTCAAAATTTTTGTTTTTCTTAGTTCATAGTCAATAATCAATATTAAATGGGTAAGGTTTAATATTGATCAAATTAAAGAAAATTAATAAAACTGAGAAAAAATCAGGCTCGACAATGACTCGAAGTGGTGAAGAATATAATTCAGAGAGTACTACCAACAACACTGTCGTAGAGTAAGTGTTAAGTAGATTCACTCACATTTTCGAGACACCCTCATCATTGCCTCCTTTGTAGGAAATTGAGCACCGCATCCATCTACCCAAAGGTATACCTCCTGTAGATGTAAAACCATATCGATATCCACATTTCCAAAAAACTAAAATAGAGAAGCAAGTCAAGGATATGCTTGAGCAAGGTATTATTCAACATAATACTAGTCCTTTTTCATCACCAGTTTTATTAGTTAAAAAGAAGAACAATACTTAGAGATTTCATGTAGAACATCAAACATTAAACCAAGTAACAATGAAAGATAAATTTCTAATTCCTATTATAGATGAATTATTAGATGAGTTATGTGGGGCAACAATTTTTTCAAAATTGGACTTACATACTAGATATCATTAGATTCAAATGCATGAAAAGGATGTACCAAAAATAGCATTTCACACATATGATGGCCATTATGAATTTTTTGTCATGCCCTTTGGCTTAAGCAATGTGCCAGCAACGTTTCAATCAATTATGAACAGAATTTTTAAGCCACACTTGAGGAAATTTATCATTGTGTTTTTTGATGACATCTTGGTTTATAATGCGACTTTAGAGTCACACTTGACTCAAGTTTTACAGATTTTAATTAATAATACTCTATTTCTTAAACGAAGCAAGTATGCATTTGCACAAAATTCTAGAGAATATCTTGGTCATGTAGTGTCTCAAGGGGGAGTTCAACAAAATTAGCGCATTTCCAACAATGTTCAACAATTAAAAGCATTTCTAGGTTTATCTAGATGCTATAGAAGATTTATCAAGGGATATGCTAGTATTGCAACTTCATTAACTGATTTATTGAAGAAGGACAGTTTTGAATGAAGTGATCAAGCTATTATAGCCTTTAATACTTTAAAGAATATGTTGGTTTAAGCCCCAATTTTAATAATACTAGATTTTTCAAAGAAATTTGTAATGGAAATAGATGCATCAGGTACAATTATGGGTGCCGTATTATTACATGATAACACACCTATTGCATTTTTTAGCAAAAAAGTTACCCTTCCACTTAATGAAAGCATCAACATATGTGCGAAAGTTACATGCAATTGTGGAAGTAGTTAAAAAGTAGAGGCAATACTTGCTAGGAGCTCATTTTATTATAAGGACATATCACAAGAGTTCCAAGGAATTCCTTTGTTAAGTAATTCAAAATCTGGAGCAACATAATGATTATCTAAATGTTAAGAGCTTAGTTTAGACTTTGCAGCCTTCCCAAATGACAAGTGTTCATAATGATCTTAGTTGTAGTGGATAGATTACTTAAATACTGTCATTTGGAAGTTTTGGAGCCACATTTTACAGCAACTAAGGTTCCTTAGTCATTCTTACACATGGTGATAAGACTGCACAGATTTCCTAGATCCATGGTTTTGGATAAGGATCTAATTTTTGTAAGACAGTTTTGGAGGTTGAGTGGTACTAAATTGGTAATGAGTACGGTCTATCATCCCCAAACCAATGGCCAAACAAAGGTAACGAACAGAATCTTACAACAATATTTGAGGTGCTTTGTAATGGATAGACCACATGACTAGTTAAATTCCTTCTTTAGGCTGAGTGGGCATACAATTACAACACTTCATATTATAAAGTGGCTAAATGCACCCCTTTTGAATTGGTGTATGGCCAAAAACCATCAACTATATCTTAATATTCTAGAGGAGATTCTAACATAGAGGCTATATGTCAGCCCTAAAAATAAGCCAAATCACCGTCGAATCGAACTTAATACACAAACTTTAGGGCAATCGATTAAAGGATCCAATCAAATCTAAATTATAAACTAAAACTAGAATTATTAGTAAAAGTGATCCTATAAGTTTGAATTTGAGAAAATAAGTAATAAAATAAGAAAATATAAAATTTTCAAATTCTAAATATATTATTTGCTATTTATCAAAGCGCATAAAATGCATTTCGATAACTAATAAATCACTAGAGATATATTATATGTATACTAAAAATCATAAAATAACCTAAATAACCCCACATGTATTTACGTGTGATAGAAATATGCAAAATTATCTAAATTGCCCAAAATTAGCTAAAAATTTACCAAATAATTAAAGAAAATTATAAAAAAAATAAGAAAAAAGTCAACAAAAGGGGGAATGAATCAGATTAAGTCGTGGCAGTAAAGGGAGTAAGAAACCAAAATTAACCAATCAAAAACAAGTAACAAAAAAGGCAAATAGGAAGAGATATAGGCCTTATCTTGTCTTAATTAATGCACAACAATTCCTACAAAGCCCTATAAATGTTAAGGAAAATTACGGAGCTCATTTGGTCAGTTGAGAACTGGAAAAAATTGAGAGAACCGAATTTGAGAGAAAAAAAATTAAGGTTTTACAAAATTTATCTAAAATCTATGCAAATAGGGTAAAAAGGCCAAACCCATACACCACCACCACCCTACTCCAAATTCACCGCCTAGACCGGTCGACATACTTGAATTGGTGTTAGAGGCCAAAAAGCTTTCGAACCAAGTGAGTCTCACATCTCCTCTGATTTTTCAAAATTCCTTAAAATTGTTTATTATGCCTAGAAAATTATGAAATTTATTATCTTGATATTTTATTGTATTTAGATTTAGGAAAAATAGTGATTAAGTTTAATCATGTCTGTAAATATAGAGTTCTTAATAAATTGGATAAAACCGAGTATGATTAGAATTAAAAATAAATAGGCTTAGGAGTGTAGTTTGGAGCTCAAATTTTTTCTATAAAATGCTTAAGTGATATAAAATAGTGCTATAAAGCCATTTTTTAAAAATTAATTTTTGAAATTTTTAAGTAAATTTTTAACCCTAAAATGATGAAAAAAAAGGGTAATTTTGAGTGATTAAATTATTAACTATTGATTTAGAAGGTAATTAGATATTTAAGGATGTTAATCTCTGATGTGGAAACCTAATCCTAGTCTTTAGAGTAATAATTGTAATTAATATGGGAATTATGTGATAATTATAGGAAATTTAGGACTATGTGAAGTTGTGATTTTAATAAACATGAAAAAAATAGGTTAAAATGGATAATATAATAATAATATCAGTACAAAATAAATCTGATACAAAAATTAATTTTAGATAATTAGATAAAAAATGTAAAATTTTCTCACACTAAGAGTAAATTCGGTACTCTAATTAAGATTAGAGTGTACCGAATAGGTTAGAATACTAAATTTAGACCAAGTATGATATTAGAATATTCGAGCTTAATGTGATTAATTTCATATTAGAATTCGAGCATATTTAGGATTCTTCGTAATTAAAAACAATTTAAAACTAAAACTGGAATTTAATTCAAAAAACGAACCTTGAGCTAAGGTAGAGTGAATCATTAGTAAATAATAGGTATATATGGAAAAGTGAATTAAATTATAACTTAGAATATGTATCATCAAAGTATAAATACTAAAAAAACGTATTTATATTATAGAATACCAGAAAACGAATCAACATGCAATTAAGTGATTGACGACCAAAAATTTCAAGTAAGTTAAGTTTATTACTTCACTGTATTTGGAGTACTATTTTAGAGTACTTGGAGACTTAGGATTATATATGATTGTAATTGTAAGTAGTTTTATACATGTGCTTGCGTATCTGACTTCGTGTTAGAATTTATGTTGTGATTGATGATTGTAATGACTGGATTGGTATGAAATTGTCTAAACATCCTAAATTAAACCTAATCTTAATCGACCCTAAAACCCTAAATTGTCATGCATTGCAACCCTTTAGGGAATCATTAGGATTCTCCAACTAAATACCGATACCTTCGAAAAAAAATAGCGCTGGATACCAAATTTGTCTTTTCCCCTTCCTTAACTGAACTAAGTGATAGGAGACTAGGTCGCAATGAGGATAAGAGCATTGGTTCAAAAGATAGTTTTAGAAAGAGCAGTGTCTCCATTACACAAACTTGGGTTTAATTGTAAGCTGTTACATAACATGAAAACTCCTCAACTCATATTAGAACAGATGAAATTACTCTGATTTCGCAACAAACCGAACTACGTTGTATGATGATACTTACTATTGCATTGCATAAAAATAATTGCTTGATAATCTTGTTTATATTTGTATACATTCATGAGTCTCTTATTCAACTTACTGAGTTATAGTTACTCATACCCGTATAGATCCTTTTGCAGGTCCTAATTTCTGATTTCTCTAACTAATATGCCATCCTATAACTATTTGGAGGTTAGTTTTTCTTTTAAGCCTAAGGGTGTGAGGATCAATTTGCCTAACAATTAATGTATATCTAGAGTCCCACTAGTATCTTTAAGACTGAAAGACTAATATTTGATATGTAAATCAGTTGACTGTTATGATATGATGTTCAAAGCGAAGAGTCGTCGACGCCTTATATAGATTATGTCTATGATGGGCATTGTGAGGCCAGTTACTATTATAAAATGGTTTATACGGTGGGACTGTTACGATTCTGCAATTTCGAAACATAACATTATGAAAATGGAGCTTATTAATAGAGATGAATTATTGAGATCATTGAAAGAGACTTTACAACTTGGTCAGATTAGAATGAAGAAGCAAGCTGACAAACATAGGTTAAAAGATATATTTCAACCAAGAAACATGGTTTTCATCAAGTTATAGCCTTACAAGCAATTATTTGCGGTTTAGGGCACTTATCACAAACTTATAAAGCGTTGCTATAGACCTTATCACATTATCAAAGTCATAGGTACTAATGCTTATGAATTGGAGTTGCCTCATTTTGCCAAAATACATAATGTGTTTCATGCTTCTTTCTTAAAGCATGCACATGGATCTAAGTTGCTACCATTAGAATTTCCTAAGGAATTCTACCAAAGTCATTTGCTTGTTCAACTCTAATCCATTTTGAATACTACGGTTATTAAGCGAGGAAATGTATGAGTACCTCAAGTCTTTGTTCAGTGGTAAGGTATTGCACTTGAAGACACTACTTAGTCGAATTGGTTGGATTTTCAAACAGTCTATCTCAATTACAACCTTAAGGATAAGGTTATTTTTCATGAGAGGGAGGAAAATGATACAATTAGACCAAAGAGGATGTTGAAGAGGCGAACGTGGTAGAAGGATTTTATTGTTGAAACAAATAAGTGAATCATGTAACAAATTAAATAGAAATAATATAGAAATAACAGAAATAGTGTAGAAACTAACAAATCTATAATAGATAGAATCTTACTAGCAGACTATAAATAATACAAAAAAGAATATTACTCATTACGACCCAAAAATTAGGTATCTCTTGACATCTTAGAAATTAGCCACCTCGAATAGGCAATTTTCAACTTCATCCTTCATCATCTTGCACAAAAAAACACAAAACCACATTTTGTTAGCATATATTTGAGAGAACAAACAAAGAGAAGAGAGTAAAGAGAGAAGAGTTAGATTTGCATACTTCCGTGAAGTAAGGATAGAATAAGCAAGTAATTCAAGATAGTTCTTAAGAAGGTTTGGTATGATAGGACTAAGCTAAGTATTTGGATTTATCTTAATAGTCTCACAAAAAATATATATATATATATAATTTTTCACTTTTTAATAGTAACAATTTTATGGAAGAATCGCTCCAACCATCAAAGTATGAATAAGTGAGAAATAGTTGTTTTATTCCATTCTTACCAAGTTAATCAAACATCCTATGAAAGGATACAAATATAAAACTATAAAACACACAATTATTTTGTTTTAGCCTTTTTATGCAATTCTCTACTTAACTACTTTGGGTCTCAAGTAAATTCACGACATAGCTTTCACTACGGTGGGCTTCTAATTATCAGTAAGAGACTCTGTTGCTAATCTTGCATATTAATACTCGGGTCCAAAGAGTTCTTCATTTCTCACCATGTAAGCAAGTTCGTACAATGGGGTACGGTGAATTTATATAAGTATATACGCAATAAATTATACTAATAAATATTTTGCAAATTATTTAGACTTCATGGGACACCGCTGTGAAAGTACATCTGTGAAAGTACATCTACTTTTACTTTTTCAAAAAGCAAAGTACAGCACTAGTATATCTTATTTAGCCGCCCTTGCACAGAAAGTGGTGCGCTATTTATTTTAGGGATCGTTACTGGGGTCTGGGCGTGTCCCGTGAATACCAATTAATTTCATGTGTTTAATGAAAATATATTAATAACCCAAATATATAATTTTCTTTCTATTAAAGTATAAAAATGAGGGAAGAATTACGATACACGAGACCTACCTTAGGGATTAAATTCAAAGGAAAGATGAATATTTCTAAAAGTTTAAATAAATTATCAATACTTCGTAGAGTGGTTAAAACAAAAAATTAGATTATTATAAGATTATAATTTAATAATTATTTCAAAAAATTATTCAAACTATTTTATAAAATATTAATTTTTTATTTAAATATTTTAAAACGTTGATCCTTTATTTAAATTCATTTTTAAATATTAATCCATTCTATTATAATTTTCCTTGAAAATAAGTACTTTTAAATATTTTTTTTCTTTTTGTTATAAACCTCAAGACAATAGTTAGAATGCTCAAAAAAATAAAACTTTTAATTTTCCAAAATTATTAAACATTTAAAAAAAATACTTTGAAGAGGTCAAAAAGAAGGATTCCTTTTTCATATAGTTAATTTGTTGATTTTAGCTAACGTAAGTAATTATTAAGTCTCAAACAAATAAAACAGATAATTACTAAAGTCTAAGTAGATGGCAAAGGCATCCATTACGGAGTACACATTTTTTATAATTCGCGTTATGGCCCCGAATCTCATGATAACGCATCCGTTCAAAATTTTAATTTTTTTATGACTTGAACATTTTAATGCATATGCTTCTAAGGTTTACTTTTTCGAAACCACAAGGGCCTTAAAACCTTTATATTCAAAATTAACAATATTCATAATATCAATTCAAAATTGATTAATAATAATTAAAACTCAAATTTCACAAAAATCTGTTGTCTTTACAAGTTTTCATTTCGAGACTGTTAAAACGGATGGCAAAAGTTTTCTGCCATTACCTAAGTGTTAAATTGTGAATGAGTTATTTGAATACTTATTATATACAGAAACTTAACTATACTTAATAATGACATTTTATAAAATATGTAATAATACATCATACTTGATATATAGTGTATTAATTAAACAATCATCTTCCGTAAGCCAGCCTGTGAGAGCAAATTCTAAAAATTTAGAACAAAAACTTACACTACAACTTCTGAAACCTATCCTAGAATCAACTTATTCGGAACATCTTTTTTGGGTAGTGAATTTTTTTTTTTTTTTTTTTTCATTTGGAACATCTTATTTGATATATACTAGCAATTAAGGAGAAAATTATAATTCTTGAAACTGTAATTATACATTTTATTAGAAAAATGGTGTACTAAAATATTGGATTTTTTCCAAACAAAAAATAGATATAATAAAATTAATTTAGTAGCTCTTTTTTGTTGAGAAAGGCTTCATTAGGAATGATATGTTATTGGATAGCGATGCAGTAAATAAGTACGAATAAATGCTTTTCTAATAAGGAAATTAATATATAGTCATTCGTGATAATTATCCTAATAATGATAGACAAAATAATCCAACGTTTTATTGAATTTGGCTTTATTTGCGGTATTTCGAATCTTTTCTTTTCTTTTTTTTTCCTTTTGATACCTCCTCTCCTTTGTCAAAGTCCAGGATTTAATCCGTGAAAAGCCAGGAATTAGAGAACATGGTGGTCCTATCTTTTACTTACAGCTTTTAATGAATTCACAACAAATGAAAGCTTCTTCATTTAGACACAGGCCTGAGAAAAGTTCCCAACACTATTTATCTATTTATAAGGTTAATGTAGGACATATGCAGTCGAATGGCCTGAACAATTTTAAGAATAATACAGGAGGATGTCTGATATTGAAGTCTTCCTCGTTGCACATGCTCAGCATTTAAGAGACATTAGGGTTTCTTGGATGCATGCATGGTTGGATTGTGCATATGATTCTCTCTCCAATGTTCACCACCACATCTTTTAGCCTTCTGTTCAATTAATTAATTGTTGTGTTGCACTTTAGGTCAGTAATTCAGTTGATACGGTTCTCATCAAATATGTTGTGCGATGAATAAAAATGTAAGGGATCAAAAATCAATTGGGATGATTGTACTTCATCTTTAAATTGAGAAACTTTCTCTATCTTTTTACTAGATCTCAAAAAATTTTGATCTACCTACAAGTTCAGAACTCACAATCTTACATATTATGTGCAATGATCAGTGGTGAATAAACTTACTCTATAAATTTCCACATGATAGCTTTTATAAAAATATTATTAGAAATCCTTGAGTAACTATCCACTGCTAAAGCTAGATGTTTGAGAATTTACAGATAATTGCAAGAGTAGGCAAAAAAAAACCCACCAAACCAAACCAATCTAATCTATAGACCAAACCAAAACAAAAATATGGTTTTCCTTTTTTTACAATTTGGTTTAGAAAATCCTTAATCCTAACCAAACCAAAAATTTATGATTAGTTCGAAAGGATAAAATGAACCAATTTGTAAAATCGAACTAAGCCGTTTTATAAAAAATATGATAATATTTTACTTGCAATTAAAAAATTCCTTTTGATATAATATAGTACTCAAAAGAATTTTAATTTACACGCATTGAAATATATATATTAAACTATTGATTATCATAATGTATAAATTATATATATAGCTTGCCTCAAATTTTATACTATATGTTATTTCTATATATATAATGAGCTATTAATAAACATTTGAAATATTTTAGCTATATGAATATTAATTTTATCAACTTCTATTATAATATTAATATTTATTAAATAAATTCGATACTTTTCATATAAAATTACATGTTATGCATGATTGGATATACACTTTTCTAAACTAGTAGATATCACTCAATCCATAAACCAAATAAAAAATTTATGGTTTAGAAAAATTTATAATTGAAATCATATGGTTTGATTCAAAATTATAAAAATTTTGACTACATCTTTATGATTTAATTTGGTTTAGAGTAAAAACTGAATCAAACCAATCCGTGCTCACCCCTAAATAATTGCCCATCACTCATTAATATATGTAGAATGAGAATACCTGTGAATCTTTTTTCGTTGTGGAAAGTCCAAAAGTATGATAAGTTGGTAGAAAAATCCTAAAGAGTATCCTCCAAAAGTAAGTTTATCACGATTTCAATGCATTGTATGTCAAATAAAGCACAAAAATGAAAGGTAGAGCATAAATAGATCCCCAAAATCTACTTCCCCTAAATTTACCTAATTTTACTCATTTAGTATGCTATCACATGTAATTAATATTTGAAATTATAGAGGGGAAAAAGAAAAGATGATGCGACAATTATATCATGAAGTATTTTAAGAATCTAGGTAATTTCTACCATTTATTAGTAAATTTAAGAAAATTTAGTGAGGGTAAATTTAAAGATCTAAATCCAAAGTTCTTTGGTCTCTAATAGGTGTCTTCATCCGCATCATTTTCAACTATATACTATATAAGAAAAATGCATAGTGCATACACTATTTTATGTATTTTGATTCATACGTAACAGCATATATAATTGAAGGGAGCACATATGAAAACAATATAAAAATACTTAATCTCGACGAAAATCGATCCGCTTGTCCAACCATTTTGTAGGAGTAGCCGAGTAGTGAATGATATATGATTCTCGAGTTCAATGGATTAGGAGGAGAATATGGATTTTAATATGGTTCCTATATCTATATATATTTATGTTTCCACTTTCTATTTATTCATTCAACTGAGGCTTCAGAGTTAGTAACTACGGTATGCTTTAGAAAAAGACGCTGCATTTAAGTCGGTTTTCAAAAAGTAATTCTACAAGAAATTTTTAATGACCCATCAATTGGAATGTAGATTCAGGGGGAATATTTCGAGGGCAGTTGGACAAATATGTACTTAGATTATTATGGCTAGTGATCACGTAATTGTCATCAATCAGTAAATGATTGCTAATTGCTAATTGCTAATTGCACTTGCACATTCCCCGTGAACGGATCCTTTAAGCCAGAATGTAATTAATTGCTCTCACCTCGACATATTAATGTATCCCTCTTCTCTCTTCATTCTTCGACTAATTAATTCTACAAGTGTAAACTAAGGCTAACTTATTTACGTAAACCAAAATCTCCTCGCATGAGTTACATACAGATGCTGCTTATACATATGTATTCACATAACCCATGTTAATTACCGAATCACAGACAATACCACGTTAAAAAAGAAAAGAAAAGAAAGTAATATTAGGTATAAAATTTCCCTGGCTCGAAATGATGCTTCATCCGTGCTCCGTATATTCAGCCGGTACTGTATATGGACAATGCATGGTGCAAGTGTGCTATTTTTCTTTTTCCATACATTTTCATATACAATAGTATATGATTGGACGGATGGCGAATAATATTATTTGGTAACAAAAGAATTTTATATATAAATTAGAGTTATATATTGAAATTGGTGCTATCTCCATTAATTTTTTGAAATATTAAAATTTTATAAACAAGATGCAAATACAGATTAATTTTTCCATTTACAAAATCCCGAATATTTTATGTATAAAAATTTTAGTAAGAGATGCATTTAAAACTAGGTACATTGGGGCGCAACGATGGAATCTATTTAAGTGGGTCAATAAGTTCTCTTCTCTCTCCTTTGAGCATCTCTTTTTGTTTTACTTATTAGGTACGAAAGCTTTTTTGCTTTATTTATGTCCTTCACGGGTCATGATTCTCTCTCTTTTTTCTACATCCTGTCATGGTCCTGGCTTTTATAAATAAAATCTCCACTTACCCACTTCCTAAGTTGTCTCATTGCAACGACAAACATGTCTCTCTACTACACTCTAAATTTATTGCTGGCATTGCTCTTCTTCCTCATTCTGCACAACCCGAACTATTGCTCCACTGCTGTCACTCCGAGAAAAAACGCACGCCACCGCCGCCGCCACCACCACCACCACCACCAAATGTCTTACAACTACTACGCCAGGTCATGCCCTCAGGTGGAGCAATTGGTAGGCTCAGTGACAAGCCAGCAATTCAAGGATGCACCGGTCTCAGGGCCGGCCACGATTCGCTTGTTCTTCCATGATTGCTTTGTCGAAGTAAATTGCTTGCTACAACCATATCGATCGGTCAATTTTACATTTTACACAGATAAAATTAGGTGCATTTTGGTACATATATATACTGGATTTTATTTTATTTTATTTTTTCCCAATCGGAAGGGCTGTGATGCATCCATATTGATAAACTCGAAACCGGGAGATATGGCGGAGAAGGAAGCCATTGATAACAAGGACTTGAGAGTGGAAGGTTTTGAAACAATTGCAAAGGCAAAGTCCCTGGTGGAAAGCAAATGCCCTGGAGTCGTTTCTTGTGCAGACATTCTCGCAATTGCTGCTAGAGATTATGTCCACCTGGTAAGAACCTTGTATCTTTTCTCATTGTTCGCCATACATTGATTTTTAAGTTTTTCTTTTCTTTTCTTTTCTTTTCTTTTTTTTTTTTTCTGTACACACGATCCATATAAGTATATTTTTTTTCTTTCGAACATATCAAAGTGCTATGTCGAATCGAGTTTATGAATTCTGAAGTTTTCAAGTTTTTTATCATTTAGCAGAAAAGTGGGGGAATATGCTCGTTTATATTTAAGATTTGAGATTTTGGTATTACTGCAAAGTCTTATGTTCGGAATAAACATAAAAGGGACATTCTTTAAGAATAAAGGACACAAGATCCCTTTTTTGGGTACCAGAGTCTAGTCCATAACAAATGGTTTGTGATGGAGAAAAGAAAGTTAAGACTGCAATCATTTCCGAAAGAAAGAAAACATAACTTTTCACAATTTATTAAAAAGTTTTAAATATATAAAAAATTTCTAGAATCACTCATAACGATTTTTCTTAATAATATGATAAAATAACTATTAAATTTTTATTAATTTTTAAATATTACTAAGCATTACACATGATGCTCGATTTTAGACAAACCTTTCTTTTTTTCTTTTTTTTTTTCACCTCAAAACATATTATAGAAATGTAATCTAATATGTGGATGGCAATTTTGAAGGGATTGCATACGGTATGGGAGAACCCCAAGCATGTGGGTACCCACATGCCCGTCACTATCGGGTGGATCCATTGGATGGTCCATGAAATTTTGGAATTAGTCATAGCTCCTTCATGTATTTATATAATATATTAAACGTGCACCTACAATGTATATGTAAGAATTAAATTTTATTATATAATTAAATATAAAACAAAAAATAATTATTGAATCAAATAATATACGATTGTTTCGTAAAGAAAAAAGAAAAATCCTTGAATACAATCAAATTTAATTTTAACATATGTGCATATTTCCTAATAAATATAGATGATTATTTCAAAAAAAAAAAAGAAATCCATGAATTTTTTTTAAATTATATAAAGAAAAGTAAAGGTACAATCGTGCAAATATAACATGATTATGCACTATTATAAATAATTATAGATATGTATTACATGTTTTAGCTGCAATTTAGAAAGGGAAAAACAATGTACAATAAAGCATATGGAACAATGCTCTTCAGAAGGAGAAACTAACAAATATATAAATATATTAAGTCGATAATATTTTGTATATCCATAAATATAGATAATAGCTATAACAAATTATTTTAATAAATATATATATGCCAATAAACATTAAAGTTTATAACATTTCTCTTTTTATCTCTTCCTTCCTCTCTATCTCTTTTTATCTCTTCTTTTGTCTCTATCTCATTGGAATGTCTCTTTTGAGTAATACCAAAATAAAATATGGGTGCAAAACTATTTATTGTTGCACAAGAATTAAGTTAAAGCATATTGGAAGAGATAAGTGCAAGTAATTGAAAAAGAAAAAGAAATATAAGAAAACTGCTCAAAAATAGTTATAATAATTCGAAAGTTTGAAAAAATGGGAAAAGTTAACCGCGCAAGAGAAAAAAGGGAGGTAGGTTGTGAGGATGAAAGTAGATAATGATAATTTTATCCATGTAAATTATTAATAACTATTTTAAAAAATATAAGTTGGTTGTAATTATAAGATATTTTTAGACTATTTTGATAAAATCAAAAATAAAATGAGAAGAAGGTTATTTCAGTCCCAAAAAACTTTAATAATATAAATAATATATGAAATTTTGGAATTATTATTAGGCAATTTTCTACCGTTTTATATATTACTATCATGCATTAAAAGATTATATAAAAGCTTGTTTCTTCTGATTAAAAAATTTGAAAAAAAAAAAAAAGAAAGGATAAAGGATTTGGAGGAAAGCTAAATATCTCTAATCCCTAACACGATTTCATTAGTTAAGGTATTAATTTAGATGGTTAAATATTTAATAATTTAATTCAATTCTTAGAAGAAGCAAAGTGAGAATTTTGTTATAAATTGCGGAAGTAAGCAGACCTGTTGTCATTAGTTCCTCGCAACACTGTTCACTAAAAAGAAAACAGAAATTTTGAACCCTTTTGTTTTTTTTTTTGAATTTTCTTTCCAGACTGAATTTTTTTCCTATTTTCTTTTGTCCTTATGTTTGTCAGCCAGAAGACGGCACACAGTTTCTCACACTGCCGATATATGCTTGATTGCTTGTTTTTTCAAAACCACTATTTTAGTACTATGCTATCAGCCTACAAATTATGTGGTACAGCAATTGAATAGTACCTTCTGACTCCAGTAGCCGGAACAAAAGGTACAGCGTTGTATATGGCCCTGTACATATCCGCGATGCGTGCGCTTCAACTCCTAATCGAAAGTGCTGAAAATTTCAATATGAAATGATTATATAATTTAATCTGAAAATTTTATTTTAAAATTTATTTCAATACACTAACAATCACAGCATGTATGATCTTATTAGGATAAAATAGAATAGCTTTTTCTCTGTTATGTACATACTGGAGCATTTCTATAAAATTACTATTATTATGAGATAAAGTATTACAATTCCCTTATAGAAGGGAAAAAGAAAAGATATTTTATCGTCCTTTAAAACATATTTTTGTACATTTTATCCTCAAGATCCCAAAGAAATTATTTAAAAAGTATTTATTATCTCGCTATTCTATTTTTAAAAAATTACAATTCTATAAATTATTTTATTTTTTTAGAAAAATATTTCCCTTGATATATTAGTATTAGTATCACTATAGGTTGAACATTTCTCAATTGGGTTTGGATTTTTATAGAAACGGATCCAAAAAAAATATTTTTCCACTTGCCAATGTTGTACATCGCTTTTCACTTTGCTGCAGGCCATTTATATGCCCACAGTACAAGAATCAGATTTTATTTATTAAGACATAGGAAATAGGCCTGACATATAGAGTAATATTTTTACTTTGGTAGGTTTGGGTGAAAGCATACACGAGTTTTGCCCTTTTTAAGTCAAACGTTAAAAGACAGACAATACTATTTATTTCGTACAAATAATAAATCTTGTGTTTACAGCTGCTACATACATGTGGGTGAAAAAAATAATAACAATGGTAATCCCCAAAAACCCTTCCAATTTTTATTTATTATCCATGCATAAATAATAAATCATTAGTAATGAGAAATTAAAATATAATCAATCAATCAAAGAGATTATATTTTTGCGATTTATTTGCTCTTCTACAATCAACTTTTTTCCATCGCACTTGATAATCTAACTGATTATCCATTCTTTCCAAGTACAGTAATAATGTATATACTTAGTCAATAAAGCAATTTGCAGGCAGGAGGTCCATATTACCAAGTAATGAAAGGAAGGTGGGATGGAAAAATATCAAAGGCATCAAGGGTGGCACCAAACATTCCAAGAGCAAACTCAACAGTTGACCAACTCCTAAAACTGTTCAACTCAAAAGGTCTAACAATCAAAGACATGGTTGTTCTCTCTGGTGCACACACAATCGGTTTTGCACATTGCAAACAATTCCTAAATAGGTTATATAACTATAAGCGCACTAAAGAACCTGACCCTAACATAGATCCTAAGCTGTTGAAGGAATTGAGAATGTCATGCCCTAGTTTTGAGTACAACAAAGATGTTGTTGCTCCTTTTGATGTTACTACACCCTTCTCTTTTGACCATGCATATTATGCAAATTTAGAAGCCAAGTTGGGGCTATTAGCCTCGGATCAAGCCCTATTTTTGGACCCAAGAACAAAGCCTATTGTTCAAAGCTTAGGAAAGGATAAAAAGCAGTTCTTTCAAGAATTTGCAATTGCCATGGAGAAGATGGGGTTAATACGAGTAAAGAGGGGAAGGAGGCATGGAGAGAAAAGAAAAGATTGTAGTGTGCATATGTAACTCATATGCGTTGATCAATTCTTTGAGATTGGTAGTTTCTTTCTTCTTCTTTTTCCTCATTTCCTCAAGTTGTTGTTTTCTTTATCTTTAAAGTTTTCTAGATTTTTTTTTCTTTTGTGATTGTTGGTTATTTTGATAGGTGTGATATATGTACATCAGGATTTGTGGATGTCTAAATGAATGAGATTTGATTAAAAATAATATATTTAAGTTTTCATGCATTTTTATTTAGAACCTTGAAAGTTGTTATATTTTCAATTATATGACTTCAATTTATATTGAAAGAATTTGATTGTATGTTTTATATGTATATCTCATTGTTGGTTCACAAACACGAGGTCAAAATTCAACCTGTTCCCTTAAACTTAAATTTGCTTAATCTATTTATTACACTAAGTTTATATAGATAAGTAACATTAGATTTAATAACTAACATTGACATGAGTCAATTTCAATGTTCATAAAGGTATGGATGACTATAGTAATAATTTTTCCACCTAGTTCCCTTCAAACTAATACAATAAGCAATGGGTTATTTGCCAACCTCATATATAGACCATATTATCTCTCTCCAAATATTTACCTTACCCTAAGGTAAAAACCAAAAACTAAACATAATGATAATCTTCATCCACCAAGTAGCTTCAACAATATAGCCTCTTACTATACCAATCATTGATGGACATGTAAATATCATAGTTTATAAACTTACCCAACAAATACCTAAAATGGGGAAACCATCAAAAAAGAGGTATTATACAGTTCAAATGGAAAGGGAGGTACTATGTAGTTCAAATGGAAAGGGAGTAATACCCGTTGAAGGACCAAAAACTTCTTAAAATGAGAAACATGGAAGATAAGATGGATGTAAGAGTCTAATGCTCCTTTAAGCTATAGGCCATAACTCTATCCTAAGTTATCACTTGATAAGGCCAAAAGAAAACTAAAATTTGTTATATATGAGGTTGTAACTTCAAATATAATCTATCCATAACCTCAAAATTTAGCTCAAAAATTTTTTATAACTAAGTATGACGAACGTTATATTGTGCTAAAGTAAAGCAACACCATGTGCAACTAACTAATGACTTGCTTTTACATGTCCATTTTTGTAAAGGTATTGTCAACCTCTTAAATTTACAAATTAAAACACATAGTTCTAATTTTCATACTTTCAATCTCCAAAGGCTCTTTGTTGTTGCTATTTATTAGGTCAATGTTTAGAATCTTTACCAATCTAACTTACGCTCTTCATTAGAGCCTAATATAATACATGAACACTATGTCTCTATCAAATATGTTGGCTAGTAACTTTGAGAATTGATATACATAGTTCCAAACTCTATGCTTCAATAGTCTCAATGTAATTTAGTTAGAATCAGGCTTTCAACACATTCTTAAACTCTTCCCACATTACAATTGCATTGATACCTTGCTTAGTGAACTTATGTAAGTCTTGTAACTGTAAAAATCGGACTTAGTATATAAAGTTTATGACAATCGGCTAAAAGATCTAATCAAATCTAAATTATAAAATAAAGTTAGAAATATTAGTAAAAATGATCCTATAAGATTAAATTTAAGTAAATAAGTAATAAAATTATAGAATATTATAATATCAAACCCATTATTAATTGGAAATGCATAAAATGAATTTTCATAACTAACAAATCACCAAAGATAAATTAGATGCACATTAAAAATCATAAAATAATATAAATAATATTTAAGAGTATTTACTTGTACTCTATACATATTTACGCGTTAGTAAAAATACGCGAAATTACCTAAAATGCTATAAAATTACTAAATAATTAAAGAAAATTATAAAAAATAAAGAAAAAATTAGAGAAGTGGTAAATGATCCAGATTTGAGTCATGGCAAGTCAAAGAGAAGAAAAACATTTGACCAATTAAATTAACATACTTAGAAAGTCAAATTGAAAGAAAATAAAGCACCTGTCAACTCTAATTAATGCACTATAATTCTCCAAGAGCTCTATAAATAGCCAAACTCTACCAGAAGTTAATTTGGTCTGTTTAGAATCCTAGAAAATTTGAGAGAACCTAAAATTAGAGAGAATCAGGGTTATACAAAAAATCTATGTTGTGAGGGAAATTAAACCAAACATATGACCCACCACCAACTGGAATTGAACCATCACCGCCGCCGCCACCACTACACCCCATACCTATTGCTTGGATCAACCGACACCCTCTAGACCACTGCTGGTGGCCGGAAATCTAAAATTCTGGACATACGAAGACGAATCGACCTGCGACTAGTTGAGTAAGCAACCAAAGATTCCAAATAAATTGGGTTTAATACTTCATCGTATATTAGATTACTATTTTAAAATGCTTGAAGACTTAGAATTGTATTTGACTGTGTTTGTACATAATTATTTACGCATGTGCTTAGGTATCTGATTTCATGTTGAATTCTATGTTATGTTTGGTGATTGATGTGAATGGAATGATGTGAAATTGTTTGATCACCTAAATTGTACCTAATCATAACTAACCTAAATATACTAATTAGACATGTATTGCAACCCTTTAGAGGACTATTACAATTCTCCAACAAAACACCAACCCTTCAAAAAAGATAACATTGAATAGCATAATGGTTTTTTCCTTATCCTTAGCCGAACTAAGTGATAGGAAAGGAGGTCGCGGTGAGGATGAGGGCATTAGTTCAAAGGATAGTCTTAGGGGAAGTGGTGTATCCATTACACAAACCTAAGTTTAGTTGCAAACTATTGCATATACATAAAAAATTTTCAACCTGAATTAGATCTAATGAAATTACTATGATTTCATAACGGACTAGACCACATTATGTAATGACACTTACTTGTTGCATTACATATAATTAATTATTTGATAACCTTGTTTTTATTTGTTATACTTTCATAAGTCTCCAACTTAACTTACTAAACTATAGTTGCTCGTACCTATATAGATTTTTTAGTAAATTCTAA